>CM029677.1:1873838-2473838 GCA_017311315.1 Dendrocalamus latiflorus
TCCGATCGAAACCGACTGCACCGTGCAACGACATGGTCCAAACCACACAATCCAAACTCGACTTTCCTAAAACAGATGTCAATTACTCATCACACACATGGGGTCACCTCCACATGGTCTATCAGCTTCCACTCCATGCCTCTCACCCAAATGAGGCAAAAGTCAACAACCAGGATTTGGAGAGAAACCATACATTCCACTCTAAACCCTGACCTCCTCCTCTTTTCCACTAACGGGTCTCCAACCCGTTATCTTCAACCGAATCCGCTTCCATTTTGTAGCCTTGCGCATTTTACCGAAATGCCCTTGCCGCAACTTCCTGGAAGCTTCCTGTCCTCACACGACCGCACCCGGCATCCTGACCGTCTGGACCTCAGCTCCTCCCTAAGCCTAGTCCCGGTCCGCTCCTCGCCGTTGCTCGTCGTGTCCACCTCCGGTAGCTCCAGCTCCGGTTCCTCATCTCCTGACTCGCAACCACCTCAGTGTAGGGACCCAGATTTTACAATCCGGATTCCTCTGTGATTCCACCGCACTATTCCCTGGATCAGTAGATAGTGCTCACAGATTACAATCCTGAATATCAAAGTACATATCATGTGGAAATGTAAATAGTAGACTTACTCCTGGGCCGGTTAGGCCGAAACCATTAAATTGCAGCAGCGGAAGAACGAAGCACGCAAGTGGGACCTTCAGGACATGCCCACAGGCAGCCAACTGGAGGTTCGCGACCTAGCCCTTGACATCTCCATCTTCTCTTCCATCATAACCAAAAGTATTGCTGAAGCGCAGTGATCTGATTCCTGCTTCTGGATTTGTTATGAGAGCGAGTGTGAGCACACTAACCACCGTGCTCCGCGAGCTAATACATAGATTGCAAATAAATAGTATGCAGGGCTTATCAACGGAGAGGCTCGAGTTATTTTATTTGCCAAAAATCGCTTTTAGTAGCATTATTATTATGTAATCATAACGTTATTGTTGCTACCTAAACCTCACACAACGATTGCCATAATTGACTTACTTTATCGAAAATACACTTTCCTTACTGATTGCTGTCTAAGATTCCAAACAGCGAATAACATCATTTATTTTGAATCCACCAGTATATTTTGTGTTCTAAAATCCTAATAATTCAATCTTGTAATTTCTATTCATCAACTCTTCACTTCCGAATTCTAATGCTCCCCTAACACAATTACTTTCAAACCACCATTATCATTTGTATCAGTACTTTCTAACAATTAAATCATTTCGGCTATTGATCCAAAACCATAATTTGCTCTTCCAGTAATCAATCTTTTCTATTATTTATCTCTAACTAACTCACTTAATATACCTCCACCAAGAGTATAGTGTTCAAGTCTACGAATCAATAGTATACATCCACCAAGAATATCACCGATCAAGATTATACCTCAATAATCGTTATCATTTCTCCAAATTCCCAAGATTCAATTCATCCATCTAGTATTTGATCAAATCCTATCCATCCCATTATCGTCAACATCTTCCAAGAATTTATATTAGTTATTAGTGTTATAGTCCAACAATTACCTTTGCACTCCATAATTCTCCAAAATTATTTATATCATCTACCTAGCCTATGTATTCATTTAAGTCCCACCAATGTATTTATCCCAGAAACCACTCTATCGTGTCCTTTTTATGATCAACATGAATCCACCAATATCTTTATGTGTTCATCACAAACATCCTTCTCCTTTATTCACGACTCTATTTATTCCCCCTTGTATTTTATCTTGCCAGAATAGAAGCGCCATTATTTGAAATAAATACATAGAAATTCTTGAGACCTAGCAGTTTTGACCAAAGACATAATGTGTCAGAGAATGCAATAATAATAGTGATCCAGATTTCATCCACCGTTACATGGTCTCTGCACCATATGCTAGACCTTCAGCGTTATAGCTGCTTACATTACCACTGGGACGACACCCAGGACAACTCAAATCAGGGCTTTCCACTGCCCTTCACTTTTCCAAACCCATCCATAAAGCATTTTGAAATAGAACTATATCTAGTTAGGTTCCCATGTCCACCCTTGACCGTGGGCACGACTATTCGAATAGTTTTGACTCTGCAGAGTTTGTACACTTTCACCACAAGAGACAATCAACTCGTTGCCCCACACGATTCCTTAGTCATGTGGTTGAGCAGACCATCACAGTGACTTTTCAAAGTACCTCGCCCCTTCCATCATTTCACCCTATGGGTCGCTCCCACTTGCGGTGGGTCCCATACGTTGTGCGGGATGTTCTCCTTCTGAACGTCTAGCAGCTGGCTACTCCCCTGCTAGCCCGCCACAGTAGAACTTCACCCTCTACGAGTGTCCCATTCAAGCCGTCTCACAGACAGCCGCTTGCACTATCTCACCACCCTCTCCTGTGAGGATGACTTTCAGGGTCCGGTAAATCTACTAAGCCAAGTTGTACTTTACAGACTTGTGGTTGTACTGTTTTACATAGGCGATCATGACAAGATTCAGTCCTTAGTGGTATCTGGGCGGTTCTACCACTATCCGCTTTGTGCTTCCACTGCACCACCACATACATACCCTCAAACCATCCGCCCAGATATTCACGCAAGTTTTGGTTTTTGGGAACATAAAAATAATCATATCAACATATTCCAGTCATTCCCACCATGACTTCCCAAACCAGTTTCTCATGATTAAAATTGATAATGATATTTGGGGCTTTTCAGCGCCCCCGAGTATCTATGCAGCACTAAACATGGCATATAATTAGAGACTTATTTTTGAAAGGTTACCATTTTAATTTTTGCTAGGGCAACAAGGTTCACACATTCAAACATTCCAAAGGAGATGTAATATTAATCAATTGAAATAATGGGCATATAACTAGAATCTTAAATTAAACATGTATTTGCATATAAAATAACAGCATGCAATTTGATAATGTAAACCAAAGTAATTTGTAGAAAATGTAGGTTCAACATGATCAAAGTATTGACTCGTCTGGCGCGGTTCGCGGTCTTGAGCTCACGCAATGCTTTCTCTTAAGCTTTCGGTCTCCATCTTCACTTCGAGCTTAGTCTCGCTTGATCCATTGAATCTTCACAACTTCTAAGTTCTAATTACGCGGCAATTGACTGAATCCAAATAAAAGCAAATAACTCAAAAAGATCCAAATAAATCCGAATAAACTCAATTTAGTTTTATCATGAGTTAATGGGTGATTTGGGTCATTTAAGGTAAGGTAGATGGTAGAATACGATGACTTGATCTTTTTATTAATAATTTCTTTTATTATTTTGGTATTTATCAAGGAAGTTCCATGAGTTAAGTTAAACCTATGAATTGGTGTATTTTGTTGAACGTTAATAGTCAGGGCTTATACTCTATACGCGATGTATACAAATTTTAGCTTATCGGATTAATTCATATTACTAGTAAATTTGGTATATGGCATTTTATACGACCCTTAGTTATTACTAGACATCATTTGAATTGGAATCCATGTGTTCGGGTCCTAGCTTGCCATATTCAATCATGCTCAGTATTTTTGTTTACCAAATCTAACGTTAATGTTTAACTTATGGAATCTTATCATTTCGTCTATACTTCAATTATTATTATTGGGCTTAGTTTTTGTTTTTGTTTAACTTTTATTTACCTAGGCAAAGCTGGTCATATAGGGTTATATTTTAATATTTGTTATTTAGCAAAATCTACCTTTAAGGTTTATTTAAGATGGCATGCCAAATGTTAGGGCATATATTATAATTGGGTAATCTTTAATTTAAATCCTTATTTTTATAGTCAAATATGGTATCACATTTTTATTTTCCCTTAACTTTAACTTGGATGTCTTTTTTTTTTGATTGGGTATTTATTAATTTCAAAACCCTCTTTTATTATTGCCTTCACTTAATATTCAGATTAAGATAATTTAATAAGGACACATTAATTATGCTTATATGGTAATTACTCACTATTAAACCTTGTACCATTTCATTTACACCCTACTAGGATTTGTTGGCTTCCATGGAATAGCTTCATATTTTTCCTTGAATTTTCCTAATTGCTAGAGCGTATAGACAATGGTTTAAATTTTTCAATGTTTAATCCCATGATATTTACTAATATACAAGGGTTCTTGTTGTATTGTTCAGCAAATCCTTGCTTACTAAGTTACCACTTCATGAAAGCATACCCCCTTGTTCCCACTACGCATAAGTTAGTAAAGATTTAAAATAAACCTTCAGGGCATATAATACTATTATTATTTTAACATGTGATGATTAATCCATGGCTAAATGCTTAAGAAACTCACCTAGCTCCTAAATAGATTTTTGCAGCAACTAGGGGTTGGTTCCTGATTCTTCCTCAATTTTTCCCTTACTAGAACCGCTCTGCAAAAAGATTTTTTTTAAGCCCACTGCTAACTCTGCGAGAGGGGAATCAAAGACAGGCAGCCGGACTAAACGCGCGCCCGACTAACCCGCTACTCCTCTTTGTGTTGCTTGACTAGAAGGGAGAAAAAGACTAGATAAAGTGATGCGTGAGATAGGGCAGAGCAGAGGGAATAGCCGGCGCAAATGGGCTGCGGTGGCGCCGGCGAGGGGTAGCCGGGGAGGTCGGGGCGAGTAAGAAAATGGGATCGCGAGGGACCAAGGAAGCTGGTGGGGAGGTGGCGCGGCCCAGAACGGCGGTGAGGCAGGCGGGCGATGGCGCGGGGCGGCCGGTGGGAGATGAATTTGGAGCGGCGGTGCCGGCGGGAGGGAGAGATGAAATTGAAGTGCGCACGAGCGTTAGAAGGTCCAGTGGAGGCTTACCCGAGAGCTGGCCGAGCGGGAAAGGGCTTGAGGCGAGCCGGCGGCGGTGACCAGTGATGGCGCAGGGACGCTTGCGTTGCCGGCAGCCTACAGAGAATGGGAGAGCGGGGCGGCGCTTGGGAGAGCCTCGCGGTGACTGGGAGATTCTCCTGTTCCAAGTAATCGAGGGGAGGCGGCGGTGAGATTGGCGGCGGCGGCTATTTTCGGGGACGAAGGGGGAGAAGGTGGGGAGGAAGGGGAAATGGCGCGGGGCAAAGGGGAATAAAAGGCCGGGGCTATATGTAGGTGCAGAGAGGTGGGGCAGGCACGGTGGCGGAGGCGGCGGACCGGGCAACGGGGTGGAGAACCGGTGGGCAAGGACCGGGCGGCAGACTCGGCGTGCGGGGGGGCCGCGGGGCTCGGCGCGAGGGGACGTGCAGGGCGCGGAGCTCGGAGACGGGACAGGGGCGGCACGCGCGCTGCAGCGTTAGAGGTCGGAGCACGCGTGGAAAAAAAAGAGGAGCAGAGAAAGAAGAAGGCGCAGCGTGGGCGGGGAAGAGAGAAGGAGGAGCGGGCGCTCGGGCCACGCGGCGGAGGGAGGAGAGGCGCGGATAGGGCACAAGGCCCGCGGCGCAGTGGGATGGGGGCGCGGGTGGAGGTGGGCTGGGCCATGCGGCCGAAGAAGCGGGGTTGGGCTAGGCCTCCATTTCCTTTTTTTTCTTTTTGTTGTATTGTATATATATGTATGCATATGTATATACACGTATATATATTCTTATTTATTTCTTGTTTTTTGTGTACATATATATTTATATTTATTTTATTCATATATATGTATATTTATATTATTTGCATATTCATCCTATATGTATATATATCTCCTTCATGCTTATTATTTTTATTTATTTATTTATTACATTTTATGTCTTGCCCATCTTTCTAAGCCCTCTGTATATATATTTATATGTTCTATTCATTCATTTATTTATTTATTTGTTGCCCATTTATAGTACTATTTCAAAATTAAATTCTTATATTTTAATCCAAGTTTCTTCCTCCCTTTTGCGGGCCATATTTTCAGATTTTATTTTAGAATGTTTTGGGTTTCCATTATTTGCATATTTCACTTTATGGCATTAGTAATAATAGTTATATGTTGTGGCTACAGACCAAACAGAGAGAGAGATGGTAGTGGAGAGTAATGAAGATAAGTGTAATGGCCTGGGTCCTCCCCATGGCTTACTCACATATATATATACACATGAGGAGTGCTTTTACAGTTATACCCTTACGTCCGGTTATCCCCTCTGGGGGCAGTTCTGTCATTACACAAGGCCTATTCTGGGCCTTATAATCTCCTACCAGGCCTGCTGGATTTAGGTGGGGGCCACCCCTACGACATTATATTTTTCAAAGCTTTCTTAAATTTTGAATCCTCCACCAAAATTCAGAAATTGCCATAAAATCTAAATTTCAACAGAACACACTACAAAATAATTTAAGAACTTTATATTTTTAAATTCGAACTTTTCAGGATGTTACACTCCGTAGCCTCGATCATCTTCGACGTCTCCGACCGTCTGGACCTCAACACCTCTTGTGCCTAGTCCCGGTTCTCCTACGTCTCACCATGACCTAGCTCCAAAGTCCTGCAGCCACACAGATAAACAAACCATCACATAGCACCACACGAAACAACAAAATCATCATTAGCATCAATAAGACATACACATACATGAAAAAGCCCGAACGACCGATCGAGAAAAAAACAACCGTCCTAAACACCTCCGACCGCATTCGACCAGGCGTCAATTACTCATCACAAACATGGGGACACCTCCACATGGTCTCTCAATGTCAACATAGTTCGCAGAAACCAATATGGCTTCATAAAAACAAGAACGATCCAGGACTGCCTCACCTGGGTTTTTGAGTATATTCATCAATGCAAGTAAAGCAAATAGGAGATATTAGTTCTTAAGCTAGGTTTTGAGAAAGCTTTTGACACAATAGAGCATGCTGCCATCAAGGAGGTTATGAGGGCAAAAGGACTACCTAACAAATGGATTTCTTGGATGGACTGTATCCTCTCCTCGGCACATTCCTCGGTTCTTATCAATGGGATCCCTGGTAGTTCTTTTAGGTGCAAAAGAGGTGTTAGACAAGGTGACCCGCTATCACCACTATTGTTTGTGCTACGAGTCGACCTTCTTCAATCAATTATCAACGAGGTAGTAAGAAGGGACCTCCTTAGGCATCCGATCCCACCTCGAGGCAATCAAGACTTCTCAGTGGTTCAGTACGCAGATGATACTCTGATCATTCTCTCGACCTGCTCCAGACAACTCCTTTGTATTAGAGGTCTCCTGCAGACTTTCTCAATGTCCACCAAACTAAAAGTCAACCATCACAAATCGGTTATGATTCCAATCAATATCCCTCCAAAAAAAAATGGACAATTGAACCTTGCCTTTTGCCTATCTAGGGCTCCTAGTTGGAATGACCAAACCAAGGGTAAAAGACTTTCTTCCATTGGTGGACAGAGTTGAAAGACATCTGGAAAGTTCAACAAGCTTCTTGTTCTATGGAGGAAGACTCACGATTGTTAGTGTAGTTCTCTCCCTTCAATCAATTTATCACCTGTGCATGCTTAGAATGCCAAAAAAAAAGTTATGGATCACATTGATAAAGCGAGAAGGCATTGTCTATGAAGGGGATCCACAACCCTTCAATCTCGTTGCAACTCCCTCACCTCTTGGGACAAAGTGTGTAAACTGAAAAAAGCAAAGGTGGGTTGGGGGTTTTGAATCTACGAGTCCTTAATGAGGGTCTTCTACTAAAGCACCTACATAAATTTTTATATGAGAAGTGATATTCCTTGGGTCCAGCTTCGTAGGCTTAAATATTATTCCAACTCGGTGCCTCATGCATTGAAAGCATGTGGATCCTTCTAGTGGAAAGATATAATGAAGGGCATCACCCAATTTCGAGGCATAACTATGAGAATGATTAGGAACGGACAAGATATTCTGTTCTGGAAGGACTACTAGGAAGACCTTCTCCTTTGTGCAAAATTCCCGAGATTATTTTCGTTTGCCATGAATCAGGGCATCTCCATCAATAATTACATGAGCTCCTTGGAGCCTCTGAAACAACCCAAAATTTTCAAAAATTTGAAAATTTCTTGAATTCCTTTGAATTTGGATTTCTTTCCCTTTTTGGCAAAATCCCTTGAATTTTCACCTTCTCCTTTTGGCCAGCCGCTTCCTTCCCTCTTCGGCGTCTTCTAAAAAGCCGCCACCGTCGTCGCCTCCGTCTTCTGCCTCACCTCAACCCCGCACTCCGCCTCTACCTGCTCACTCGTGCCGTCGTTTTCTCCTCCATTCACACCAGGCTTTGGACAGCTCGGCTTGTGTGTCGTGTCACCAGTGACCAATCGTTGCCTCGTCTGCATCGCCAACCGCAGTGTTGACTACTACAGCCGCTGCAACTCAGTGCGCCGTGCGGCCGACGCACACCCTCGACCGCTGAGTCTTGCTCCTGTCAGCATACCCTGCTCTGCCAGGAGTATAGACCTGTGCCAGCTCACCTGTAGTCTTGCCATGCTGACCACGCCAAGTCGCCACCGCCTTAACCTCGCACCAGAGCCGTCATCCTCACTCTATTGCTCCCACCACCTTTCGGCCATCCTTAAGTCCAGCCAGGCCTCCAGAACACCTTGAGATTACCTCAATATCACCACCGAACCATGTAATCATCCCCAGAGCCACCGCACTGCCATCTCCATCTCGCCCTGTGCTGGTAAGCCCTTCCGACCAAACCCGCAATTCGATTGATGCTTTTTCAATTCCTAGCAACCAGAGAACATTTAAGCCGCAAGCAATTCATAGCCTAGCTCACCGAGCCTTTTCTCGGTCTCTTTCTTTCCATCATCGTGCACCACCGCTGACCATTAGGGGGTCACCGTGGATAGCCCAACACTGGCCACTTTAGCTGGAGCCATCACTTCCCATGGGTTCACCTTGTCTCGTAGATGGTTAAAGACCCTTGTACCCCATCGGAGCTTCACCGGAGCCACCTTGTGCCATGCCCGGCCCGTACCGCCTCCTCTCATCGCTAGAAAAAATTCTCGCACCTCAAGTCCGGCCAACATCGAAAATGGAACCCCAAGGTCCTAAGGAGCCCATAGATGATCTTGGTTGCCGTCGGCGACCTTCACCGGCGCTCAATCAGCCGCCACCGTCAATCCTCTGCTCTGTCATCCTGTAGCTCCAGGAGGTGGAAGGGGGGAGGAAGAAGACAACGGCGTGGCTCAATCTCGTTCGTCCATGTCACCATCAACGGTCCACGCGTGTGCGCCAGTTGGGCCGATTTGCTACGCGCTTTTGGGTCGAACCTAGTACTGTGGAGTACTGTCCACCCGGGAATCCGACCCGCTATTGTGTGAACCCGGCATTGTAGCTAACCGACCCGCAATGAACAGTGATAAATCCATTAGTGTTCATCCAAACCCGAAATTGCAAAAATACATCCGTTTTGACCATTTCGATCCCGTGAATCCATTTCCGACCTCCGTTTTGTCAAATCAAATCTTGATGAACCCAAACTCACCCAATTCAAAAATCAATCATACATTTCTAAAAATCTATTTCCCATTTCTAAAATCCGTCCAAGACGTATAACCTTTTTGATTGTCCCGAACCTATCTGATCCAATTCTAGCCCTATCAACTAACCAAGCATTGTAGAACTCCAACCACCCAACCCATTTCCTTTTATGTCTTTTCTTGTGTTTAATTGCATATTGTTCCCAACTTGCATTCTGCAAGGCAGGAACTTATTTGACCACGTTTTCTGCGCTAGTGAATGGACCAAGCGAGTTGGTCAACTGAAGAGCAGCAAAGACAAATGAAGTAAGCTTGAAGTCGATAGAGAAGATCGAGAACAACGGAAAGAAGGCAAGTCACATGTTTTTGATCATGTTGAACCTACATTTTGTTAACTATTTATTTATCAGTATTTCAATTATCATTTATTTGCGCACTAATATTTTTGTACAATAAATATTTAGAATGACATGATATCTAGTTACATCCTACCACTAAAAAAGCCTAGTTTACTTTCATGACCATATTCACTTTGACAAGATTTAGTAATACTAAATTTACTATTTAAATAACCATGGTAATGTAGGAAACTCAACTACTTCATACTAGTGCTGAACATATCATTTTGCCTGTACTTGTACAAAAATGTTTCTTTGGAATTGATTATCATGAGAATTTTGTGTTGGCTTTTGGCCGATAGAATTGTTGAATTGGCTCTAGGGTAAGGGGGTCTAGTGGAAAGCCACAAAGTGACCTTCGTCCATGACCTTACCCTAGGATGAAAGAGATGCTAAACTGGCTCTAGGGTAAGGGGGTCTAGTGGAAAGCCACAGAGTGACCTTCGTCCACAATTTTACCCTAGGATGAAAGAGATGCTAAACTGGCTCTAGGGTAAGGGGGTCTAGTGGAAAGCCACAGAGTGACCTTCGTCCATGACCTTACCCTAGGGTGAAGGCTAGTAAAGTGATGGTAAAGTTGGAGAAAGCAAGGATGACCTTATGCTGAGCACAGAACATAGTGATCGCCCAACCACAAGATTTGACTTATCAAACCTGGTTTAGTAGCTGCTCAAATGGATTGAATCTCTACAGGAGTAAAGGAGTGTTAGTATGGGAGGGGGAAAACCATACTGAACAACGGTAGATTCCTCTCAGGACGGGCAGAAAATATCTGGCCGTGTCGGCGGATACCCGAGTCTGAGTTGGAGGTCTACCGGAAAAAGCCCATATAAAGAAATGAGAAGTGAAACGACCTTGTTTTCTTAACTCAATCATGAGGGTTAAGAAATTATTGTGGGGAAAGCTGGGCAACTCTACGGAGTAATCACAATATTATCTTGAATACATCGTGTTTCCAGTAAAAGAAGCTATATTCATGGGTGATTCCAACAGCAAGGCATAAGTAGATTTGGAAATGAGTTAAAAGATGTTAAAGTCTGTTAATCAAGTCTTGAAACCCCATATATTTAAGTAGTTATTATCCTTTTGTGTTTAAAAATGTTGACAAATAAAATTGCATCCACCTCAAAAGGAAACAATTATATTCCCTTCATATGAGAATCCTGGCAAGTAGTTATATAGTTTTTTCCCATGTGATTTGCTGAGTACAGTTGTTGGTACTCAGTCTTGCAATATCTCCACCACAATAGATACCAGAGGAAAAGAGAATGCTGCAAGTTTTCGTGTTAGGGTTGCGACCGCACTCAAGCGTTCCTGTGGAGTTTTCTTCAGCTCTTCTGTATGTAAGTTAAGTTTTGGGCTTGGACGCCTGTATTGTTACTAAAGTTGGCCATTAGGTCTTATTTTAATCAAATTAACTTCTTTTAATTATTCATGAGTAGGCATGGTACTCCTTCTATCTGCAACTGAACTCCTGGGCTGTTGCGGGTGGTACGACGTCCCTGTTCCCAAAAATGGGGGCGTTACAGCCTCAAACATTTTATCACTTGCTATTGTCTAAAGAAGCCTTTCAGGAATTCTCTCAATTGTCAAATATTCTTAATGGTGTCACTATAAACCAGCATTCCTCATATCAACGGACATTCATCTGGGGTAATTCCTGTAACTCCTCATGAAAATGGTATGCTCGTCAGTATAGTCACTTGACCGTTTCTCCGGCATTTCCCCTCATCTGAAAGAGCAGATGTATGCCCAAGTATAAGGTCTTCGTATGGCTACTCCTAAAGGATTGACTGAACACAAAAGAAATACTAATGAGAAAAAATCTTAATGTGAATGGGGATAACCTATGCGTTCTCTATGCAATCAACGGGATGGAAACTCTTGCACACCTCTACTTTGAGTGGCCCGTGCAATGCTAGAATGTCATTGGGATCCAATGGGGAGCAGATCTGGGTGCACCAGAGAGAATTCTCACTGCATGTAACGTCGTAAAATTTGGATGTTTGAAATTTGGAATAATTTAAAATTTTTATTTGCATCTTATTGGCATTTGAATTTTTGGCTCAAAATCTTATTTGGGTTTTCCCAAATTTTGTGCTGAGCAAAATAAAAACTGGAAATAAATTTCAAATACAAATAAGAATTATGACGATAAAGGATAAGAAATAATTTTGGGGAGTTTAAAACTCTAAGAATCAAAATACCAAAAATCTTGGATTCAAATCCAAGTCAATAAAATAAAACCAAGAATTCCATCTTTTTATTCAAATAGCATACCAAAAACCCAAGGTTGGGCATTCAAAAATTTGTATAAACAATTCATTACCAAATTTAATTGAAAATAGAAGACTATTAGATTTTGTAGTTGAACCAAGACTTGAATTGAAGATCCAAAATTTGATACAAGGTTTAAATAAAAACTTAAATTTTGAATAACATGCAAAATTCTAAAAATCAGTAAATTTTAATGCAAATTAAAGATCAAATTAAAAATCAAAATTTCAGATCAGTGCCCTGGCATTTCTTTTTCACTTCCAGGTGGGCCCCACCTTTCCTTATTCTCTCTTCCCTTTTTCCTCTTCTCCTCCCTGTGCGCTGCACTCCTTTTCTTTATGTAACATCCCAAATTTTTGCTAAAATAAAAATAATTAAATAAATAATAAAAATGGAATGAAATAAAACCTTAAATTAAAATAAGTATTTTTGTGCCCAAAATTTCTTTTTGGATTTGCCCTGAATTTCTGTTTTTGAAAAAGTTGAATTTGAAAAGTATTTTAGAAAGAAACCCAAAAATAATATTAGATAATATGATATTTTGATTTTATATAAAAATTCTATGTCAAATTAAAAATTTGGAGTTATTTGAATTTTATTTGGTTCCCTGGATTTTTCTGAGTTTGAAAATATATTTTGGAAATTAAAAAGTATTTTGAAGTATGCAAATTAAATACCAACATTAGTTGGAAACAATTTTATTTAGTCCAAAATGTCCCCAGGATATTCTAGGAATTTTTGGAGGACATTTGGTATTTTTCTGAGCTTATTTGGATTTTATAAGCTTTTTCTGAAAAGGAAAAATCAAAAATCAAAATTAAATAAAACCCCCTCCCCTCCGGCCGCCACGTGGATGGTCAGATGACCGCCCACGTCGCCCCATCCCCGCCGCCCGGGATCCCGCCTCCTCCTCCCCATCGGCCGACGCGTGGCAGCCCGGATGCCGGCCACGTCGCCCCCGCTCGATCCCGCCTTGGCCCCCTCCGGGCCGTCCGATCCCCCACGCGGCGCCATCCGGCCGCCCGCGCCTTGCCCCGCTCCTCTCTCTCTCGCTGCGCCTCGGCCCCACCTGTCGGCTCCATCTCTCTCCCTCCTTCTCTCGCTGCCACCCCGGGCCCACCCGTCAGGCCCCTTCTTCCTCCCTGGCTGTCTTCCTCGCGCGCGCGCCTGCCTCCGCAACCGCCGGCCCCGCCCGACCCGGTCGCCACCCCGCCTTCTCCTCGGCCACGCCGCCCACCTACGTGCGCCGCACGCGCCGCGCCCACTTCCCCGCCTTCTCAGCGCCCCATCTCCCCCACTTCCTCCGCAACCGCCGCCGCCCCCACCTCTCTCCGGCGAGACATTCCCGCGCCGCCGTTGTCCCCTGACCCCCTATAAAAGCCCCCTCGGCTCCGCCTCCTCCCACCGCACCTCGCTCCACCCTCCTTACGCCCCCTCCGCCACCCGAGAGCGCCGGCACCGTGCTCCCTCTTCCCGAGCGCTGCCCGCCGCTCCGACGAGCGATTCCGGCCGCCTCGCTCCTCCTCGAGCCTCGCCGTCAGCCTCTCCGGCTTCCTCGCCTCGCCGCCGTGCCCGTGCACCTCTTCACCGGCCCCGAGCGCCACCGAGCCGCCGCCGCGCCGGGAGACACGAGCGCGCCGCCGCTTCTGCTCGCCGCCGGCCGCCTTCGGTCATCCGCGGTGAGCTTGCGCCCCTCCCCCGAGTTCCCCTCGGCCCACTCTCCCCGTTGCGCCACTCGCCGCCGGCCACCGCCCGCCGGAGCTCCGCCGTCGCCGCCACCCCGTGCGCCACCCCGGCCACCCTGCCACGTCGGCGTCCCCGTGCCCACGTGGCTGGTGACGCAGCGCCACGCCAGCGCCACCTCGGCACCTCCCCGCCCGGTCAGCTCCACCCCGCCACCTCAGCGCCTCCCTCCTTCCGTGGGCTCGGTCCATGGACCAGGCCCACCTGTCAGTGGGGTTTACCCCAGGCTGACGTCAGCTGGCGCAATAATTCCCATTTTCCAGTAGGAAAATAATTCGGCCGAATATTAAATTCCTTGCTGACGCAATAATCCAGATTTTCCTTTAGGAAAATAATTCCAAAAATCCTCTCTTTTTCTATTTTCTCTCTTTTCAAATTTCCCGGAGCCCGTTCTCCCTCGTTTTAACTCCGATTTGGCCCATTCAAATTTCTAAATTCATCAAAAATTACCCTCTATCCATTTCTAGCCTCAATTCGAATATTTGAATTTAATTTGAATTTATTTGAATTTGGTGGGTTATTTTGACGTGTAGACTTCGACGATTCGGGAAATTTCTTCGACGAAGATTCAAGCCAAGTTGAAGAGCAAGGCAAGTCACCCTCCTTGATCATGTTGATCCCAGAATTGCAAATAAAATTATGTTGATTTAAATTATATTGCATGCATATTTCTATTCAACATATTTCAATTCAATTTTAAATTTAGTTATTGCCTAATTGTTAATTCCTCCTTTGAATTTGAATTCCTCAATATCTTGTCACCCTAGATTCAAACTCTAGTTAATACATTAGTGTTGGCTAGACAAATTTATTTCAAATGCTTAGACTGCTTAGATATAATATTTGTTTTGGGATATCTTTCACATAAAATGACAAACTCTTTCACATAAAATGATACGCTTTTATTATGAACTCTTGACTTTGGTGAGTCAATGAGGTTTTTGAAACTATTTTGAAAATAAATGTAAAGCTGGTTTAGACTTAGGCAATTGGTTAGAGTGGTGGGTGCAGGCATGCCCTGTTGGTTGGAGCCGCAGTGGTTGATTGTCGTGCACGGGGGTATGTGGTTGGGCCTGAGTCAATTAAGGACCGGTCTGTGAGCTACTGTTGCAAAGCCCTAATCGTACTACCACATGGCTGGTATGGGACAGCTCTGGCTGAATAATTTGTGAAGTCCCAATCTGAGTCGAGTCGTAGGTTGAAAGTGAGCGTGGTTGGTGCCATGTGAAGTCTCACTTGGGCGAGCGTGGTTAAGCCATGAGAAGTCTCGTCTAGGCTCAAGAGGGGGTCCCGGTCTGGTGGATTCCTTACTGGGGTGAAACCTTAGAGTTGGCTCGACCAGGTTGAAGGCTTTGCATTGTAAAGGCCTTGTCACGACTCCTCGCCGCACACCTAAGGAAGTGTGTAATAGCTTGGCAATATGGGATAATCGTGTCTTGTGGGTAAAGCTGTACAACCTCTGCAGAGTGTATAATCTATCCTGGATAGCCGTGCCCACGGTCATGGGCATGCTGAGTAAAAGTTTTTCATGGATTAGTTTTTGCTTTTCAAAATGTTTTCGAAAACCTTGTGGATGGATGGAATCTACGAGAGATGAAAACCTTGTGGGTAGATGGAACCCATGAGAGGATGATAACTTGTGGATGGATGGAATCCACGAGTGTTTGGAAACGTGTGGATGGATGGAATCCATACGTGATCTTTTGGAAAAGATGGTCCGGGTGTGATGCCCGTGGATAGGTTGGTGTATGGTCGGAGCCTGCACTGACGGTATTAATTTCTAACTCAAGTAATGTTTTTACTTACTGTATTAAATTCAGCAATTTCAATCTACTTATTGTATTTCATAAATGCTGTTTTATGCAAACTAACCCTATGAGCCTTCCTTTGAAGCCTTTATCATTATGTTGCATTTTCCCGGGTGACTTGCGGAGTACAAGTTTGTACTCACCTTGCTTTTTCCACACAGAGAAGGAAGACGTCAACTACGATGAAGATCTGGACGAGTAGGTCGCGTCTTACTATCGTTTGCCTGTGGGCAGGCTTGGGCTTCGCTTTTTATCAGTTTGCTTCCGCAGTTATTTTCTTTATTTATTTTGCCAATGGGCATTGATGTAAGACTTGGCCATAAGGCCGTACCCTTTTATTTAATATAATCAGTCATTTGTGCTTGGTATTTATCTTTGTTGTTACTGTGTGCGCTAGCTGATCCTGGACTAGTGCGATTTACACAGAGTATCCAGGAGTCGTTACTCCGGGTTCCGACAAAGGTGGTATCAGAGCCATGACGATACTAAGACGCGACCGTAGGTATAGTAGAATGGTTTGACCCTAAGGACTTATTTTTAATAATCAGTAATTTCAAAAGTTTTCCTTAATCTTACCTCTTAATCTTTGCTTACCCTTATCTCACATCCACCCTCACCTTTTTGTCATTTTTGAGAAACATATTTCAATCTCTTCCCTTGTTCCAAAACATCTATAGATGGCAACAGCTGGAATTCTTCGACCCTGTCGCCACTTCAATCTTCGCCTCGAAGGATCATGTTTCATACCTAGAGAGCCGCGAAGGATGACACCAAGACGACCCTTACCCCTTTAGGATAAGTTGTTAGGCTAGTTAATAAAACGTTGTTATGAGTTGTCAAGTTTTCTCTTTTTGCCGGCAGCCATAACCATTACTTATTATGAGAATAATAAAGGTTTTAATTAAGTTGAAGTTTTGCTTGGGTTGCACAAAATATTCCCTATTCCTCCTTTGCTTTGAGTCCCTTCTCTCCTAATTCTTAAAAGCAACCAGCAGATGGTGAACACGAGGAACAACAGCAACAGTAACATGAATGGAGAACCAGGAAGTCAGTCCGTCCCTCCACCAGCAAATGAACCTGATTGGGCTCAAATGATGGCAAACCAGACTCAACTCATTCAACTTTTAACGCAGACCATCAACAACCCTGCACAACCAACTCCACTTGTGCCAGCTCAAGCTCCTCAATCAAGGCTATCGGAGTTTATGCGCTTGCGTCCTCCGACCTTCTCCAGCAGCACTGAACCCATGGACGCGGGCGATTGGCTGAGAGCAATCGGAAAGAAGCTGGACATTATCCAATGCACTGATCGGGAAAAAGTTCTATTTGCTTCACACCAGCTACATGGACCGGCATCAGAATGGTGGGATACTTATACTGCCGCTCATGCCAATGCTCAAGAAATCACTTGGAATGAGTTCATGAAGAACTTCCGCAAAGCTCATGTTCCCACTGGCACCGTCACTCTGAAGAAACAGGAATTTCGAGCGCTGCGTCAAGGAAGCCGCTCCGTCAATGAGTACTTGCAGAAGTTCAACCAGTTGGCACGCTATGCACCTGAAGACGTCGCCACCGATGAAGCCAAGCAAGAAAGGTTCCTCGAAGGACTCAATGATGACATATCGGTCCAACTCCTGCCCAATGATTACGCTGACTTCCACCAGCTAGTCAGCAAGGCGATTCGCCAGGAGTCCAAGCATCAAGAGATGGAGAATCGTAAGAGACGGATGTATGGTCAGCATGTGAACACCGGCAGCTTCTCCAAGGCAAGAAGAGCTTCACCTCAGGCCAATAGATTCCAGCCTTCGTCAACAACTGGAGAGCTAGTCCCCATGGACCCCTCCCCCAACACTGAGGACAACAAGGTCTTGAAGGACTCAAACCCTGCAGCAGGAGTCACTTGTTTCAACTGCCATGAGATGGGACATTATGCCAGCAACTGCCCCAAGAAGCAGCAGCTAGAGAAGCACGGTGCCCCAGGAGCATCAATTGCCAACAACCTTCAGGCAACAAATAGAGGACCGAAGAAGTTCATGAAAGGACGCCTGAATCAAATCTCAGCTCAAGCCGTGCAGAGTAAGATCCAAACCCATTTCTTTGCTAGCCAACCCGAATCTCGGGGACGAGATTCTTTTTAAGGGGGGTAGATTTGTAACATCCCAAATTTTTGCTAAAATAAAAATAATTAAATAAATAATAAAAATGGAATGAAATAAAACCTTAAATTAAAATAAGTATTTTTGTGCCCAAAATTTCTTTTTGGATTTGCCCTGAATTTCTGTTTTTGAAAAAGTTGAATTTGAAAAGTATTTTAGAAAGAAACCCAAAAATAATATTAGATAATATGATATTTTGATTTTATATAAAAATTCTATGTCAAATTAAAAATTTGGAGTTATTTGAATTTTATTTGGTTCCCTGGATTTTTCTGAGTTTGAAAATATATTTTGGAAATTAAAAAGTATTTTGAAGTATGCAAATTAAATACCAACATTAGTTGGAAACAATTTTATTTAGTCCAAAATGTCCCCAGGAGATTCTAGGAATTTTTGGAGGACATTTGGTATTTTTCTGAGCTTATTTGGATTTTATAAGCTTTTTCTGAAAAGGAAAAATCAAAAATCAAAATTAAATAAAACCCCCTCCCCTCCGGCCGCCACGTGGATGGTCAGATGACCGCCCACGTCGCCCCATCCCCGCCGCCCGGGATCCCGCCTCCTCCTCCCCATCGGCCGACGCGTGGCAGCCCGGATGCCGGCCACGTCGCCCCCGCTCGATCCCGCCTTGGCCCCCTCCGGGCCGTCCGATCCCCCACGCGGCGCCATCCGGCCGCCCGCGCCTTGCCCCGCTCCTCTCTCTCTCGCTGCGCCTCGGCCCCACCTGTCGGCTCCATCTCTCTCCCTCCTTCTCTCGCTGCCACCCCGGGCCCACCCGTCAGGCCCCTTCTTCCTCCCTGGCTGTCTTCCTCGCGGGCGCGCCTGCCTCCGCAACCGCCGGCCCCGCCCGACCCGGTCGCCACCCCGCCTTCTCCTCGGCCACGCCGCCCACCTACGTGCGCCGCACGCGCCGCGCCCACTTCCCCGCCTTCTCAGCGCCCCATCTCCCCCACTTCTTCCGCAACCGCCGCCGCCCCCACCTCTCTCCGGCGAGACATTCCCGCGCCGCCGTTGTCCCCTGACCCCCTATAAAAGCCCCCTCGGCTCCGCCTCCTCCCACCGCACCTCGCTCCACCCTCCTTACGCCCCCTCCGCCACCCGAGAGCGCCGGCACCGTGCTCCCTCTTCCCGAGCGCTGCCCGCCGCTCCGACGAGCGATTCCGGCCGCCTCGCTCCTCCTCGAGCCTCGCCGTCAGCCTCTCCGGCTTCCTCGCCTCGCCGCCGTGCCCGTGCGCCTCTTCACCGGCCCCGAGCGCCACCGAGCCGCCGCCGCGCCGGGAGACACGAGCGCGCCGCCGCTTCTGCTCGCCGCCGGCCGCCTTCGGTCATCCGCGGTGAGCTTGCGCCCCTCCCCCGAGTTCCCCTCGGCCCACTCTCCCCGTTGCGCCACTCGCCGCTGGCCACCGCCCGCCGGAGCTCCGCCGTCGCCGCCACCCCGTGCGCCACCCCGGCCACCCTGCCACGTCGGCGTCCCCGTGCCCACGTGGCTGGTGACGCAGCGCCACGCCAGCGCCACCTCGGCACCTCCCCGCCCGGTCAGCTCCACCCCGCCACCTCAGCGCCTCCCTCCTTCCGTGGGCTCGGTCCATGGACCAGGCCCACCTGTCAGTGGGGTTTACCCCAGGCTGACGTCAGCTGGCGCAATAATTCCCATTTTCCAGTAGGAAAATAATTCGGCCGAATATTAAATTCCTTGCTGACGCAATAATCCAGATTTTCCTTTAGGAAAATAATTCCAAAAATCCTCTCTTTTTCTATTTTCTCTCTTTTCAAATTTCCCGGAGCCCGTTCTCCCTCGTTTTAACTCCGATTTGGCCCATTCAAATTTCTAAATTCATCAAAAATTACCCTCTATCCATTTCTAGCCTCAATTCGAATATTTGAATTTAATTTGAATTTATTTGAATTTGGTGGGTTATTTTGACGTGTAGACTTCGACGATTCGGGAAATTTCTTCGACGAAGATTCAAGCCAAGTTGAAGAGCAAGGCAAGTCACCCTCCTTGATCATGTTGATCCCAGAATTGCAAATAAAATTATGTTGATTTAAATTATATTGCATGCATATTTCTATTCAACATATTTCAATTCAATTTTAAATTTAGTTATTGCCTAATTGTTAATTCCTCCTTTGAATTTGAATTCCTCAATATCTTGTCACCCTAGATTCAAACTCTAGTTAATACATTAGTGTTGGCTAGAGAAATTTATTTCAAATGCTTAGACTGCTTAGATATAATATTTGTTTTGGGATATCTTTCACATAAAATGACAAACTCTTTCACATAAAATGATACGCTTTTATTATGAACTCTTGACTTTGGTGAGTCAATGAGGTTTTTGAAACTATTTTGAAAATAAATGTAAAGCTGGTTTAGACTTAGGCAATTGGTTAGAGTGGTGGGTGCAGGCATGCCCTGTTGGTTGGAGCCGCAGTGGTTGATTGTCGTGCACGGGGGTATGTGGTTGGGCCTGAGTCAATTAAGGACCGGTCTGTGAGCTACTGTTGCAAAGCCCTAATCGTACTACCACATGGCTGGTATGGGACAGCTCTGGCTGAATAATTTGTGAAGTCCCAATCTGAGTCGAGTCGTAGGTTGAAAGTGAGCGTGGTTGGTGCCATGTGAAGTCTCACTTGGGCGAGCGTGGTTAAGCCATGAGAAGTCTCGTCTAGGCTCAAGAGGGGGTCCCGGTCTGGTGGATTCCTTACTGGGGTGAAACCTTAGAGTTGGCTCGACCAGGTTGAAGGCTTTGCATTGTAAAGGCCTTGTCACGACTCCTCGCCGCACACCTAAGGAAGTGTGTAATAGCTTGGCAATATGGGATAATCGTGTCTTGTGGGTAAAGCTGTACAACCTCTGCAGAGTGTATAATCTATCCTGGATAGCCGTGCCCACGGTCATGGGCATGCTGAGTAAAAGTTTTTCATGGATTAGTTTTTGCTTTTCAAAATGTTTTCGAAAACCTTGTGGATGGATGGAATCTACGAGAGATGAAAACCTTGTGGGTAGATGGAACCCATGAGAGGATGATAACTTGTGGATGGATGGAATCCACGAGTGTTTGGAAACGTGTGGATGGATGGAATCCATACGTGATCTTTTGGAAAAGATGGTCCGGGTGTGATGCCCGTGGATAGGTTGGTGTATGGTCGGAGCCTGCACTGACGGTATTAATTTCTAACTCAAGTAATGTTTTTACTTACTGTATTAAATTCAGCAATTTCAATCTACTTATTGTATTTCATAAATGCTGTTTTATGCAAACTAACCCTATGAGCCTTCCTTTGAAGCCTTTATCATTATGTTGCATTTTCCCGGGTGACTTGCGGAGTACAAGTTTGTACTCACCTTGCTTTTTCGACACAGAGAAGGAAGACGTCAACTACGATGAAGATCTGGACGAGTAGGTCGCGTCTTACTATCGTTTGCCTGTGGGCAGGCTTGGGCTTCGCTTTTTATCAGTTTGCTTCCGCAGTTATTTTCTTTATTTATTTTGCCAATGGGCATTGATGTAAGACTTGGCCATAAGGCCGTACCCTTTTATTTAATATAATCAGTCATTTGTGCTTGGTATTTATCTTTGTTGTTACTGTGTGCGCTAGCTGATCCTGGACTAGTGCGATTTACACAGAGGATCCAGGAGTCGTTACTCCGGGTTCTGACACTTTACCTCCTCTGCCCTTCGTTTCTTGTGGTCAAACTCCGTCCGCGTCGCCTCCTCCCTCTTTTTCTGTTGCTCCCTGCTGCCCCTGCCCCTGTGTTCGCCGCCCACAAGCCTCGTCTGCCACTCTCTGCCCTGCCGCGCAATCCCCGCCGGCCTCTGTCACCTCGAGCCGCACGTCGCTTTGCGCCTCCTGTCTGCGCCCATGCCCTGCGTGCCTGCCCCGCCGTCACGTCGCCCTCTCTGTGCTCCCACGTCGCGCCGTCCGGCCACGCCGCTGCCCACGCCCCGACGTCGCCCCCTTTCCCGCGCGCGCACTCGCTATAAGACCCGAGCCGCCTCCTCCCCTCCCTTCTCTGTGTTCTCCCGCGCAAGCCTGAAAACATCAGCCTCCATCGCCTCCTCACCGTGTCGCGTCTCCGGCGAGCCCCTCCAAAATTCGAGCGCATTCCTTCGTGCCCCTAAGCCCCAGATACTTCCCAGTAGGTTTAATTGGAAAATCGTGCGCCGAGCTCGCCGGAATCGGCTTCTTCCTCACCGCCGGCCGAAAGCCACCGCCACCACCCCATTTCTGGCTCCCTACTTCCCGACTCGATTCCTCTCGGTTGGAGCACCCTCAAGACATCGCCAACCCTCCACAATCGCCGCCAAGCCTTCCCACTGGCCCCAACTCGCCAGCGTCGCAAGACCACCCGCGCCGACATGGGCCTCCGCCGCCGGCACACCTCGGGTCTCCTCCCACTCAACCAACGCCGCATGAAGCTTCCTCTGTACTCCCTGCTGCTCGCGCGCACTTCAATCTTTCTTCTCCTCCACAGCGGCGCTGTCACCCCATAACCACCTCGCCGCCGGCATCTCCGGCTGTCGCCCGCCCGCCTCACGCCGCCCCAGCTAATATGCCGCCACCCCTAGCCTTCCTATCCACCCGGACGTCCATTTTATTGGTCGCCACCTTTCCCCGGCAACCCCTCGCCGGCGATGCTGCCACCCGCCCGGCGCCGCCGCCCTCCCCTGTTCGGCCACTGCTTCTGTTCCGATCCCCCTATACACCCTTGATTCATCTAATTAGCTATTTCCACTCAATGAGAAGTGAGGGTGTGCTCGGTTGGCTAGTGGAGTCAAGTGCACACCACAGGTCGCAGGTTCGATCCCCACTCAGTACTCTTTTGTTATTTTTGTTTTGTTTTACTAACCCGTTTTAATTAGGAAATAAATTAAGGAAAAATTAAGAAATAACCTAAGAAATGTAATAAATATGATTAGGATATAAATGAGAGTATTTGGAGATCTAAATTTAGGATATGTCATATATAAGTAATATGGTTTGAATAATTCTCTAAAAAGACTAATGGTTCATTAAAGGCCTTGGTAGAGAAAAACAATTTTGGTTAGATGTCCAAATTTAATAAGGACCCCCAGTTAGAAGTACTTTCAATTTAAAAATTCAGGAAAACAAATTGGGTGTAAGGTTAAACACTATAACATCAAGGCTTTAATTAAAAGCTACCCATAATGGTAATATATGACCTAAAGTTAAAATGCCGCCATCAAACAAGTCTCAAGTAGAAGATTAAATCAAACACCGTATGAAAGTATAGCTATGTACAACAAGTTGCCCTCCCGTAAATAAGAGTGTACTCCCGATTAAATTATGCCAAGCAAAAGGATAAAGATATCAATATCACCAAGACTCCAATTAAAAGGCCGTATTAGTGTATGGTTACAAAAATATAATAGCTATAGATCAAAAGCAAATAAAAATAATCTCGCTAATATGTAGCCTGAAGCCCAATGATACTAGGCATAGCTAGGAATAGTAATTATATCTAAGTTGTGTCTAAAGCCGAGGATAGCACAGTAGGTCGCCATAGAGTAGCTCAAAGGTCTCGGGTCAATGAAAAATAGAAATCGGCTGACGTAAACCTTTAAACAATGACCAAATAAATGGTCCAATGGGTCATGAGTTAGGGTGTTAATCGCTTAATTAATAAGTTGACTAATTTACTGTAAAACTCACCTAAAATAACACAGGATGAAATGCCACAAACCCAAGTTCTAAGATTAATTTGATAAGTTCAACTACTGTATACCATGAACACAACTCATGACCCCAATCCTTAAAAATAATAATAACACTATTATGGTAACTAAAATGTACATAAAATATCTACGAAATCGAAACCGAAGGGCATCTTTAACTAAAATCTCACATCTACCTATAGATATAATCCGACTCATGGAACTTCCTTGATAAATGTAAATCAATTAAAAGAAAGTCATCAAGCAAAAGGTCAAGCCTCACTTTTCCCCAATCGGCCATGTCTCGCCACCTTCTTTTCCCAAAAGCAGATAATTCCTGTAGGTACATCTTCACTTTTGATCCCTAGTGGTTCTAAAATTTTCCCTCACGGTAAAGCATTCAGACAACTCGTCCTCCTGCTCAAATCCGGCTACCACTGTGATTACAACACGCTAACCTGAATTATCCTTCTACTCCCAAGTCATAATAGATGTATAATTTAAGTTAAATTGGGTATTTAAAGTGTTTGGATTTATTTGGATCTCCTGAGTTATTTGTTTTTTTTATTTGGATTCAGTCGCTTATCGCATAGCTAGAAACTGGAGTCCCAAAGAATCGATGGATCAAGTAAGATCAAGATCAAGGTGGAAATAAAGACCAGAAGCACAAGACCATCAAATGAGATAGCTTTGAGTGAGCTCACGACCGCGGTAAACCGCGCAAGGCGAGTCAATACTTTGATCATGTTGACCCTACATTTTCTGCAAATTACTTTTGTTTAAATTATCAAATTGCATGATGTTATTTTATATGCAAATACATGATAATTTAATATTCTAGTTATATGCCTATTGTTTACCTTGAATAATATTACACCTCCTTTGGAATATTTGAATGTGTGAACTTTGTCGCCCTAGCAAAAAGTATAATATTAACATTTCGAAAATAACTCCCTAAATATATGCCATGCTTAGTATTGTTTAGATACTCATGGGCACGAGAGCGCCCAAGCATCACTTTTAATCCTGAGAAAAATTGGTTGGACAGTCATGGTGGTAATGACTGGTGTATGTTGGATATGGCTATTTTATATTCCAAAAACCTCGAATTGCTTATTTATCTGGGCGGATGGTTCGGGGGTATGGTGCAGGTGTGCACGAGAGTGTGGTTTGTGGTAGAACCGCCCAGATAACCCTAAGGACTGAATCTTGTCATGACCTCCTGTGTTAAACAAGTGCAACCACAAGTCTGTAAAGTACAACTTGGCCTAGTAAATTTACCGGACCCTGAAAGTCATCATCATCGGTGGAGGAGTGAAGTGGTGCAAGCGGCTGTCTGTGTGGCGGGCTTGAATGGGACACCCGCGGAGGGTGAGGTTCTGCTGTGGCGCGCTAGCAGTGTGGGTAGCCAGCTGCTAGGCGTTCAGAAGGAGAACATCCCGCACAACGTATGGGACCCACCGCAAGTGGGAACGACCCATAGGGTGAGATGATGGAAGGGGCGAGGTACTTTGAACGGTTACTGTGACGGTTCGCTCAACCGCACGACTAAGGAATCGTGTAGGGCAACGAGGGAACTGTCTCTTGTGGGTAAAGTGTGCAAACTCTGCAGAGTCTAAACTATTCGAATAGCCGTGCCCACGGTCAAGGGCGGAAATGGGAACTTAACCAGATATAGTTCTATTTCCAAAAACTTTGTGTGTGGGAATGGAAAAAAAAGCGGAGGGCAGTGGAAAGCCCTGATTGGTGTTGTCCTGGGTGTCGTCCCAGGGGTAATGTAAGCGGCTATAACGCTGAAGGTCTAGCATATGGTGCAGAGACCATGTAATGGTGGATGGAATCTGGATCGCTATTATTAATGCATTTCCTTACACATTATGTTTTTGCTCAAAACTGCTAGGTCTTAGGGAATTTTATGTATCATATTTCAAAAGTAAAATGTATCCTCTTCACACAAAATAAAATATATGGGGGAATAAATAGAGTCATAAGAAAAGAGGATGGCTGTTTGTGGTAAATATATAAAAATGTTGGTGGATTCATGTCGATCCTAAAAAGGAAACAATAGTGTGGGTTATGAGAGAAATAAAATGGGGGAGCTTAAATGAATAGCTAGGCTAGGTAGATGATCTAAATGATTTTTGGAGATTTAGGGAGTGTAAAGGTAATTGTTGGATTACGATACTGATAACTAATATAAATTCTTGGGAGATGTTGGAGATAATGGGATTAATAGGATTTGATCAAATACTAGATGGATAAATAGAATTTGTGAGGATTCGGAGATATGATAATTGGAGTGTAACCTTGATCAATGATATTCTTGGTGACTGTATACTAGTGAATCGTAGGTTTGATCATTGATATTCTTGGCGGAGGTATACTAGTGAACTATTTAGAGTTAGATAATGAGAAATAAGAAGGGTTGTTGGAAGATCAAATTATGGTTTTGGATCAATAACAAAAGGATTGAATTATTAGAAAGTCCTGATACAAATAATGTCGGTGGATTTAAAAGTAATTATGTTAGAGGATCACTAATATTCAGAAGTGAAGAGTTGATGAATAGTTATTACAAGATTGGATTATTAGGAATGCATAACACAGAAGATATTGGTGGATTCAAAACAGATGATGTCATTAGCTGTTCAAAGTTTTTAGGCAGCATTTGATCAGTAGATTATATAAGTTATGATACTCGCTATTTGGGGATTTAGGCAGCAATGAATGTTTGATTGGTGGATTGAATAATTGTAGTAGTCGCTAGGTGGAGTTTAGACAGCATTGAATATAAAAAAAGTGTATTTTGGTGGATTAAGTCAATCATGTCAATTGTTGAGTAGAGTTTAGGTAGCAGCAATGACACTATAATTAAATCATAATAATGTTACCAAAGGCAATTTTTGGCAAATAAAATAACCCGAGCCTCTCCTTTGTTAAGCCATGCATACTATTTATTTGCATTCTGTGTATTGGCTCGCGGAGCACGGGGTTGGAGTGCTCACACTCGCTTTTGCGACAAAATTCAGAATCAGGAATCAAATCACCTCGCCTCAGCAACAAGATTGGACATGCTGGCAGAGAAGATGAAGATGTCAAGGGCTAGGTCGCGAACCTCCAGTTGGCTGTCTGTGGGCATGTCCTGAGGGTCCCACATGTGTGCTTCGTCCTTCCGCTGCTGCAATTTATTGATTTCGGCCTAATCGGCCCATGAGTAAGTTTACTATTATATTTACGCTTTCGCATGATAGGTACTTTGATAATCTGAACTGTAATCTGTGAGCACTATCTACTGATCCAGGGAATAGTGCGGTGGAATCACAGAAGATTCCGGATTGTAAAATCCGGGTCCCTACACTGCAAGATCAACGTACCCTGGTTCCTTTTTTATGGAGAATTTCACCATGGTTGCTTGGTACATCTAGAAAGTTAGGAATGAGTTTATTTTTTGTCAGTAGCTACTCAATCTAGATGACTAGAAGGCAAATCTGAAATCAAAAGTTGCTCTACTCCTCAACACAATTAGACCGGATGATCATCTTTTGATTTGCTCTTGGCTTCGGTCCTTTTAGCCTTTTCTTTTCTTCCTTCCTATCCCCCATCTCTCTTTTTCTCTGTTAATTATTATGTATTTAATATAACACGGTAGAAGCCTCTCCTGCTGTTTTTCCCTAAAAAACAAGTCTACTAAAGGCTATTATTGTATCAAGTTTGAAGCATCAAGCAAATAAACAAGTCTACTAGACTTGGCCAAATGGATCGTCTGGCACAAGCCAAAAGGCATAGCATTGCTGAGTCGCATAAGTTATCATACCATATCGTGTCGGGCCAAGTGCCTGTCTTTCGGCTCAGGCACGACACGGAGAGGGGTTATGCCATACCAGATCGGTCCAGACACGCTTAGTCTAATGGTCACAAGTAATTTATTTGTCAATCATAAGTAGTTTTATTGCCATTCGTAATTATATTACTGCTCAGTCATCCATCTAAACATAATAATTTTAGTATCAGTTGTAAGTAATTTTATAGTATTATTATAAAAAAAAACTTACTATACATACCGTGCTAGGTCGACCGCGATGTGCTGTGCCCAATCGTGGTGCGCCGGAACAGCCCATTTGCTGTTCTTATCATGTCTTGCCGGACCAGTAGTACCGTGCTCGGCCTGTTGGATCGGGTGAAGTCTACTTTCCCCGTCGCCGTCTCTGGTTTCCAATATCTGTTCTTCCCTTCCTCATCCCAGTTTCTTGCCATTTACCCCATATCGCTGCTGAATTGGTGTGTTCTCGTCGCCGGAAACTACCCTGCGGCGATTGAGACATCACACTGCCTACCTCCAAGGTTGCCGACGCCGCCCCTCCGCGCTCCGGGCATTCCTCCGGCACCGGCTCCGGTTCCTCGACGTCCCCCGCCGCTGGCCTCCGTTCTCCGCTCCTGTTCACCGGCCGGCGACCGCCACCGCGCACGGTGCGCACCCACTTGCGACCGTCGGTGTGCTACCGCTGCACGCCGGCGGAGAAGAAGATGGGGAAGGGGACTGGTCTTCCTTGCAGGCAGCGCCCCGATTACTCGGAGTCCGCACTGCATCCGGCGACCGCTTCTAATCCGAGGAGGCTTCGGGTTTCGATTCCGCATCGCAAGCAAACACTGCTCTATAAATTAGAGATCTAACCCTCCAGCCTCCTCGTTCGGACCGACGGCGACGTTACAGGTAAGGTAATCAACCACTCCTCATATGCAAAATTGCTTCTCTCATGTCTAATCTAATATAATCTAACCTAATTTAATATAATCTAATTCTTTGTAGCAACCGGTAGTACTGAATAGTTGCAAAATTGCTCCTTCTCTCTTGTCTAATCTAATCTAATTCTTTGTAGCAGCTTGTACTGATTTGTTGCAAAACTGCTTCTTTCTATTGTCTAAACTGATCTAATCTAATTCTTTGTAGCAACCTGTACTGATTTGTTGCAAAATTCCTTCTTTCTCTTGTCTAAACTGTTCTATTCTAATTCTTTGTAGCAACCTGTGCTGATTACTTCCAAAATTGCTTCTTTCGAGATACCTCTAGAACCCCTTAAATGAGAACCTTACCACCTGTTTTTATCAACTGATGACCTTGCTCATCGCATCACAGGAGATGGGGAACAAACTGGTTTGGAGCAGATCGTCATCAGATGATTCCCATCCCAACCCAATAGACAGAAAGAGGAAACTAGACGATCTTTCTGGAGTGGGGAGCATTATGGCTTGCACAACTACTTCAGACCAACGCCAATGCCATTCTAAACCCATGTACAAAAGGAGAAGAGCAAACAATCAGTTCGAAAGGCTTCCAGAGGTATGTTGAATATCTTTCCCTTTCTTCTTGTTGTCGTTGTCGATTATAAGTGCAATTTCTCAACTTGTGCGTTATGGTACTGTATCGCTGCAGGATGTGCTGTGCACAATTTTATCGAAATTGCCTCTGAAAGAGGCGGTGAGGACTAGTGTTCTATCAACTAAATGGAAACATTTGTGGACAGTTTGTCCCAAACTAAGTTTTGATGGAATTACAATATGTGGCAACGTCATCTCTGGGGCACAGAAGCAACAATATGTTCAAAAATTCATTGACAATGTTAATGCAGTGTAACATCCCAAATTTTTGCTAAAATAAAAATAATTAAATAAATAATAAAAATGGAATGAAATAAAATTTAAAATTAAAATAAGTATTTTTGTGCCCAAGTTTTAATCTTGGATTTGCTCTGAATTTCTGTCTTTGAAAAAGCCTGTTTTGGAAAAGTATTTCAAGTGAAAACACAAAAATAATATTAGATAATATGATATTTTGATTTTATATAAAAATTCTATGTCAAATTAAAAATTCTGAGTTAATTGAATTTTATTTGGTTCCCTGGATTTTTCTGGAGTTTAAAAATGTATTTTTGAATTAAAAAGTATTTCAAAGTATGAAAATTAAATACCAACATTAGTTGGAAATAATTTTATTAAGTTCCAAATGTCTCCAGGAGATTCTAGGAATTTTTTTTGGAATTTTTGGAGGTCATTTGGTATTTTTCTGAGCTTTATTGAGTTTATTCAGGTTTTCTGAAAAAGAAAATCAATTTCCAAAAATTAAAAACCATCTCCCTCCATCCAGCCGCCACGTGGACGGCCGATAACCGCCCACGTCCCCTCCCCTCGGCCCATCCCGGCCGCCCGCCTCATCCCGCCTCCTCTCCCTCCCGGGCCGACACGTGGCCGGGCCAGATCGCGCCACGTCGCCCCTTTCGCCCCCTCTCCTCTCGGCCGCTCGATCCACCCCGGCCCAATCTCCACCGTCCGCACCCCGCCCCTCTGCCCCGCGGACCCCATCCGGCAGCCTCCCCGTTCCCCTCTCTCTCTGCGCCCCTGGCCCACCTGTCATCTCTTCCCCCGCCCCCTTCTTCCTCCTGCGCCGCCACCACGGCCGTTGGCCGGCTCCGCCCTACCCGGCGCCTCCCCCACTCCCCGAGCTCGCCGCCCCCGTCCCAACGTGCGCCGCACGACCCGCGCCCACGCGCCCACCCTCCCCCGCCTTCTCCGCGCCCCACCTCCCCTATTTCCGCCCGCAACCGCTGCCATGACCCCGTCGCTCCGGCGAGAAATCCGCGGCCGCCCGTTGCCCTCCGCCCCTATAAAGCCCCACCCCGAGCTTCCCCAGTCCCCACGCCATCTCCCGCTGCCCTCAGATTTCCCCCTTCGCCGCCCTAGCGCCCCCGCGCCGTGCGCATCCGCCCCCGCCGCCGCCTGCAACTCCGGCGACGAATCGCCGTTGCATCGGGCCCCGCTTCGCCTCGCCGTCCCCACCGCCGTCCTCAACGTGCTCGCACGCACCTCAGGGACCCTTCGGCCGTGCCTTCCCGCCGCCGGAAAGCCGTCGCCGCCGGAGCCCGAGTCGCGCCGTCGCTCTCCTCTCGCCGCCGTGCATCTCCGGCCTCCCCAGGTAGTCGCCGCCCCCTCCCCCGAGTTCCCCGCAGCTGCCTCTCCCCGCTCCCGCCCTCGCCGCCGGCCGCCGTGCGCCGGAGCGCCGCCGCCGTGCACTCTCCGGCCGGCGCTGCCTCGGGCGCCCACGTGGCGCCACGTGCCCTGCCACCTCGGCGCCACCTCACCCCGCCCGTGCCCAGTCAGCGCCACACCCCCACCGTGCCACCTCACCACCCCCTTTCCTCCGTGGGCTCGGTCCATGGACCATGGGCCCACTGTCAGCCGGCCACCCCCCTTGCTGGTGTCATGCTGACGCAGAAAATTGATTTTCCAGTTGAAAAATAATTCGGCTGGAAAAGAAATCCCTCGCTGACGCAATAATCCAGATTTTCCTTTAGGAAAATAATTCCAAAAATTCCCTTTTTCCATTTTCTCTCTTTTCAATCTTCCCGGAGCCCGTTCTCCCTCATTTTAACTCCGATTTGGCCCATTCAAATTTCTAAATTCATCAAAAATTCCCCTCTATCCATTTCTAGCCTCAATTCAAATATTTGAGTTCAGTTTGAATTTAATTTGAATTTATTTGAATTTGGTGGGTTATTTTGACGTGTAGACTTCGACGATTCGGGAGATTTCTTCGACGAAGGTTCAAACCAATTTGAAGAGCAAGGCAAGTCACCCTCCTTGATCATGTTGATCCCAGTTTTCAAAATAAAATTATGTTGATTTAAATTATATTGCATGCATATGTTTATTCGACGTATTTCAATTCAGTTTTAAATTTAGTTATTGCCTACTTGTTAATTCCTCCATTGTTATTGAATCCCTTATACCTTGTCACCCTAGATTCAAACTCTAGTTGATACATTAGTGTTGGCTAGAGAGTTTAATCAAATGCTTAGCCCTGCTTAATCGTATAATTTTGTTTTGGGATATCTTTCACATAAAATGATAACCCTGTTTGCATAAAATATGAACTCTTGACTTTGGTGAGACAAGGAGTGTTATGAAATATTTTGAAAACAAAATATAAAACTGGTTTAGACTTAGGCAATTGGTTAGAGTGGTGGGTGCAGGCATGCCCTGTTGGTTGGAGCCGCAGTGGTTGATTGTCGTGCACAGGGGTATGTGGTTGGGCCTGAGTCAATTAAGGACCGGTCTATGAGCTACTGTTGCAAAGCCCTAATCGTACTACCACATGGCTGGTATGGGACAGCCCTGGCTGAATAATTTGTGAAGTCCCAATCTGAGTCGAGTCGTAGGTTGAAAGTGAGCGTGGTTGGTGCCATGTGAAGTCTCACTTGGGCGAGCGTGGTTAAGCCATGAGAAGTCTCGTCTAGGCTCAAGAGGGGGTCCCGGTCTGGTGGATTCCTTACTGGGGTGAAACCTTAGAGTTGGCTCGACCAGGTTGAAGGCTTTGCATTGTAAAGGCCTTGTCACGACTCTTTGCCGCACACCTAAGGAAGTGTGTAACTCGCGTGGCACAAAAGGATGATCGTGTCTTGTGGGTAAAGCTGTACAACCTCTGCAGAGTGTATAATCTATCCTGGATAGCCGTGCCCACGGTCATGGGCATGCTGAGTAAAAGTTTTTCATGGATTAGACTTTGCTTTTCAAAAATGTTTTTGAAAAACCTTGTGGGTACATGGAACCCATGAGAGGATGGTAACTTGTGGATGGATGGAATCCGCGAGTGTTTGAAAGCGTGTGGATGGATGGAACCCATACGTGATCTTTTGGAAAAGATGGTCCGGGTGGGATGCCCGTGGATAGGTTGGTGTATGGTCGGAGCCTGCACTGACGGTATTATTTTCTAACTCAAGTATTGTTTTTACTTACTGTATTAAATTCAGCAATTTCAATCTACTTATTGTATTTCTTAAATGCTGTTTTTGCAAACTAACCCTATGAGCCTTCCTTTGAAGCCTTTATCATTATGTTGCATTTTCCCGGGTGATTTGCGGAGTACAAGTTTGTACTCACCTTGCTTTTTCCACACAGAGAAGGAAGATGTCAACTACGGTGAAGATCTGGACGAATAGGCCGCGTCTTACTGTCGTTTGCCTGTGGGCAGGCTTGGGCTTCGCTATTTATCAGTTTGCTTCCGCAGTTATCTCCTTTATTTATTTTGCCAATGGGCGTTGATGTAAGACTTGGCCATAAGGCCGTACCCTTTATTTAATATATTGAGTCATTTGTGCTTGGTTATTATCTTTGTTGTGACTGTGTGCACTAGCTGATCCTGGACTAGTGCGATTTACACAGAGGATCCAGGAGTCGTTACTCCGGGTTCCGACAAAGGTGGTATCAGAGCCATGACGATACTAAGACGCGACCGTAGGTAGATTAAAAAGGTTAAACCGTAAGGACTTATTTTACTAAATAGTAATTTCAAAAGTTTTGCTTATTCTTACCCCTTAATCTTTGCTTATCCTTATCTCAATTCTTTCTCGTCTATATGTCATTTTTGAAAAAACCTATTTCTGCATCTTCCCTTGTTCCAAAACAACTATAGATGGCAACAGCTGGAATTCTTCGACCCTGTCGCCATTTCAATCTTCGCCTTAAAGGATCATGTTTCGTACTTCAAGAGCCGCGAAGGATTGCACCAAGACAACCCTTACCTCTTTAGGTTAAGTTGTTAAGCTAGGCAGTAGACGTTGTTATGAGCTGTCAAGTTTTCTCTTTTGTCGGCAGCCGTAACTATTACTTATTATGAGATTAATAAAGGTTTTAATAAAGTTGAAGTTTTGTTTTGGGTTGCGCAAAATATCCCCTATTCTTCCTTTGCCTTGAGTCTCCCCTCTCCTAATTCTCAAAAGCAACCAGCAGATGGTGAACACGAGGAACAACAGCAACAGCAGCATGAATGGAGAACCAGGAAGTCAGTCCGTTCCCCCACCGGCAAATGAACCTGACTGGGCTCAGATGATGGCCAACCAGACTCAACTCATTCAACTTTTGACGCAGACCATCAGCAACCCTGCTCAACCAGCTCCACTTGTGCCAGCTCAAGCTCCACAATCAAGGCTATCGGAGTTTATGCGCTTGCGTCCCCCGACCTTCTCCAGCAGCACTGAACCCATGGACGCAGACGATTGGCTCAGAGCAATTGGAAAGAAGCTGGACATCATCCAATGCAGCGATCGGGAACGAGTTTTGTTTGCTTCACACCAACTGCACGGACCAGCATCAGAATGGTGGGACACCTACACTGCCGCCCATGCCAATGCTCAAGATATCACTTGGAATGAGTTCGCGCAGAACTACCGCAAAGCTCATGTTCCCACTGGCACCGTCACTCTCAAGAAGAGGGAATTTCGAGCACTGCGCCAAGGAAGCCGCACCGTAAGTGAGTACTTACAGAAGTTCAACCAGTTGGCACGCTATGCACCAGAAGACGTCGCTACAGATGAAGCCAAACAGGAAAGGTTTCTCGAAGGACTCAACGATAACATATCGGTTCAACTTCTATCCAATGATTACGCTGATTTCCACCAGCTGGTCAGCAAGGCGATTCGCCAGGAGTCCAAGCATCAAGAGATGGAGAATCGTAAGAGACGGATGTATGGTCAGCATGTGAACACCGGCAGCTTCTCCAAGGTCAGAAGAGCTCCACCTCAGAACAACAGATTCCAGCCTTTATCATCGACAGGAGAGCTAGTTCCCACTGACGCCGCTCCCAACACTGAAGGCAACCAAGTCTTGAAAGACCCGAACCCTGCAGCGGGAATCACTTGCTTCAACTGCCATGAGATGGGACATTACGCCAGCAACTGCCCCCAGAAGCAGCAAGTAATGAAAAATGGTACCCCAGGAGCATCAACTGCCAACCACCTGCAGGCAGCGAATAGAGGACCGAAGAAGTTCAACAAAGGACGCCTTAATCAGATATCAGCTCAAGCCATGCAGAGTAAGATCCAAACCCATTTCTTTGCTAGCCAACCCGAATCTCGGGGACGAGATTCTTTTTAAGGGGGGTAGATTTGTAACATCCCAAATTTTTGCTAAAATAAAAATAATTAAATAAATAATAAAAATGGAATGAAATAAAATTTAAAATTAAAATAAGTATTTTTGTGCCCAAGTTTTAATCTTGGATTTGCTCTGAATTTCTGTCTTTGAAAAAGCCTGTTTTGGAAAAGTATTTCAAGTGAAAACACAAAAATAATATTAGATAATATGATATTTTGATTTTATATAAAAATTCTATGTCAAATTAAAAATTCTGAGTTAATTGAATTTTATTTGGTTCCCTGGATTTTTCTGGAGTTTAAAAATGTATTTTTGAATTAAAAAGTATTTCAAAGTATGAAAATTAAATACCAACATTAGTTGGAAATAATTTTATTAAGTTCCAAATGTCTCCAGGAGATTCTAGGAATTTTTTTTGGAATTTTTGGAGGTCATTTGGTATTTTTCTGAGCTTTATTGAGTTTATTCAGGTTTTCTGAAAAAGAAAATCAATTTCCAAAAATTAAAAACCATCTCCCTCCATCCAGCCGCCACGTGGACGGCCGATAACCGCCCACGTCCCCTCCCCTCGGCCCATCCCGGCCGCCCGCCTCATCCCGCCTCCTCTCCCTCCCGGGCCGACACGTGGCCGGGCCAGATCGCGCCACGTCGCCCCTTTCGCCCCCTCTCCTCTCGGCCGCTCGATCCACCCCGGCCCAATCTCCACCGTCCGCACCCCGCCCCTCTGCCCCGCGGACCCCATCCGGCAGCCTCCCCGTTCCCCTCTCTCTCTGCGCCCCTGGCCCACCTGTCATCTCTTCCCCCGCCCCCTTCTTCCTCCTGCGCCGCCACCACGGCCGTTGGCCGGCTCCGCCCTACCCGGCGCCTCCCCCACTCCCCGAGCTCGCCGCCCCCGTCCCAACGTGCGCCGCACGACCCGCGCCCACGCGCCCACCCTCCCCCGCCTTCTCCGCGCCCCACCTCCCCTATTTCCGCCCGCAACCGCTGCCATGACCCCGTCGCTCCGGCGAGAAATCCGCGGCCGCCCGTTGCCCTCCGCCCCTATAAAGCCCCACCCCGAGCTTCCCCAGTCCCCACGCCATCTCCCGCTGCCCTCAGATTTCCCCCTTCGCCGCCCTAGCGCCCCCGCGCCGTGCGCATCCGCCCCCGCCGCCGCCTGCAACTCCGGCGACGAATCGCCGTTGCATCGGGCCCCGCTTCGCCTCGCCGTCCCCACCGCCGTCCTCAACGTGCTCGCACGCACCTCAGGGACCCTTCGGCCGTGCCTTCCCGCCGCCGGAAAGCCGTCGCCGCCGGAGCCCGAGTCGCGCCGTCGCTCTCCTCTCGCCGCCGTGCATCTCCGGCCTCCCCAGGTAGTCGCCGCCCCCTCCCCCGAGTTCCCCGCAGCTGCCTCTCCCCGCTCCCGCCCTCGCCGCCGGCCGCCGTGCGCCGGAGCGCCGCCGCCGTGCACTCTCCGGCCGGCGCTGCCTCGGGCGCCCACGTGGCGCCACGTGCCCTGCCACCTCGGCGCCACCTCACCCCGCCCGTGCCCAGTCAGCGCCACACCCCCACCGTGCCACCTCACCACCCCCTTTCCTCCGTGGGCTCGGTCCATGGACCATGGGCCCACTGTCAGCCGGCCACCCCCCTTGCTGGTGTCATGCTGACGCAGAAAATTGATTTTCCAGTTGAAAAATAATTCGGCTGGAAAAGAAATCCCTCGCTGACGCAATAATCCAGATTTTCCTTTAGGAAAATAATTCCAAAAATTCCCTTTTTCCATTTTCTCTCTTTTCAATCTTCCCGGAGCCCGTTCTCCCTCATTTTAACTCCGATTTGGCCCATTCAAATTTCTAAATTCATCAAAAATTCCCCTCTATCCATTTCTAGCCTCAATTCAAATATTTGAGTTCAGTTTGAATTTAATTTGAATTTATTTGAATTTGGTGGGTTATTTTGACGTGTAGACTTCGACGATTCGGGAGATTTCTTCGACGAAGGTTCAAACCAATTTGAAGAGCAAGGCAAGTCACCCTCCTTGATCATGTTGATCCCAGTTTTCAAAATAAAATTATGTTGATTTAAATTATATTGCATGCATATGTTTATTCGACGTATTTCAATTCAGTTTTAAATTTAGTTATTGCCTACTTGTTAATTCCTCCATTGTTATTGAATCCCTTATACCTTGTCACCCTAGATTCAAACTCTAGTTAATACATTAGTGTTGGCTAGAGAGTTTAATCAAATGCTTAGCCCTGCTTAATCGTATAATTTTGTTTTGGGATATCTTTCACATAAAATGATAACCCTGTTTGCATAAAATATGAACTCTTGACTTTGGTGAGACAAGGAGTGTTATGAAATATTTTGAAAACAAAATATAAAACTGGTTTAGACTTAGGCAATTGGTTAGAGTGGTGGGTGCAGGCATGCCCTGTTGGTTGGAGCCGCAGTGGTTGATTGTCGTGCACAGGGGTATGTGGTTGGGCCTGAGTCAATTAAGGACCGGTCTATGAGCTACTGTTGCAAAGCCCTAATCGTACTACCACATGGCTGGTATGGGACAGCCCTGGCTGAATAATTTGTGAAGTCCCAATCTGAGTCGAGTCGTAGGTTGAAAGTGAGCGTGGTTGGTGCCATGTGAAGTCTCACTTGGGCGAGCGTGGTTAAGCCATGAGAAGTCTCGTCTAGGCTCAAGAGGGGGTCCCGGTCTGGTGGATTCCTTACTGGGGTGAAACCTTAGAGTTGGCTCGACCAGGTTGAAGGCTTTGCATTGTAAAGGCCTTGTCACGACTCTTTGCCGCACACCTAAGGAAGTGTGTAACTCGCGTGGCACAAAAGGATGATCGTGTCTTGTGGGTAAAGCTGTACAACCTCTGCAGAGTGTATAATCTATCCTGGATAGCCGTGCCCACGGTCATGGGCATGCTGAGTAAAAGTTTTTCATGGATTAGACTTTGCTTTTCAAAAATGTTTTTGAAAAACCTTGTGGGTACATGGAACCCATGAGAGGATGGTAACTTGTGGATGGATGGAATCCGCGAGTGTTTGAAAGCGTGTGGATGGATGGAACCCATACGTGATCTTTTGGAAAAGATGGTCCGGGTGGGATGCCCGTGGATAGGTTGGTGTATGGTCGGAGCCTGCACTGACGGTATTATTTTCTAACTCAAGTATTGTTTTTACTTACTGTATTAAATTCAGCAATTTCAATCTACTTATTGTATTTCTTAAATGCTGTTTTTGCAAACTAACCCTATGAGCCTTCCTTTGAAGCCTTTATCATTATGTTGCATTTTCCCGGGTGATTTGCGGAGTACAAGTTTGTACTCACCTTGCTTTTTCCACACAGAGAAGGAAGATGTCAACTACGGTGAAGATCTGGACGAATAGGCCGCGTCTTACTGTCGTTTGCCTGTGGGCAGGCTTGGGCTTCGCTATTTATCAGTTTGCTTCCGCAGTTATCTCCTTTATTTATTTTGCCAATGGGCGTTGATGTAAGACTTGGCCATAAGGCCGTACCCTTTATTTAATATATTGAGTCATTTGTGCTTGGTTATTATCTTTGTTGTGACTGTGTGCACTAGCTGATCCTGGACTAGTGCGATTTACACAGAGGATCCAGGAGTCGTTACTCCGGGTTCCGACATGCAGTCTTGCAGCAGCACCATGGGAAGGGGGTCGAAGAGCTTGCAGTCAAATTCGGGTTTGACCCCATGTTAATTGGCCATCTCAATAATTGGGTTCGTTTTGCTGTGTCGTCACGAATAAAGTTTCTAGCTTTACATTTAGTGCCAGACACTTTTGGGGATTGTGATGATAGGTACATATTCCCATTTGAACTTTTAGACAATGGAAGCATATCTTGCCTACAACATATTCAGCTGAGCTTTGTATGTTTCACACCACCTTCCCAATTTGGAGGTTTCCCAAACCTAAAAAAGCTTGATCTGCATATGGTGCATGCCCGTGGAAAGGATCTTCAAGTCATGCTGTCAAATTGTTGTAATCTTGAGTGGTTGAGTACCGTAAGGTGCCATCTGAATGGTGAACTAAAGGTGGATCATCCACTGCCCAAGCTGCAATATTTGAATGTTAAGTACTGCGATATGACAAAGGTTGAACTCCATGCCATCAAAATCACAACATTTGTTTACAAAGGACCAATGGTGCATATTGACCTCAGTAAAGCTCTGGAACTGAAAAATGTCCATATAGCTTTTTATAGTGTAACTCTTGAGCATGTCATCACTGCATTTCCTAATGTGCTTCCAAACATGCAAAGTCTGACCTTGAATGCTGTTTTCAAACAACCAAAGGTTAGCTCCTTTGAACACTCTTTAAGTTATGATGTAATTTGTCTCATGTTTTCTCATGTTAAGACCTATTTGTATCTACCAGATACCCTACTTCATAGAAAACCCATGCAAGTTTTCTCAGATGAAGCATTTGCGACTGCTATTGACTTTTCTTGAAGATGTCAACATGTCTTTGGTCTCAATAATGAGGGCTGCTCCTTTCATGGAAAAGCTAGAGATGCATGTAAGTACTCTTCTGCTTTTCTTTTAGCAAGTGATATATCATTTGTTTCACATTTGTGGTGCATAATGGGTCTTACCTCTCCTCCTTTCCTTGCCCTTCCACTAGATTTGCACTATTTGTTGCAGATTACCCTTTTTTCGAGGATTGAGAACTTGAACATTGTGAAGCTGTTAATTTTTGTTTTATCTTTCATACACATAATTATGGAAATTTTGACCTAACAACGGCTTATTTTTAAAAACTTATGAAGATTTGTTGTGAGGATAGAATACGAACTTTGGTGTCAGGATAGAATATGAACTGTTGCTTTTGTAGGGGAAAAAGAGTACATATTGTGGTTTTCTAAGCCCTCTGCCGTTACTGCTACATAATAATCCCCATTGTGTTCACGATTTCATGTGTCACCTGAAATTGTAGGGTGCTGTGCTGCTTCTGTATTGTAGCTTTGAGCACTAAACTTAGAGGAATGGAGATGGACTTATTTGTTGTTATACAAACAATCCATAAACACTATCTTTTCTTACTTAATCTATTGGTCTGTATTGTAGCTTTGAGCACTAAACTTAGAGAAATGGAGATGGACTTATTTGTTGTTATACACACAATCCATAAGCACTATCTTTTCTTCACTTAATCTATTGGTCTGTTTGGTCTTAATTTTCAGCAACTGAATTGATATAGAAGGTGCTACAAGTTCAGAAACGTTTTTGTCCAGAATGCATAATTTTTTTGGTTATTTAGTGAGCCATCATTTACAAGTCTGCTGATCATACTGTTGATTTGTTTTAACGTGCAGTTTAGTGTTCGTGCCTACTTCTATGCTGATGAGGAGCCGCTCATGCGACTTCCGGAGCACCTGTATAGTCATCTGAAGGATGTGCGTATTACAGGATTTGTAGCGTCCAAAGGCCAACTTGAATTTCTTGTACATGTAGCAGAAAATGCCCCTGCATTGGAGGTTTTGACCATTGATGTAACAAATATTGTGGTTAGAAAAGATCCATGGGCAGATAGTGAGAAAGAAGCAATATTTGTAGCTGCAGTTCATAGCACGGCTAGAAGTCATGTTGGAGGAAAGATTTCACCCAAATGTTGTCTAAGATTACTTTAGAGGAGGATTCACCTGAGTGCTACACTCTTGTACATATCAGCAGGCTCCATTTTATATGCCCATTTTGTTAGTGGGTCTTGTGTATGTAGGAAATTGCTATTTATTCTGGCTAATGTTTTTGTTTCTCCTCTCACCTGGAGTGTTTTTCAAGTAACTGTATTGTGTACTAGTTGAGCCACCTAAGTGTTGCCGCATGCTTTTTCAGTTGATATTTGTTCATAGAGAAAAAGGTAATTATGTGTTGCTTGTTCTCTGTAACTGTTGTGCGTCTTGTGTATGACGAACTGCTCTGGGAAGATATCCTTTCGTAAGAAGGGCTGTCTGCTATTTTTTTTTTTTTTGTATTAACAGTGGAGGGATGGGTTTCCAAGATTTGCTGTTATCACTATTGCGCTTCTCGGTATACAGGGTATTCTGCGGAGCCAAATGGGCGGCATGAAATGGCACCTCGCATTGGGCCGCGCCGGTCCGGCACGATTTAGTCATGGATCATGTGTGGGTCAGGCTAACGATACCATGTTTGCATTTAATTTTTTTGAGATTTAGAGTCTAATAGGAAAGGGTAGAGTAGAAGAACATAGATAAGAACTGAGATGAAATGGGGTAGAAGCGAAAAGCTTTGAACACAATCTTTATTTAAAATCAGAAATTAGTTTTGCACAAATTGATTATATAGTAGCTTTAACGGAATAATAGTGCAATTTGGCTATTAATACAATGAGAAAAACTTTGTCTACTTAAATGGATTTACCTATTGCATCATGGATATTGTTGTGGTTACAGACCAAACAGAGAGAGAATATGGTAGTAGAGAGTTAGGTGAGCAATGCTTGGGGTCTCCCCCTTGCCTGGATAGCATATATATATTCACATGGAGGAGTATTTTACAATAATGTCCTTACACCCAAGTATCCCTCTCGAGGGCATTTATGTCATTATATATTTCCCATCTTGGACTTTACGACCTTCTAACAGGCTTGCTGGGCTTAGGTGGGGGCCACCCCTACAACAGAACCCTCTCATGGTGAAAGGCTTCACGGGCCGAAATCATGTTGCCGAGCCATTTGGCCCCCTCCGTCCCTGCGGCCTGTGATCTTGGATGGGAATGCATTTGCCGGCACAGCCCCGCTCCGTGCCGAGGATATGGGGCCGAATCATGACTGTGAAGTACCTAGGCCGCGGAGTCGAAGTTGCCGGCGGAGTCGTCGAAGCGAGGTCGTGCTCATCTTGCGGATATGCTGTCGATGCGTGGAGCGGGTCCGCGCCAAGTGCGCAGGGTCAGAGCCAAGGCCGGGGTTGGCCCCCCGAGACGAGTTCGAAGTCGATGCCGCGATGGCGGCGAGAATCGCACCGACCCCTGACGTGTCAGGGTCGGGCAGTTGCGGTCATGCGCTCCGTCCCGATGGAAAGGTACACGCGGCAAGCCGCGATTGGCGGGTCGTGCGCTGTCAGCGGTCACACGACCGCAGTCGTGCGCTCCTTCCCGAGAGGAGGGGGACGTGTGGCGGGGTGCTATTAGCGCGTCGTGCGCTGTCAGGCAGCCTGCGATTGCGCGCCTCCGGCTGCCAGCGGTTGTGCTTCCCGAACGTGGGGGAGGTGAGAGGGCTTTATATACGCTTGCTACGGGAACGTGAGCTTCTTCCCATTTTCTTATTTGCTCGCTTGCCGTTGTTTTGCTCTCTTCTCTCCCCTCTTGCTAGCGCGATCTGCCTCTGCGCCTAGTCATTTGGTTTTGCTCTTTCGAGGGGAGGATGGCTTGCCGCGAAGATCTTGCTCACCGGCCCAACGAGAGTGCCTTATCTAGCCAGCGCGAGACGTCGCCACCCTCAGCGGAATACTCTCTGGTGATTTGCGATCCAACGCAAGCCAACAAGTGATGGGAGGCCAGGGAGAAGGCGGGAGGCTGCTACTCCCGTGTGATAGGGCTGAGTCTCATAACGGAGGAGATGATCCAGTCTCTCCTTCGGGAGACGAGGCTAGAGGACCGTGCTGCGGTTCGCCTGCCCGCCAGTGACGAAGCAGAGCCGCACCTGAGGGAATCAGAGGCAATCATCTTTGTGGCGTACTTCGAGGCCGGGCTCCGGATACCAGCGACGCTCTTCGTCGGCGAGGTCCTGCGGACCTATGAATTGGAGCTTGCGCAGGTGACCCCGAATGCTATAGTTCGTCTTGCTGTTTATGTCTGGGCAGCACAGACGGAAGGTGTCCATCCCAGCGTGAGCCTGTTCGCATTGCTTCATGACGCGCGCTGCCAACCGAAGAGGCTCGAAGGGGGGCGCTGTCGAACTTCGGTAGCGCTAACTTCGTCCTGAGGCCGCAATGCACAAAGTTCTTCCCCGCATTGGCGACGAGAGGGAAGTGGGAGTCCGGCTGGACGCGGCGTTGGTTCTACCATTGCGTGACGAGCACCAGCGGTCTTGAGTGCCAGGGACGGCTGATATCTTTCAATAGTTCGCCAAATGTGGGGTCCAAAGGCGACGACGAGCAGCGGGTGCGGAGGCTCGTCGGTACGACCCTCTAGTTCAACATGCGCGAATTCACCGAGGAGTTTGTCATGTACGGGATGGCGCCGCTTTCATGCCAGTGGAAGCATCAGCGAGGTTCCACCCGGTGGGATGGCATTCGGCCAACGATGTCTTCTCTTCCGAAACCCTCCGCTCATCGTAAGTTATTCTGCCCTAGGCTACACACACATATGCGCGTATGCGTGCAACTTTTTGTGAACATGTGTCACTTTGCATGTAGGGCTCCCGCTGGAGGACGCGGAGTGCGCGGTAGTTGCATTCCTTAGGCCATACACGGCCAAGGAGCACGATCTTCTCGACGTAGGATCTGAATACTCACGAAGATTCGACGAACCATAGTGATCTCCCATTGCCAATGTAAGAGTTAGCACTCTATAATTCGCCCAACCTCACGTGCTGAACTTCACGACCACCGATAAAGTTCTATCGCGCTCCCAATTCCCAGCGGAAAGGTTGAACGATCTTGATTTCAGCGAACTCCCAATTCCCTCAAGTTGGTTCGGCCAACAGAAAGAACAAGAGTATTCTATTATCAAAAGTGGTCTCAATTTTACAGGGGTGGCGGCTATCTTTTAAAGAGATACAAGGGGTGGAGAGTCGGCCAAACACTTGGAGGCCGAATAGGACTTGATTACAAAGCCCTAGGCCCACTTTGACTCGGACTGAAAAAAGAATGTGACTTGTTTCACAGTTTTTGATTGACTCATAAGGAATTTAGAGATAAGGCCAGATCCATCTGAAAGTAGACTTCAAGAGCTTTCCATAGAATACAAGAACACCTCAATCGAATTCTGTTTGTAAAAGTTATGGCCGTTTTAGTAGGTGCCTGTTGGGCTGTCCTGAACCGAATCCGAATTGAGTTATGAGTTGAATCCGAGTTTGAATTCGGTTGTACATGTGGGAGGTCCGAATTGGGCTTCAAAATCTTGTCCAAAACTTGGTCTTTAAGTTCTTGGGCTTCTCCCCTTTTGCTCTCCCACTGCATGGGCTTCTTTCCTCCTTGATCAGCTACATGGGCTGCTTAGCTTTCTCCTTTCCATCCCCATGGGCTTTGAACTTTTTGTTCTTAGTAGCAAATATGATTATCCTCCTTGTGCTTCTCCATTGCTTTGGCCCCGGAATCATCATAATATTCAAACCTAATAATAAACGAGAATTTGGCATAAGGTAGTATGTCGTTCCCATGAATAGAAGGAAATTCATTAAGAAACAAATTCACCTGACAATATTTAATGTGGCTCAATACTTCTTTGTAGTGAAATAATGTATTTGACTGAAAATTGCTAAGCATGTGCATATCCACATCAGTAGGCGCTCAGGTTTACAAGTTATGTCGTTGTCCAGGACTTTGCTAACAACCGCACTTTGCCGACCCTTGCCCTTAGCCGAGCCTTGGAGGAGGCACGCATCCGCGAGCGGAGGGTGCTGGAGGGCCATCTTCGGGCTGCCGAAGAGGCTCACGCCACCAAGGACGAGCGCATCCGTGTGCTGGAGATGGAAAGCGCGAGGGCGGTCTCCGATGCGCAGATACGCATTGCGGAGGCGCAGTACGTTGCCGCGGAGGTGCAACGTGCCACGACGGAGGCCCAGCGTACAGCGGCAGAAGAGCGCGATGGCTTGCTCCAGTAGATTACAACGCTGGAGGAGAAGAAGGCCCAGCTCGCCGCGTCCCTTGGAGAGAGGAACCGGACTCTGGGTGACACGTCGGTGGCGGCGTGGGTGGCGATGGAGTCTCTGGAGGGTGCCCTCAAGGATCTTTCCGTCGACGTACCGGACCTAACGTTTGGTCCCGAAGACCTAGCGCGGACGCTTTGGCGAATTGGAGAGGGCTCGGGCCATGCCCTTCACGGCGCCAGGGCCTTCGGCAACCACTACGTTTCACCAGCGCTTGCATTGCCTTTGCCATACTCCACAACCGAGGGTGCCAGCACATCGACGAGCTGGACAACCCCCAGCTGGAGCTGCCAGCCGGAGCCAAGGCGATGTCGAGTCTCGTTCATGCTGTCCGTCCCGCCGTCCGGGCCTTCTACGACTGGATCTGGGGCTACATCGGGGAGGCCGCGGCCAAGGTAGCGTTGCGGCAGACGCTGCATAGGGAGGGGAACTTCGGCCAGTGGCTCGACGAGGTCCCCCGGCGCAACGCAGATGGTGCCGCCAATCCTGGGCATGGCGCAGACCCACAGGTGTGATTCCGGGGTCCGATGTGTAGGCGTGCGTTGTTAAGTATCCGTTTTGTAAGCTGGCGCCCTGTGGTCCCCTCCCCTTTGCATGAATGAAATGGTATTGCCCAAAGCGTTCTGACGATGCGTACTATTTTTGCTCCAGGTAGATGTCTAATAAAGGCCGATTAGTACTTTCAGATCGCATGATTCGACGGCATCTTCGGTGTTGTGCATGGGCGGAAGAGGCCCGGAACTTCTGGGTGACCCGAACTTCAGCGGGTGATATTTCGACGCAGAAGTATGTTAAGGAGGAGCCGGGCGAGTAGCGACCTTAGGCACTCGAAGGCACTTGTAAACTTTAGCCCTCCACAAATGTAGTTGTCGAATCCGTGTAATTATTCCCTTATGAATAAAGGGTGGTTGGGGTACATGCCCCTGTCGCTTTTCGCGATTGTGCCTGCCTTCGGCCAACTCGTAGGACGTAGCAATTCGTAGACGTCAAAGCGCTTCGCCCCCTAGCTTTTGAAGTGGTTGCAGCGGAGCCGGCGCCTCGTAAAAGTAGGCACGCGTGCACGCGCTCCGTTCCCTACCCTTCGAAGTAGTGGCGGCGGAGCTGACGCCTAGCCAAAGTAGATACTCGAGAGCTCCGTCTCCTACCCTTTGAAGTGGTGGCAGCGGAGCTGGCACCTCGTCGAAGTAGGCGCACGTGCATGTGCTCCGTCTCCTACCCTTTGAAGTGGTGGCGGCGGAGCTGGCGCCTAGCTAAAGTAGATGCTCGAGCGCTCCGTCCTCTACCCTTCAAAGTGGTGGCAGCGGAGCTAGTGCCTAGCCGAAGTAGACGCTCAAGTGCTCCGTCCCCTACCCTTCGAAGTGGTGGCAGCGGAGCAGGCGCCTAGCCGAAGTAGACGCTCGAGCGCTCCATCCCCTACCCTTCGAAGTGGTGGCAGTGGAGCTGGCGCCTAGTCGAAGTAGACGCTCGAGCGCCTTATCTGTACTCCATAGGTTCGCGTAGGGACAACATCCACGCCTTATTTATACTTCGTAGAGAGCGCGGGGGGCAGGCCTCTGCTCATTTTATTTGTACTCCGTAGAGTGCATGGGAACAACATCCACGTCTTATTTATACTCCGTAGAGTGCGCGCGAAGGCATCCCTCCACGCGTCTTTTTTATACTTCAGAGAGTATGCGTAGGGACAACATCCACGCGTGCGCGGGAACAACATCCGTGTCTTCTTTGTTTTATATTCCGGAGAGTACGCGTAGGGACAATATCCACGCGTGCACGGGAACAACATCCACGTTTTTTTATACTTCGGAGAGTACGTGTAGGGACAACATCTACACGTGCGCGGGAACAACATCCGCATCTTTTTTTTATACTCCGGAGAGAACGCGTAGGGACAACATCCACGCGTGCGCGGGAACAACATCCGCATCCTTTTTTTATACTCCGAAGAGTACGCGTAGGGACATCATCCACACGTGCACGGGAACAACATCCGCGTCTTTTTTTTATACTCCGGAGAGTACGCGTAGGGACAACATCCACGCGTGCATGGGAACAACATCCGCGTCCTTTTTTATACTCCGAAGAGTACGTGTAAGGACAACATCCACGCGTGCGCGGGAACAACATCTGTGTCTTTTTTTATACTCCAGAGAGTGCGCGTGGAGGAGTGCCTCTGCGCGTCTTTGCTCGGAAAGGGGCAAAGTTTCGCAAATGGTTGGCGTTATTAATCTTCCGTTTGTGCGGGCGAGCATCTTACAGAGGGCAGGGTGCTGACCTTGCTACGGGCTTCCCTTCGGCCCTAGACATAGTATCGCCGTAGCCTATCTGCATTCCATGTGTGACGGAGTGTCTGCCCTACCAACATTGCGAGGCGATAAGCTCCCCACTGCAAAGCTGCAACGACGATGTATGGGCCCTCCCACATGGACTCCAACTTGCTGACTGTCTCCGCATGGAGCGCCATTTTGAGGACAAGATCTCCTGGCTGGAACTCCCGTGAGTATACGGTGCGGTCGCGTGCGTGTGCCATTTGACGCGCGTACTTCACGACGTGCTGGGTGGCGCTCACTCGGTCTCCATCGAGAAGATCCAGGGACAGCTGGCGCTCCTCCGTCGGTGCCTGGACGAGGACCCTCCTCGAGCCGGCCTTAATTCCTTTGGGCGTCACTGCCTCATTGCCGAAGAGGAGTTTGAATGGCGTGAATCCCGCCAGACATGTCACCGTTGTGCGGAGGGACCAGAGTACGCTGTGGAGCTCGTCTGGCCACTTGCCCTTCGGCAGCCTGACGAGATGCTTCTTGACTCCGACGGAGATGCCGCCATTCAGCCGCTCGACTGCTCCGTTGGACTGTGGGTGGCCGACCGAAGCGAATCGGAGTGTGATGCCCATACTGTCGTAGAACTCCTTGAACGGAGCAGAGTCGAACTGCAGACCATTGTCTACGGTGAGCTCCCTAGGTACCCCGAAGCGGCATATGATGTTCTGCCAAAGAAAGCGCTGCATGGCTACGGAGGTTATTTTAGCTAGAGCGACAACCTCTAACCACCTCGAGAAATACTCCAAGGCGACTACAACGAACCGGAGGTCTCCCAGGCCCCAGGGAAGTGGCCCAACGACGTCAATGCCCCACCGTGCCAGCGGCCATACTGGGGGGATGGGTTGCAAGCTCGTCAGGGGTCTGCGGATGACCCGCCCCATCCATTGGCAGCCTTGACACCGGCACACGAGGTCTTGCGCATCAGCAACGGCAGTTGGCCAATAGGAACTGTGTCTGAATGCCTTGCCGACTAGCGATCTCGGTGCGATGTGCGAGCCGCAGAGCCCCGCATGGATCTCTGCGAGAAGTTGCTTTCCTTCATCGCGTGAAAGGCATCGTAGGAGCGGGGCACAGACTTCCTTTTTGTAGAGCACACCATCGAGCACCTGGAAGGATCTGGCACGATGCTGCAGGCGTCGGAGCTCTAGGGGGTCGTTTGGCTCTGCGATGCCCTGCATGAAACCATAGATGGGCTCCCGCCAGTCACCCTGTTGGGAAATTTGGTGGACGAGAGCCATGTCGCGGTTGTCCTGAGCGATGGCTGACGCGGGCAGGACCTCGTAGAACGCTCCCTCAGGGAGGGGAAGCTGCTGGCTGGCGGCCTTTGTGAGGACGTCAGCTTGTTCGTTATCCACGCGAGGGATAGCCTTGACCGTGACGCCCAGGGATTGTCGCTCCTTCGCTCTTACGGCTGCTAGGTACTTAGCCAGTTTAGGATCCTTGGCTTGGTAGGATTTGTCCACATGGCCCACCACCAGACATGAGTCGGTGAGGACAAGGACTCACCACGCACCAAGAGCTTTAAGCTTCACGAGGCCGAAGAGCAGCGCCTTGTAGTCGGCCGTATTATTGGTGGCCGGGAATCCAAGGCGTGCTGAGTACAATAGATGGTGCCCCTCCGATGTAGTGACCACTGCGCCCACACCAGCGCCCGAAGCGCCGTAAGCTCCGTCGGTATCGAGCATCCACACCGGGTCCTCCGGCTGTTGGACGTGCTGGGCCGGCGGAGTCCATTCCGCGAGAAAGTCCACAAGGACTTGGGATTTAATTACCGTTCGCGAGGCGTATGTCAAGGAGAACGACGCGAGCTTGGCCGCCCACTTGCCAATGCGCCCCGTGGACTTCTTATTGTGTAGCATCTCCGCCAGAGGGAATGAGGATGGCACCGTGATTGGATGGGCCAGAAAATAATGTCGGAGCTTCCTCGAGGCCATGACCAGCGCGTATGCCAACTTCTCCAGCTCCGTATACCGTGTCTTAACGCCCTGGAGGGCTTCAGAGATGAAGTATACGGGCGCTGAAGGGCACCCTCCTCGAGGACAAGGATGGCGCTGACCGCTATTGTTGTAGTAGCGAGGTAAAGTAGAAGGGGAGCCTCTGGCGCTGGGGCGACCAAAGTGGGGAGGCTTGCCAAGGTTCGCCTAGATGCCACATCCGGACACGAGGAAGCCCAGGAGCTTGCCTGCTTGGAAGCTGAAGACGCACTTGTCCGGATTGAGCTTGATGCCCGCTCTCCTAAGGTTGTCGAAGGTCTCATGGAGATCCTGACCGTGAGAGACGAGCTGCCTGGTTTTGATGATCACATCGTCAACGTAAGCCTCCACATTCCTCTTGAGCTGGGAGGCCAGCGCTAGCGCAATAAGGCGGGTGAATGTTGACCCCCGCATTCTTTAAGCCGAAGGGCATCCTAACGAAGCAGTATGTCCCAATCGGCGTGATGAAGCTGGTCTTGTTTTCGTCATCCTTGGCCATGTAGATCTGGTGGTAACCGGAGTATGAGTCCAAGAAGCTCATGATCTCGCACCCCGGGTGGCATCCACCAGCTGATCTATGCGCGGCAAGGGGTAGTCGTCCTTCGGGTATGACTTGTTAAGGGTAGTGAAGTCGATGCACATACGCCAGGCACCGCTAGCCTTCTTCACCAGCACCAGGTTGGCAAGCCAAGCTGAGTGCTGGACCTCGCAGATGACTCCGGCCTGGAGAAGCTTCGCTACCTCCACCTTAGCCGCTTGCTGCCGGTCGAAGGACATGCGGCGAAGCCTCTGCTTGACTAGCTTGGCTTCAGGGCGGACCGCTAGGTTGTGCTCGATGAGGGCGTGGTCCACGCCCTTGATGTCTTCCGGGGACCACGTGAAGACATCGGCGTTGTCCCGGAGAACGCGGAGCAGGTCTTGCTCCACCTTCGGCGGGAGGCCCTCGCCGATGGATATGAACTGACCTTCGGCTTGCAGAGACACCCTCTTGACCCTACCCTCCGGCCAGGGCTTAGGCATCCATCCCGAAGCGGATGGCGTGTCTGCCTTTGACTTGTCGGAGAGGATGTACACCTTGCGATGCGGGCCCTTAGCGCCAGACTCCAGCTGTCGGGCGAGGTCCTGGTCACCAAAGGTGGTGATGACACCTTGCGGGCCCGGGAGCTTCATGCATAAGAAGCCGTGGTGCGGGACTGCCCCGAAGGAGTTGATGACTACTCGCCCTAGTATGGCATTGTATGGGTGCGGGATGTCGATGACGTCGAAGGTGACGTCCTTGCTCCTCGCATTGTCGTCGTGGCCAAAGGAGACTTGGAGGCGTATCTGGCCCAACGCCTTCAGCGGCTGACCCCCGAAGCCTTGCAGCGGGATTCCCGAGGGACCCAAGCGACTCCGAGGGAACCCCATTTGGTCGAAGGCTGCCGCAAACAGAATATTCGCGGAGCTGCCTCCATCGACCAGAATGTACTTGACATCGCAGCCTGCGATGGCGGCCTGGATGACCAGCGGATCTTGGTGGGGGAATTCCACATCGTCGGCGTTGGCAGGTGTGAAAGTGATTTCACAATGCACCATCTCCAGAGGTATTTGCGCCGAGGAGGCCTCCAGCGAGGAGCCTCCGAGATGACATTGATGGCCCGGCGCTGGGCCCCCTCTGGGGCCTGAATTCATAGGGGGCTCTCTTGTGGCTGCTGCACGTGGGCCACGACGGGGGGCGCCGCTTCCAGGACTCTATCCCTGGCGGTTGTCTGCCGTAGTGCCGCGATGGTGGTGCATGTCCTCGTGAAGTGGTCGCCACGGCCATGCACCTCGCACCACATGCCGTAGCCCCGGTTTTCCTGCTCTGCATGGGGTGTTTCGTCGTGGCCTCGGCCGCGTCCCCTTCCCCGGCCTCCGCGGCCCCGCCCGCGAAAGGCGGAGGCGGCGTCCTCGAAGGCGTCCTCGATGTCAAAGACATGACGGGCCCTCTGGGGTCTACGCTGGTTGCGCTTGGGCTTGGGCTTGCCACTCGACGAGCCCTGGTTGTTCTTGGCATCCTTGCGCTTGGGGGCGCCCCCCGGAGACTCTTGCTTGCGCTTGCCTTTCGGGGAGCCTTCCCCTGCCAATGGGTCTCCTTTCTGCGACGAGTCCTTCACCTGATTGGTGTCAGAGTCGCCGCCCTTGTGTCGCCGCGCATCCTCCTCCGCCCTCGCATATTCTTCCATCTTGTCGAAGAGCTTCGCGACCGTCTTGATTGGCTTGCGAGCGTTGTACTCGGCCAATGGCCCCGGGCGGAGGCCTTGTATCGCTGCATTGATGATGGTTGTCTCATTGACGTCCTTGACATGGCAACGTACCTTGGCAAAGCACTTGAAGTACTCCCGCAGTTTCTCCAAGGGTTTTGGCTTGACGGCGAAGAGCTGATTCGCGTCGACGCGCTCGACGTAGTTCCCCTGGAAGTTGTTGTAGAGGCAGTCGCGAATTTGCTCCCACGCGTAGATAGAGTTTGGCTCTATGGTGAAAAACCAAGAGAGCGCCGCTCCCTACAGCGCGAGGGGGAGCCCCTTCGCCTTGGTTTTGTCTCCGCCTGCAGCTTCGATGGCAATTTCGTACACGCGCACGAACTCCCGAGGGTCCGCGTCGCCTTTGTACGGCTCGATGGCGTTAGGGAACTTGAAGCCCTCCAACCACAACAATTGCTGCAAGCCCCCGGAGAAGGGTGATTCCAAATCTACGTGCCGCAATGGGACACGACTGGAGATAGGGGCGTCACGGCTGTCCGCCCACTCTGGCATAGGCTCCGACGTGGCCACCGGCGGGATTTGTTGGCTCCGAGCCTCTTGCATATCTCGAACGGCTCCGCGGAGGTCCGCCAGCTCCCGTTGGAGCGTGCCGATGGCCGTCAGTAGAGCGCTCTCCACCGTTACCGCGGTTGCAGCAGTCGGCACAGCCGGTTGCACCGTCAGGTTGGCAGCGACCACGGCATGCGAGCTGGAGCTGTTCGGCGCGTCGGTGCGATGGGCTCCGGAGTCGATGATGAGGTCGACGTTGCTGCTGGAGCCGCCCAGCATTCCCACTCCGGATGTGGGGGCGGTGGCCATGCCAGCGCGGGCATCGGTGTCACCACTCCCGACAACCCGATCGGTGCTTGCGGTGCCGATGGTTGCGCCAGCAGTGGAGGCGACCGTCGTACCATGAGCGTTGACGTTAGCAGCTACAGTGCTGGCATTGATGCCTGCACTCGCGGCCGCCGATGCCGAGGCCCTGGTGTTGACGCGCGTCTCCGTCGCGCTCCTTCTCTTCTTCTCCGCCGCCGATGACGAAGCCTTCTTTGGTGCCATCCTTCTTCAGATCTTGGAGCTTGCTCTTGTCGTCCCCACGGACGGCGCCAACTGTTGTGGTTACAGACCAAATAGAGAGAGAAAATATGGTAGTGGAGAGTTAGGTAAGCAATGCTTGGGGGTCTCCCCCTTGCCTGGATAGCATATATATACACACATGGGGGAGTATTTTACAATAATGTCCTTACACCCAAGTATCCCTCTCGAGGGCATTTATGTCATTATACATGTCCCATCTTGGGCTTTACGACCTTCTAACAGGCCTGCTGGGATTAGGTGGGGGCCACCCCTACAACAGATATCAAGCAGGTATCATTTGCTAACTACTTGAACGGTAACCTTATAACATTTCAAAAGGAAAAGATTTGGTCAGGTATTTGTACTATTCTTCTTAACACCATCCTTAATATTACTTCAACTAGGGTTAGTATTCATTCCATTTGGTCAAATATTTACAGCAAGAAGTTAGTCTAATCACTACACATGTTTTGAGATTTTGACAAAACTCAAAAGAAAAGCTTTTTAACACACGTATAAAAGAGATAAGATAGAAATAGGAAAGGCAAGGTTGCAATAATACTTATGGTTTTTAAAATTCTTTTATATTGGGAAAAAGGGTTTTATAAAACTTGTATTCCTATCGTAAACAAATCTATTTCTAGGGTTACAACCTACAGTCAAGTCTGGTCTGATACCACTCTTTAACGACCCCATTGTTGGGAACGGGGCCGTCGTACGGCTCGCAACAGCCTAGGAGTTCACTGGCAGACAGAAGGAGTATCATGCCTACTCACGAGCATTTCAAAAGGGTTAATTTGATTAAAATAAGACCTAACAGTCAACTTTAGAAATTTTAATGGGTATCCAAACCCAAAACTTAACTTACAATCAAAAGAACCGAAGAAAACTCCCATAAGAATGTTTGAGTGCGGTCGTAACACTAACACGAAAACATGTAACATCGTTTCTTTTTCTCATCTCTGTGTTGGTGGAAAATGAAGCAAGACTAAGTACAACTAACCATACTCAACAAGTAACATGGAGAAATGCTATATAACTACTTACTATGATTTTCAAGAGATGGGGATATATGGGTTTTATTAACTATTTGTAGATGCAGTTTTATTTGTAAACATTTGTAAACAAAAAACAATAACTTCTTAAAGAAATTGGGGTTTCAAAACTAGATTACCAGACATCAACATTTCCAAAATCATTTCCAAATCTACTTATGGTTCACTGTTGGAATCACCCATTAAACATAGCTTCATTTACTGGAAGCATGGCGTATTTGAATACCATTTATAATTATAACTCAACAGAGTTGCCCAGCTTTACCCACAAGATTAATTAACCTTCATGACTGAGTTAAAAAAAGGCTTTTCACTGCTCAATTCTTTATATAGCCTCTACCCAGCAGGTTCTGCCTCCCAACAAACTCGGGTGACCCATGGCCTCGTACGATTCGAAGGGGATCTTACTGTTGTTAAGTATGGTTCTACTCAATAGGTGCTGCCTCCCAACAAACTCGGGTGGCCCACAGCCTCGCCCAATTCGAAGGGGACCTTACTGTCGTTTAGTTTTGCTCGGTAGGTGCTGCCTCCCAATAAACTTGAAGGAGACCATACCGTTTCCATACAACAGACTCCCTCTACCCTTTGTAGATATTCAATCGAACTTGAGCAGCTACTAAACCAGGTTTGAGGAATCAATGCTTGTGGTTGAGCGATCACTATATTCTTCACTTGGCATAAGGTTCTAGTCCTTATATATTCAATGAGGTGACTTCCATCCACAAACCCTTATTTCAGTGCCCATCCGTACTACCACCTTTTCGGTCCAAGCCTCCACCCTAAAATAGGGTCATAGGACCCGACCATCCCGTGGCTTCCCATGATGTCTCCTTATCCTAGAACCACTTTTTAAAACTCTACTGGCACATTGCCAACTCTCTTAGTAGTGTCCAAATGTTGAGTTCCTGGTCTACCATGATCATTTAAATAGTATATTTAATAATACTAAATCTTGTCAAGCTAAATATGGCTATCAAATTAAACATAGCTTTTTTGGTCATATGACATAACTAAAATCATACCATTCTAAATATTTGCGCAAATAACATAATGAAAGTACTAATAATTAAATAACTAACGGAATGTGGGTTCAATATGATCAAAAACATGTGACTTCCCTTGTGGATCAACGTATTCTATAATTTTGTATTCTTTCAAGTCTTGCACTTGTACTTGAGCTTCTCCTTCCAGGACTGGCTGGTCTATGACGTAGTGTGCTAGCGCAAAGCAAAAGAAATAATTCAATTCCGTGCTCGAAGAATTGAGCTAGGAATAAAAGAATAAAATCTAGAGAAATCAAATAAAATAGGTTTAGGGTTTACAAGAGTTTGGTATGGGGAAACAGAGCTGAGAAATGAGTAGATGGGCTTAAAATTGTTGGAATGGATGTATATGTGTATTTCAGGGTTTTGAGAACAGTAAGGGGTTTGGGTACTATTCATCACAGGTTTTACTGTTCATAGCGGGTTCAGTCCTTATCAGGTTGCCACTGTGTACTCGGAGAACATAGGAGTTTTGAGTACTCGGGTGGTTTTGGGTACAACTACAAAGTCAGGTGGACGATCAAGGTTTGACTTCGAGTGTGAAGTCGACGGAGATCAGACGGTGCCCAAGTAGCTACAGAGATTGGACAATGTCCGAGTAGTTGCGTAGATCGGACGGCATCCAAGTGGCTTAAGAGCATCGGATGATGTATGAGTGGATTAAGAGCATCAGACGGTGTAGAGTGGCTTAAGAGCATCGGACGGTGTATGAGTGGCTTAAAAGCAGCGGATGACATACGAGTGTCTTAAGAGCAACAGACGGCGTATGAGCGGTGTTGCTTAGGGGTGGTATGCACTGCCTCTGGCTCAGCATTGTGGCAGTCAAAAAGTGGTCAGGTCGGCTGTGAGGAGGAGGTAAAGTGAGAGTGCAAAGAGGGTGGCGAGGCGATAGGGAGTGAGGCGGTGATGGTGCTTGCCCAAGTATTGAACCCAGATTTTACAATCCAGAATCCTCTGTGATTTCATCGCACTATTCCCTAAATCAGTAGATAGTGCTCACAGTTACAGTATTGAACATCAAAATACATATCATGTAGAAACATAAATATAATAGTAGACTTACTCATGGACCGATCAGGCCAAAATTAATAAAATGCAGCAGCGGAAATGAAACACACAGGTGGAACCCTCAGGACATGCCCACAGGCAGCCGACTGGGATACGCGACCTAGTTCTTGACCTCTTCATCTTCTTCACAATCATGGCTAGGTAGATTGCTGAAGCGTAGTAATCTAACTCCTGATTCTGGATTAATTGAGTGAGCGAGGGTGAGCACAAACTACCATACTCCACGAGCCAATACACAGGATGCAAACATATAACATGCATGGCTTATCAAGGGAAGGATCAGGATATTTTATTTACCATAAATTACTTTTAAAATATGATACATAAAAATTTCCTAAGATCTAGCAGTTTTAACTAAAATAGATTTTATCAATGTATGAAAGAATGCAATAATAATAGCGATCCAGATTCCATCCACCATTACATGGTTTTTGCACCATATGCTAACTTTTCAGCATTATAACTGCTTACCTTATCACTAGGGCGACACCCAGGGCAACACAAATCAAGACTTTCCACTGCCCACCACTTTTCCAATTCCACCCACAAAGTTTTTGAAATAGAACTATATCTAGTTAAGTTCCCATGTCCGCCCTTGACCGTGGGCACGGCTATTCGAATAGTTTTCACTCTATAGATTGTACACTTTACCCACAAGAGATGATTCGATCGTTGCTCCACACGATTCCTTAGTCAAGCGGTTGAGTAGATCATCACAGTAACTTTTCAAAATACCTCGCCCCTTCCATCATCTCACCCATATGAGTTTCTTCCACTTGCAGGGGGTCCCATAACCTGTACTGGATGTTCTACCCCTAGCGACTAGCAGCTGGACTACCCACACTAACTAGCTCGCCACGGTAAACTTCACCCTTAACGATTGTCCTATTCAAGTTGTCACACAGAAAGCCACTTGCACTACCTCTCTCCCCCACCGATGAGATGACTTTTAGGGTCCACTAAATCTACTAAGCCAAGTTGTAATTTACAGACTTGTGGTTGTACTTGTCTTACATAGGAGATCATGATAAGATTCAGTCTTCAGGGTTATCTGGTTGGTTCTACCACTAACCACACTCTCGTGCACCACCGCACCACACCCCCAATCCATTAGCCCAGATATTTAAGCAAGTTAGAGTTTTTGGTAATATAAAATATCCATGTCAAAATATACCAGCCATTTTCACCCATGACTTCCCAAATCAGTTTCTCATGATTAAAAGTGATGCTTGAGGCATTTTGGTACCCCGAGTATCTAAGCAGTACCGTAGTCTTGGGCTCACTCAAAGCTTTCTCACTCGATGGTCTTGAGCTTCTGGTCTTCACCTTCACCTGGATATTGGTCTTGCTTCATCCAATGATGCTTCAGGACTCCAATTCTAATTATGCACTAAATAACTGGACCCAAATAAATCCAAATAACTCAAAAAGTCCAAATAAATGCGAATAAACTCAATTTAGCTTTATTATGAGTTAATGGGCGATTTGGGTGATTCGAGGCAAGGTTGATGGGGTGCGGAGTATTGACGGAGTCAAAGGGGTTGGAGCAAAATGATAAATAGCTAAGGAAAATATGTCGAGATGGATGCCAAGGTAGGTTTATGATAAAGGAATATTTACGAGAATATCCCGCTTAGAACTCGGAGATGGCTTGGCATAGCCAATGATAGAATGCCATATCTCGATCTTTTAATCTAGCAACTTCTTTTGAGTATTTTTAGATTTATTAAGGAAGTTCCATGAGTCGAGCTGGACATATGGACAGGTGTATGAATTTAGTTGGGTTTTAAGTATTGTATTGGTCGAGTGTTGCTATTTATGAATTAGGGTAGGGGTTTCATAGGCGATGTATACGACTTTTAGTTTATGGAATTAATTAATAGTGCTAATAATTTGATATGTAGCATTTTATGTGGTCCTAATTATCAATTAATTGTATAATTGGTTAAATATCTATTTCCGGATATATATTTGTGAGATCATTTCAATGTCTGATGACCAATGACTACTATATTTTAGTACCTATACACTAATATGACCATTTAGTTGGAGGCACTCTGAGAATCAACTGACATTGATATTTTACCCTTTTACTTAGCATCTGGCATAATTTAATCTTAATTAAATTTTTACTTACATAGGGCCGAGCTTACTATACACAACTATATTTCACTATCATTATTAACTAAATATACCGTTGATATTTATTTATCAACGACGTGCTAATGGCGGGGATTATATTTTAAATTATGACTTTCTACTTTAAACGTGTATTTCATGTTAAATGGTTCCGGCATATCATTTAATTAATTTTACAAAGCGGCTTGATTTCTCATCCACTTTCCTACCTTCGGGTTGGGATTTTTATTAAATTTGGATATTTTACCAAAACCATCTTTTATTAACTCCCCTTTATTAATAATTAGACCTTAAATAAATATTCAAGCCACATTAATTACTCATATATGACAATTAATCCAATATTAAATCTTATATAATCTTATTTACATCCTAATCAAATTTATTAGCTTCCATGGATTAATTTCTAATTTTCCATAGTTTCCCTTAATGGACTACCAGAGGGTAGCAGAGGCGAGGGGAGATAGTGGCTCGGGCTAAGGTGGGGTAGTGGCGGCACGGCGGTGGGGCTCAGCGACTGATGGCGAGGCCAATTGGTGCGGCGACGCCAGAGTGGTGGAGAGGGAAAATTGGCGAGCGCATGAGCATGAGAAAGACCAGTGGAACTTACCTAGGCAATCAAAAATTTGCATTTAATTTCTTCTGAGATTTAGAGTCTAATAGGTAAGGGTAGAGTAGAAGAACATAGATAAGAACTCAGACAAAATAGGGTAGAAGCGAAAAGCTTTTAACATAATATTTATTTAAAATCAGAAATTAGTTTTGCACAAATTGCTTATATAGCAGCCTTAACAGGCTAATAGTGCAATTTGACTATTAATATAATGAGAAAAACTTTGTCTGCTTAAATGGTTTTACCTATTTCATCAAGGACATCAAGCAGGTATCATTTGCTAACTACTCAAGCGGTGACCTTATAACTTTTCAAAAGGAAAAGATTTGGTCAGGTATTTGCACTATTCTTCTTAACACAGTCCTTAATATTACTTCAACTAGGGTTAGTATTCGTTCCATTTGGTCAAATACCTACAGCAGGAAATTAGTCTAAATGACTATACGTGTTTTGAGATTTTGACAAAACTCAAAAGAAAAGCTTTTTAATACATGTCTAAGAGAGATAAGATAGAAATAGAAAAGGCGAGATAGCAACAATACTTATGGTTTTCAAAATTGTTTTATATTGGAAAATAGGGTTTTGTAAAAGTCGTATTCCTATCGTAACCTAATCTATTTATAGGGTTACAACCTACAGTCAAACCTACTCTAATACCACTCTATAACAACCCCGTTTTGGGAACAGGGCTGTCTTAGTCCCACAACAGCCCACGAGTTCGGTGGCGGACAGAAGGAGTATCATGCCTACTAACAAGCATTTCAAATGGGTTAATTCGATTAAAATAAGACCTAACAGTCAACTTGAGAAATTTAATGGGTATCCAAGCCCAAAACATAACTTACGATTAGTATAACCGAAGAAAACTCCCACAGGAACGCTTGAGTGTGGTCGTAACCCTAACACGAAAAATTGTAACATCCTTTCTTTTTCTGATCTCCGTGTTGGTGAAAAATGAAGCAATACTAAGTACAATCAACCGTACTTCACAGGTCACATGGGAAAATGCTATATAACTACTCGCTAGGATTTTCAAGAGATGGGGATATATGGGTTTTATTAACTTTTCGCAAATAATTGAAATGCAATTTCGTGATCTGGATCTTTAAATGTTGGAAACTTCTCAAGTTCTTCTGCCAAGCCTTGATTAATGAACGTAAACATCCCTCGAATTGGATCTGACTAAATCCGGGTATTGTGGACATTCCCTCATTTCCATTCTGGAGCATCTTAATCTTAAGTTTCCTTTTTATCGAAGAAAAATTCCATTATCAGCTCACTCTTCATCAATCCCTATTTGTAAATGCGGTTTTATTTGTAAACATTTTAAAAACAGAAGAACAATAAATTCTTAAAGAAATTGGGGTTTCAAAACTTGATTACCAGACTTCAACATTTCCAAAATCATTTTCAAATCTACTTATGCTTCGTTGTTGGAATCACCCATTAAATATAGCTTCATTTACTGGAAGCACGACGTATTCGAATACCATTTATCATCATGACTCTGCAGAGTTGCACAACTTTACCCACAAGATTCCTTAACCCTCATGGCTGAGTTAAGAAAATAAGGCTTTTCACTGCTCAATTCTTTATATGGCCTCTACCCAGCAGGTACTGCCTCCCAACAAACTCGGGTGGCCCACAGCCTTGTCCGATTTGAAGGGGACCATACTGTTGTTAAGTATAGTTCTACCTAGTAGGTGCTACCTCCCAGCAAACTCGGGTGGCCCACAGCCTCGCCCAATTCGAAGGGGACCTTACTGTCGTTTAGTTCTGCTCGGTAGGTACTGCCTCCACCCTAGGACAAGGTCATAGGACTTGACCTTCCTGTGGCTTCCTATGATGTCTCCTTATCCTAGAACCACTTTTTAAAACTCTACTGGCACATTGCCAACTCTCTTATTAGTGTCAAAATGTTGAGTTCCTGGTCTACCATGATCATTTAAATAGTATTTTTTTTTAATAATACTAAGTCTTGTAAGCTAAATATGGCTATCAAATTAAACATGGCTTTTTAGGTCGTAGGACATAACTAAAATAATGCCATTCTAAATATTTAGTGTATAAGAAATAACCATGCGCAAATAACATAATAAAAGTACTAATAATTAAATAATTAATGGAATGTTGGTTCAATATGATCACAAACATGTGACTTGCCTTGCAGATCAAGGTATTCTATAATTTCATATTCTTTCGAGTCTTGTGCTTTTACTTGAGCTTCTCCTTCCTGGACTAGCTGGTCTACGACGTCGTGTGCTAGCGCAAAGCAAAAGAAACAATTCAATTCCGTGCTCGAAGGTTTGAGCTAGGAATAAAAAGAAATAAAATCTAGAACAATCAAATAAAATAGGTTTAGGGTTTATAGGAATCTTGTATGGGGAAACGGAGCTGAGAAATGGGTAGATGGGCTCAAAACGATCAAAATGGATGTATGTGTGTATTTTAGGGTTTTGAGAACAGTAATGGGTTTAGGTACTATTCATCGTGGGTTTTATTGTTCACAGTGTGTTTAGTCCTTATCAGGTTGTCACTGCGTACTCGAAGAACAGAGGAGTTTTAAGTACTCAGGTGGTTTTTGGGTACGACTACGAAGTTGAGTGGACAGTTGAGGTTCGACTTTGAGTGTGAAGTCAATGGAGATCGAACGGTGTTTGAGTAACTACGGAGATCGAACGGTGTCTGAGTAGCTCTAGAGATCGGATGACGTTCGAGTAGCTACAAAATCGGATGACATCCGAGTGGCTTAAGAGTATCAGATGGTATACGAGTGGCTTAAGAGCATCGAACGGCATACAAGTATCTTAAGAGCATTGGACGGCGCACGAGTGGTGTTGCTTAGGAGCAACAGGACTCGAAGTGGTACGGCCAAAGTCTCTTTCGAATACAAAGCAGTCGGAGATTTCAAATGGAGGAGCGGTCGGAGAATCCGTGGTCAAAACATCAATTGGCGACCATGGGTGGGTTCCTGGGGCCACGAGAATTCCATTTATGGGCTCGGGAGCGGCTGGAAGTCAGGCTAGCATTGCCGATGAGGTCTTGTCTTCTCCGAACTTTTGAATGGCATAGAGGATAATGGCGGTTTAAGAGGACAATAGTATTTACGATAGAGCATCACTAGTAGGGGAAGCTTAGAGCTGTGGTGGTTTGGGTCGGGGATGGCTGAACCAAGCTACCCACAGTGACCTCCTAAGGCCGAGCGGTGGCGCTAGTGGTGAGTGCAGCAGGGGGATCAGGAAGCTGGGGTCATACTTCGGGAGTGCTACTAGGGGCATGAGGAGGCTACAGGCAAAAGCAATCAAAATGAAATAGACTGAATAGCAAGAATTGAAGATTGGCTTACTTTGGGTACTTTTGATGATCGTCGATGATGCTCTGATTGAGGGCTCGATTGGGAGTGTGGGTGACTTACCTGAGCGCCGATGTATCTCATAGGAGGTGCTCGGGGGTTTAAATAGGATGGGAATGGCGGTTAGGCATAGGGGCCGGGCTAAGGCAACGGTGGTGCATGGCAGGGGTCGGGAAGGCGCGGGAGGGCGCGATGCGGCTGGCAGAGGGGTGGTATGGGCTGCCTCGGGCATGACATTGCGATAGTCAAAAAGTGGTCAGGTCAGCTGTGAGGGGGAGGTACAGTGAGAGTGCAGAGAGGGCGGCAAGGCGATAGGGTGTGAGGCGGTGACGGTGCTTGCCCAGGTGAGGGTCGCGACATTTATGAGGGGCGTACAGCGGCTTATGATGGCAGCGGCGAGCTCAGCGCGCAAGATTTTTGCGGTGCTGGGTTGTCGGCCGAGAGAGAGCAGAGAAGGCGGGAAAAGTACAGGGGCAGCAATCTTTGTCGTTTGTCCTGATGCACGGCCAAGGCGAGGGAGTACGGCAGTTTGACGAAGATGGCAGAGGCGAGGAATTGATGGCGGTGGTGTTTGAGGTGTCTTGGCGACAGCAATATTTTCTGACGATGAACAGTGGCTACGGCTGGGGCTGCGCATAGATGGACGAAGGAGATGGTATGGTGGGAAAAGGTGGTGTGAACGAGTGAGGAAGGTGCTGGATAGAGCCAAGAATCAAATGGAAACAAGATTCAAAGAAATTCAAATTGTTTTGCAAAATTCAGGTTGCTTGAGAGACCAACTTCATCTGGTCGCCTTACTGTTTGTGAGCTCTAATCCAACTCAATGCGCTGATACCAAAACCTGAAATCAGCCTTGGATCCTGATGCTGAAGCTATACTGAATATCTACTGTTGGAGAAGAAGCAAACAAAAACAGCTGCTTGCGTAAGATTTGCAAAGCCGAAGAGGACCTGCTACATGCTCTGGTCTGCTCAGGTAATTATCACTGTGATGTGGGCAATCTGATCATCCAGCTATATCTTGAAATGCAAAGGTTTTTTGGATTGAAATGCAAAGGTTTTTTGTGGGAACATCGACTAATTCATAATTATGGAAAACCTGGCGTTCCTTTTCCTGCAAAACACTACGACTCTTATCAATTTTGGAAAACCTCGAGGGCTTTGATCCAATTTTAGAACGTGATTTGGAATAAATAAAAGGGCATATTTTCAACATACGAAAGCATACGAGGTTTAATTCAGAAAAAAAGAGGGCCAGTGAGCAAAAATGAAAGACTTGTGGATCTTTCTGCAAAAAAAGTTGGTGCGCAAGACTCAGGAGCCCTTTGTGCAAAACAAAATTCATCAAAATAGATCAAAAATATGAAAACAGTAAGGCCTTGTTTGGCATCCATAATTTTCGGCTCATTCCCGAGGATTGGGCGGGAATTCTGAACTAAAGCCCGGCCTATCCCGGGGAATGGGTCGGGAATTATGAGCTACCAAATAAGGTCTAAAGTGATCCACAATTCAAGACAATGTAGGTCTTGGCATGATCCATAATGGGCAGTATGTAAATTCCAGGTATACTTAAATATGGATTCCTCAGTGTAAGATCAGATTATTTTTTCCCCATTGCGGTTAACTGGATTCTGTTATTTCATTCTCACTTCCACAACAATATCAAATTGAAATACTAGAGATCAAATAGGACAAGATCACGGGATTAACAGAAAGCATGTTCAACAGATTAAAGCACTTGAGTAATTCCCAATACGTAGTACTTTACTGTATGTATCAAGCAACCTAAGCAACTAAAAATTGAAAAGGCCCAGAAACGCTCCAAGCTGCCCAGGTTCTCCTGAAACTGCTGCGAGCATGGCAGGAAGGTATCAATGCAAACTGAAATCCTTGAAGAAACATTCTCCAATTGCAACAACAAAACTGCACTAGGAATCCTGATTCCCAAGTGGGACTAACAGTTAGCAAGTTGTTTTTCGACCAATCAAGCTAAGCATATGTACGTATTCTGGATGTACTGTCACTTTCCAAGTATTCCCAGTTGATAAGGTCCTTGGTCCTCCTCTTGATGACTTTGATGTCAGGCTGCAGCAAACAGAACAATCTCCATTGTCAAAATCTGATACTGCACAAACACTTAAACAAGATGAATTTGAAAAAAGAGCTGGGGTGAATTGTATCCTACCTACACCATACTTCAAACACGAGGGCGTTTAGAGGGCTGTCCTTCGTCATTAGGATTGTAATCTGCATATAGCCATATACAAACTGAAATTAAATCTATCAACCATTGCTGGTCTCACTTCTTAAAAGGCACATTGTTCCTAAGATATTTCTGAACATTACGAACCTTGTGAAGGAAACTCTTCAGAAAGGGTATGCTCTAACTGTTTGATCCTTGCTTCAATGGACTCAAGTTCCTTTCTTTTAGTTCCATGCTGAGCTTTCATACAATACAACTCCTGCTCCACTCTTGCTGCTTGCTGAAGTTTTGAAGTAAGTGAAGTACCTCTGAGTATGTTATCAACACCGTGATTCGAAATGAATTTATGGATTGCACGAGCTGCCCGTAGAGAAATGTTCTCAGGTACATCAATGATAATAGGAATGCCTGAGCTTTGGAGATCCTCATTTATTATCACAGCAACATCATCAGCGCTAGAAACCATTCTCTTCATGATACCCGCATCAGCAAGTTGATGAGAAGGGTTTTTCAGCTCTGGACTTCTGCTTCTCATGTCAACAGGACCAGCCAAGTCATCAACAGAACCATTTTCTACTGGAGGACAAGAGGCTCCTGTCGGCTCAGCATCCTGGTAATTTTCCACATTTTCCTTGCCGCTTTCACTACCATCACCACTGCTGCTGCCCTTGCCAGCATCTACAGCAACAGCAACTTCTGCAGCCTCAACGGCGTATCCCTCATTGTCATTGGCACCTTCATTGTTGCCAAGATTGGCACCATTAATGAGTAAGCCACTGTTTGGGTTTTGATTTAGTGCAGCATCGATGTTGTTTATCTCCCTACCACAGTGGCCCAGCAGATGCGAGACATGTCCAAAGAATGTTCCAATTTTCTCGGACAATTCCGCTGCCCGGAGAATGTATGTGGCCTCTCGCCCATACAAAGATAGAAAGGCATGAATTTCATGTGCTAAAGAGCTAATCCTTGTCATAACAAGCCCAAATCGGCTAAATGTTACAGCACGATGACAAGATATGGAGCAAGGCAGTGAACCAATCCGGATCTGAAATAAATCAAAGAAAAAAATACAAATTTTATCCTTAACATCCAACTACAAAAGAAAACTAGAAGGACCTTCAGGGGTCGAAGCGGACCGGAGAGGTAGCAACCGGGGTCGAAGGGGGAGCATCCGACGCCGCGGCACGACGGGGAGTCGTCGAAGCGTCCGGAGAGGGAGCGGGGCCCGTCCAAGAAACCGACGCCGCGGCATGACGGGGAGTCGTCGGAGCGTTCGGAGAGGGAGCGGAGACCGTCCTAGAATCCGCCGCCGCGGCACGTCGGGGAGGGTTCGGAGAGGGAGCGGGGTCTGAATCCCCTTCTTCAATCTTCATCACGCCGGAGAGGGAAGCGGAGCGGAGAAATGCAGGGCGGCGAGGTGGGGGTTTTGGGCGGTGGTGGGGACGATCGAAGAGTCGGCGGCGCCGGTGGCTAGGTTAGCTGAAGCGGAGCGGAGAATTGCGGGGCGGCGAGGTGGGTGTTTTGGGCGAGAAGAGGACCGGGGAAGAAGCCAGGGAGGAGCGGCAAACTGAATTGAAAGGGGAAACAACTAGAAACACCCTAACGTCATCCATTTTTTTGACTTGGCCCCTACTCTTAGTTTTAGGGAAAGTGATTTCGTCGATTATTTTGCCCCCTCGACCATTTCTTCGAATTTCCTTCACGTTTGTCTCCTCTCTCAGTGGCGCATATGCATCGTTACATCCACAATGATGTGACTAACCTCGTGTCAACTTTCACCTCACCTCACCTCGCCACTAGGGGTGAAAACATATGGAATACGGATAGATTATTAGAACCGGGAGTAGCCTTAGTACAATGAATATGATCTCACGGGAAAATCAAGCACACTAAGAGATACGATGATTTATTAACAAGGTTCGACAATGCCTATATCCTCAGGAGTAGGTGGAACGGATCGGATACGATCGAATTGTCTCAATACGAATACGAATTCATACTTTTAAAATAAATACGAATTCGAATATTCTTAAATACAAATCGAATGTCATAACAAATACGAATATGTACTTAATTCGATCAAATACGAATATCCTCCTACAACTTTTGTAACAAATTTCGATAGAACAAATTTATGTAACGTGTCCGAATACGAATCTCGGCCGGCATAGCAAACAAATCGACTACAAATCGAATAGTCTCAAATACGAATGTGAATGTTCACGAATACGAATATTCTCAAATACAGATATGAATATTGTCAAATACAAATACGAACATTTTCGGATACGGATTTTGCTTACCATATTCATGTTTTCTTATATACGAATATCGGATAAAACAGATTATCCGTTACCGTTTCCCATCCCTACCCTGGAGCCCAAGTGTTCCGGCTTTGTCCATATGAGTTCTCTTTCTAATTAGGGTTACAAGAGGTCAACGGTATATATTTATACCCTGGTTACACAATTCAACTCAGACACCCAGCCCATACCTTGCCATACACAACAAATCACCAACTTGGTGAATACACCACCTTGAAGAACACACATTTTCACCCGTGGATAGGTTAGTGGTAGGCCGGACCTACACTAACAGTATTATTTTGATTTAAAAAATATATTTTTATTTACTTAATGTATTAAATTCAGCTGTTTAAATCTATTTAACGTATATAAAAGCCAAATTTGCTTTATGCTCAAATAACCCTTTTTAAGCCTTCCTTTGGTAATATCTATGCATGAATTAACTCTATTATTGGTGTAACTTGTGGAGTATATTTTGTACCCACCCTTGCTTAATTATTGTTGCTCAGAGGAGGAATTTTACGACTACGGTGAGGATCTAGATGATTAGGTTGCATCTCACAGTCATTTCCCCATGGACAGACTGGATGGGCTTCTTCCACCTCAACTTTTACTTCCGCGGCTTATATTTAATTTTGGCCTATGGACCGTTGATGTAAACTTTGTCCATTAGGCCTGTACTCATTTTATTTAATTATATTTGTCAATATGAATGATATGTATCTTTGTTACCACTATGTGCACTAGCTTTTTCTGGACTAGTGTAATTTATACAGAGAATCTGGATGTGTTATTTCCGGGTTTGACATCCTCCCTCTTCCTCTTTGGTGCCACCGCCCCTTTTCCCTCCCTATGCCCGACCACCATGCACCACTGTTGGCTCACCTTGGTGCCGCCCGAGCCATAACACCACCTCCCCTAGCTTCCCCTAACCGTTAGCGGCCCATTTTTGGGGTCGCTGACCACCGCTGTCGCCTAGCTCGCTGACGCTGAGCACGACAACACCGATGGAACAGTTGTCCTATTTCGACAAAAAGGGAGATCATTGTTGTAACGTCATTAAGTTAATTGTGTCATTATGCATGATTAAGTTAGGAGTGGGTGGAACAGATCGGATATGATCGAATAGTCTCAATACGAATACGCATTCATACTTTTAAAATAAATATGAATATGAATTCGAATATTCTTAAATACAAATCGAATGTTATAACAAATACGAATATGTACTTAATTCGATCGAATATGAATAGCCTCCTACAACTTTTGTAACAAATTTTGATAGAACAAATTTATGTAACATGACCGAATATGAATCTCGGCCGGCATAGCAAACAAATCGAATACGAATCGAATAGTATCAAATATGAATGCAAATACGAATATTCTCAAATACAGATATGAATATTGTCGAATACAAATACGAATATTTTCGGATACGGATTTTGCTTACCACATTCATGTTTTCTTGGATACGAATTCGAATATTCTTAAATACAAATCGAATGTCATAACAAATACGAATATGTACTTAATTCGATCGAATACGAATATCCTCCTACAACTTTTGTAACAAATTTTGATAGAACAAATTTATGTAACATGACCGAATACGAATCTCGGCCGGCATAGCAAACAAATCAAATACAAATCGAATAGTCTCAAATACGAATGTGAATGTTCTCGAATACAAATGTGAATACGAATATCCTCAAATATAGATATGAATATTGTCGAATACAAATATGAACATTTTCGGATACAGATTTTGCTTACCACATTCGTGTTTTCTTGGATATGAATATTGGATAAAACAGATTATCCGTTACCGTTTCCCATCCCTACCCTGGAGCCCAAGTGTTCTGGCTTTACTTCCACAACTTCTTCTACCTCGACTTTTACTTCCACGACTTATATTTAATTTTGGCCTATGGACCATTGATGTAAACTTTGTCCATTAGGCCCGTACTCATTTTATTTAATTATATTTGTCAATATGAATGATATGTATCTTTGTTACGACTATGTGCACTAGCTTTTTCTGGACTAGTGTAATTTACACAGAGAATCTGGATGTGTTATTTCCGGGTTCGACATCCTCCCTCTTCCTCTTTGGTGCCATCGCCCCTTTTCCCTCCCTACGCCTGACCGCCATGCACCACCGTTGGCTTACCTAGGTGTCGCCCAAGCCATGACACCACCTCCCCTAGCTTCCCATAACCCTCAGCAACCCATTTTTGGGGTCGCCGACCACCGTTGTCGCCTTGCTCGCTAACGCCGAGCACGACAACACCAACGGATGTGATTAGGCATGATTAAGTTAGGTTAATGACACCCATTAGTTTAAATTAATTATTAATATGTGGGCACAAGTCATTAGTAAATCTAATTACCTGATTTAAACTTTGAGTCATTGACATATGGGCCTCCATCACTGTAGCCCTGACCCACCTGTCAGTTGCACTCGCCCTTTCCTTTAAGAAAATAAATCAAAAAGAAATTATGAAGCCTTTGGCCCTATCTATCAGTCACTTATAGCTTTTCCTTAAGAAAATTAATTCCAAAAGAAATTAATAACCCATGTGCTCCACATGTCATACTCTAGCATATTTTCTAATATAAAAGTAAATCAGAAAAGAAATTAAATCGTGGGACCCAACTGTTAGTGAGAGACTCTCTCTCCTCTGTTTATTATGGGGAATTTGTTTAAATCTAAATCAAGTTAAACTTGTTTCTAAATTAATCTAAATTTAAGATCTTTCTAGCAAAGGCAAAATCATGAATTTTGGAGTTCATCTTATTAAGTTGTGCTAAAATATAATTATGTATGTATGGGATGTCATTCATGTTTATTTTAGAATTTAAATACTAACTAAAGACACTACTAAAGTATAACTTTGTATAAGTAAGAAAGACAATAAAAATCATTAGCATGCCATTAGGACTTGATTTAATATACCAATTCCTGTAAGGATGATGTTAGAACATAGATAGGAATGATGTCTAAATACAAATAAGCTCTGGACCATAAATAGTCCCTTTGCAACACAATATATAGAGTAATAGGTGTCCTAGCTCGTCCATGTAATTAGATTTCACACCAAAGCTAGTTAGTATTATATATTAGTTAAAGTAAATTGTTAAGCGGTTGTGCATGAATTGAGGCTAAGAGTATTAGGATTATTGCTTAGCACACAGAGTAATCAAAAGTTAAAACAACAGGATCAATTAATTAGGAATCATGGTTTATGAGTAATTAGTGTCCTAACTATTAGTGGTATAACCTTGCAACCATCGAGGTGCGTCTCCTGTCTAAAATTTTATAGAAATTAATAAAATAGTTGACCCCACATTTTGGTTAATTATTAAATTAATCATTCAATTAAATTACCATTTGAACCTCAAGTAATAATATGCCACAAACTCCTAGCAATATGAAATTTAAGATTAATATGGTTAATTAAAATTATAGATATTGCTTGTAGAGCCAGTGCCATAATCTGTAAACAATAATATTTGGTAATACTATCCAACGAATATGTCCATATATCTCACCAAACTCACAGAATTTCCTTAATAAATAGAAAATAATAATAAAAGAAATCATTAAGTTGAGGTTCAAGCAATAGTATTTGTAGCATCCTAAATTTCGAATGTCCGAAATTGTGAAGAATTTAAAACTTTTATTTGCATCTTGTTGGCATTTGAAATATTGTCAAAATCTTATTTGAATTTTCCCAAGTTTTGTGCTAAGCAAAATAATAACTGAAAATTATTCTCAAATACAAATAAGAATCAGGATGATAAAAGATAAAAAAATAATTTAAATGTGAGTTTAAAACTCTAAAAATCAAAATCTAGAAATCAAATTAAATGAAAATCCATCTTTCATCAAATTGACCCAAGAATTCAAATTCGGATTTAATTTTGAGTTTACTGATTGGAAATAAAAATTACAAATGTGTTTTCCAAAATCATGCAAAATTCAAATCAGTAAATCCTAATGTAAATTAAAATTAAAATTTCAAAAACAAATTCCTAATTCTTTTTCTTTCCTCTCCCCTCTCTGTCTCTTTCTCTCTTTTTCTCCCTCTGCCTGCGGGCCCTCTTCCTCCTCCACCTCCTTCTCTTTCCTTCCTTCCCCCTTTTTCTTCTTCTTCTGACTGCGCTTGTCATCCCGATCGGCCTGCCCTGCCTCCCCTAGCGCCAACCGCTCCCATCTCTTCACGCACATCGTCGCGCCCTGTGCGCGCGTCACCATGGCCCTGTCTCCCCTGTTCTAGCATTAACCACATGCCTGCTCCCTCACCGCCGCGTGTGTCACCGCTGACCGCCCGGAAGCTTCCCCCCATCCGCACGATAGACATGCCCCTCAGAGCCTGCGCCCTGCCAACCGTGCGATAACCACGCCCTGCGGCTTGTCGCAATCATGACATGAGCTCGAGTCAGCGACCTTGTAGCCATGCCGAAGCCGACGCCACCCTGCCTGGACGTCACACAGAGCTCCACGACGCTCGCCTCACTCGGAGCCTATAAAAGCCATTGAAGTCGTCACACCCTACTCCTCCTCCTACCACAAGGAATTGACTTCCCATGCCTCACAACTCACCGGTGATGCCTTCTTCCCCAACGTCGGCCAGTGGGAGGGCTGTTGATTGGAGCTACGCTGAGTCAATTTCGCGCTACCGGAGCTTCTTCGGAGCACCACATTGCCATCCCCACCCTCGGCCGAAGCATTCGCCACCTGTAATCCGCCGGCACCGTGCGTCGCCACCACCCAACACTGTCTCATGCCACTGGACCGCCACTGCCACTCCCGCGCTGCGCCAACCCCCGAGGTAGCCTCCTAACCTCGCCAGCATGCTCCCCCAGCCCGGAATCGAACTCTAGGGCTGTACACTGCCGTGCCCGCCCTTCCCCTGTTCTGCCGCTGCCCATGGGAGCAGCCAACTGACGCCCCAGCCAAATTGGCCTGCGAGGCTTCGCCTACCGGTAAGCATGGACGTGAGCAATCCATTTTGCGGGTGCTCATGTCCAGCCACCTCCTCTGCTGCCGCCAGCGAGCCTAGCGTCGAGCGCCGGCTGCCACCTCTGTTTTGGGCTCTGCCTCTGTGCTTGCTTCTTCTAATTTAATCCCCCTCTCATTCACATGCAAGCCGTTGCCCGGTAGATCAGCCCAGCCAACGGTTAACGCACAGACCCATGTTCGAATCCTCTCACCCACACATTTTTCTTCTGTTTTTATTTTCATTTTCTTTAATCCATTTCAATTAAGAAAAATTAGAAATTAAACCATGGGAGCTAATAAATTTGATTAGGATGTAAATAAGATTATTTAAGATTTTATGAGATTAATTATCATACATGAGTATTTAATGTGGCTTGAGCATTTAAAGTCTAATTATTAATAAAGAGGCATTAAGAAAAGATGGCTTTGGTTAAATGTCCAAATTTAATCAAGATCCCAATTAAAAATACATCCAATTAAAGTTAAGGGAAATAAATTGGATATTATGTTTAACTATAAAAGCAAGGCTTTAAATTAAAGATTACCCTTAATTATAATTAAAATATATGCCCTAACATTTAACATGCCGCCATTAAATAAATATCAATGGTAGATTTAATTAAATAACAATATTGAAATATGACCCTGTATAACACGCTCGGCCCTAGATAGATAAATTTAAACTAAAAATAAAGCTATGCCTAATGATAACTAAAGTATAGATAAAATATTAATAATGCCAAATCCGAAGGGAATCTTTAATTAAGGATCATGTTGGCACGTCTATTGAAATCCCCAGGGTCATCGATAATTATAATAATCTCGCTAAATTGCATTTTAAAGGGCAAGGTAATATTAGGACCCCATAAAATACTACCTCCCAAATTGCTAGAAATATAAACTCTAAGATTAATTTGACGCACCTCGCGTGTAGAACTCATGCCCTAAATCTTAAATATTAACATCCAACAAATAGTGCTCAGTACCCCAACCAAACTCTTACAATTACCCATAAGTCTAACCTAATTCATGGAACTTCCTAAATAAATATAAAAATAATAAAGGAAGTTATTTAATAAAAAGATCGATCCATGGTATTTTAAAGTCGGCTATGCTTAGCCATCCTCAAATCCAAAGTGGAATATTCTCTTGAATATTCCTCTTATCATGAAAGCTCGTTGATATCTGTCTCAGTAGATTTCTCCCCTTCATTCCTCCCCACGCTCAAACCTCATTTGACTCCAAAAATAACCCACACCCAATCAACCTTGCCTCAAATCACCCATTAACTCATAATAAAGCTAAATTGAGTTTGTTCGGATTTATTTGGATCTTTTGAGTTATTTGCCTTTATTTGTATTCAGTTGTTTAACGCATAATTAGAAATTTGAGTCTTGAAGATTCTATGGATCAAGCGAGATCAAGATCAAGGTAAAGATAAAGACCAGAAGCTCAAGCCCATCGAATGAGAAAGCTTAAGGATTGAATATTGTGATGGCCTTCTAAGGTAAAACAGTGCAGCCATATATCTATAATTGGTACGACCTGGCCAATTAATTTGCATCGACCCAACTCTAGATGCTCCATCCAGCAGAATACGGGCAAAGAGTGCTGGAGGGAGGCCTTTTACATGACGGCGCAAGAGGGGCCTCTAAAGCAGGTGGATAGAACCCTGCGGCGGTGGAAACCGTAGCAGGTATTGCCATGTTGGGATGATGTATTGTAAAGGCTTTGTGCTAACCATTTGAGTCTCATGCCAAAGGTAGCATGGTAGCAGAATAATTTGGTCATCTCTTATGGGCTAAGTGTGCAATCTTTGCAAAGTAAAAATTATTTAAACAGTCGTACCCACGGTCATAGGCAGGCATGGAAATTTACTCGAGTTAATGTCTATTTCACTAAAGAATCTTTGTGGTTGGGATGAAAAATATGACATTGGTAAGAACCTTGACTTAGATTTCCCCAGGGTGGATAGAACCCAATGAATATAATGGGTGGATAGAATCCTATAAATAAAAATAGCATATAGTGGATAGATTGTGCTCTACAAAAGGTGGATGGAACCTTCGCTATAATTATTACTACATACTTTCACACTCTTTAAAATATGGTTTAGTTAAAATACTAAGTCTCACGTTTTCTACTTACTATAGTTCAACTCTGGCATTTCACAAATAAAATAACGTGAGCCTTCCTTTGTTAAACTTTGCATCTATAATATTCATTTTGTGTATTGGCTCATGGAGAACACAACTAATTCAGAGCCTATGGATAAGACCCCTGTGCCTTCTACGCCACGCCTGGACCAGATGGAGAAGAAGATGGTGGAATCTAGATTGTTCTCTAGTTGTCTCTCATCCCAACCTCTACTCGGTAGATTTTGATGATGATTGTGTATACATCTATCATTCAAACCTTGGATAGTAACTTGTTGTATATGTTTTACCCCCAGTTGTTTCCTGTGGCATCGTGTAGGTCTCACCTTTACTTTCTGCTTCCGCTTTAGCTTTTGGTTCTCTGTAATGTAATATTTGGCCTAATCGATCCGCTATGTAAAACTCTTCCCTATATAGGTTATCAAACTTTGTTATGTAATATAAATGATTGGTATGGTTCAATACGATATGTGTGTGTGATTCAGCAATGTATCTATGTGCACTAGTTATTAATCTAGGAAATAGTATAGCAAAACACATAAAATTTCATATTGCAAATCGGGGCTTCAACCCTTCTCACCATGGAGACATTCGGAGGTCCTCCTTTTCAAGAACTATTTGGTCTGTAATGATAACCCTTCTCAGCAGCAGTGTGTGCAGATTGGTGCATAAGTCAGAGGGCCCTCCTGTAAGGGTTATTAGAGTGATGTTGAGGCTATCACTGTACCAAGTTCGAAGCATAAGGAAATGAACAAGTCTACTAGAGGTTATCCCTGTACCAAGTTTAAAGTATCAAGCAAATGAAAAGTCTACTAGACTTGGCCATATGGACAACCTGGCAAATGCCTAATTAGGCATAGCTATGCTGGACTGAATAACTTACCATATCATGTCTTGTCGGTCTATGTGCCTGCTTTTCAGCTCAAGCACGACACAAAGAGGAGTTTTGTCGTTTTAGACCGGCCCACGCATGCTTAATCTAATCGTCACAGGTAATTTGACTGTCAATCATAAGTAATTTTATTGGCATTTATAAGTAATTTTGATATCAACTCATCCGTCCAAACATAGGCAATTTTATTACCAGTTACAAGTAATTTCACAGCATTATCATAGAATTTTACTGTACATATTGTGCTACGTGACCCGCCATGTTGATGTGCTAGTACAGCCTATTTACTGATATTTTCGTGTCCGAACTAATAGTGCCGTGCTCGTCCTATTTGCAGCCTGCTCAGTTCGGCTGAAAAATGTGGCTTATGGCTGAAATTGCACTGTAGCTGGCTGAAATTATATTATAACTGATGGTGACTTATTTGGTGTAATTAAATTTAAAAAATAAAAATAGAAAAAACAGGTTAGCCTATTACAAACAATACAAATGAATAAAAAAACCAGTAAAAAGTCTAAAAAGCCAAAAAACTAAAAACAAAATTTAAAAATAATAAAAAAATAAGTCAGAAAAGGTTAATCCAAAATGAGCAGACGGAGTAGTCTACTTTCCCCGTCTCCGCCTCTGATTTCCGATATCCCAGTTTACCCCAAATCGCTGCTGAATTGGTGTGTTCTGGTCGCCGGAAACTACCCTGCGGCGATTGGGACATCACACTGCCTACCTCCGCGGTTGCCGGCGCCACCCCTCCGAGCGCCTAGTCTTCCTCCGGCACCGGCTCCGGTTCCTCGACGTCCCCCGCCGCTGGCCTCCATTCTCCGCTCCTGTTCACCGGCCGGCGACGTGCGCGCACCCACTTGCGACCGCCGGTGTGCTACCGCTGCACGCCGGCGGAGAAGAAGATGGGGGAGGGGACTGGTCTTCCTTGCAGGCAGCGCCGATTACTCGGAGTCCGCACTGCATCCGGCGACCGCTTCTAATCCGAGGAGGCTTCGGGTTTCGATTCCGCATCGCAAGCAAACACTGCTCTATAAATTAGAGATCTAACCCTCCAGCCTCCTCGTTCGGACCGACGGCGACGTTACAGGGAAGGTAATCAACCACTCCTCATATGCAAAATTGCTTCTCTCTCATGTCTAATCTAATATAATCTAACCTAATTTAATATAATCTAATTCTTTGTAGCAACCGGTAGTACTGAATAGCTGCAAAATTGCTTCTTCTCTCTTGTCTAATCTAATCTAATTCTTTGTAGCAGCTTGTACTGATTTGTTGCAAAATTGCTTCTTTCTATTGTCTAAACTGATCTAATCTAATTCTTTGTAGCAACCTGTACTGATTTGTTGCAAAATTCCTTCTTTCTCTTCTCTAAACTGTTCTATTCTAATTGTTTGTAGCAACCTGTGCTGATTAGTTACAAAATTGCTTGTTTCGAGATGCCTCTGGAACCCCTTAAATGAGAACCTTACCACATGTTTTTATCAACTGATGACCTTGCTCATTGCATCACAGGAGATGGGGAACAAACTGGTTTGGAGGAGATCGTCATCAGATGATTCCCATCCCAACCCAATAGACAGAAAGAGGAAACTAGATGATCTTTCTGGAGTGGGGAGCATTATGGCTTGCACAACTACTTCATACCAACGCCAATGCCATTCTAAACCCATGTACAAAAGGAGAAGAGTAAACGATCAGTTCGAAAGGCTTCCAGAGGTATATTGAATATCTTTCCCTTTCTTCTTTCTTCTTGTTGTCGTTATCGATTATAATTGCAATTTCTCAACTTGTGCGTTATGGTACTGCATCGCTGCAGGATGTGCTGTGCATAATTTTATCGAAATTGCCTCTGAAAGAGGTGGTGAGGACTAGTGTTCTATCAACTAAATGGAAACATTTGTGGACAGTTTGTCCCAAACTAAGTTTTGATGGAATTACAATATGTGGCAACGTCATCTCTGGGGCACAGAAGCAACAATATGTTCAAAAATTCATTGACAATGTTAATGCAGTCTTGCAGCAGCACCATGGGAAGGGGGTCGAAGAGCTTGCAGTCAAATTCGGGTTTGACCCCATGTTAATTGGCCATCTCAATAATTGGGTTCGTTTTGCTGTGTCGTCACGAATAAAGTTTCTAGCTTTACATTTAGTGCCAGACACTTTTGGGGATTGTGATGATAGGTACGTGTTCCCCTTTCAACTTTTAGACAATGGAAGCATATCTGGCCTACAACATATTCAGCTCAGCTTTGTATGTTTCACACTACCTTCCCAATTCAGAGGTTTCCCAAACCTAAGAAAGCTTGATCTGCACATGGTGCATGCCAGTGGAAAGGATCTTCAAGTCATGCTGTTAAACTGCTGTAATCTTGAGTGGTTGAGTACCGTGAAGTGTCATCTGAATGGTGAACTAAAGGTGGATCATCCACTGCCCAAGCTGCAATATTTGAATGTTAAGTACTGCGATATGACAAAGGTTGAACTCCATGCCATCAAACTTACAACATTTGTTTACAAAGGACTGATGGTGCCTATTGACCTCAGTAAAGCTTTGGAACTGGAAAATGTCCATATAGGTTTTTGTAGTGTAACTCTTGAGCATGTCATCACTGCATTTCCTAAGGAGCTTCCAAACATGCAAAGTCTGACCTTGAATGCTGTTTTCAAACAACCAAAGGTTAGCTCCTTTGAACACTCTTTTAAGTTATGATGTAATTTGTCTCATGTTTTCTCATGTTATGACCTATTTGTATCTACCAGATACCCTACTTGATAGAAAACCCATGCAAGTTTTCTCACATGAAGCATCTGCGACTGCTATTGACTTTTCTTGAAGATGTCAACATGTCTTTGGTCTCAATAATGAGGGCTGCTCCTTTCATGGAAAAGCTAGAGATGCATGTAAGCACTCTTCTGCTTTCCTGTTAGCGAGTGATATATCATTTATTTCACATTTGTGGTACATAATGGGTCTACCTCTCCTCCTTTCTTTGCCCTTCTACATGATTTGCATTATTTGTTGCAGTTTACCCTTTTTTGGAGGATTAAGGACTCGAATATTGTGAAGCTATTAATGTTTGCTTTATCTTTTATGCACATAATTATGGAAATTTTGACCTAACACCGGCTTATTTTTTATACTTATGAAGATTTGGTGTGAGGATGGAATACGAACTGTTGCGTTTATAGGGAAAAAGAGGAGCACATATTGTGGCTTTCTAGGCCCTCTGCAGTCACTCCTACATAATAACGCCCATTGTGTTCACGATTTCATGTGTCACCTGAAATTGTAGGGTGCTGTGCTGCTTCTGTATCGTAGCTTTGAGCACTAAACTTAGAGGAATGGTGATGGACTTATTTGTTGTTATACAAACAATCCATAAACACTACCTTTCCTTCACTTAACATATTGGTTTGTTTGATCTTAATTTTCAGCAACTGAATTGATATAGAAGATGCTATAAGTTCAGAAACGTTTTTGTCCAGAATGCATATTTTTTTTGTTATTTAGTTCCAGAATGCATTTTTTTTGTTATTTCGTGAACCATTATTTACAAGTCTGCTGATCATATTCTTGATTTGTTTTAATGTGCAGTTTAGTGTTTGTGCCTTCTTCTATGCTGATGAAGAGCCGCTCATGCGACTTCCGGAGCACCTGTATAGTCATCTGAAGGATGTGCGTATTACAGGATTTGTAGCGTCCAAAGGCCAACTTGAATTTCTTGTACATGTAGCAGAAAATGCCCCTGCACTGGAAGTTTTGACCATTGATGTAACAAATATTGTGGTTAGAGAAGATCCATGGGCAGATAGTGAGAAAGAAGCAATATTTGTAGCTGCAGTTCATAGCACGGCTAGAAGTCATGTTGCAGGAAAGATTTCACCCAAATGTTGTCTAAGATTACTTTAGAGGAGGTTTCACCTGAGTGCTACACTCTTGTACATATCAGCAGGCTCCTTTTTATGATGCCCATTTTGTTAGTGGGTCTTGTGTATGTAGGAAATTGCTATTTATTCTAGCTAATGTTATTGTTTCTCCTCTCACCTGGAGTGTTTTTAAAGTAACTGTATTGTGTACTAGTTGAGCCACCTAAGTGTTGCCGCATGCTTTTTCAGTTGATATTTGTTCATAGAGAAAAAGGTACTTATGTGTTGCTTGTTCTCTGTACCTGTTGTGCGTCTTGTGTATGACGAACTGCTCTGGGAAGATATCCTTTCGTAAGAAGGGCTGTCTGCTATTTTTTTTTTTTTTGTATTAACAGTGGAGGGATGGGTTTCCGAGATTTGCTGTTATCACTATTGCGCTTCTCGGTATACAGGGTATTCTGCGGAGCCAAATGGGCGGCATGACATGGCGCCTCGCATTGGGCCGCGCTGGTCCGGCATGATTTAGTCATGGGTCATGTGTGGATCAGACTAATGATACCATGTTTTGGGTCGGCCCAGCAGACATGGCCCAGTTGGCCAGCTATTTCTTGTCATATCAGCTGGAATCCCTCCCTCTGCTTGGCAAGTGGTGAGGTCTTGCAGCTAGGGTTGATCAATAGGATTGGTATGGAGAGAACTCATCAATTTGGGATTTGAAATGGCTTATCTAATTCAGTTAGTTTCGAGACTGTAACGACCTCGTTTTTAGGAACGGACCGTTTTACGTCTCGCAATGGATTAGAAGCTTAGTTGCGGACAAAAGGAGTATCATACTTGCTCATGAATATTTCAAAAAGGTTAATTTGAATAAAATAAGACCTACTTTGGAAATTTTAATGGAGCATTCAAGCCCAAAACTTAACTTACAATCAGAAAAACCAGAGAAAACTCTCACAGGAATGCTTGAGTGCGATCGTAACTCTAACACGAAAACTTATAACATAATTTCTTCTTTTGATTTCTATGTTGGTAGAAAATAAAACAAGATTGAATACAAACAACCGTACTAAACAAGTCACATGGAGAAATGCTATATAACAATAAGTCCAATTATCACATTCCCTATCTCTCCAAAACTCGGCTTATCCATTCATCTAATTAATCCAATCTAACAAATTCTATTGATTTATCCATTCAAACTCTTCCTAATATTTAACATAATTCCACCAATATTTTGGCTACTCATCATCTCATATTTCGATTTCCTTATGGGTTTTTCTACTTCCTTCACTTATAGCTCCTATAGGTGTAATTCAACCTGCTCATTGCAATAAAAAATTTACATTTAATTTCTTCTGAGAATTAGAGTCTAATAGGTAAGGATAGAGTAGAAGAATATAGATAAGAGCTGAGACGAAATGGGGTACAAGCGAAAAGATTTTAACATAATCTTTATTTAAAATTAGAAATTAGTTTTGCACAAATTGCTTATATAGCAACTTTAACAGACTAATAGTGCAATTTGGCTATTAATACAATGAGGAAAACTTTGTCTACTTAAATGGTTTTACCCATTGCATCAAGGATATCAAGCAGGTATCATTTGCTAACTACTCGAACGGTGCCCTTGTAACTTTTCGAAAGGAAAAGATTTGGTGTCAGGTATTTGCACTATTCTTCTTAACACCGTCCTTAATATTACTTCAACTAGGGTTAGTATTCATTCCATTTGGTCAAATACCTAAAGCAAGAAATTAGTCTAAATGACTACACATGTTTTGAGATTTTGACAAAACTCAAAAGAAAATCTTTTCAATACACGTCTAAGAGAGATAAAATCGAAATAGAAAAGGCGTGATAGCAAAAATACTTATGGTTTTCAAAATTCTTTTATATTGGAAAATAGGGTTTTGTAAAACTCGTATTCCTATGGTAACCTAATCTATTTATAGGGTTACAACCTACAGTCAAACCTACTCTGATACCACTCTGTAACGACCCCGTTTTTGGGAACAAGGCTGTCGTACGTCCCGCAACAGCCCAAGAGTTCGGTGGTGGACAGAATGGGGAGACGCTATATAACTACTTGCTATGATTTTCAAGAGATGGAGATATATGAGTTTTATCAACTATTTGTAAATGTGGTTTTATTTGTAAACATTTTTAGAGACATAAGAGCAATAACTTCTTAAAGAAATTTGGGTTTCAAAACTTGATTACCAGACTTCAACATTTCCAAAATCATTTCCAAATCTACTTATGTTTCGCTGTTGGAATCACCTATTGAACATAGCTTCATTTACCGGAAGCACGACATATTCGAATACCATTTATAATCATGACTCTGCAGAGTTGCGCAGCTTTACCCACAAGATTCCTTAATCCTCATAGTTGAGTTAAGAAAATGAGGCTTTCCATTGCTCAATTCTTTATATAGCCTCTATCCAGCAGGTACTGCCTCCCAACAAACTCGGGTGGCCCACAGCCTTGCTCGATTCGAAGGGAACCTTACTGTTGCTAAGTATAGTTCTACCTAGTAGGTGCTGCCTCCCAGCAAACTCGGGTGGCCCATAGCCTCGCCCGATTCGAAGGGGACCTTACTATCGTTTAGTTCTACTCGGTAGGTGATGCCTCTACCCTAGGACAAGGTCATGGGACCTGACCTTCCCATAGCTTCCTATGATGTCTCCTTATCCTAGAACCACCTTTTAAAACTCTACTGGCACATTGCCAACTCTCTTATTAGTGTCAAAATGTTGAGTTCCAGGTCTACCATGGTCATTTAAATAGTACTTTTAATAATACTATGTCTTGTCAAGCTGAATATGGCTATTAAATTAAACATGGCTTTTTAGGTCGTAGGACATAACTAAAATCATGCCATTCTAAATATTTAGTGTATAAAAAATAACCGTGCACAAATAACATAATAAAAGTACTGATAATTAAAGAATTAATGGAATGTGGGTTCAATATGATCAAAAACATGTAACTTGCCTTGTAGATCAAGGTATTCTATAATTTCGTATTCTTTCGAGTCTTGTGATTATACTTGAGCTTCTCCTTCCTAGACTAGCTGGTTTACGACGTCGTACACTAGCACAAAGCAAAAGAAATAATTCAATTCCATGCTCGAAGGTTTGAGCTAAGAATAAAAATAAATAAAATCTGATTAAAATAAGACCTAACGGTCAACTTTAGAAATTTTAATGGGCATCCAAACCCAAAAACTTAACTTACAATCAGAAGAACCGAAGAAAACTCTCACAAGAACACTTGAGTGCGGTCATAATACTAACACGAAAACTTATAACATTGTTTCTTTTTTCTCATCTCTGTGTTGGTGGAAAATGAAGCAAGATTGAGTATAACTAATCATACTCAACAAGTTACATGGAGAAATGCTATATAACTACTTACTAGGATTTTCAAGAGATGGGGATATATGGGTTTCATTAACTATTTGTAGATGTAGTTTTTTTTGTAAACATTTTTAAACAAAAGAACAATAACTTCTTAAAGAAATTGGGGTTTCAAAACTAGATTACCAGACATCAACATTTCCAAATCTACTTATGGTTCACTGTTGGAATCACCCATTAAACATAGCTTCATTTATCGGAAGCATGGCGTATTTGAATACCATTTATAATTATGACTCAGCAGAGTTGCCTAGCTTTACCCACAAGATTAATTAACCTTCATGACCGAGTTAAAAAAAACAAGGCTTTTCAGTACTCAATTCTTTATATAGCCTCTACCCAGCAGGTGCTGCCTCCCAACAAACTCGGGTGGCCCACGGCCTCGCCCAATTCGAAGGGGACCTTATTGTTGTTTAGTTCTACTCGGTAGGTGCTGCCTCCCAATAAACTTGAAGGAGACCTTATCGTTTCCATACAACAGACTCCCTCTTCTCCCTCTACCCCTTGTAGATATTCAATCGAACTTGAGCAGCTACTAAACCAGGTTTGACGAATCAACGCTTGTGGTTGAGCGATCACTATCTTCACTTGGTATAAGGTTCTAGTCCTTATATATTCAATGAGGCGACTTCCATCCACAAACCCTTGTTTCAGTGCCCATCCGCACTACCACCTTTTTGGTCCAAGCCTCCACCCTAAAATAAGGTCATAGGACCCGATCATCCTGTGGCTTCCCATGATGTCTCCTTATCCTAGAACCACTTTTTAAAACTCTACTGGCACAAATGTTGAGTTTTTAGTCTACCATAATCATTTAAATAATATATTTAATAATACTAAGTCTTATCAAGCTGAATATGGCTATCAAATTAAACATAGCTTTTTTGGTCGTATGACATAACTAAAATCATGCCATTCTAAATATTTAGTGTACAAGAAATAACCATGTGCAAATGACATAATGAAAGTACTAATAATTAAATAATTAACGGAATGTGGGTTCAATATGATCAAAAATATGTGACTTGCCTTGTGGATCAACGCATTCTATAATATTGTATTCTTTCAAGTCTTGTGCTTATACTTGAACTTTTCCTTCTAGGACTGGCTGGTCTACGACGTAGTGTGCTAGCGCAAAGCAAAAGAAACAATTCAATTCCATGCTCAAAGAATTGAGCTAGGAATAAAAAGAATAAAATCTAGACAAATCAAATAAAATAGGTTTAGGGTTTACAAGAGTTTGGTATGAGGAAATAGAGTTGAGAAATGAGTAGATGGGCTCAAAACTATTGGAATGGATGCATATGTGTATTTTAGGGTTTCGAGAACAATAACGGGTTTGGGTACTATTCATCACAGGTTTTACTGTTCATAGCGGGTTTAGTCCTTATCGGGTTGCTGCTGCGTACTCGGAGAACATAGGAGTTTCGCGTACTCGGGTGGTTTTGGGTATAACTACGAAGTCGGGTGGACGGTCAAGGTTTGACTTCGATTGTGAAGTCGACGGAGATTAGACGGTGCCCAAGTAGCTATAGAGATCGGACGATGTCCGAGTAGTTGCGAAGATCGGACGGCATCTGAGTGGCTTAAGAGCATCGGATGATGTATGAGTGGCTTAAGAGTATCGAACGGTGTATGAGTGGCTTAAAAGTAGCAGATGACATATGAGTGTCTTAAGAGCAACAAACGACGTACGAGCGGTGTTGCTTAGGGGTGGTATGCGCTGCCTCTGGCTCGGTATTGTGGTAGTCAAAAAGTGGTCAGGTTGGCTGTGAGGAGGAGGTACAGTGAGAGTGCAAAGAGGGCGGCGAGGCGATAGGGAGTGAGGCGGTGATGGTGCTTGCCCAAGTATCGAATCCGGATATTACAATCCAGAATCCTCTGTGATTCCACCGCACTATTCCCTGGATCAGTAGATAGCGATTACAGTTACAGTACTGAACATCAAAATACATATCATGCAGAAACATAAATATAATAGTAGACTTACTTATGGACCGATCAGGCCAAAATTAATAAAATGCAGTAGCGGAAATGGAACACACGGGTGGGACCCTCAGGACATGCCCACAGGCAGCCGACTAGGGTACGCGGCCTAGTTCTTGACCTCTTCATCTTCTTCACAATCATGGCTAGGTAGATTGTTGAATCATAGTAATCTGATTCCTGATTCTGGATTAATTGAATGAGCGAGGGTGAGCACAAACCACCGTGCTCTACAAGCCAATACACAGGATGTAAATATATAACATGCATGGCTTATCAGGGGAAGGATCAAGCTATTTTATTTACCATAAATTGCTTTTAAAATACGATACATAGAAATTTCCTGAGATCTAGTAATTTTAACTAAAATAAATTTTATCAATGTATGAAAGAATGCAATAATAATAGTGATCCAGATTACATCCACCGTTACATGGTTTTTGCACCATATACTAACTTTTCAGCATTATAAATGCTTACCTTATCACTAGGGCGACACCCAGGGCAACACAAATCAAGACTTTCCACTACCCACCACTTTTTCAATTCCACCCACAAAGTTTTTGAAATAGAACTATATTTCGTTAAGTTCTCATGTCCACCTTTGACCGTGGGCACAGCTATTCGAATAGTTTTGACTCTGTAGATTTGTACACTATACCCACAAGAGATGATCCGCTCGTTGCTCCACATGATTCCTTAGTCAGGCGGTTGAGTAGACCATCACAGTAACTTTTCAAAATACCTCGCCCCTTCCATCATCTCACCCATATGGGCTTCTTCCACTTGCAGCGGGTCCCATAAGTTGTGCTGAATGTTCTACCCCTAGCGACTAGCAGCTGGACTACCCACACTAACTAGCTCGCCATGGTAAACTTCACCCTCAATGATTGTCCCATTCAAGTTGTCACACAGACAACCACTTGCACTACCTCTTTCCCCCACCGATGAGATGACTTTCAGGTCCACTAAATCTACTAAGCCAAGTTGTAATTTACAGACTTGTGGTTGTACTTGTCTTACACAGGAGATCATGATAAAATTCAGTCCTCAGAGTTATCTGGGCGGTTCTACACTAACCACACTCTCGTGCACCACTGCACCACACCCCCAATCCATTCGCCCAGATATTTAAGCAAGTTAGAGTTTTTGGTAATATAAAATATCCATGTCAAAATATACCAGCCATTTTCACCCATGACTTCCCAAATCAGTTTCTCATGATTAAAAGTGATGCTTGGGGCATTTTGGTGCCCCGAGTATCTAAGCAGTACTAAGCATGGTGTATAATTATAGACTTATTTTTGAAAGTTTTACCATTATAATTTTGCTAGGGTGACAATGCTCAAATACTCAAATGTTCCAAAAGAGTGTAATACTAACAGGTTAAATAATGAGCATATAACTAGAATCTTAGAACAACATATAGTTGCACATGAAATAACAGCATACAATTTGATAGTTTAAAATAGAAATAATTTACAGAAAATATAGGTTCGACATGATCAAAGTATTGACTCGCCTGGCGCAGTTTACCGCAGTCTTGAGCTCACTCAAAGCTTTCTCACTCGATGGTCTTGAGCTTCTGGTCTTCACCTTTACCTGGATCTTGGTCTCGCTTCATCCATTGATGCTTCAGGACTCCAATTCTAATTACGCACTAAATAACTGGATCCAAATAATTCAAAAAGTCCAAATAAATGTGAATAAACTCAATTTAGCTTTATTATGAGTTAATAGTGATTTGGGTGATTCGAGGCAAGGTCGATGGGGCGCGGAGTATTAACGGAGTCAAAGGGGTTGGAGCGCAAATGATAAATGGCTAAGGAAAATATGTCGAGATAGATGCTAAGGAAGGTTTATGATAAAGAAATATTTACGAGAATATCCCGCTTAGAACTCGGGGATGGCTGGGCATAACCAATGATAGAATGCCATATCTCGATCTTTTAATCTAGCAACTTCTTTTGAGTATTTTTATATTTATTAAGGAAGTTCCATGAGTCGAGTTGGACATATGGACAGGTGTTTGAATTTAGTTGGGTTTTCAGTATTGTATTGGTCGAGTGTTGCTATTTATGAATTAGGGTAGGGGTTCCATAGGCGATGTATACGACATTTAGTTTATTGAAATAATTAATAGTGCTAATAATTTGATATGTAGCATTTTATGCGGTCCTAATTATCAATTAATTGTATAATTGGTTAAATATCTGTTTCCGAATATATATTCGTGAGATCATTTCAATGTCTGATGACCTATGACTACTATATTTTAGTACCTATACACTAATATGACCTTTTAGTTGGAGGCACTCTGAGAATCAACTGACATTGATATTTTACCCTTTTACTTAGCATCTGGCATAATTTAATCTTAATTAAATTTTTTACTTACATAGGGCCGAGCTTGCTATACACAACTCTATTTCACTATCATTATTAACTAAATATACCGTTGAGATTTATTTATCAGCGACGTGCTAATGGCAGGGATTATATTTTAAATTATGACTTTCTAATTTAAACGTGTATTTCATGTTAAATGGTTTCGGCACATCATTTAATTAATTTTACAAAGCGGCTTGATTTATCATCCACTTTTCTACCTTCGGGTTGGGATTTTTATTAAATTTGGATATTTTACCAAAACCATCTTTTATCAACGCCCCTTTATTAATAATTAGACCTTAAAGAAATATTCAAGCCACATTAATTACTCATATATGATAATTAATCCAATATTAAATCTTATATAATCTTATTTACATCCTAATCAAATTTATTAGATTCCATGGATTAATTTCTAATTTTCCTTAGTTTTCCTTAATTAAAATGGATAAAGAAAAAGGTTGAGAATGTGGATTCGAACCCGAGACTTGTGCGCTAAAGAGCAACTCAGCTAACCATCTAGGCGTTGCCCTTTTGGTGACATACTGGAGGGAGATAAACTAAGGGAGTGTCTGGGAACCAAAACAGAGGAGGCGGCCGGCGCTAGGCAATCTACACGTCGCTGGCGGTGGGCGGCCAGGGAAGTGATGGCGAATAACAAAATGGACTGCTGGATGGTAGGAGAGGCGAGGGGAGATAGTGGCTCGGGCTAAGGTGGGGCAGTGGCGGCATGGCGGCGAGGCTCGGCGACTGATGGCGAGGCCAATCGGTGCAGCGGCGTCGGAGTGGTGGAGAGGGAAAATTGGCGAGCGCATGAGCATGAGAAAGACCAGGGGAACTTACCCAGGCAATAAAAATTTTGCATTTAATTTCTTCTGAGATTTAGAGTCTAATAGGTAAGGGTAGAGTAGAAGAACATAGATAAGAACTGAGACGAAATGGGGTAGAAGCGAAAAGCTTTTAACATAATCTTTATTTAAAATTAAAAATAAGTTTTGCACAAATTGCTTATATAGTAGCCTTAACAGGCTAATAGTGCACTTTGGCTATTAATATAATGAGAAAAACTTTGTCTACTTAAATGGTTTTACCCATTTCATCAAGGACATCAAGCAGTGTCGGACCCGGATTTTTCAACCCAGAATCCCCTGTGTTTCACTGCACTATTCCCATGATCAGTAGATAGTGCGCACAGGTACATTACTGTATCATTTCATACATCGCATGGAACATTATATTACATAATAAGTTTGAAATTACACCACGACGGGCGAAGTTTACATAGGAGCCGAACAGGCTAAATGTTTACATCACAAAGCACAATAGGGGAAGCAAAAACATAGCGAGACCACAATCCACAGGCAAGCGACTGGGGGTAAATATGTGCCTATGAATATTACCTAAGCCTAGACAATATTTATAGGCACACAACACCATAGTCTAATTTGCCTTGGACCCAAAAACCGCAGTAGTCGTCCTAGTTTACGGCATTACTTCCTCCATCCGTAGCAGGTGTACCTTCATGTGCGTAATGGTCTTGGATCCTTGAATCTGATGTTGGTAATGCGAGTGTGAGCACAGTCCACCGTGCTCAGTGAGCCAATACACAGAATGCAAATAGATAATATGCATGGCCTAACAAGGGAAGGCTCGGGTTGGTTTATTTGCTAGAATTTGCTTTTTTTGAAATATACATAGAAAACTTCCTATGACCTAGCAGTTTGAACCAAAGCATAAAGTGTGTAAAAGAATGCTTTTATTAACAGTGATCTAGAGACCATCCACCTTTACATGGTCTCTATACCATATGTTATACCTTTAGCATTATAGCCGCTTACATTACCACTGGGACGATACCCAGGACAACACCAATTAGGGCTTCCCACTGCCCTCCATATCTCCTCAGTAGCCACAATGTTTTTGAAATAGAACTATATCTAGTTCGGTGCCATGTCCGCCCTTGACCGTGGACATGGCTATTCGAATAGTTTTGACTTTGCAGAGTTTGCACACTTTACCCACAAGAGACAGTTCACTTGGTGCCCCACACAATTCCTTAGTCGTGTGGTTGAGTAGACCATCACAGTAACCGTTAAAAATACCTTGCCCCTTCCATCATCTCACCCATATGGGCTTACCCCGCTTGCGGCAGGTCCCATAAGTTGTGCGGGATATTCCCCTCCTATGCGCCTAGCAGCTTACTTCACATACTACTAGCACGCCGCAGAAGAACGTCACTCACTGAGTGTCCCCTTCAAGCCCGCCACACAGACAGCCGCTTGCACTACCTCACCTCCTCCACCAATGATGATGACTTTCAGGGTCTGGTAAATTTACTAAGCCAAGTTATACTTTACATACTTGTGGTTGTACTTGTTTTACACAGGAGGCCATAACAAGATTCAGTCCTTAGGGTTATCTAGGCAGTTCTACCATAAACCACACTCTCGTGCACCACTGCACCATACCCCCGAACCATCCGCCTAAATAGATAAGCAATTTTGAGATTTTTGGAAGTGTAAAATAATAATACCACAATATACCAGTCATTCCCACCATGACTGCCCAACCAGTTTTCCTCATGATTAAAATGATGCTTGCTTGGGGCATTTAGACGCCCCTGAGGTTCCTAAATGAAATAAACATGGCATATTAGTATGGACTTAGTTTCGAAAGATTACTACTATAGTTTTACTAGGGTGAGAAGGTTCACATAATTGAATATTTCAAGGAATGCATTATTAACAAGCTCATTAATGGGTATGTAACTAGGGTATTGAAATCAAGCATATACTTTAGCACATAAAATAACAGCATGCAGTTGATAATTTAAAAAAAGTAATTTGCAGAAAACGTGGTCGTTAGTTCAAGTGGTCGGTTACGACCGCATGGTCATAGCGATCGAGTGGTCGGTTACGACCGCATGGTCGTAGCAGAGGAGTGGTTGGTTACGACCGCATGGTCGTAGCGGTCGAGTGGTTGTAAATGGTACCGAGTGGTCGTAAATGGTACCGAGTGGTCGTAATCGACACAGAATGGTCGTAAACAGTATATAGTGGTCGTAAATCACCCTAGGTGGTCGTAAACGGCTCAGGAGTGGTCGTAAATGGTTCTGGGCGGTCGTAAATGGCACAGAGTGGTCGTAAATGGTCCTGGGCGGCCGTAAATGCCACAAAGTGGTTGTAAATGACTATGAAGTGGTGTAAGTGCTTTTGGGCAGTCGTAAATGATTTCGGGTGGTCGTAAATGACTTTGGGTGCGGCCAAGTACTCACAGACGTGGTTGTATGGGGTTACGACCATGCTGTGAAGGAGTGAACGTGGTCAGAGAGTGCTTCGACCACGTTGTATCGGGGTGAATGTGGTCGTAAGGCGCTACGACCACGTTGTGAGTGGTCGGTGGGGGCTTCGACCACGGTATAAGTGGGCAGGGGTTGCTTCGACCATGGCGTGAGCAGTCGTAAAGGGTTACGACCACGTGTGAAGGGATGAGTGTGGTCGATAGACTTCCTGTGTGGTCGAGTGTGGTGACATGGTCGTGAATCCGCTCATGGGGTCGGAAACAACCACATGGTCGTAACTTCAACCGCATGTTCGTAGTTTCGACCGCGTGGTCGTAAATGACCACTTCACGACCCTGTCTCTTTTACGACTCTGGGTTCTTCGACCAATGGCTACTACAATACATCTTCGACTACTTCTAAAGCTCACAACTTCAATTCTATCGTGGTTGCTATTTCGACCACGGCAACTGGTGGCTCCGACCACGTGGGGCGACGGTGGGGCGGAACAGAGGATATTGGGCTACGACGATTTACGACACCTTAGTCCGATTAATCAAGAGGGGAGCCTCTAGGTGGGCTGGGGAGTGTACCTTGGCAGTCGGTTGGGCCCGGGAAGGTCGACGACGAGCTGGCAACGTGGGACGGTGGTTGTCAATGAGGATGCTTGGTGAGGGCGCAACTCAGGTGACGGCGGCTCCGGTCGAGGGCGGGGATGGTGTCGTGCTGCTTCAGGGATGCCTCGGTGGAGAGGAATCGGACGGTGGCGGCGACAGTCGACGGCGGACTCCTTCACCGGTCTTGGGGAAGAAGAGATCACCAGCGGGCTATGGGTCTCGGGAGGCCAATTCATTGAAGTAGTAGACTTAGTGGGTGGTGCGGAGTGATCAAGAACCCCGGGCGAGGCTTTAGAGCCGAGGAAAAGGTGGTGGCGGCATGGAGGGCGGTTGAGTAGTCGAAGCTGGGAGCGTGGCGGTAGTATGGCTACAAGGTTCGGGACATGACTTCGGTCAGGGTGTGGGCGACGCAGGGCATGGTCACGAGGTGATGAAGAGACAGGGCCGTGAGGGTAGGCGTGGAGGCGACGGGAGCAGTCGCACAGCTCCAGAGCGGTCGACACCGACTTAATGCGGCTCAGGTGCGGTGACAATCGGAACAGGGGAGGTGACGGGGGCAGGAATGCGCTGCTGCAGACGGAGGCGGTCAGACAGGTTGCTGGTGGCGGTGACTTCAGCACTTGATCGGTGCGACCGCTTGGTCAAAAGGGCTGGCCTCCGTGGCAGGGCGACAAGATGGAGTGAGGCTGCCGGGCAGGTGGGCGGGACGCATGGTCATGGGGGAGTTGGAGGGGCAGGCCTCAGTGACGCAGGCACGAGGCACACCTCCGACTGCTGGTCCAAAGAGGGAATGCGGTCGTGAGGGTGGGCCGCTGCGGCCGGGTGGCGGAGTGGCTGCTGCGGTCGGATGGGCCGCAGACCTCAATTGCTCAGGCGAGGGGGGTAACAGCTTCGGCTGTGGTCGACATGGTAAGGGGAAAAAGGGTCGGCTGGGCTTTAGCCAAACTTTCGTCCGGTGCTCTTTTTATTCATTTATTTGCCCTTTCTTTCATATTTCATTTTTAGTTTGTTGGAACCTCAACCACAAAATCCAAGGAAAATCCATAAAATCTCCAAATATCGACAAAATATATTTCGAAAAAGTTCAAGGGCTACACATTTGCCAAGTTCATATTTTTAGGATGTCACAAGCAGGTATCATTTGCTAACTACTCAAGCGGTGACCTTATAACTTTTCAAAAGGAAAAGATTTGGCATCAACTAGGGTTAGTATTCGTTTCAGGTATTTGCACTATTCTTCATAACACCATCCTTAATATTACTTCAACTAGGGTTAGTATTCGTTCCATTTGGTCAAATACCTACAGCAGGAAATTAGTCTAAATGACTACACGTGTTTTGAGATTTTGACAAAACTCAAAAGAAAAGCTTTTTAATACACGTCTATGAGTGATAAGATAGAAATAGAAAAGGCGAGATAGCAACAATACTTATGGTTTTCAAAATTATTTTATATTGGAAAATAGGGTTTTGTAAAACCCATATTCCTATCGTAACCTAATCTATTTATAGGGTTACAACCTACAGTCAAACCTACTCTGATACCACTCTATAATGACCCCGTTTTGGGAACAGGGCCGTCTTAGTCCCACAACAGCCCACGAGTTCGGTGGCGGACAAAAGGAGTATCATGCTTGCTAACAAGCATTTCAAATGGGTTAATTTGATTAAAATAAGGCCTAACAATCAACTTTAGAAATTTTTATGGGCATCCAAGCCCAAAACATAACTTACGATTAGTATAACCGAAGAAAATTCCCACAGGAACGCTTGAGTGTGGTCGTAACCCTAACACGAAAAATTGTAACATCCTTTCTTTTTCTGATCTCCGTGTTGGTGGAAAATGAAGCAATACTAAGTACAATCAACCGTACTCAACAAGTCACATCGGGAAATTCTATATAATTACTTGCCAGGATTTTCAAGAGATGGGGATATATGGGTTTTATTAATTATTTGTAAATGCGATTTTATTTGTAAACATTTTTTAAAACAAAAGAACAATAACTTCTTAAAGAAATTGGGGTTTCAAAACTTGATTACCAGACTTCAACATTTCCAAAATCATTTCCAAATCTACTTATGCTTCGCTGTTGGAATGACCCATTAAATATAGCTTCATTTACCGGAAGCATGACGTATTCGAATACCATTTATAATTGACTCTGCAGAGTTACGCAGCTTTACCCACAAGATTCCTTAACCCTCATAGCTGAGTTAAAAAAATAAGGCTTTTCACTGCTCAATTCTTTATATAGCCTCTACCCAGCAGGTACTGCCTCCCAACAAACTCGGGTGGCCCACGGCCTTGTCCGATTTGAAGGGGACCATACTGTTGTTAAGTATAGTTCTACCTAGTAGGTGCTGCATCCTAGCAAACTCGGGTGGCCCACAGCCTCGCCCGATTCGAAGGGGGCCTTACTGTCATTTAGTTCTGCTCGGTAGGTATTGCCTCCACCCTAGGATAAGGTCATAGGACCCGACCTTCCCGTAGCTTCCTATGATGTCTCCTTATCCTAGAACCACTTTTTAAAACTCTACTGGCACATTGCCAACTGTCTTATTAGTGTCAAAATGTTGAGTTCCTGGTCTACCATGATCATTTAAATAGTATTTTTTAATAATACTAAGTCTTGTCAAGCTAAATATGGTTATCAAATTAAACATGGCTTTTTAGGTCGTAGGACATAACTAAAATCATGCCATTCTAAATATTTAGTGTATAAGAAATAACCATGCGCAAATAACATAATAAAAGTACTGATAATTAAATAATTAACGGAATGTGGGTTCAATATGATCATAAACATGTGACTTGCCTTGCAGATCAAGGTATCCTATAATTTCGTATTCTTTCGAGTCTTGTGCTTGTACTTGAGCTTCTCCATCCTGGACTAGCTGGTCTACGACGTCGTGTGCTAGCGCAAAGCAAAAGAAACAATTCAATTCCGTGCTCGAAGGTTTGAGCTAGGAATAAAAAGAAATAAAATCTAGAACAATCAAATAAAATAGGTTTAGGGTTTATAGGAATCTTGTATGGGGAAACGGAGCTGAGAAATGGGTAGATGGGCTCAAAACGGTCAGAATGGATGTATGTGTGTATTTTAGGGTTTTGAGAACAGTAATGGGTTTAGGTACTATTCATCGTGGGTTTTATTGTTCACAGTGCGTTTAGTCCTTATCAGGTTGTCACTGCGTACTCGAAGAACAGAGGAGTTTTAAGTACTCAGGTGGTTTTTGGGTACGACTACGAAGTTGAGTGGACAGTTGAGGTTCGACTTTGAGTGTGAAGTCAATGGAGATCGAACGGTGTTTGAGTAACTACGGAGATCGAACGGTGTCTGAGTAGCTCTAGAGATCGGATGACGTTCGAGTAGCTACAAAATCGGATGACATCCGAGTGGCTTAAGAGTATCAGATGGTATACGAGTGGCTTAAGAGCATCGAACGGCATACAAGTATCTTAAGAGCATTGGACGGCGCACGAGTGGTGTTGCTTAGGAGCAACAGGACTCGAAGTGGTACGGCCAAAGTCTCTTTCGAATACAAAGCAGTCGGAGATTTCAAATGGAGGAGCGGTCGGAGAATCCGTGGTCAAAACATCAATTGGCGACCATGGGTGGGTTCCTGGGGCCACGAGAATTCCATTTATGGGCTCGGGAGCGGCTGGAAGTCAGGCTAGCATTGCCGATGAGGTCTTGTCTTCTCCGAACTTTTGAATGGCATAGAGGATAATGGCGGTTTAAGAGGACAATAGTATTTACGATAGAGCATCACTAGTAGGGGAAGCTTAGAGCTGTGGTGGTTTGGGTCGGGGATGGCTGAACCAAGCTACCCACAGTGACCTCCTAAGGCCGAGCGGTGGCGCTAGTGGTGAGTGCAGCAGGGGGATCAGGAAGCTGGGGTCATACTTCGGGAGTGCTACTAGGGGCATGAGGAGGCTACAGGCAAAAGCAATCAAAATGAAATAGACTGAATAGCAAGAATTGAAGATTGGCTTACTTTGGGTACTTTTGATGATCGTCGATGATGCTCTGATTGAGGGCTCGATTGGGAGTGTGGGTGACTTACCTGAGCGCCGATGTATCTCATAGGAGGTGCTCGGGGGTTTAAATAGGATGGGAATGGCGGTTAGGCATAGGGGCCGGGCTAAGGCAACGGTGGTGCATGGCAGGGGTCGGGAAGGCGCGGGAGGGCGCGATGCGGCTGGCAGAGGGGTGGTATGGGCTGCCTCGGGCATGACATTGCGATAGTCAAAAAGTGGTCAGGTCAGCTGTGAGGGGGAGGTACAGTGAGAGTGCAGAGAGGGCGGCAAGGCGATAGGGTGTGAGGCGGTGACGGTGCTTGCCCAGGTGAGGGTCGCGACATTTATGAGGGGCGTACAGCGGCTTATGATGGCAGCGGCGAGCTCAGCGCGCAAGATTTTTGCGGTGCTGGGTTGTCGGCCGAGAGAGAGCAGAGAAGGCGGGAAAAGTACAGGGGCAGCAATCTTTGTCGTTTGTCCTGATGCACGGCCAAGGCGAGGGAGTACGGCAGTTTGACGAAGATGGCAGAGGCGAGGAATTGATGGCGGTGGTGTTTGAGGTGTCTTGGCGACAGCAATATTTTCTGACGATGAACAGTGGCTACGGCTGGGGCTGCGCATAGATGGACGAAGGAGATGGTATGGTGGGAAAAGGTGGTGTGAACGAGTGAGGAAGGTGCTGGATAGAGCCAAGAATCAAATGGAAACAAGATTCAAAGAAATTCAAATTGTTTTGCAAAATTCAGGTTGCTTGAGAGACCAACTTCATCTGGTCGCCTTACTGTTTGTGAGCTCTAATCCAACTCAATGCGCTGATACCAAAACCTGAAATCAGCCTTGGATCCTGATGCTGAAGCTATACTGAATATCTACTGTTGGAGAAGAAGCAAACAAAAACAGCTGCTTGCGTAAGATTTGCAAAGCCGAAGAGGACCTGCTACATGCTCTGGTCTGCTCAGGTAATTATCACTGTGATGTGGGCAATCTGATCATCCAGCTATATCTTGAAATGCAAAGGTTTTTTGGATTGAAATGCAAAGGTTTTTTGTGGGAACATCGACTAATTCATAATTATGGAAAACCTGGCGTTCCTTTTCCTGCAAAACACTACGACTCTTATCAATTTTGGAAAACCTCGAGGGCTTTGATCCAATTTTAGAACGTGATTTGGAATAAATAAAAGGGCATATTTTCAACATACGAAAGCATACGAGGTTTAATTCAGAAAAAAAGAGGGCCAGTGAGCAAAAATGAAAGACTTGTGGATCTTTCTGCAAAAAAAGTTGGTGCGCAAGACTCAGGAGCCCTTTGTGCAAAACAAAATTCATCAAAATAGATCAAAAATATGAAAACAGTAAGGCCTTGTTTGGCATCCATAATTTTCGGCTCATTCCCGAGGATTGGGCGGGAATTCTGAACTAAAGCCCGGCCTATCCCGGGGAATGGGTCGGGAATTATGAGCTACCAAATAAGGTCTAAAGTGATCCACAATTCAAGACAATGTAGGTCTTGGCATGATCCATAATGGGCAGTATGTAAATTCCAGGTATACTTAAATATGGATTCCTCAGTGTAAGATCAGATTATTTTTTCCCCATTGCGGTTAACTGGATTCTGTTATTTCATTCTCACTTCCACAACAATATCAAATTGAAATACTAGAGATCAAATAGGACAAGATCACGGGATTAACAGAAAGCATGTTCAACAGATTAAAGCACTTGAGTAATTCCCAATACGTAGTACTTTACTGTATGTATCAAGCAACCTAAGCAACTAAAAATTGAAAAGGCCCAGAAACGCTCCAAGCTGCCCAGGTTCTCCTGAAACTGCTGCGAGCATGGCAGGAAGGTATCAATGCAAACTGAAATCCTTGAAGAAACATTCTCCAATTGCAACAACAAAACTGCACTAGGAATCCTGATTCCCAAGTGGGACTAACAGTTAGCAAGTTGTTTTTCGACCAATCAAGCTAAGCATATGTACGTATTCTGGATGTACTGTCACTTTCCAAGTATTCCCAGTTGATAAGGTCCTTGGTCCTCCTCTTGATGACTTTGATGTCAGGCTGCAGCAAACAGAACAATCTCCATTGTCAAAATCTGATACTGCACAAACACTTAAACAAGATGAATTTGAAAAAAGAGCTGGGGTGAATTGTATCCTACCTACACCATACTTCAAACACGAGGGCGTTTAGAGGGCTGTCCTTCGTCATTAGGATTGTAATCTGCATATAGCCATATACAAACTGAAATTAAATCTATCAACCATTGCTGGTCTCACTTCTTAAAAGGCACATTGTTCCTAAGATATTTCTGAACATTACGAACCTTGTGAAGGAAACTCTTCAGAAAGGGTATGCTCTAACTGTTTGATCCTTGCTTCAATGGACTCAAGTTCCTTTCTTTTAGTTCCATGCTGAGCTTTCATACAATACAACTCCTGCTCCACTCTTGCTGCTTGCTGAAGTTTTGAAGTAAGTGAAGTACCTCTGAGTATGTTATCAACACCGTGATTCGAAATGAATTTATGGATTGCACGAGCTGCCCGTAGAGAAATGTTCTCAGGTACATCAATGATAATAGGAATGCCTGAGCTTTGGAGATCCTCATTTATTATCACAGCAACATCATCAGCGCTAGAAACCATTCTCTTCATGATACCCGCATCAGCAAGTTGATGAGAAGGGTTTTTCAGCTCTGGACTTCTGCTTCTCATGTCAACAGGACCAGCCAAGTCATCAACAGAACCATTTTCTACTGGAGGACAAGAGGCTCCTGTCGGCTCAGCATCCTGGTAATTTTCCACATTTTCCTTGCCGCTTTCACTACCATCACCACTGCTGCTGCCCTTGCCAGCATCTACAGCAACAGCAACTTCTGCAGCCTCAACGGCGTATCCCTCATTGTCATTGGCACCTTCATTGTTGCCAAGATTGGCACCATTAATGAGTAAGCCACTGTTTGGGTTTTGATTTAGTGCAGCATCGATGTTGTTTATCTCCCTACCACAGTGGCCCAGCAGATGCGAGACATGTCCAAAGAATGTTCCAATTTTCTCGGACAATTCCGCTGCCCGGAGAATGTATGTGGCCTCTCGCCCATACAAAGATAGAAAGGCATGAATTTCATGTGCTAAAGAGCTAATCCTTGTCATAACAAGCCCAAATCGGCTAAATGTTACAGCACGATGACAAGATATGGAGCAAGGCAGTGAACCAATCCGGATCTGAAATAAATCAAAGAAAAAATACAAATTTTATCCTTAACATCCAACTACAAAAGAAAACTAGAAGGACCTTCAGGGGTCGAAGCGGACCGGAGAGGTAGCAACCGGGGTCGAAGGGGGAGCATCCGACGCCGCGGCACGACGGGGAGTCGTCGAAGCGTCCGGAGAGGGAGCGGGGCCCGTCCAAGAAACCGACGCCGCGGCATGACGGGGAGTCGTCGGAGCGTTCGGAGAGGGAGCGGAGACCGTCCTAGAATCCGCCGCCGCGGCACGTCGGGGAGGGTTCGGAGAGGGAGCGGGGTCTGAATCCCCTTCTTCAATCTTCATCACGCCGGAGAGGGAAGCGGAGCGGAGAAATGCAGGGCGGCGAGGTGGGGGTTTTGGGCGGTGGTGGGGACGATCGAAGAGTCGGCGGCGCCGGTGGCTAGGTTAGCTGAAGCGGAGCGGAGAATTGCGGGGCGGCGAGGTGGGTGTTTTGGGCGAGAAGAGGACCGGGGAAGAAGCCAGGGAGGAGCGGCAAACTGAATTGAAGGGGGAAATAACTAGAAACACCCTAACGTCATCCATTTTTTTGACTTGGCCCCTACTCTTAATTTTATGGAAAGTGATTTCGTCGATTATTTTGCCCCCTCGACCATTTCTTCGAATTTCCTTCACGTTTGTCTCCTCTCTCAGTGGCGCATATGCATCGTTACATCCACAATGATGTGACTAACCTCGTGTCAACTTTCACCTCACCTCACCTCGCCACTAGGGGTGAAAACATATGGAATACGGATAGATTATTAGAACCGGGAGTAGCCTTAGTACAATGAATATGATCTCACGGGAAAATCAAGCACACTAAGAGATACGATGATTTATTAACGAGGTTCGGCAATGCCTATATCCTCAGGAGTAGGTGGAACAGATCGGATACGATCGAATAGTCTCAATACGAATACGAATTCATACTTTTAAAATGAATACGAATTCGAATATTCTTAAATACAAATCGAATGTCATAACAAATACGAATATGTACTTAATTCGATCAAATACGAATATCCTCCTACAACTTTTGTAACAAATCTCAGTAGAACAATTTTATGTAACATGATCCAATACGAATCTCGGCCGGCATAGCAAACAAATCGACTACAAATCGAATAGTCTCAAATACGAATGTAAATGTTCACAAATACGAATGCGAATACGAATATTCTCAAATACAGATATGAATATTGTCGAATATAAATACGAACATTTTCGGATACATATTTTGCTTACCACATTCGTGTTTTCTTGGATACGAATATCAGATAAAACAGATTATCCGTTACCGTTTCCCATCCCTACCCTGGAGCCCAAGTGTTCCGGCTTTGTCCGTATGAGTTTTTTTTCTAATTAGGATTACAGGAGGTCAACGGTATATAATTATACCCTGGTTACACAATTCAACTCAGACACCCAGCCCATACCTTGCCATACACAACATATCACCAACTTGGTGAATACACCACCTTGAAGAACACACATTTTCACCCCGTGGATAGATTAGTGGTAGGCCGGACCTACACTAACAGCATTATTTTGATAAAAACATATAGTTTTCTTTACTTACTATATTAAATTCAGCTGTTTAAATCTATTTAACGTATATAAATGCCAAATTTGCTTTATGCTCAAATAACCCTATTAAGCCTTCCTTTGGTAATATCCATGCATGAATTAACTCTATTATTGGTGTAACTTGCGGAGTATATTTTGTACCCACCCTTGCTTAATTATTGTTGCTCAGAGGAGGAATTCTACGACTACGGTGAGGATCTAGATGATTAGGTCGCGTCCCACAGTCATTTCCCTATGGACATACTGGATGGGTTTCTTCCACCTCGACTTTTACTTCCGCTACTTATATTTAATTTTGGCATATGGACCGTTAATGTAAACTTTGTCCATTAGGCCTGTGCTCATTTTATTTAATTATATTTATCAATATGAATGATATGTATCTTTGTTACCACTATATGCACTAGCTTTTTCTGAACTAGTGCAATTTACACATAGAATCTGGATTTGTTATTTCCGGGTTCGACATCCTCCCTCTTCCTCTTTGGTGCCACCGCCCCTTTTCCCTCCCTACGCCTGACCGCCATGCACCACCGTTGGCTTACCTAGGTGTCGCCCAAGCCATGACACCACCTCCCCTAGCTTCCCATAACCCTCGGCAGCCCATTTTTGGGGTCGCCTAGCTCACTGACGCTGAGCACGACAACACCGATGGAACTGTTGCCCTATTTCGACAGAAAGGGAGATCATTATTGTAACGTCATTAAGTTAATTGTGTCATTAGGCATGATTAAGTTAGGTTAATGACACCCATTAGTTTAAATTAATCACTGATATGTGGGTGCAAGTCATTAGTAAATCTAATTACCTGATTTAAACTTTGAGTCATTGACATGTGGGCCTCCATCACTGTAGCCCTAACCCGGCCTTTCCTTTAAGAAAAATAAATCAAAAAGAAATTATAAAGCCTTGTCAGTCACTTATAGCTTTTCCTTAAGAAACCTAATTCTAAAGGAAATTAATAACCCATGTGGCCCCACATGTCATGCTCTAGCGTATTTTCTAATATAAAAGTAAATCAGAAAAGAAATTAAGTTGTGGGACCCAACTGTGTTCAAAGCTAAGCAAAAATGTCTCGCCTTCTCCGGCCACCAGGGCGTGCACATGCTCTCCTCTCAGGGCAACCTAAGCAAACTCCGTGAGCTGGTCGACAAGGAGCCCCCACCAGCATCGGCGGCCGGGCCTTCTGGTCAAGTCAGGCGTGTTTCTTAATGGAATTTCATAGTGCTAACGAGTCCTCCATCAAGTACTCAGCCTTCTGGTCTACGTGGAGATAGTGCCTCAGGAAGTACGTACAGGGCCACACACTTAGTGGCCTTAGGAATAGCAGGGGTGTTAGCATCTAGCTAAGCTAGGTGATTGTGGATCAAAGAAATCGAGCTGTCAGGTTGTTCTTGACATTCATCGCCTAGGTGAGGTAATTGCTTCCATTCGGGGCTAGCTCAACAAATTCCTTCTTTGTGATGTTCGACATATCCTATATTATGTTCATGCAATTTTCTATAAATTTTACAGTAGGTAAAAACAAATATAAAGCATGGACATTGCTAAATTGTTTATATCTATTTGGCACATAATTTCTGAATTTTCTAAAATTTTCCTAGCAATTTTAATGATTTTCTGCTAATTATTGATGACTTGGTGCAATTTTCAGAATTACAAATATGATAGAAAATCAACTTCAGCACACAAATTATTTCCAGGAAAAATAAACCCATTGATACGAAGCTTCCATGGTGTGCTAAGTCTAAAGTTTCACAAAATTATGGAAACTCGTATATTCAGTTTCTAGGATTTAAAAATACTTTTTCAGAACTTAGTAAATTTTACACCACACCACACCGCACCATTCACCCACTCAAGTGATCGAGTCCCTCTCAAATCAAATGTACTCACGCTCACGGGACCATCATCACCGCAAACTGCATCAAATGTGAATATCTTCGACTCCTTTTTCTTTTTGTCTTTTTTTCTTCTAAAAGTAGGCAAGAGGCTTGTCTTCTATTAACTCAAAGGGAGAGTAAATTGAAAAAACAACAAGAGTAAAGGATAGCCCTAGGGGGCAGAGAAAGTTGGCCAGTAGATGGCCTGACGGAAACGGAAAAACTAGTTTATTACAGGGATCATTGAGAGATCTGCAAGCTTGTTGGCACCCATCAGCAACCAGGTGCCAGTCTCCTCCTTTATTTTGGTGACCAAGGGTAACGGGGTGGTCCCTATCGCACGGAACACCATGGCAATATATTTCTTCCAAATATACCAAGAGACAAGCATTACTAGCGATGCCATTGCCTTTTGGAGTGCTCCAGACTTTAGCACCACAGAGTCCCACTGGTCGCGGACTGAGTAGCTGGTCCTCCAGGACACCAGGCTCATTGAATCGCATGCAGTCCAATGTGCTATGGAGGTCCAAATTCTTTTGGTGTAGCGGCACTCGGCCAGGAGGTGTATGGTGGACTTTGGTGAATGTGTTCATAGTGGAAAAGTTAGGTGGTTCGGCCAGCCACGCCTATTGAGGAGATTCATCATCCATATCCTATTTTGTATTGCTAGCCAGGCGAAGATTTTGCATCGTTGTGGTACCTAAGTCTTCCAAACTAGAGGATTCATTGTGGTTTTAATTGCCCCAAGAAGATGTGCTCTGTAGATAGAAGCGACGGTGTATTCTCTGTTGGGAGTTAGCTTTTATGTAATTGTATCATGGGTGTCGTCCTACAGGGTTATATTGGAGGTGTATTCTTAAATGGAGACTAGCTCGTGTATGTGTTGCAAGGTAAGGTCCCCTGCCCAGTTTAAGTCATGCAACCAGTTATTCCCTGCTAGGGTAGTACTTAGGTTGCGGTTTTTCCGCGTGGATGCCCTGAAGATAGTGGGAGCGATATCGCAAAGTCTATTCCCTTCCGCCCAAGATGAAGTCCAGAACGACACCTTCGTTCCATCGCCAATCGTTATGGTAGTGGTCACTGTAAAGAGGCACCAGTTTAGGTCGTCGCATGGGATTTCCATTCCTTGCCATGGTTTTGTTTGAACTCCCCATTGTTGCCATAGCCACCTTAGCCTCTAGCAAAGCACTCTAGATCCATAATGTCAAGGCCACCAAGATGTGTAGGTCTGTAACCTTTGTCCCAGTTGACCTTGCATTTGCCACTTATTAATTGTTGTTCTGACCCGGCCTAGAGAAAGTCTCATCTATCTATTCAAGGTTCTGATCACACATTTTAGTGGCTTGATGGCCGTGAGAAAGTAGGTGAAATGTGCCATCAAAACCGATTTGACGTGGGTCTTCCTGCCCATTAGGGTGAGTAGCTTGCCAGTCCATTCTACTAAGCGGCTCGCATACTTATCTTCCAGCGCTTGGAAGTCCACCCTTTGTAGGGTCTATTCTTTTTGGCTGAAACTTATGGCTTTTGGCTGCGGCTTGTGGCTTTTAGGTTGTTTGTACGAGAGATTATAGAGTAACAAAAACTCACGTGCGGTTTTTGCCGATATAAACGAAGTCGGCACAGTATGTATTACAATTAACTAATAAACCTTATTTTGAAAAAATACTCCGTTTAAAAGTTAGTTACTGTAGAAAAGCCGAAAAGCAACTTTTTGAAGCTGAAAAGAACAGGCCCATAGTCTTTTGGTAGTGAGGGGTAGGCCAAGATACTTCAGAGGGAAGGACACAAGCTAGGCAGGAAGGTCCTGCAAAATTTCTTATAGATCGATGCGGTCGTAGCTAATTGGTACCACCTGGCTTTTGTGGAGATTGGTGTGAAGGCCTATGGTGTCTCTGGACTTATGTAGGATTCTGACCAAAGTACAAACATCTCTTTCTTTGGTGCTAGAAAGATAACACATCATCCGTATAGAGAGAGATCCGAAGGGTCGCCGCATGCCCCCAGGGGCTGCAAGCCTTCCTGAATATGCGATATTGTTTATTTCTTCGACAGAAAGAAAAAAAATGCCATTTTGTTTCGCAGTTAAACTTGGATTCAGGTCCTCTACCGCAAGTTCGTTGAGTGTGTATCGACCGACCCTCTGATCAGAATCGACATAGGTTCTTATTTTAGGGGCTGCCCAAAAGGAATTTCTTGCATACTTGCCTCGTCAAGTTTGCAAGATCAACCGGCGTTCTACTAGGCTCTGCTCACTTGTTTACACAGCAACACGTCAGTGCTATAGGAGACAACCAAAAAAGGGGTACGGTGAGTAGGGAGAAATGGGACTTCGCAGGAAGTTCGAAGAAAGCTTACGCATGCCCGTTACTCTGTTTTGAATAAATGAACCTGGCCATGGCTACGTAAAGAAAGGAAAACACGAGGGCAAAGGAAAACTAAATGTAAGATGCAAAGACAGGGGTGCCAAAAATTCATATAACAACTCGAACTTTGCTCGAAAATCCGTTCAGTATCTTAAACTATGAAAACGGACATTTGGCTCCCAAACTTTGCAATCCAATTTAAATAACACCATAACCTGATTTCAGATGATAATATTGCCCGTATGACGCAATGAATAGATGATTTTATCACGTGAAATGACACACTGGTTAAGTTTAAGTGGGGCGCACAGGGTCTTTTCTCCAAAATAGAAACAGGGAGAGTGGAAACTAAAGGGGCGGTGCTCATGAAAGCACTACTGGAGCTCAATGGGGAGAGAAGCCTTTGTGGGCTAAACATATTACTGATACAACTTGGACAACGTGTCATTCTACGTGGCGAAATCGCCTACTGATCACGCTACACATGCAATACTACCATGAAAACTAGATCAAAGTGTTATTTAAATCGAATTGCAAAGTTCAGGGGTCAAATGTCTGGTTTTATTGTTTGGGGTATTAGATGGATTTTCAAGCAAAGTTTAGGATGTTATATAGATTTATTTCTTTTTTTAAAAAAAATCAATCCATATCTAATACTACATGCGCGTTTCAACTCAATGACACCATGAATGCTACATCTAAAAGTACTACTCGCAAGGCGAGCAAACTGTGAACTACAAGCAAGAACGTACCCTAGCTATACCGGAATCAATGCTGTAATATGATAGTTTGAATCGATAACCTACCTTGCTAGCTAGCCAAATCTAACATCTCCAAAATGCAAACTTAATTACGCATGCACAACACTTCCCCACAGAATTCAAGATCATCACACGAGACACGAAATCAAGGCAAGAACAAATGCATCCAATGCATGAGCCAAGTAAGGTGTGCCGATGGTCAGAATGCCGAATCCGCCGCGCCACGCCGGTGGCGCCTAGCGCGCCCACGGCGGTCCATGGACCTCGCCTCGCCCGTCGGGAGGAACAGCTCGGCCTCGGGCCCGACATTGCACTCCGGCGGAGGCACGGAGTACCGGAGACGGTCGTAGCAGTAACCGTAGGTCATGTGCTCTGTCCTGAACCTCCCCATCGCCGACCGCTGCCTGCCGGACATCACCACCGCGCTGTGGACACGGGCAGTCTCCGGCGCGCACGTGGGCTTCCGGGTCAGGGTGTCCATTGCGCAGCCATGGAGCATGAGGTCGGCGAACTCCGCGACGAAGGGGGCGTACTTGTAGTTCACCTTGTAGCGGCCGCCGGAGGTAGCCCAGCTGGAGCCGTCCCAGATGGTGGCGTAGAGCGCCATTGGCTTGGAGGGGAACTGAGCGCCCATGGACTTGGTCCTCACAACCTCCCTGATTGGAGTTTCATCGATGTAGAAGCTGCAGAGACAGAGACAGAGAGAGAGCATGGATCAATACAGAAGGAATCAACAAACGAGATAACGAGAGAAAACCCTGAAAACGAGCATTGGAGAGTCGAAACAGGAATACATTATTACAGACCTGAAAAATCTCAGATGGTCTGTTTAGTACCCAAAAAACTTACATTTACTGTTGCCAGCCAATGTAAGTTTTTTGGGTACTAAACAGATTGTCAGTCAAATCCTACTTTGCCACCTTAGTAAGAAGTGTACCACATATGATTATGCCATTATGATCATGGGAAATTTCGAGCATGTACTCCAAGAAACGTTTCCCGACCTGTACTGCCCATATCATGAGTAGTATTAACTAACAATGTCCTGAAGTTAGGTGCTGAACCGCACGTGGTTCACTAGCATAACCAGAAGCAAACGTCCCAGGTTGTACATTTTGAAAACTCTGCATTTGTGGGTACAAATTCCTGTAGGCCGTGCGTATGGAAGCAGGTATTATCACAAATCTGAAATTAACAGATCAGCAAGAACAGCATCTGAACTTGTGGTGTTCATCCCAATGCTTTCAAGAAAGGAAGAAAGAAGATGGCATTTTAGATGCATGAACCTGAACATGGGAAAGCACATGATGAAAGTGGTGGTAGTGGTGACAACTTTTTTCAGCTTCTCTGACAGGTACATGGCACCAAGAGATCTGCCTGGGACTGATCCTATAGCTTTCTATCTCTGTGGAGAAAGCAGGTGCGCAATGAAAGGCAGAGCGAGAATATTGGTGGAAGGATCGGGTGGAGATCATCTTGCAAAGAAGACAAAAAGGGGACTGCTAAGTCAAGTGTGGACTGTGGAAACTGATTAAGCTTTGTGCAAAAGGGAATGCAGTGAGAGAAGAAAGTAAAGTCGAGTGAAGAACCAAAAAAAAACTAAACTTTGAGTTTAATTATATGACCCACATCGGTTTGATGGCCTGAACAATTGATTTGATACAATTGATTTGGCATTGGACTAGTTAGATGCCCAAGACCGAATCTGCCTGGACAGACTAAATCTTGAGACCCCTTTTACTTTCCAGTGCATTGTTACTAAGCTGCCCTTTGTGAAAATGTCATTTAACTCGATTTGGGTCCCCAGTACTTACATCATTTAAGTGGCAATGACCCAGGGGAGCACATAAGCTGTAAAGAATGAAAAAAAATTACTCCCTCTCAATCATGAGGGGGGTATAAAGGAGAGGGGGGCAAAGAAAAAGTTACTTGAAGCTAATAATGGTAATTATTGATTTGTTTCGATGCACTAGACGAGTAAAAGGATAGCCAGATCAAACATAGCAGATATCGTAATGCTATCTTGATGAGTACGTATGGCATCTAAGCGTGCACATGGCCACAAACTCATCTTCTTCCATGGCCTTGGTGATGGTAGGACACAATGCAACCAACAGCTGAGGTAGAACATATGTAAGCCATACACATCGAGTAAAATTTTTATCCAAGTAATAGAAGGTATTTGAAGCAAGGTTCCAAAAACCGGAACCGGAAGAAATCCCGGTCGACGGCCGGTAACGGTAACCGGGCGGTTACTGGAAAAACCGGTAAAAATCCAGTTACAATTTGAAAATCAAAATTTAAATTTTGAGATGTTTTGAAACCTGTAACCGGAAAAAACCTGCCAAAATTCAAAAATCAAAAATTAATACCGGCCGGTTTTTTCGGTTACCAGTCTCCATCGGTAAAAACGGTAACCGGCGATTACCGGCCGGTAACCGTCGGGATTTTGAACCCTGATTTGAATTATAATCAGGAAGTGCACAATGTTTTTGTGAGCCACACTACCCCCGATCTCTCCAACCAAACACCATTCTTGAAATCAGTCTCACCGCTATCTGTCTATATATGTGGTTAGATGAATGAAGAAGTGCTAGTAATCTTTATTCGAAACATACGGCATACATCTCACAGTAAAGTAGTCCATCTCTAGAACTTCTTTTTCACCTTCTTTCCACTATTGTTCAGATTCCTACTGATTTTTCATCACATTACATAGCTACAGAACTAAGCAAGTAATGAGTTATCATGCAAGCGATTAGTAGCTGGACTCATGAGTAAAGAATGGCAATGGCTATACCAGGTTAGGTCACAAGAGATGTGAAGGGGGAGGCTTTTCTACTGCTTGATCAAATTAATCATGAACGCAAGTGATTAGAGGAGGGAAGGGGGGTTTCTTACACGATCCTGCCATGGCTCCAGAGGATGGCATAGCGATGGAAATCCTCCGTGGGATCGAACCACAGGCCATACCTCTCCTCCCTACCAACCGATGTGCTGCCATTGCCATACACGTTGGTCTGCACCCTCCATTCCCTCCCCCTGATGTTCCCCAGGAACTCGAAGTCCAGCTCGTCGTGCGTCTTCTCATACACGTCGCCGTTCGACATCTGACATCCAGCAAGACATTGCGACGACGACACTTTCAGAGACAAAGTTCAGAGATACAGAATACATTATGGAAGAAATGCACATCTTAATCATGCCAACTTCCTTTGTTTGTTTGTTCTGTAGTAGCCTCTTTGTGTTTGTGAGGCGCTGAAGAGGCAAGAAACATACAATGCACCATTTTGTTAGGGAAGGAAATGCACATTTTGATACAATCTACCAGTTCCTCGCTATTTTCTACTGCAATAATTTTCCCAAACACATAGAGGAAGGTACAATTGTTTTAACAATTTTTTTGCTATTTTTTATGGTATAACAAATCACAATGAAATATGCACTCTGCTGGATGATGCAGCATGCCAGAAGACAAGAAGTGAAGAAACAGGGGAAAAATAATTTTACATAGAAGGCGACGACGACTCCGGCGGCGTAATCGGCCGGCAGCTTGATGCTCGCACTGAAGAATCCATGGAGGTACGCATCTTGCGACGCAAATCCAGCACCTGAAGAACCACGCGAAGCCAAGCCTAGAACTCAACCCAGAGCGCAGACAGATTAAAACAGAAGAGATCAGAGAGAGAGAGAGCACCACCTGTCCTCTCATCGAGGGAGATGCGGACTCGCTTGCCGTCCCCATCGAACACGAGGTTGGAGTCGCCGAACAGCTGCGTATACCCCTCCCCGAAGGAGACGGCGGCCGGCCTTGGGAGCCTGGCCACCATGGCGAGGACGGCCTCCTCCACCTCCTCACCGGCGACGCTCGAGGACGCCAGGAGGAAGGAGACCAGTAGAGACACTAGGAGGCAACGAGGGGCCATGGCTTCTCTCTCCCTCTCTTCTCTGTTTCTTGATCTCTTCGCTCTGCTTCTTGCTTTCCGATGCTCTGTTTTGCTCTGTGCTTCTTGGGGTGTGTGCTGCTGGGTTCGAAAGGAGGTTATCTTTTCTGCATTTGGGGGTGTGAATGGAGGAGGAAGAAGGCCATTGGTGAGCTCTTTTATTGGGAGTTGCAGACTTGCACTCTCTCTCACTCCCACCAGGCAAGATGCATGAGAGAGAGAGAGAGAGATTTACAGTAGATAGTGTGCAGTGTTGCAGGGTATGTTACTGTACTGGTTGATCATCAGTGCAGAAGAATCTTAGGGGAGGTTTATCTTGCACAGGATTGAATGTGCAATGGACATGCTCCTGTCCTATGCTAATTAGTCTGATCGTAACGGTCTAATCTTTTTGTGATGTGGTTAAATCCTTTATGATATGGTCTAATCTTTTGTGGTTAAGCATTTGTGAAGCACTAAATTTAGGGATTTTTTTCATAAGAGTCTACCAAATTTGGCCATGAGGTCCCCTGGCAACAGGGTACAGAGAAATATCTCGAAACGTCAGCTGTGAAAATGTTTAGGTTGGACCAGTTTGCTCGTACAAGTCGTATTAACTCATGGCGTTTGGAACAAAGAAACCCTGAATTTGATCTAAAGGGAGTAGGTTTCGTGTGAATGGTACTCAGATTGTGGTAGGATTGCTTCAAAGTAGATTCACATATAGATTAGAAATTTTCCTATACCCTCTGAGATCCTAACATACGGTCTAATCTTATGTTAAATTTTGTCTAAGAATTGCTCCGAATTCTTGTGTTTTTCTATCCATAATTTTCGGACGTTACAAACGAACCTAAAATTTTCAGAGTAATTTAGCTCGGTGTAATTTTAGTTTTACCCAGGTACATGATGCATGCATGACACGCAACGTGTAGCCTTAAATGTGGCTATTTAATCCCAGGACCCTTCTGCATATCCATTCCTCGGACACCGAGGATAGGGATTGCAGATTGCTCTGCCCTGCTAGACCTCGTGATGAGCCAACTACCATCCACGGAGCATTTTTTTCCTTGTAACCTATGATTTTTTTTCTGCAGTTTATTAGTCTGCTAAATAGTAATTGCTGAAAGAAGTCGAAATTAAAAACCGACTGAAAAGTCGAAAAGAACATTCTCTCAAATAAACAAATAGGACGATTTCTCTACTGCTGTTTCAAAGCGGCAAATCGAGATAGCCTTTTTGAGTGGTTTATTCGTATTTAATTCGTACACACAAACGCTCGTACTAAGGTGGTGATCATTTGGGCTTATTTTTTGTGGCTTATGGCTGAAAAGCACTGTAGCTGGTTTAAAAAATTTTAAAAATATAAAAATATGTTAGCCTATTACGTATAATACAAACAAATACAGGAAAAAAGAACCGGCAAAAAAGCTCAACAAAAAACCAAAAGTTCAGAAAAAAAACGAAATTTATAAATAGTAAAAAATAAGCCGAAAGCTAAAAACTTAAGCCAAAACAATCACAACCTAAGACCAAAAATCATAAAATATAGACGAAAAAAACATACGCTTCGTGTAGCACTACTCCACACATCTCGTGAAGTCATGGTACAGGTCAATTGGCAAGGACATGCATGTACAGGGAGGGAGTACGCTAGTACTGCAAGATGGAACTTTCATGGGATCAAACGTGTGTCTGCTCTGATCACCATCATGATTCATGGAAAAGGACTCAAAAAACACACTCACGCGCAGGCGCACAAGATTATTCCTGAATGTTTTCGAATATGGATTTAGAAAAATAATCATGCAAAATGCATGATGGCACCTAATTAGTTTGAACCTTGTGTATTTTACTAGCATCAACTATGAACCATGCAAAATGGATTTTATTCTAAAATTTGGCTATGCTTGTTGTTTTGGGCAACCTCTCGTGATGAAAACAAGGCCAAGAGAATTTATCTTCACACGCATGATGATTTTGAATCTTCACGAACTAGTGTTCAAAGGTACTAGGTATCGATTAATAAGAATACGACTGCTTTTTTAGAGTTGAAATAATTGGCTATTGTAATCGTACAAATGTTCACAACTCGTAAGCTACGGGTTCAAATTATTGAAAATCAAAGTGAAAAAAAAACACAAATAACTCACACAACTCACGGGTAGTGAAAACCGAGATCAGTTGTCAGCTAGAGGCCAAGGTGCCACAAGGTTATCATTTCTTTGATCTCGAGAAGATTTAATTCCTAATTTACCCTAACTTGTTTAAGACAAAAGGTATTTTTATTATTGTTGTTATGGTTAGGAGTACTGGGACTGTTCATATTGACTTTTGCTGATGGCTTTTGGTTTAGTTTATAAATAGTAACAGCTTTAGAGAAGTCGTACGGAGATAGAGACTCGCGTATGATTTTAACCGATATAAATGAAGTCACTATAATGTCTACTATAATCGACTAGTAGCTTTACCTTAAAAAGACATTCGTTTGAAAGTCACATACTATAGAAAATCTATTTACTTAGAAAAATGATTTTTATAAGCCAACACGAATAAAGCTATGCAGTACGTAAAATGTAGGCACCCCAGTTCAAGCCCGACACCCTCCTCTAACCGAGTTGCAACGGTTAATGAATAGGGCTTGTGTGGATCCAGGTGCTAGGGAATTGCCGGATTGGGATGCAACCAATTCAGTCCAGCAAGCCCAATCGCCCACAAGTAAACAACCGCCGAAGATTGGGTTTTGAGATGGCATCTCTCTCTCTCTCTCCAAACATGCTAGGGAGCATGCAGATGCAGCTGGGTGTTAGTAGGGATAGAAACAGATCAGATAGGATCGAATAGTCTCAAATACAAATTCATATTTTTGCCGGTTTTGTCGGTCTCAAATCCTCCTACAACTTCTGTAACAAATCTCAATAGAACAAATTCCTAACAGTTTTGCCGGTTTTTGACCGGTTACCGATCATAGGTATAGGAAACGGATCGAATACAAATCGAATAGTCTTGAATATGAATATAAATATTCCCGAATATTCTCAAATACGAATGCGAATACAAATATTCTCAAATACGGATACGAATATTCTCGAATACGGATACGAATATTTTCGAATACGGATTTTGCTTACCATATTCACGTTTTCTCATATACGAATATCAAATAAAATAGATTATCTATTACCGTTTTCTACCTCTATGTGTTACCTCAATTGATGCACTGCTAATTAATGGTTGGATATATGATACCACTGGCTGCGTGAGTAGCAGCAGTGTACCAGTCTAACAGCTGGAGGGCACAGATGTCTCAAAAGCCGATGTGGCCGTGTCCTGGTGGCCATGTCAGTACGTAAAAGCTAGCCGTTTGATGTCCATGTGGACGGGTGGAGTGACGTGCAAGTGGGCCCACGTGTGCAGTAAGCGCTTAAATGCTCCGCTGACTCTGCCTCGCAGAGGAGTACGGCACCCCTCGGTTGGGTTGAAAAAATGTGACTTATAACTGAAATTTTACTGTAGCTGAAGGTGCCTTATTTAGCGTAATTAAATTTAAAAATAAAAAATATGCTAGCTCATCACGGACAACGCAAACGAATATGAGAAAAAAAAAGAACGGCAAAAAAGCTAAAAAAACAAAAATTCAGAAAAAGACGAAATTTATGAATAGTGAAAAATAAGTTAGAAGTCAGAAACTAAAACCGGAACGAGCGGGACCTGATTCAAATATGCTATACTCTATAGGAATGATATTGTTCAATGTTAGATGTGTTTGCATTCTGGGCCTGTTTGGCAACGGCTGCGGCTTATGGCTTTTGGCTGAAATTTTTGAATTTTGACTGTTTACGGTATAGATTACGGAGAGAGAGACTCACTTGTGATTTTGGCTGGTATAGATGTTGGGCTTTTAACGTGTACATCGTTTAACTTGTAGATCTCATCTTGAGAAAATACTCTGTTTGAAAGTTAGATACTGTAGCAAAAACCAAAAGTCATCAGCTTCGAAGGAAAAGAACAGGTCCTCTGTTGGTCGTCTTTACAGAAAAAGAATTAGGTTGATCAGTGATGTACAGTACAGTGGGATATCATGTAGTCCTATGGCCGGGCACCCTTAGTTTTAAGGGAAAATTGCTCTCATGCCACAAACTTAAGTGTCATCCTCTCATTTGCCACATACTTAAGTGGCTTTATTATTATGCCATAAACTTGAGTGTTTTGTTCTTTGTTTTGTCATTTTCTTCCTTTAATGTCTATTTTAATTTCATTTTGCATTTTCAGGGACTTGAACTGACCCTTTTTTGTATCTTTTTGCATCGGTCTCTTGCATCTTTTTTGTACCCATGTTAGGATTGGTCCTCAAAATACAAAAAAGATACAAAAAAGGGCCAGTTCAAGTCCCTGAAAATGCAAAATGAAATTAAAATAGACATTAAAGGGAGAAAATGGCAAAACAAAGGACAAAACACTCAAGTTTATGGCATAATAACAAAGTCACTTAAGTATATGGTAAATAAGAGGATGGCATTTAAGTTTGTGGCATGAGAGCAATTTTCCCTAGTTTTAGGTTGTGATCAAAATGGCTGAAAAGCCCGTGGCTTATGGCTGAAAACACTGTAGCTGGCTGAAAAAAGCACTGTAGCTGACAGAGGCTTATTTACCATAATTAAATTTAAAAAAATTTAAAAATAGAAAAAACATATTAGCCCATCACGTATAATGTAAACAAATACGAGGAAAAAAAGAACCGGTAAAAAAACTCAAAAAAAGCTAAAAGTTCAGAAAAAGACGAAATTTATGAATAGTGCAAAAATAAGCTGAAGCCAAAAGCTCAAGCCATTTTGATCACACCCTTAATTATGGCCGCTGGCCAAGTATTGCAAATTTGCAACTCCCTCACTGGAAAATGCATTCAAGTTTTGCCAATCAACATTAGCTAGATGTCCCTACTCGTCCCAACGACTTGTCAGAGGTGAGCCCTACCACTTCCCATCCATAGCTTGGAAAATATTCCGAGCAAAGCCAGCCTTTGTGATGATATGTCGCAAGTTGGAAGTTATTGAGGCATTTTTGGGGACACACACTCTTCCGGAATTTTTTTTAAAAAAAATCTAGTTTTTATTCGAAAATACAAAATTATACATGTAATTTGTTTTCTTTTTTGCAAAAGTAATCTACTGTCGCCGAACCGTTGGGCGACTTGCCCCTGTCGCCCAATAGCCGAGCGACACAAAGGCAGTAGCTATACTGTTGGGCGACAGGGATGCAGTCGCCCAACGGTCAGACAATAGGTGCTGTTGCCCAACCGCTAAGCGACAGAACCTCCTGTCATTCAACGGTTGGACGACTGGAGCCTACTTTTTATTATTTAATCCTTTTTTAAAAAAAATATTTTGAAGTTAACAATCTATACGGTTGGGTGTTATTGGTGCCTTAATTTCTTCCCGTTTGGTTCTAATCGAAGATTTCTCAACTGCCTCCGGTCCGGTATATATGAGGTGCAGCAAGTGTTCACTGGCATTCTCAGGCGAAATCAAACGGTCGGTTTCCTATACAATCCGCCCAGTCGAGTCACTTCGCGCTGTGAAAGCCTGGTTCATTCGTGATACTTTCCTTGTTAGTACACTTGTTGCTCAAAACACGGGCCCGTAGCCTGGTGGTGGAGGTAAAGCTTGGTGGTAGGAGGTGTAAATGAAGCGGATACGGATGAATATTGTTTATTTTATATTTTTTTCTATAGTTTTTGTCAGAGTTAAATACGGATAGTACCGAATACGAATACGAATGCAGATATTCTCGGTCACGAATACGGAGCGAATATATGCCGCTCCTAATACGGTTAGTTTCGGTCACGAATATTTAATCGGATAATGCGCAAAAGCAAATTTCACATGGTGACAGGGACAAGTTAAGCAACTAGTAAATTCTAGCTAGCAAAGTAGCAAGTAAATGATAGGGGCTAGTTAAATAAGTAGTAGCTAACTAGCTACATGTCACATAGTTCAAAAGTACGAATTATCCATAGCCAAGTAGTCAAGTATATCACTAGTTTATTTAACTTCATTATATTCAGTAAATGATTCCACAAGGCCTTCGTATCCGGTATCCAGTATCCGGAGAGGCCAGGTATCCGACTCCGTTTCCGTTCCGATAACTATCCGGTAACTATCCGAAAAAAATACTTGGATAGTTCCGTATCCGTCGGATAATGTTTTTTCCGAATCCGTTTCCGTATCCGACAAAAAAATCCGACTATGTTTCCGTATTCGACAAAACGTTCGGATATCCGAAAATTTGCTCCGAATTGTATCCGAATTAAAATGGACGGACGATCGGAAAATATCCGCTCCATTTGCACTCCTAGCTGGTGGTGTGCGTCTTTATTGTACTCTAAAAATTATCGCTCGTATCAAAGGAACTCCAGTAGGTTTATGAGTTGGGTACGAATAAATATCCTATGGCTTTCTACCGATGAACGACAGCGTTGCCGGACACATGTTCTATGTGTATCCATAGCGATCCTGGATGATCTACTTTTCCTTGTTGCGATCGGTAATCATGTAGTTAAGGCCTGTTTGGGAGAGCTCCATCAGCTCCAGATCCACGAAAAACAGTTCCACTCCACGAAATTTTACCCAAACGCTCCAACTCCGCGAAATCTGGATCCACCAAAATCCTGGATCTGAGGGCCAGATCCATGGATTTCATGGAGCTCCGCAAGGGGTGCTCCACCATGGAGTTGGGTGGTAATTACCCACCAATGCCACTGGTTACACACCCCATCCCACCAAAAGTGGTCATTCCCACCAAAACCTCAATTTCGTGGATCTGGAGCAGCTGTACAAGCCAAACACTCCATGGTGGGATCCCAGATCTACGGTGGAGCTGCTGTTCCAGATCCATGTTTTCAGTGGTGGAGCTCTCCCAAACAGGCCCTTACTACTAGATTTGTAGTCGTCAGTGAGGGTGATGAAGAAGTCCAATAAGTTCATCGGCTTAAGGACTTAATGGTACATGTTGTTCTAATACTATCTACAATTTTAACACCCGGTGCTCAGATACTTAATGTTTGTGCTATTATAAAAAATAGACAAAAGGGTATTTCTAAAAAAAGAGCCTAGGAGTTCGGATGAAAACACAATGCCGCCGCAGCCATAAGCCCGTAGCCACTGGTAGATGGTGGAGTCGTGTGTTCAAATCTTTACACACACATGAATATACCTCAATAAGATAAAGTATGTCCATGCTCTAAGATATGACATGTTACCCCACTGGCGGATGTAGGGCGGAGCAAGTATGTTTCTCTAGGTTATTGGCTCTATCCGGGCCGTTGATCCGTAGGCAATCCGCATGCGCCCGTATGATTACCTCCAGTAGCGGATCCAGGAAAATTTTTTGGAAGGGCTGAAGTACCTTCAGCTCGACCTCAGCCCCTTCTACATTATACATCCATGGCTAAAAATTTAAGAGGGGTTCCAGGGGGGCTCCAAGGGTCCGGTAGCGGTAGGGTGGCTCGAGCCCCCCCCCCCCACCGCTGGATCCGCCGCTGATTACCTGGTTAACCTATTTCGTACTACATAGAGCAGCTCGCACATATAGCTCCGCTCATTTTGGCTTAAGCCTTTGATTTCTAGTTTATTTTTTACTATTCATATATTTTGTCTTTTTTAATTTTTTGAGCTTTTTTTGCCGGTTCTTTTTTCTGTATTTGTTTGTATTGTCCGTGATGGGTTAACCTGTTTTTTCTATTTTTAAATTTTTTAAATTTAGTTACGTTAAATAAGCCACTATTAGCTATATTATAATTCCAATCAGTTATAGTATATTTTCGATTATAAATCAATTTGTTTCAACCCAACCGAGCAACGCCATAGTCTTTGGCTAGCTAGCCTGCCGTTTTGCTACGACGTGTGTACATTCCATGCATGCATGACGCGGCTGTAACTTTAAGCATGTCTCTCCTAACCATTACTTACTTTGTAGTGTTTTATACATGTAAGCTGCAGGTTACTACACTGCCATTGCTCCATATATGCTTGCGTTCGTACTGAGGAAAAGGAAAGCTAGCATATATGCTCCATCTGCCAGCCCAAACACAGCTCGTTTGGGGTGTTTTCTACATCCTTCTCGCAAATGCCGTTTCTTAGAAGAATGTCATATCATCACACTACTACAAAAAGAGTCATCACAGACGGTTTAGAACTATCATTACAGACGATTTTTTGAACCACCTGTATTTATGTGTCAGTAATAATCGAAGATTATCACAGACGGTTTGTGAGCCGTTTATGATAAAAACAACACAGACGGTTTGTAACTAGAATCATTTGTGATAAAGACAACACAGACAGTTTGTAACTAGAACCATCTGTGAAGAAAACTATTATAGACGGCTCGAACCAAAAACCGTCTGTAATACTCACACATCACAGACGGTTCTAGTTACCAATCGTCTGTGATTAGCGAGTATTACAGACGATTGGTATATAGAATCGTCTGTGATAGTCCTTCATAGGCGGTTTATACCACAAAACTGTCTATGATAGGTCACTCCATATCTAAATTTTTTCTATTTTTTTACTAGCCTCAAGAAATAATGTTACCTATGTCCTTTGAAAACAAGCAAATACAATGGCAAATTAACACAGCAGCACATTCTATTTTCATTAAGATTAGAATTTACCGTTACACATAACAAGATAACGAATCCAACTCTTTAACAAGGCAAGAATATATAAGAAATAGAGATCCTAGTAGATAGTAAAGCTGGATGCATCGGATGACGGCCGGATATCACCGACAACGGAGAGGCAGCGATAGCGCCACTTTTGTGGCACGACGGTGAGACTACACAAGATAATCTTACGACACTTACAACAAGAGTGTGTTGTGCAGTCGACCGTGGTGTCACAACGAAGATGCTAGCTCATGGCGGTAGTCGGTGAGGTCGAGGAACAAGCTGGATGCATCGGATAGCGACCGGATATCACCGACAATGGAGAGGCGGCGGTAGTGCCACCTTTGTGGCACGACGGTGAGACTGCGTAAGACACTCTTACGATACTTATGCCAAGAGTGTGTTATGCAATCGACCGTGGTGTCACAACGGAGGTTCTAACTCACGGTGGTAGTCGTAGTCGGCGTCGTCGAGGGGGATGCAGGGAGCTATATAGTGGATGAACTCACCCATGACTGTCGGTGGAAAGGTGGATGGGGGTAATTAATAAGGGCCGAGTGGTAGGAGGAACTGGTGCCTGCTACTCGATGTGGAGAGAATGGACAGGTGAGATCGAAATCCTGGGTGACACACCACGGATCGGTGATGTGTCATTATCAGAGACGATTTGTTATACGAACCGTCTGTGATAAGGTATACGAACCGTCCATGATATTAATATCAGAGATGGTTTGGTATATGAACCGTATGTGATAACGCTTAAATATGTGTGCCCTAATTCAGCTCTTCTAAACTGTCCTCTCATCTTCTTCACCAGATTTCTCAATAATGGCATCTAATATTCTTTTGATCTCTTTTCTCTCATCTATCCATTATGAGTTGTTCGGCCACAACCTTACACAGGAGGCCAACAATTTACGTCTGGAGTAACTCCTCCGCTCTCGCCCTGCTCTCCTTCCTCGACTCGCTTTCATCCATCAGCTGGACCTCATCATCCGTCGTCGACGGAGGTGTCTCATTGTCGCTCAGCAAAGGGAAACCGCCCTTAGCCTCGTTCTTCTCTGCAATGTGCACAAAGCGGAAGAAGTTTTTGCAGCAGTGGAGAGACACATGAATAACATTGCCGATCAAATAGAAGCCGCCGATTCTGAGGAAGCTTATCATGACATCCTCTATGATATTATGGACGGTGCTAATGATTTGCCCAGGCTGGAGGGGGGAGTGCACAGGACAAGAGCGAACTTCACGGCATTCGAGAACTCAGCGGCTGATCCTCCAACTCCAAAAGTCGAGGAAGAAGCATATGAAGTCCAGAAGACTAAGATTTGGGAATATCTTTTTTTTGGACTTTTGTAATAAATTTACCTTGAATTTGTCTCTCGTCTCAGTAGCTTCTGTAGTTCATATGACAAACGACAAAACACAAACGGTTGTAAATAAAAACCATCTATGATAGTTTCATAGACGATTCAAGTTGAAAACCGTCTGTGATAATTTGTATATCACAGACGGCTTTTAAACCTAACTGTCTGTGATAGTTTCATAGACGATTCTAGTTAAAAACCATCTGTGATAATTCGTATATCACAGACGGCTTTTAAACCTAACCATCTGTGATAGTTTCAGAGACGGTTTTAGCCATGAATTGACTGTAATAATCAAAGCACAGACAGCTCCACATGAATCGTCTGTGATAAGACGTCCAGTATAACTTGTTTTGTAGTCGTGTCAAAAGGTAGAGCCTATAAAGAAATAAGAGATTGGCTATTCTGCCTCCCTCATACTCTAGAATTTGCTTTCCTTGAGGTACAAGAGATCTAGCCATGAGTACTGAAACCCAGATAGCCCAACTTTGATCAACTTCGAAGATTCAAGCACCGACTGTCAAAGTACTTTGTCTGAGATTGCCCCAGAAGACAATCCCCCAGTAGTGATTGATGTTGATTTTGAGGATGTTGAAATGTGAGACCATGTAATGGTCGTGCATGTTGTTGATGATGAATAATTGATATTTAATTTTATTAAAATTTGCATTTGTGAAAGTTTTGGTTGATGGGCTTTTGTGCTTGAGTTTTCAAGATGGCAAATTGACTACGTATGGTTTCGACCAGGATGGTAGTCCGATCGGCCTTGTGATGCTGGTTCGATCAGCCTTGCGATGGATGGTCCGATTGGCAGGTCTGAATGACAGATTTCAACCACGACAGACTTCGACCACGTCAGACTTCGACTACCTACAACTGCGACCATGTCAGACTTCGACCACGTTAAGCTTCGACCACGGTATTCGACTATGGTATTTCGACCATATTAGACTTCAACCATGGCAACCTTCGACCACGGCAACCTTCGACTATGGTATTTCGACAATGACAGAATGATCATAGAAGGTAATCGTAGATTTCGACCTCGAATAGTGAATCGGTCGTAAGCAACATTTAACCGGTCATAAGCAACAGTGAACCGGTCGGAGGTTGTAAGGTCATTGGCTACAGTAAATGGTCGACGGTTATAGTTACATTACTTTTTCATGGTTGTAGCTACCGTACCTGGTCGATACTCAATAGTCGCAGACTTTACTGGCCGATACTCAATAGTCGAAGACTTTGTGATCAGTAGTTGTAGATGTTACTGGTCGGTAGTCATAGACTTTGCGGTCGGTAGTGACCTATTTATAGACCCACACGTCAGCCAGCGTACCTTTCTTATAGAAGGGGTGGGAAGGGTGGGAGAGAATGGACCAACCACCAACTCAAACTTTTAGGATAGTAAAGATTTAATGCCTCTGAAATTCATTGCTAGATTGATAGTAACATCGGTATCAAATAACATATCCACAACAAGAAGACAGTTTTCTCTGTGTTACGCACGAATCCACAGATATCGCATACCCACGAAGTCCAAGTAATAGTAGCAATTATTACTATTTTTTAACACCCATTAGCTCTTGTTTACTTTTAATTGCTTGTTTTGACGAGGGGAGTCATCAAAAACTTTGATAAACCTCTCAGCATCTCATACCCATAAGGAGTAATCTAATGCACTTAACAGACATTTAAGCTGTCATGGCATAGCTCTCTTTAGTAATGTCACAGGGATTGCCAATTCTACTTTATCTGCTATTTGATCAGCGTGCATTAATCGGAGCAGTAAGATTGACACAAATTAAAGTGCTCACCTAGTCCTATTCTGGCAGACCAGAAAACCCAGAGATCGAATTCCAATTCCACCTCCCCTTGCATAGACACCTCCAAGCTCAACACGATCATGGTGGCATTGGTCCAATTCTTCTTCACGTTCCTCGATCAGAGCTAGCAACCTTGGGCACATACGGAGCAAGTTCTCGCTTCCTATCCTAGGCATCATGTAGGACATGCGAAACAGGTCCTGTACTGCGATCTCAGAAGTGACATCCACAACAACAATGTCACCTCTATCGTATGCCCGGATCTCCCTGCATTGCCACAAGTCCATGATGTAAATCGTAGCAATGTGCTCATAAAGGCTTGCCGGACTGTTGATGATGAGCTAGTCAGCGGGCACCGCCGAAACGGTGGATTGAACAACCGCAGCAGCACTGACAGCAGCATTAGAAGAAGGTATGTCGGAGTCCGCCATCTGGGGTCCCTGGCCTCCGGTACAGAGTAGAGACAGACCGAGCCAGCGCAGACCAGGGTTGCCATGGAGGAGCACCGGCAGCCCCCACCGAAGCCAAGCCACTGAATTCAACTGATAATTTCATCTGATAATTGGCCGATATTTTTTCAAGTTTGAATTCTGATTTGAAATCTTTGGCCGAAATTTTTCGATTATCGGCAAAATGGGTCATACTACCCCCTCCGGTAAAAATTTAGAACCGGTACTGAAAACCCTGGTTAGAGTCTTGTTTCTTTTGTTTTGGTGTTGGGTTTTAGGATAAGCCAATTACACCATAGCAAAAGGCCGTGTGATTCATGTATCCATTTTTATCTACGCACTAGTACACGGTCAAATCCATCACCACAAACCAATTTGCACTGAAAGTGGATAAACTTACTGAAGAATTTTTTTAGTGTAAGTGTCCGAATGAACAGTTAACATGAAGAAGTTTTGCTGTTTATGGGGGCCAGCTGGGCTACAAAAGTTTGGCCTTAAACAAGAACAGGAGAAGGCAAGTGGCATCCTCCGACTTACCTGAAGACCATAGAGGGCTACAGTAGCTATCCCCAGCCAAGAATGCAGCGAGTGGATGTCCGGGAGGCCGGCATCACGGTGAAACTTGAAGGAGGCGTACAGGCCGACGGCGGCGAAGGCGAGGGCGACCAGATGCAGCAGCAGGTGCACCGCCTTCTTCGCCGGCCCGCGGCCCCAGGATGATCCTGTACGCCATTACCGCTGCACGCATGATCCATCATGGATTGCATGCTACGCGAGTCACAGCTCAATGCTCCTTTGGCTCCTCATATCACTTGCAGAGTAAAGATGGATTGATCTAGTTAATTAGCTTGTTTAATTACCTTGTATGATCATATACAGCAATCAGAGGAGAAAATTGGATTTTTGCCAGCCGAAACATTGGGCTTCGCAGTTTTGCCATCTCAAACACTGGTTTCGCAAATATGCCACTCAAAACATGTGCTTCTTGATTTCTTTGCCATTTTCTCTATTTCTCTCCTTTTTCTCCTGGACTGAGCCACCGGAAAGGACAGTATTGCCCTTAAGCAATTGCACGCGTACGTGCATGGGGCGCGACATCGGGGACATCGGGAAGAGGCGGGGGAGCATCGGCCGGGCGGGGCTGCGCCTGGCGGCCGTCCTTCATGGGAGCCGGCGCATCAAGCGGAGGGGGCGCGACGTCGGGAAGAGGCGGGGGAGGATCGGGCGGCGGGGGATCATCGGCCGGGCCGGGCTGAGCCCGGCCGCCGTCCTCCATGGGGTTGGGTGGTCGGCGATCCTCCGGGCGGTGGGGGTAAGCGACGGGAGTCGAAGCGTCTCGACGAAGGCGCAGCGGCGAGAGGAACTTGTCGATTCGGTTCCAGTACGTGGATTTGCCTAGTAGGGGCAATACTGTCCGCTGAGTCCAGGAGAAAAAAAGAAAAAGAGAAAAAGGAAAGAAATAGAGAAAATGGCAAAGAAATCAAGAAGCACATGTTTTGGGTGGCATATTTACGAAACCAATGTTTGGGATGGCAAAACTGCGAAGCCCAATGTTTCGGCTGGCAAAAATCCAATTTTCTCCAATTAGAGGGGTGAATGATTGTTGCCATTTATTGGCACCTAAAAAATAAATCTTAAACTAATAAAAAATCAATCCAACTAACAGAGTGGAATTCGACCGCAAGATACTCCACTCTACTGCTCGCTTGACTGTTTTGATAGCTCTAGCTATCCGACCGCTAGAACACTTCGATCGCTCGCTTCAACCGCTTGGTTCGATTTCCTTTGCACGTAATTGAAATATCCCTCCACTCGAAACTTTCCGCTGCTCGAACGAGAACACAAGATCAAGATGTGTTAACACGGCGCCACCGAGGACACAAGAAAACGATGCTCAGAAAGCATTTCACCGACACCGACAAACTTTTTTTGAAATAGATCTGATCTATTATTTTTATATCATATTTTTTGCTACAAAGCGCCCTCACGGCACCCCTAAAAACCCTAGCACAAAAGCCTCACAAAGCCACTGCAAAGACACAACTAAACCCTTAGCCTCTCTTGTACTTTTATATGCTAGAGCTCTAAACCGTATTTCACCACAAACACGGACATCTCAAACCGTGTCCATAACAACCTGGAAACACAATCCTATCTCTTCCTCAAATCAAGGGACCCAAAACCCTTCTACACACAGGTTTTAATCAATCTCTAATCATTCTCATTACATACTCCTTCTATAACGTTTCCAATCTCACCACGTGACGAAGCCTATAGGACAGCACCACTTGTATCTTTATCACACACCATCATTACGTGTCGAAGCCTCAGGGAACACACCTCTTGCATCTTCTCCATGCATTATCCTTGCTCGTGTCGAAGCCTTCTGGACCGTAGCTCCCGTAGCTTCTTCACGAATCACCACCTTTGATCTCCACGTGCTCTAGCGTGAGCCCGACCACCTCGCGTGACATCCTCAACCGCTTGGACCTCAGACTTCCCCATCCTCGTCTCAGTTCTCCTCGTCAACGACCATGATTATCTCTACACTCACCTGCACATGCAAAGACTAAAGAAAGTTTTCCTGGCACAAATTCTCCACAACTTGTCCGTCATCAGAACACACACTCGAAACACACCCTTGTCTATTAAGAGACAAGAACCAAACCATCCACGACAACCAGATCATCCACGACTACACATCCCGTCACTATCCAGAAATCTGCTTTAGACGACTCAATACGACCGCTAGCTCATCGAGTACTCGAAAACAACACGTACTCAGGAATTGCCATCGCTCCACTCAAAACACTCAGGGATAGCAAACATCGCTATCGACCACAAATTCATTGAGTACTGATCACTACCACTCCGACAACCAATCAGAAAAATCTACGAGTACCAAATCCTTTTGGCAACCAAGTGCCGAGTTCTTCCGACTGCCAAGTATCGAGTCCTTCCGACCGCCAAGTACCACGACCATCTCACCACTGAGTACTTCTATCTTCCGAGTATCGAATCTTTCGAGTACTATTCACTAATCACCACCAGCCAGTCCTACCGCTGACCTAACACGAGTATTCGAAGATAGCAGAAATAAAGCACTCAAACTGACCATGAAGTATATGAGTACCGATAGTGAAACATATGGCAACCGATCACAAAAGTCTAAGACTACCGATCGCGAGGTCTACGACAACCGATCACAAAGTCTAAGACCACCAACAACAAACCACAAATCTACGAGTATCGACCAATAAAATCTACAATACTGATCACAAAATTGTCAACTATCGAGTACGACCAGTAAACTCCATGACTATCGAGTATCAACCAAGTACCGTAGCTACGACCATCGAAAAATATTGTAACTACGACCAGTTGGCTAGTCGAGACCGAAGCTTACCGATTACCTGGCGTGGTCATTCTGCCGTGATCGAAAAAGCGTAGTCGAAAGCTACCGTGGTCATAGCCAGACATGGTCATAGTCGGACATGGTCAAAGTCAGACATAGTCGAAGTCGGACGTTGTCAAAGTCAAACGTGGTCAAAGTCTGTCATTCAGACCACCCAACACAAAGACGTTCAATCCTCTGATGTTACTCGAAATCTGTCTGATACAACTCATACCCGATTGAAACCACTTGGAGCCAATCAAAACCACTAGGACTGGACCCAAAACCACTCAGAGAAAACCAAAACCACTTGGACTAGATCAAAACCACCCAAAGCCACTCAAAACTGATCGAAACCACTCGGACTCAAAGCCTTTGACTGCGATCATCCAAAACTTCTGAAAACGCAAACTCCAAAGCAATCCAAATGTCAATTATTCATCACTTTATTCACAACCATCCACACGGTCTAACAATCTCCCTCTTGATGAATATAATGATAACACTGCAAACGCGTCTGGGAGAATTTGCGAAGGAAAAGAAACCAAAAGTCGTAGACCACAGAAAACTCATAGAAAGCTCAAAAAACTCCCCCTAAGTACCCGAGAACTAAGTTTTTGCAAATTTTTCCAAACTCTCAGAAAATTCTCCAATTAAATTCTCCAAATTCCCCCTTTTCTTCTAATTTCTCCCCCCTTTTGGCAATGTAATCATCAAGAAATTCAGAGAGAGAGAGATTCTAAGAAGGAGCAATGAGAGTAAACATCCAAAAGCTTTATAAATTATCCAAGTCACTTTGTGTCGATTTAATATTTTGACCAAGCCATCTTTTTGAGTAATCTCCCTAGATCATATAAAGTCATATATCATATAGCACTGTCAAAACTAGTCTTTAACATGATTAAGCGATTTATATCAATGACAGGCATCTCAACAATAACCAAACCAATTATAGAGCAATGAGATATCACAACGCAAAGGGCAAGCTCAAAAGTGAAGCAAACTTTAAATCTAGGCAAGCTAGCATTCTTGTATAGCAACCTATTGTTCTATACTCAAATATTTTAGCATGTGGCTTGCTTGTAGCATACTTCTTTTCATAATACTATCTTTGTAGCAATTTTTTCTTAAATGGTGGTATGCTTGAAGCATACTTCTTTTGATTTATGCATTTTTTGTGCTTTTTTCTTTTTGTTTAACCATGGCATGCTTGAAGCATATTTCTTTCCATTTATGCATCTTTTTTTAATGAAATAATCATAAAAATATTGCAATATGAAACAAACTAGCCTCATAGCTACGATTTAAAATAAGACTCACAATCTAGCTAATCATTTTAGATGAACATCACAAAGTACTATCTATAATTAATCTAGTCAAGGTATTCCGCCATGTCATACTTTAAATCAAATGTAGCAAATTTATTAAAACCAGTCATGACCAAAGCTACAGAGCATATGAATGAATATGATAAAGACAGCTCTACTACTCGTTATTTGATTTTAAAGACTTGGACTTGATGTATTTCTTGACAGGTATAATAAACAAAGCAACGAAAAATATTTAAACACCATGTTCCCCCTCAGAATAATCCCATCTCACTCAGCAAAAGAGCAAATTGAGCAGGAACAATCAGTTAAGAGTGAAAACGAACAATCCGATAAAGGAACTCTAAGACCACTTGATAAAGACCACTTGTAGGATAACATCACCTTTCCCACATGATCTAACTAGTAGATGGAACTCTTGGACGCCACCAAAAAAAGTGAAGAACCATCAAATGTTCCAGTCAAGATGATGTAAAAAGACTAGACCCCAATCAAGCGCATGTTCTCAATTCCGCATTAGCTGGTCTTACATCACAAGAAACGTTTGTCTCAATGTACTGGGGTTAATGAAATAAGACTTAGGAATCTAGTATTGTGACACACGACAAACAAGAGCAACAACAAACATTGATAAAGATTTAAGTGAACAGTTAACCTCTATCAAATTCCGATCAAACGGTCATTGAAAAACTAGTTCGACCACAGAGCGGTCCAACCTCCTTAGCAGAGCTAGTCTGACCACCGATCGGTTGGATCGCATGGACATCGCTGGTCAAGGATGATCCGACTGCCTGTGTAAAGCTGGTTTGACTCCCAACCGGTCTAAACGAGCAGAGAACGCTGATCAAAAATCTCTCGAGAAGCTGGTTCGACCGCGGGAACTAGCTGGTCTGATCACCCAAGATCAGTCTGACTGCGTCTGAATAGCTGATCTAACCCTCGACAAGTCTGATCGAGTAGAGAGTACTGGTCGTTGAAGCATTGGTCGAGACGTTGATCCGACCACACTGTTCCTAACACGAGAAAAGCTTATCTAACATGTCCTGTTAAACAAACTCTTGACCTTACAAAAATATGATAATAGAGAGCAGAGTGACAACTTGCAGAAGATTAGTTAGAGAGAGCAAAGAGACAATAAGCTCCCGAATCTGCAGAAGACTGATTAGAGGGAGCAAAGTAATGACAAGGAGCTTGCACAGATCCTATTCGAGTACTCCTTTTTGAAAGTGTTGGTCGAGTGTCTGGTTTGACCACGCTGATCTGACCATGGGAAAAAACTAGTCGAAACTGCTTCCTGATCTTGTCTTTCTTCTCTCTCTTTGCTCTTCTATAGTAAAATTGAACCAAATGATCGTCTTTACCGCAATGAGTGCATTGATACTTGACTTGTTGAGTGGTCATGCTAGCCGATTTTATAGCACTCAGTTTGGTAGAGAATTTCTTTGCAATACCACAAGATTTAAACACAATTGGCTTTGGTTAATATTCTACTTTAAACTGTTAGGTTCCAGAAGCTTAACAATCTTAGAAGGATTATTCTTGGCATGCTCAATAAAATTAAATCCTAGACCGCGATTCTTCATACTTATTTTTGATTTGTCTAGAATCATATTCAGATTTTTCTTGCCCAAAGAAAACCTCTCTAGGGTGTCCTTAAGATACTCATTCTCTTTAGCCAAGTGAGACAAGATGTACATTTAACCAGTTCATTCACTAAATTCTTAGAAGCACTAGACTGAGCTGACTTCTCCTTTTTAGCAAAATCATTAAGTTGTCAAGTCAAATATTCTATTTCAGTGTTAAACTTGGGACAATTAGAGCACGAAAGAGTCTCATAATAAAATATCTATTGAATTAATTCCTGAGAAGAGTTAAGTCTGACTTGGAGCAAATCACATTTAGAGCATGCTTTAGATTGAGCAGAAAAACTAGACTTGAGCTTTCCAATTTCGTCATTTGCAAGTTTTAACTTTTTTATCACAAGAATCGTGAGCCAATTTTAGTTGATCAAATTTATCATGTGCTTCTCTAGGTTGAACTAGGCTTATTGCATTAATAGATCTAGTAGTTTCCAACTCAGGGTGTAAGACTTGACAAGCTTCACAAGAATCATCTTTAGGAATAGATACTCTAAGTCTAGTAATCTTTGAATTCAAGCTTTTGACCACAAAATTGTTCTCTTCAAAAAAATTTGTCTTTTTCAATTCAACAACAAGTTTAACTATACCTTCTTCATGCTCATCATATGATAGTCTTACCTCATCAAGATCATTGTAGTCGTCATCGTTGTTGTTGCTTGCCATGAAGCATATGCCTGTGAAGTCATCGTTCTTCTTTTTCTTACGTTTAGCATCATCATGGTTGTGGTCGACGTCGTCGCAACTCTCATATTCCATATCACTCAGATCAAGGCGCTCGATTGCTGATAGAACCTTCTCAGCCACTTTACGATAAAAAAATCTACCCTTAATGTTGTTCTTAGATGGTCAACGATGATAGTTTCCGTCCTCCTCTTTGAGCTTGGGACAGTCCACCTTAATGTGACTTGGCTCGCCACACTTGAAGCATCTAATTGAACCTAGAGTGCCACCTCGCTTCCTCATCCTCATGTTGTTGAGTGCCTTGTATGATCGTGAGGAGATTAAGATTAAGTCCTCTTTCAGGAGCTGATGAAACTAATCTTCTGAAAAAGAGGACAAAGCAGATACAGAAACACAAGGCAAAGTACTCGACGAAGCAACCTACATGAGTTAGTCACAAATGCTAAAAATAAAGATTTATCAGTCTTAGATGACAAAGCTTCGATCTCATAGGTTTTTAATCTAGAGTACAGATCATCCATGGTAAGGGTATCTAGATCGACTGTTTGATAAAATAGTTGTGACTACCATCAACCACTCTGAACCTAAAGGCCTCAAAATTTTAGTTGCATTATCTCCATCAGCTGGTATAACACTAACTCCGCACAAGTTACTTAAAATCTTCTCAAAATGAGCAAAAAGATCATCAATAGATTCATGAGGTTTCATAGTAAAATTCGAGTACTCTTTTGGATAAAGATTATTACGTACTTTCTTAAACTTAGATGTTTCTTTATGATAATCACAAAGAGTTTTTCAGATTAAGTACGCAGAAGCAATATGAGCTACACGATCAAATTCTTTGTGAAAAATTCTTTAAAAATGCAAGTTACGAGCTTGAGTATTCAAATCAACATCTATTTTATTCAAAGTTGTAACAGTAGCAGCAACCTCATATGGACTAGAAACCTTTTTCCAAACGTCGCTACCTTGAGCCTCAATATATGCTTGCATACGGCACTTCCAAAAAGCCAAATCAGTACCATCTAGCATGGGGGGCAATTCATATACCTCTATGATGCCATCACACCTCGCTCTGATACAACTTGTAAGATCGTATACAGCAATCAGAGTGAGGTGAATGATTGTCGCCGCTTATTGACACCTGAAAAACAAATCTCAAACCAACAAAAAAACAATCTAACTTATAGAGTGGAATTCGACCACAAGACACTTCGCTCTACCGCTCGCTTGACTGTTTTGATAGCTCTAGCTATCCAACCACTAGAACACTTCGATCGCTCGCTTCAACCGCTTTGTTCGACTTCCTTTGCACGTAGTCAAAATCTCCCTCCACTCGAAAGTTTCAGCTGCTTGAACAAGAACACGCCGAAGCTAACACCGTGCTCGTATCATGCAAGATCAAGATTTGTTAACACGCCACCGCTGAGGACACAAGAAAACGATGCTCAGAAAACATATTGCCGATGCCAACTAACGTTTCTTGAAATAGATCTGATCTATTATTTCTATATCATATTTTTGCCTACAAAGTGCCTCACGGCACCCCTAAAAACCCTAGCACAAAACATTGGGGAATAGCAAGCAACGCTACCAACCACAAATTCATTGAGTACTGACCACCGAGTACCGATCGCTACTACTCCGACAACCAACCAGCAAAGTCTACGAGTACCGAGTCCTTCCGACTACCGAGTACTGAATCCTTCTGACTGCCAAGTACCAAGTCCTTCCGACTACCAAGTACCACGACCATCTCACCACCGAGTACTTCCATCTTTCGAGTAATGAATCCTTCGGGTACTATTCACTGATCACCACCAGCTAGTCCTACTGCTGGCCTAATACGAGTATTCAAAGATAGCAGAAATAAAGCACTCGAACTGACCATGAAGTCTACGAGCATCAACCGTGAAGCCTACGACAATCGATAGGGCAACGGAGCACCAGCAAATGACACCGAATAAGATGGAAACGTCTAGTGCTAACCTGAGCTATCTCCACAAAACCACCAGCATCCAAGCAAATGATGAAGAAGAGCTACCGTGTAGCTCCAAATAACGGCACGACTTGCAACAAGCCTGCAACAGCATCACCACCGTTTTTAAGTTTTTATCTCTTACATACACGGATAGATATCCCAAACAAAAAAAAAACGGCTGCTTTTTTTTATGGCAACTAATGCTGTCAACTTCACGTAGCTACATATCACGGCAAGTCCACACAAGCAGGACACTGGACCAATACAACAGAAACATCGACAGGCCAACTTCGCTTCACTGCAAAGGACCAAAACCACATCAGAGATCAACAACATGCAAGACGATGCAAAATCAGGAGAATGTCACAACTGAAAAACATGGCACAGCATCATCATCCAACCGTATACACGACACAGCATTCAACGGACCACGACAAGCAGAACAACAGGTAACAACAGCGCGCCAGCTGAATCAAATAATCAACTTTCCCTAGATGCGGACTTTGTATACAGAGGGAGGGAGCTTATGTCATTTGTTACAAAAGCCCTGCCTATGTTAGCATACTAATCCTACAGGGCATATCAAGCACGCATGCATGTTCGCGGCTAGCAGCAATCTCGTAACAATGCTTGAAACCTAAACTGCTCTAGAGTCAAAAGAGAGAATTTTCTTTTCTCCTGGCATGTTTCAAAATGGAAATGCCCACGCATGTATACATCTATGGAGTGGAAAGATGATTGATCCTGTTATAGCACACTAAAGCAAGTATTGCAATGCCAGACAAAATCTGTCCAGCTGACAGCATCAAGTCTGGTCGATATGAATGGGCATAATCTCTCCAGCACAATTATGAGGGCTTGAGCCAGGCTTTCTTTGTTCCGCAATCTGACAAATCAACAGCCATAGCCCATCCAACACGACGGCATCTGATTAGCTACGACAAATCAACAGCCATAGCCCATCCAACACGATGGCATCTGATTAGCTAGTCGCGGGCAGATATGGTTGCAACCCGTTGTACAGAGGCCTACTCGTTTCATGATGAATCTGCCAACACAAATGCCTTCTCATGACCATCGCCACCCGGGGTCCCAGGGCGCAAGGAATCTAATGCACAAGCAAGTGCACATCTTCTGAACATGCAACACCTTGCTCCATCCAGGCCTCGTCCCAGGGCTGCTCATCATTGTTCCAATGCTGCACCAACCATGCAAAGCTGCAGATAGCAATGCATTCTCCTTACACTTCTCTCCTCGTACCATTGGATGAATTCGGCCTCCTGGGCATTCCATACTGCAAATTATCCCTAGACCTATCACCCGGGCGTCCCAGATCATCCAAATTCCGGTAACTACCATTTCTCAGAACAGAGTTGGAACGCTCATCCTCATCAACCCTCATGCCAACCCTGGGTTCTGGAAGCATGTCCAAATGCCTCGGTCTTGGTCCACCAGTCCTCATGTTCCTTATGTTGTTTGAAGAATTCCTGCCTGGCGTGTTGGAAGAAACCTTCATGGCTAGGAAGTCCTTGGGAATGCTATCCAGGTCCATGAAACATTTCCTGGCCTTTGCATCTGCTATCAGTGCCGCCCAGTCCTCTGACTGCATGAGAGCACTGGCATTACCAACAACCTGGAAAACAACAAAGACTATTAGTACCATGGCATACATCTAGGAGCATCTCAAAACAAGTACATGCTTTGAAGTAAATTTTGGAAGAGGGACAGAGGCGTACCCATAGAGCTCTCCTAGCTCGAGTAAGAGCAACATTCATACGACGTATATCTGCAACAAAACCCACACCATGGTTTGAGGCACGGACGCATGACATAATAATCACATCACGCTCCTGGCCTTGAAAAGCATCAACTGTGTTTATGTAAATATCCTTCCCCTCCTCAGTATTCAAAACCTCCTCGAATTCCCGCTGAAGACATTTCAACTGCAACTTATACGGAGTGATTATACCAACAGATGCTTTCTTGCCACCATTAGCTCTCAGGAACTTTTGAAGATGCTCATACAAACGCAATGCAAACTGCGCTTCATGAACATTCTGGTACGAAGATGACCCACCTCTATGAGACTCACGACCATGTGAGATGTCATAGAAAATGTAAGGTGCCATTAATGCATCTCTATAATATGCCTCATCGGGCAATTTGACAACACTTTCACTATCTGTAAGGCGCCCTTGATAGAAGTATCTTGATGGAAATTCACGGATCTGGGGATGCATCCGGTATTGCACCGACAACAAAATGGTAGGGCAACCAGCTTGCTGAAACCTCTCAAAAAGACTCCTGCTGTAGAGTAAAGTTCCAGCTGCTTTGCTAATAACAGTGGCAGGGAGCTGTTGTGGATCACCAACCAAGACACATCTAGCTGCACCGAGTGCAAGTGGAGGGAGGACTGCTACTTCACTGGCCTGAGCAGCCTCATCAATTACAACCATATCAAAGCCATGACTAAGGCGAGAAAATAACTTGCGGCCACTGCTTGACACTGTTGTAAAAACAATTTCTGCTTCATTGGCGAAACTGGCTTCCAGGCTAGCCCTAGCATCTTCCAGATTGAAGTTGCTGCCAACACGGAACCTGCTTTCTAATATCAGCAGGCGTGACATCTCTACCAGTACTTTATCCCTGCTTTCGACTGAAGCAGCAAGTTTCTGAAGCAGAAAATCACGGTTACGATCCCTTTGGGCAAGCAGATCAGGATCTACCCCAACTGAACCCTGGGATCTACCAGCCGCTGCAACCATGTTAAGTTCCCTCTGTAGAAGTGCTATCTCCTGCGATAACTGCTGCTCACGGCTTTTTAGCTGATGTAACCACCCAATTACTTCATCGCGGCCCTTCATTAATAGCTGTTCTGTCCTTCGCTCAACTGAAACAGCTTGGGCAGCGCGAGACTGTGAATCAACTCCAACACGGGCAACATCAGGGCGATAGACTTTCATCTCACCATCTATGAAACCACGGTCAAGAACACGAGCAAGCAGTTCATCTGTTGCAGCATTTGATGGGGCACACACAAGCATCCGTGGCTTGGGGCAAAGCTTGGGGAGCGTGCGAAATAGGTTCTGATCCATGCTCTGCAAAACTTCATCAATTGACCCTGCAGCAACAGCCTCTGAGCTGCTGCTAACACTACCACTAACTTGCTTGTAACTTTCAGGAGCAAGTTTCTTGAGCAGAGCAGCATAGTAATGTTGATACTGAACAAGATGAATAACATTTAGCATTCCCCACACCGTATGGGTTTTCCCTGTCCCCGGCGGGCCTTGTACTAATGTGAAAGGCCATGGTTCTTGTTTCTTCACCACCCCATTGTTAGTACCAGCAGCTGTATGCATTGCAGCCCACTGAATTGCCGATAGCTGAGGCCCGTTGAAAGTATGATGGAGATGATCAGCGAAATTTGGAGTGAAACAGTCAGGCATAGCAGGTGGCTGCTCTTCATACTTGGGGAAGTGCTCTGGACTGGGATGAAGGATTGCATTTTGCATCTGATGGAAAGATTTCTATCAAAATTAACTGAAAAATATTAACCAAGGAAACTAGATACCATAAGTATAATACACATTACCTGCAAATTAAGACGGCGGAATGCATGCAACGCAACATATTCCCTTTGTGTTGTTGCAAGAGAACCAAGACCAGTTAGATACCAGGTACTCCGAGGTTGGAGTTTCCTCAGAACATTAGTCTCACTGCTGCAAATACAACACAAATAATAAGACATTTAAGGTAAAGGATTCAGTAAACAAATGTATAAAGAATGGAGAAAAGGTCAACAATTTTGTTCATAAATCAAGCAAAGTTAGCAAAGAAATATGAGCTGAATCTATCAACCTAGCAACTAAAATCTCAGAAAACTCTACACCATGCACATGAGATATGTTAGGATGAGTGACATTTAGTTCGGGTATAGCTTAGATTCATCCAATAGGAAACAAACCAGAACTAGGAAGCTACAGAGAATTGCAGAGCAAACGGTTTTGCATGTCCAACTGTTTAATGTAACTGAGTGTGTGAAGAACATGAACTTAAAAGCAAAAGGCAAACTTAGACAAGATAGTGTTGCTTATCGTATCAACCAAAAATAACTGTTTGTGACAAGTAATCCTATACATTGTGCAGTGCAAGCTCTAGGCATGTCCAACATGATATATTCCTGAGCATAGTCAACCTAAATAAGTTCAGCATGCAACTCCTATCATATTCCTGTGATTGAAAAAAAAGATCTTAGAGAAAATATCGTTTATCGTTGATACTACGTACAAGTATCAAGGGAACAGAGTGGACAAATAAGTCTTTACTCAGCAAACAACCTCAGAGATATTTAACATTGAAAATAACAGAATCCTAAAGAATTTGCATTCACAAGAACAAATGCATTTGCAATGAACCAGCAGCAATGTTTCAATAGAAACTATGTTAATGTGTTTAATGAACACAAGTTCAAATGCGTCAAAAATGTGGTTTTATCAAAAGATGGATCATAGGACAGCTAAAGAACAGAGGTATCACGAATATTCGAGTACCTGCTAGAATCAAATGAATCCCCGACATAGAAATGGATAATTGCTCCAATGGGATCACGTGTATCAATAGGCGTATGGCGTCTAACTGTACCAATAAGCCGTCCACACTCGGACTCAACGTCTTCATTTGAACCAATTGTCCTCCTATTAGATCGACTTGATTGGGCGGCTAAAAAACAGAGAAACAGGTACATAAGCGCAGTTGTCAAAACATTTTCTTTTGAGAGAAAAAATCTGCATGCTTAATATAAATAAAAGAGGAGGAATTCAGTAGGCTACCTGAACCAGGCCGAGGGAACGACAAAATTGCGACTTCACCTTCTTTGAAAGTCCATTTATACTCATGTGTCGGTAGCACAACAACATCATACCATCCTGAATGCATCCACCACAACTCAGTCAGGTGATTGTATTAAAAAAATGAAAAGATAACATTTTTATAATTGCTCTACAAAAATGCCGTCAATAAAAAATATGTGATGAACATAGTAACATACCTCTTTCACGCCTATCCACAGTTTTCACACGCACCATTACATGTGCATCCCTTGATACAGCCTCAAGACTCTCCTCAAAGGAACTATATAGCTGAGCTCGGCATTCCTCAAAAAGCAAAGGCTCAAAAACTCTAATGTACTCCTCAGCAGATTCAAAGCTTCCAGGAACACACTGAAGTTCTGCCTCCTCTGTTCAGATAAGAAATATAAAACTTGGCTTGTCAAACTCGGAGCACACACACAAACAGTGGTTTTGCCATTTTAGGATGAAACAATCAAACAGTGAAGATGCAAACATTACGTACAAGGCATGCATTTAAAAAAAGTATCAGCACCACAGTATCAAACATGAGAGAAGAAACATGCAGAGCTCTACATTTAGAAAAATAGAACCTAAAGTACAGAACGCAAGCGGTGAACAGTAACATATAGTTTACCACATTTTTTAAATAAGGTAGGTATGTCAACAGGACTACACAGTCATTACAGCATGTAATAGTTGCCCCTTATGTTGATGGGAGTCACTAAAACAGGATAATAGCATTGTGAGAAAGCAGAAATAGGCAAATGCCACAAACTTTGCAAGCACATAAATGATAAACCCAATGCATTTCCTCATAGCATAGTATATAGTTTTTCAGAATAAGCAGTGGTGTTAGTTAAACCAAAGAAATCCAAAACAAACATGGATAATGCAGAAGAACTAACCTGGATTGTGCCAGAACTTGTCACTTGTCACCTCCCGTATAAGTCGTTCAACAGATGTGTCTTCATATTGTGTGTTATTTGATGAAGCTTGTTTTTTGGAAATAAGAGACCTTTTGTTGGCTGGTTTCTGATCTGCATTATTCTGTCCTGTTACAACTGCTCTCTGAGAAGAGACTAGCCGGCCCTTGAACTGCTTCGAATCCACAGGTTGTTTCAAAGAAGCCTGCCTTGGGACAGATTGTTGATACCCATCTGAGGGGGGTTCTTCAGCATTCACTTTCTTTGGCCGGCCCTGAGATCCCAACTCAACATCACCATTGGATTCAGCATTTTGTTCGCTTGGATCTGCAGAATTACTTCGTTCTGAACCCATCAACTCAGATTGCCTTTGATCCCTGATGACCAGGCTTTGTTTTTCTGCAGCTCTTTCACCAACACCACCAGCACCACGAGAAGCTTCCTTCACAGTACGTGTGACGATTGGTGCTGGAAAGGACGATTGTCTCCTGGGTGTTGATGTCTTCATTGTGCCAGCTTGTTTTGCATCCTCAACGTTAATGAACACAGTTTGCCTGGCTCGCTTTTTACCTAGCATTGCCACTTTGTGTTCATCCAACTTAGGTCTTTTTGCAGGGTTGTTCGCGAACTTCAATGCATAGGTGGCTTCTACTCCTTTAACATCCTTTGACCTGTTGCACAGGTCTAAATCATCCCCAGGTTGATTTCCTTTACATTCTAAATTTTTCATGCTCTCTAGTCCTGTGGGACCACGAACCACTGGATCTTTAGACACATCAGCCATTTCAGTGTCACTAGGCTCAGCAGCAGTGTCATCTTTAATCACATCACCAGATTTAACATAAGCTGGTCCACTCTCTTGGGATTCTTTTTTCACTTGAGTAATTGCAGTACCAGCCGACTCTTCTTTGTTGCTGACACTACTTCCTGCGGTGTCAGAAGCACCATCTGCATCAGACCACTCTCCTTCTTCTCTTTCAACTGCTTGGGAAACCTGATTGGAGGGCTCAGCCTGTTGAGCAACATTATCAGAGATATGATTGGTTACCATAGATGTAGATGCTGCACTAGCATTCAAATTCTCCTCTGTCTTGATCAGTTCCTTTGTATTTTGTGAATCTTTGCTCCTAACAAAAGGTTGAAAACCTGAACAAGAGGATGCATGCTTAAAGGCATTGTTGTTCAATATCCCTTCTGACTGCAATACTTCCCCAGGCGGAAACAAATTTGAGGGATGTGCAGTGGGAACAGGAAGGGACTTCTGAGGCTGTGACACAACAACTGCAGCTTCGACAACCGCAGCTTCTTCTTCACCTTCTGTTGGGAGCTCATTAAGGTCAAATAACATCCTTCCACGAGACCCCATGTCATGTGTAAATGCATATAGCTTGAATCTTTTAACTAGTGGACCCGGTAACAATCTTCTGGGACAACAGCACCTAGTGGAGAAGAGCTAATATTGACCTTCTGTAGGAAAAGATATCTGCAACTCCAACCAGCACAAGATATCAGTAATATACAACAAAAACAGGGTGTTCAAGGGGTGCTTGGATGCTTCGGTCCGCTAATGAGATGGCCCGCCAACAAGAGGCTAGGAGAACTGAACTAGGAAGTGAACAATTACAGCAGAGTCCTCATTGCATGGTACTGCAGGAAAGAAACATTTCAATCAGGTGGTGTGACCTGAATATCAATCTTCGCTGGATTCCTTTCATGTTCCAACCCAGCCCACTTCGTCCTCTTGTTGTCCACTTCCTACCCATCTCAAGAATTTGGATTCTAGTGATACAGGATCTCAGCATCCAGGCAGACCCTTTTACAGAGAAAGTAAATAAGTATATAGAACATAGAAGGGAACAAAAGAACGATGGTGCATTGGCCTATTGTATACATGGGAATGCTAAGTTAAGAGTGAGCAGGCTAGCCTAGATTTGGTGTAATTTTCCAAAGGAAATCAATACATCAATGAAATGACGACAACAGTGATATCATGCACACCATTATGTTTCAAAAAAAAAGACAGCATACACAACATTCTATTGAAAAAACAGAAGCCAGTTGGACTGTTAACATAAATTATAGCAACGCCAGGGATCCAAATACCGGCGGTAACCGGCCGGTTACCGCCGGTAACCGGTTTTACCGGTGCCGACCGGGAGAAAAAAACCGCCGGTTTTTTATTTAATTCAAATTTAAACTTTTGAATGTAAAAATTAGTTTATCTAATGATATTTACATTATTTAGCACTAATAAAATGTATTAGGAAGATGCATGCACTTTCCGTGCTTGATTTCATACTTTTTTCCATGAATGTATTAGGAATTTTCAAATTTTGAATGTAAAAGTTAGTTTTCCTAATGATATTTATATTGTGTAACACTAACTTAGCATCCTATTTCCACAATCATCAAAACCTAGATGATTAACACTCTTCAGAAGACACACTGAAAGATTACAGTTGGAGCATTGAAGTATTAATGCTAAATAATATTTATCAATGTTAAGGGTGTAAGTGATGCAATCCTAATCCGTCAACTTTGGAGATAAGTATGCATCAGTCTGAATACTTTTAGTTGTCATGCATCTCAATTACTTTTGGCCTCATAGTTACAAGAAAATGCTTCAAGAAGGGATTAGTTTGATGTAGTCTTATGCGAGTTTTACTTGTTATAAAAAACTTAAGCTTTTGGCAAAATGTCCACCCATAACTTTCAATTTACGGCAACAAAAGTGGAGCTCCCAACTTCCATACTCATTCCACCGGTTTTTCCGGTTTTCTCACCGGTAAAACCGGTAACCGGCCGGTACGCCGGTTACCGGCCGCCTCCCGCCCCGCCAAAAAAATTCGTTTGCTAAATTTCATCCGGTTTTAAACCAGGATTTCCGGTTACCGGGTGGTAACCAGCCGGTTACCGGTACCGCCCGGCGGCCGGGATTCGCCCCGGTACCGGTTTTTCGATCCTTGAGCAACGCAGTGGTCAGGTTTTCCAACAACAACAATAAAGCCTTTTGCCACAAACAAGTTGAGGTAGGCTACAGTGGTCAGGTTTTCCAATCTTAACAAAGTACTGAATTAAAATAACACCAATTAAAGCTTGTATTATGAGAATAGTTTCAATTTCTTCTAACCCAAAAATGGTTTTCCTATCAAACAGAGACTACATAAAGAGCAGCAAAAGAACGAGCATAGCCCAATGAATCTAGTAACTTTTCACTGACTCCACCCAATCCTAGGGCTGATCTGGTAATAACAATCTCCATCATAATCCCCAAGTTCAACTGTAAACATATTCTGATTGGATACCCAATACTTAGCAAAGCAGTAACCTATCAAAAGGACCTATAACAGAAGATGACTGATACCCTCACCGACATACCTAAAAGAGTATGATACATGAGAGAAACATAGTATCCATGCTTTTTGCTGCATAGATGCATGATCAATTTGACCTTATGCTACATGTGAATTGTGAACAAATACACTGTATCTACAACGGACAAGGAATCCCCTTAGTCAACTTTGACCAAAACACCAACAATGATTCATAGGTACTACGAATTAAAAGCTAGCTAAAACGGAATACGTATCTGTAAACAACAAATACTCCCTTTACACCAACTTGACCAAAGCACAACAATGATTCACAGGCACAGCTACTACAAATTAAAAGCTAGCTAAAATGAAATATGTATCTACAAACGCCAAATGATCCCTTTATACAAACTTGACCAAAACGAAACAATGATTCACAGCTACTACGAATTAAAAGCTAACTAAAATGGAATATGTATCTATAAATGGCAAATGATCCCTTTATACAAACTTGATCAACATGCAACGATGATTCACAGCTACTCCGACTTAAAAGCTATCTACAACGGTAGGAGTACCTTCTGCTAGACATGTCCGACAAATCCACAGAATCAGCCCAAATCCTACATGATTTCAGTTACACAGCAACTGAGATTTTAACTAAGTAACAAAACAGGACATCAGAGTAGCAGCAGCAGAACTGACTCTTGGAATCTTCTACTTGGCATAACCAAGCTTGATGACTACTACAACGTAAAAGTAATATTCAAATTTCACATATAAGTCCAGATTCGGACATAACAGAGAAAATGCAAAATGCTTCTTCTATTGACCTAAGCAGATGAACACTCTGAATTAAAAGCTAACTATAACAGAATAAATATGAAAATATCTACATGTATAAATGACAAACAATCCTTTAATACAAACTTGACCGAAACTCGGACAATTATTCACAGCTACTCTACTCCAAATTAAAAGCTACCTACAACGGAAGGAGTACCTTCTGCTAGACACAGCTACTCTACTCCAAATTAAAAGCTACCTACGACAGAAGGAGTACCTTCTGCTAGACACATATGACGGATCCACCCTCAATCAGTACAAATCCTACACAACTTCAGTTACGGCGCAACTGGATTTCTAGCTAACAAAACAGGACACCTGAGCCAACCTTCGAATCTTCTATTTGGCACAACCTAGCTTGATGGCTAGCACAACGTAACAGGAATATTCAAATTTGACAAATAATCCCCTATTGGAACAAACCAATGCAATATGCTTCTTTTATTAGCCTAAGCAGGTGAACTATATAACCCTACACAATAGCAAGAACAGCTACCGTCGTACTGAATGCTGATAGCAAAACAATGTAGATGCTAACCCTAGGTCAAGCAGTGGAATCAATTAGCAAGATTGTAAAGGAAATATAACAGGAGAACATAACAGCAGCACATGGACCATTTCAATCGAACCATCACTCAAACGTTTCACTCCAATTTTTTTTTAAAAAAAAAAGAACACGTACCATTCCATTACTACTGCTACGCTATGACGCCATAACCACCACCTTTGCTTCGCTCGATCTACCAGGACGCCAGTATTTATAGCCCGTCTTAAATCAGAAAATCTCTACGAAATTTTTCAGAAAGCATGAATCATCCCCCTAAACAGTTACTAGATTTGGCAACCCCCCTGAACCCGGATCCCCATTTCGTTTCCAGATTCGGCAAAATCACCTGCGCACAACTATTTCCACAATAAAAGCCCGAATTCGGCAGCCTTCCCCCCCCCCCCCTAACCCCGGGGAAAAAAACCCCCGTCTCGTCCTCTAACCAAACCCGCGTGCCACCACGCGCTAGGGTTTCACTTCACCAGCCCCATCCCGTACCGTTCAATTCGTTCCGTCCACCCTCGCACCGCGTCGAATCGCGTGCCGCGGTCCTAGGTTCCAATCGAGGCGCCGGAAGGGACGGAGGAGGGATCGGGGGGTCTCCGTACCAGGCGATCGTCGGCGTCGGCGGCCAGATCCGCGCGGGCGGGCGGCGGCTTTGACTAGGGTTTCCCTTCCTGCCCCGCCGCCTCCGCTTCCCTCGCGATGCGTTCGTTCTCCTCCTCCTCCTCCTCTTTTTTGGTTTGGTTTTCTGGGGCAGGGTGGGCTTCCACCTCACGAGCGAGCGGTCGGTGCGCGCGTGTGTGTGACGACAACTTGCTCCTCTTCTTCTCGCGAGAGGGAGGGAGGGAGGGGGGGTGGGTGTGAGGGGAAGAGGCCGGGGGTGGGGGCTCTATTTATAGCCATTCGGAGAGGGGCTAAAGGTCACGCGCTACGCGCACCGGCCGTATACCACCAGTTTGTCTCCCGGTGACTGGTAGGTGGGGCCTTTCGGCGGTGGGAACCAGCTGTCTGTCACGTGTGTGGCGGGCTCGGAGGGCGCCCCCGTGCGCGCGCTTGCGTCTCGGTGCGGCCGCACCAGGTTGGAATTTACCCCTTTTCTTCCTCCTCGTCATTTTTTTAGTATTAATAAATATCACATAGATATTTTCTTCTTAACTATCATCCAAATTTATATCTATTAAATTAGAGATCCAACGGCCATGAGTTCTTCCCCACCCACTCCAAGAAAAAAATATCCCCCTCCTCAAAAAAAATCTCCCCCTCCAAAAAAGGGACATTGGATCTCTAATCTAACAGTCTCAAATCTGAATAATTGTTAAAAAAAACATCTAGATGGTACCTAGACATATCTTTTTTTTTTTTGGTTTCTCTTTGGAATTTAACAGTACATTTGGGCTGTTTGGAACGTTTGTTTTCTTCGGAACTTGACAGCACATTAGTGCTTATGCACAATCAAACTGCTTCTTGTGCAATTTTCATATGAGATTCTGTTGAATTCTTGTGTTTCGAACAGGTATGGATTTTTTTCAAAAGAAAAACTGCCAAGTTAAATTAACTTAAGAGGAGATAATTAAGTAGTAGCGGGGGGAGAGTTGCAGGTGAGTTAATAAGGGGCGTACTGCCACTGATACATATTCCCAATTGGCACTATTTAAACAGAGGAGGATGGCGTTGTTTTCTTCCTAACAACTATCTCTAAGCTGTTCGAGAGAGAGAGAGGAGAGGAGAGGAGATTGGGACGGAGGATTAATTGGACGGAATCTTCCATACTTCCTTTCCCTGCTCTTCGTTCTCTCCATTTAATTCTGGCTGCGAGGTTGATGAAAGCACCTTAATCTGTTCGTCCACGGATGACGACGACGGACGACGATGATCAACAGCATCGTCGGAGCTCTAGCGGCACCGCTATTTAAGATAAGCAATTTAAAGGCAGCGGTTTACTGGTGAATTGTGTCTCGTTGGTTCTTGGGTGTTTAGATTTTTTTTTTCCCTTCGGACGATTTGATTTTATGGATTACAGGATTAGATACTTGGTTGGTGGGCTACCTTGCGCCTGCCAAATTAAATCAAGTGTTTTAATTGCTTGAGGTTACATGTGGCTAACATATTTGAAGTTTAAATACCCCCTAAACTGACGAGCAATCAACGATAATGCAGACAAATACAAATTGAACTATTTCAAAAATATCTGTTTAACGACCAAAAAAACCTCTCTGCAGGACCGATCTCAACAATCAGAGAGAATGAATTATTTTCAAAACCTTTTCTTTAAGGTATTAAAATCTTCACTGAAGTGACTATGATAGTCTCCAAGTGACGATCGCACCGATTAGGCTAAGCAAGACAAAGCTAGAGACAAAGGCCAATAAAAATAGCAACCTATTGCATGTTGTAAAGTAAGGCAATATTTTAATTCCAAATTTTATTAGGAGACAAAAATAATAAACTAATGAAGCAAAACTCACAACTAACAGCAAGCTACTCATCATACTTCAGAATATACACAAGAAAACAATATAATAGCAAAGCCGAACGTGCGCACGAACGACTTACTTGTTAGCCTGATGAAGAACAGGAAGCCGGCAGGCTTGACGCAGTGCAGAATGCAGATGACGCAGAGCAGTGAGCGGTCGCGCAGATGCGCTGCCCAGAAACCTTATTGCCGCCCCTATGCAGGTACTCTCTGCGGCAACGGTTCGGAGATAGCCGCTCTCCCTCCTTCCATGTGCACGCCGGGAAGAAAGATCAACGAGATTCAGATGGCGCAGCACAACAGCATAAGAGCAGAAAGTAGAGGAAGAATGGAGGTGCAAAAATTCTCTCTTTTCCTGGACGTCTCCAGGCCCCTTTTAAGGATGCTGCAGTTACTACTCACTAGTAACTGTTGCGTTTTAAATAGAATTATGCACTGGTAACTGCCTTATCAAATCACAAATTAAGCAGTGTAAATTCATTTGTAACTGCCTCATTCAAATGTTTGAATCTCATTCAAACAGAGAGAGAGGGGTGCAGAGTTTAGCAAAATAAAGATAAACTTGGTCTGCCAAGTGGCGCGCCACGTCACGTCACGGTCGCGCGTCACAAGTCACACGATTTTCACGCAAAGATACGCGAATACGCGCGCGTGTGTGTGATTAGACAAAGTCATCCTCATACCATCTCTTTCCATATTCAAGAAGTGGGGAGGACTCCACCTTATAAATCGGTCTTCGTCACCCTGCCTTAGCAATATGGTACTAAACCATGCATACTTTGGAATTAAGGAAATAAACCATAATTAAATGTGCCAATTTCTAACATTGCATAGGGCCGATCAGATCGCAATTCAGGGGTCAGTCTAGCCGATCCTCTATTTTAAGACCTAAAAACTTCTTATAACAAAAACTCAAATATCAAGAACTTACTTAATTCTCATTTAAACACCTTTAAATTTTACATTAGACTTGTTCAAGATAAAAGGAATCTAAACCAATCAAGAATCATAAGATTGTTGGACTTAAATTCACTAAATTGAAGAGAATCAAATCTAATTCACAAGAACACCGGAAACACTAAAACTCAAACTACTTCTTGCTCGTGAGGATCTAAGGCATGAAGTCTTCCAAATTGATTCTCGCATGTCTTAGCAATGTAATTTAAATAAGAGATCGAGTAGAATTCTTACAAATAAGAAATCATAAATCTAACTCAATAATAAGCAAAACTAAATAAAAAATGCAAACAAGAACATGATTGAGACAAAATTTTGATCTATTTCAGTAGATGATAAGGTTTACATTCTCATAGATGATTACAAGGTCTAGCCAAAGCACTACCCTTTCCTCTCTCTATTTCTCTCACACAACCATAGAATGAGACCATGTGGTAGATCAAACACCTAAAACCTAGAATCCTTACCCTCTACTACCTCCTCTCCACTCTTTAATAACCAACAACAATCCTAATGGGTCCAACCAAGTAAGCCTATCGGTGAAACATGTCAACCCCAATAACATAGGTTTTACATACTCACGCACATTTTTCAAATATTTTACAAGACTCAATCCGTTAACTATTTAACGGTTGATCCACTTGACAATTTCAGTTCTTCTTGACAAAAACCACTTCTCCTTTTGGCTCTTCGTACCGTAGTTTTGGTCAAGGCACCAACTTGGTATTTAGCCAGCTACCAAAATACACTCAATGAAGCTTTCAGGCACCTTCCCTTGACTCAATTTTCACCTTCACCTCAAAGTATTTTCACATGCTTTGACACAAATCAACAAAGGAACTCACATATCCTCACCATGAATACACACCTCGATTGGGAAAACAAGGTCTACCACTTAAGAAATAGTGGAAATCTTTCCTCAGGACAGCATGTGGATTAAAACCAAAGCCATGAGAACCAAGTCCACGATGCCATACAACATTATAAGGGAAGGTGTCAAAGAAATCATCAACAAGACGAACCTTCATGTTATGCTCACTAGTGTTCATACCATAAGAAAGGCTATCACACTTAGTGACTTAGAAGCATGGACTTGACGCATGTTTTTGGCACACCGAAAGCAAAGATCCATATGATTCTCATCCTTCTCATAAAATGAGCAATGGTGCAAAAGTCTACCAGAGACACGGTCTGAGAGGATGAAGCATCATTCTTACTCAAAGAAAAAATCCCTTTGGGATGCACTTGAAGCTACTCAAGCTTGTGTCAGCAATAGGTTTAACACATGCCATGAGAAGGGCAATATGTGTCTCTAAAAGCACGATGGTGCACTCTACGCTTTGTTTAACACGGCGAAAACAAAACTGAACAATGTGTCCATCGTTTCTATAAAAGGTGCAATGACACTTTCCTTGAAGAGACGTTGTATTATGTGAGAAAGAAACACTCTTATCTTTGAAAATCTCTTGGACAACACTGAAAGAACCATAAGTAATCTCACTAGCCAAGAGAGAGTGATCCAAAACAATGACCAAGTGCCAACATCATGTAACTTAAGAAAAGCACAAGAAGAATCTCAATCCGATTGCAAAGAAGCAAGATCAATTCTTAAAATATCAATCTCAGATTGAAAATTAATATAAAAGTCACAAGCCTTGACACTCATATTATCGCGCACTGTTTTCAAATAATCAAGCTCATTCTTTAAGACAATGTAAGCTATGCAAGAAATTAAATATGCATTGATAGTGTGCATGAAATGCAAAGTATCAACATCATTTAATAAGCTAGCACAATTTTTACACGAGAGTAAATCATCATCAAGCAATTTATTAGTTTCTAAGCACATGTTATGATGAGGACATCACAACCCTTGTCACAGCAGTGGTTAAACCGCCTCCTCAGGGAAACTCCAAAAGTTTTAAGAAGTTTTAACACCATTTTCAAAGATTCGAATGAGTTTTAGATGAGTTTCATGCAAGTTTCATAGAAATAACATGAGTTTCAGAAAAATTTATCAATGCCAAAGTAAAGGAAACTGGAGGGCAAGAAACAACTAAAAATCGATAAAATGGCTTGAAGGGTGCACGTGAGCTGAAATGCTGCTTGGGCTCATGTCATCGATGTGCCTCGCTTGGAAGCATTCACCCACTAACACTAGAGCTCGAAGGGCATCACCCTCTCTCTCCTGGGTGAGCTCTTTGTGGCACACTGGATGGTGAGGCTCAGTGATGGTGAGCTGACACATTGGAGAATAGGCCGCCGCTACCTTCTACCAAGAGGAGATCATGGTGGTGTGTGCCCCCTCCACATTTTTTGTGTACTACTTGCTAGAGTAGAGGATGGCGGTGACAGGGACGATGTCGCATGGGGAGGAAGAAGGGGTCGAGGATGGCCAGATCGAGCGGATCTAGCGGTGTTGAGTTCGTGGATGATATGATCTAAATGGCTGGGGCCTCGAGGACAGTATATCCAGTGAAGTGCAAGCAAAGTCAAATAATCATCACATACATGGGGCGACCTCCACATGGTCTCACATTGACCCACGTTAGTCTAAACACGCTTCATGCATCATGAATACAATGATCTAGACTCCAAAACTTGATCCACGACCAATTTCCAAAAGATTCCAAAACCCCTCAGCCAAGAATTGGTCATTACCGGTCTGATCGTCATTGGGCGATCGGTCAGAGTGCTAGCCTCATGCCGGTTAGACCGTCAGGGCAGAGCACTAAAACGACTTTATTTGAAAATTCGGTATTTTGCTATCTAGTTTCATCTCAAACATCCATTTGAGGCGATACATAGTATAAAAACATCTCAAGATACTCCTACATAATAGTTTATTGTCTAAATGACAAAAGCCAACAGGGCCACGGTCAAACCACCCCTCGCAAAATGCCTGAGTGGCACCCAGTCAGACAACATCTGCATAGGTGTCAGGCCGTCCTTGACAGGTAGCACTCAAAACCATAACTTTTTATAAATATAAATTTCGACTCGACACGATTACCTATTAATAACTGTTTAACGTAGATAAACCATAAACATTCTTTGCATGTCTCTTCAGCCCCAAACATCACTAGTGGATCACGGGTGTATCTGAAGTTATTAGAGCGGAACCACATGCGTATTCGTAGACGCCGGCGCGAGTCTGGACGCGAGAGGAAAAGGAAACACCCAACCGGACGGACGCCTCACACCGGCACGCGCATGCGCAGCGCCGTTCCACACACGCTACTGGCGCTGACGCGGACGCGGCGCGGTCCAGGCCGCCTCAGTCCCCGGGGAGAGAAACGTGAGCGGCTACGCGCACCCGGACGCCCCGGTCCGTGGGTAAACCTCGCTGACAGGTGGGCCCTCCCGCGGCGTCTGTCCGTCTCGATCCGCCTTTCCGGGGGGTGGGTGGGGGAGAGATGAACGGCGACAGGAGCAGACTCCAGCTCCTCACGACGCGCGTGGGGCCGGACGTCTCGGCGCGCCCGCATGTCAGTGAGGTGCCCGGTCGGAACGGCGGTAGGCGATCGGTTTGGATCTGGAAGGGGGGAGGTGGGGCCCGTGTGGCAGACGTGGAATTCCGAAGCTCCTCCTCTGGTCCTTCATTCCTGGGGCTCTGCTGCTGCTGCTGCTTCTACACTTGGCAGGAAGGAAGGAATGCAAACTGCAAACTGCAGAGGCTTGGCTTCCCACCTGGATCCCCATCGAAAGAAAAGGACCTTAGGCTGTAGACTCTGCCTCCATGATGGCCACTTCTTCTTTTGAGCTATATGCTACGCATGCACAATTGTACAAGACAAGCATGGGAATAATCAACTTGTGTGTGACGCATTAACGTCTCCCACCGGCAACTTTCTGCAAATCTATTAACGTCTCCCACCGGCAACTTTCTGCAAATCTATTCCGCAGGGGAACGATCAGCTTGTGTGTCGCCATTTTATTTTCCGAGCGGTGCTTGATGCTTTTTTTATTTCTCTAATAAGAGTAGCACTAATTTTAAGGTAAACAAAGAGGTACATAACATCTATCAATCATTCATCACGTTTTAAAAATTTTGCGAATCACTATTGAGAAAAATATAGAAGCACCCCCTTATTTTCCACTTCCACCTGTTGCACTTTGCTAGCTGCTCCTTAGTACTTCTTTCGTCCAAAATTATAAGACGTACTTTTTAAATTTATAAGAAGGGAGGATTTGATTTTATTGGATCGTTTTGATTTTATTGGATTGTTCTGAGCGGTGCTTCATGCTTTTTTTTATATTAAGAGTAGCACTAATTTTAAAGTAAACGAAGATGTACATAACATCTATCAATCATGCTTTAAAAATTATGCAAATCACTATTAAGAAAAGCATAGAAGCACCCCCCTTATTTTCCACTTCCGCCTGTTGCACTTTGCTAGCTGCTCCTTAGTACTTCTTTTGTCCAGATTTATAAGACGTACTTTTTACATAGTCTTGTTCATAAATATAAGTATATTTCATATTCCAATGTAAAATTAATGGTATGTTCCCTCTATACCCCTAATAAATATCTAGTTTTACTTTATATTCTCTATATGCATATATTAAACATAGTGTTTAGAGATAATAATTATGGGTAGTCTAGTTATTTTTAATATCTTATTGGTTTATGTGCAAAGAAAAAATATGCCTTATAAACTTGAACGAGGGAGTATTTGATTTTATTCTATCGATTAGATCTATTGGTAAGAAGGGTAAGTGAAACAGGGAAAAAAAATTAAAGAGCATAATATGTGCCGGTCTAAGAGCTAGATTCATCCATAGATAAATCCAAGTCCAGCGACTAGCATGGGACCCGACAAGAGCAAAGAAGGATTGACACCGATCATTGCAAACAACTTTTCTAGTGGACATAGATGTCATCTTTCGATGGGACCAGACGCTGTCAACGGCAGGCGACCGTCGACTCACTGCAACGAAGATGACCATGGACTTCATCCATCGCTCCGGCATGAGCACCTCCTAGGTGGAGAAATTCGAAACAGTAGATGCTAAATTACATATAACAGTAAAAAAAAAAAACTCAAAGTGAGATGTCGCATGGTCGAACCACACTGTTCTTCAGAGCGAATTTTCGCACTAATCTTAATTTCTGTTTTATTGCTTTTAACCAAAGGAATACATGGCCATAGAAAATCGCTGGTGCCAAGTTTATCATCATCTCTTTGTCTTGTCGCAGTCCTTACCTACAAAACAAAAGCCATAGAATCCGTCAGTTTAAACCAGCAAAAGTAAAAAAGGATGAGAAAAAGGATTTGCCCATTTAAAAGAGGAAAGAGAACGAGAATGAGAATTTTTCCAAGTCAAGGTTAGCCTGGAGCAATCAGATTCCTATTGTAGCCAGGCAACGGATATTTGTACTGTTGCGTGATCATCTCGATCTCCAGGGAGAACAATGGACGGTGAGTGACCACTGGGATATGATTGGAGCTTTGACCAGAAATTCCTCCTGTTCTGAGACGTTTGCCTAACTGGTATCCCGTTCTTTTCATCCTTGTAGTGCACACTTAAGTAAGCCCATTCCTCGTCTTTGTTCTCTCTTCCTGAGGAGTAGTTTGATGGCCCAATTATGTATGATGGGTTCGGTTTTTGGGGCTTATTTTCAGATCATTCTGCCCAATGTAAGGGGTAGGTTCTTTTCAGCTTATAAAAGCTGCTTTTCGATTTTTCTATAGTAACTAACTTTTAAACGAAATATCTTTTTAAGATAGAGTCTACTAGTTAATTGTAGTACATACTGTACTAACTTCATTTATATTGACAAAAACCGCACGTGAGTTTCTGTTACTCGGTAATCTCTCACACGAACAGTCTAAAAACTATAAGCTGCAGCCAAAAGCCATAAGCTGCAGCAAAAAAGAACAGGTCCTGTTTGGTACATGGGAGTTTTTCTCTCTCTACAATCCTACAGGAAATTCTGTGTTCCAGGCAAGCCCTCTCTAATTGCGCTATCCGATGACGAAGATAAGTTCACGCGGAAATGAACTAAATCTGGCCTTTCTACTGTCCATTCAACAGGACTGACGAACATATATGTACAGTTTCCACGCAAATTCAGCTGGAAGATCAAACTGCCTCTCAAAATCGTAGTTGTTTTTTGGTTTGGTTTAGCAAGCAAAAGGCGTGACTTTACTAAAGATAATCTGCTGAGAAGGAACCAGAAAGGTGACAAATATTGCTGTGTTTTTTTGCTCTCTCTGTGCACCAGAAAGTATAGAGGCCCTGTTCTTTGTCCGCCTATTGTCGGATGTGTTTGGTGAGTAGCGGCAGCTTCCAGAAAGTATAGAACAGGGTTCGATACATGGATGGATCATGGATGGTTTTGGGAGAACCGCGCCATGCGGCTAGCAGTGGGCAGCGGCTCCTGCCAAAGATCACAACGACAAAGTGTTACATCCTGCAGGTTGTACAATGCCCTGCCAAAGATCATCCGACATGGCGCAGCTAATTTTTCCTTTTGTTTGCTTATGCTGTTTCTGCATTTTTTTCAACCGTCAGCTGTGGTTCCGAGGACGTGAAAAAATCGCTATTGCTACCGTGTATGCAAAAACATTGGCTACAGAATACTGATATTTTCTTGCATTTGCTCTAGGACAACTTTTTTTTTGTCTTTACTGAAACACACCACTAAATCGTGATTATTAGCTGAAACACACTACAATCATTAAAATATCATTTTTGATTGAAAGAGGAGAGAGAAGGTTGGCGACAAATCCATCTTGCCTTGGGGTGAGTGGTGGACTGGGAGTAGGGGTGAAATCGGGTCGGATACGGTCGGATCTCACCTTTCCCATATCCTAACCCACATTTTCTAATCGGATTCGGGTCGAATACGGATAGTATCGAATACGAATACAAACACGGATAATGTCAGGCACAAATATGGAACAAATACGTACCAAGACGGATACGGACACTATCCGTCACGAATATTTATTCGGATATCAAGTCGATGCAACAACCATTTTATACCACATAGACAATAGCAATGCAACCATTCCATACATCCATAATGCAACAATACATCGGTACTAAAGTCGTAGTATCACTGGACATACATCATTACTCATTAGTAGTTTTAACACTAAGAATATCACCCTCATGAGTCATAACCTCACATTCAGATCAGAGGTACAGTCAAGGCAAAAGATACATTTATATAACTATTGATGACATGTCACCATATTAGTCCTCGCAAAAAAGGTCTGGCCAAGCTTCAGTTGCTTTCACCCTCAATCACTATTCGCTGCCCCATCTTGAAAACAACATAACATTCAGATTAATACAATATTTGAACACTAGCACATTACTATCCTTTAATTTCAGTAGCATATTAACATTTATCATTTGATGAAGCATTGTCTAGTGTGAGAGCAAACAATTTTTTCTCAATATTCATAGACATTACTCCCTTGACAAATTCACTTGCTAGCCTACTTCCTGTATGCTGCCCTTTAACATGAATGAACCTGAGTATTCTCTTTTGCATCAACCAATTTTCATCAATCCAATGAGCATTGATACACATATAACCTTTATTCTGATTTGATGTCCACATATCCATGGTTGTAGAAATTCTATTAGATACAGATTTCAGTTCATCATACATCACTTTCTTTTTAGCTTCAAACATCTCTAATATCTCTTTCCTAGTGGTAATGCGGCACTTGAATGCAAAACTAGGCCGAAACGACTTGATGAAATCAACAAAATACTCGTGCTCAACCATACAAAATGGATATTCATGCATAATAACAGCTGTATAGAACTTTTGCAAGCTTTCTTCAGGATCATACCTGAAAATTTGAACTTCGCCCTGCTTCAACTCAAGTTCCTGCTGACCTCGTTTCAAGGAGTGAATACGGTTCAAATGATTCCATAAGTGCTTTGTGCCATTTGCTGTCTCCGCACCAAACACTCTACCACATTTGTTGCATTTTGCTTTAAGTTGTTTCTCTACCACACCAGTAACTTTGTTCTTAACCTTGTCAATGTACTTCTTGAAATGATTCCAAACCTCGGAGGTACACTTCTTCTGCCTCTTGGCTGCAGGTTCAACATCTCCTGTTAATGCCCCATCGTCTTCATCAGGAATAACGACAGTGGCTGTGGTTGTCTCATGTGGTACTAATGCATTCGGTGCTGACGATTTTGGTGCCAACGCCGAGTGATCTGTACCAACTACTGAGGTACCAGCCGCAGCCGGAGATGCCCCTGTGCTAGCACAGGCACTCACATTTGCATCACCACTACCCATCATAATTCATAAGTTTGTTTATCCTACAATCGAACATGTAACATGTAAATTGAACATGTATCAGGTACAATCGAACATGTAACATGAGCAAATATACACTCATAGAAAATATTCACCTAACATGTAAATTGATCTGAAGCTATATGTGTTCACGGGCATATGTTTTTTTGCTTAAGAAATGTGGAGTTCACTGATCTGTTCCATGCAACTTGCGGCAACAGTGCAGGAGTAGCAGGAGTTCACTGATCTGTTCTACAATGCAAGCTTCTGGAGAGGCGGCAGTGCAGCAGGGTGAACCGGTGAAGTGACTACTTACTCCATCACAATATACACATATGAATCATCCTCAAATGCATTGTAGAATTGAACATCTGGTTTATTGCTAAGCAAATCCCCTCTAGGCTCTAGGCAAATCCCCTCAAGCAAAGTGCTAAGCAAATCCCCTCTAGGCAGATTTGGCGTACCTCGACTTGGCGGCGTAGATCCGGTGGCGGTGAGGTCGAATCGACGGCGGTGAGGTCGAATCGCTGAGTGGATCTGCGGACGGGCGGAGGCAGTGCTGGGATGGCGGCCTGAGGACGTCCACGGAGGGGAAGACCAGGGGCGCCGCCGCGTCGGCCGTCGGGCACTCGGGCGTAGATCCGGTGGCGGCGAGGTTGAATCAACGGCGACGAGGTCGAATCTCCCGTGCTCGGTGCCTGCCTTACGCCGCCTCGACCAGTGGATCTGCGGACGAGCGGAGGCGATGCTGGGAGGGGAAGACCAAGGGGCAAGGGCGCCGCCGCGTCGGCGTCGGGCACTCGGGTAGTCGGCGTCGGGCACTCGGCCGAAGGGAAATGAGATGAGGATTGGGGAATCGGCCGAGGAAAGAATGGTCGCAGGTCGCCCGAAGCCCCGAACGGCCGAACCGAATGGTTGGAGCACTGTGGAGCCGGTGAGTTCGGATGATTCGGAAGTTCGGACTGGCAAAGTAATCCGGGTAATACCCGAATAGTTAAGCGGGTAGTATCCAAATTTTATACCGGATAATCCGTATCGGTCGGATACCGACCTCCCAAACCCGATACCGTATCCGCCAAAAAATACCCGTATTCGGATCCGATACCCGTATAAGTTTCCGGGTACCCGAATTTACGACCCGAATTTGACCCGCTTTAATACGGGCGGGCGGGCGGGCGGGCGGGAAATACCCAGCCCGTTTTCACCCCTAACTGGGAGTGGGGTAGGCGAGTAGGGAATTTTGGGATAGGAGGTAGGGTTTTCGAGGTATAACCCCGCTCGTTTCGGCTTCAGGTTCTGGCTTATTTTTTACTATTTTTAAATTTCGTCTTTTTCTAAACTTTTGGCTTTATTTTGAGCTTTTTTGCCGGTTCTTTTTTTCACATATTCGTTTGTATTGTCCGTGATGAGCTAGCATATTTTTTCTATTTTAATTTTTTTAAAATTTAATTACGCCAAATAAACCACCTTCAGCTACAGTGAAATTTCAGCCGCTACAGTGCAATTTTAGCTATAAGCCACAGCTTTTCAGCCCAACCGAGCCACAATTTTAGCCATAAGACTATCTGTTTGGTACCAGATCAGCCACTTGGTTAAACCAAACTGTAAGGCGTCAGTGGCACCAGAAGTCAATTTGAATTTTTTTCTCTCTGATTGGGTCAAAAATAATATTTTAATAGCCAAGACGTGTTTTAATAAATAAACAACCACAATTTAGCAGTGTGTTGCAGCAAAGAGGAAAAAGTGTCTTAGAGCATCTCCAAGAGATGCCCAATAAATTCACACCCTAAATCTCTTTTTACAGATCCTAATCACGATATAAGGTCCCAAAATAATCATTCCCTCCAACAGATACCCTAAACCAGAAAAACAGTATTGGGAGCCTAGATCATCCTCTATAAGTAGAGAGCGAGAGTCCATTTTTTGGGTGTGTTCTATTTTTGGGAGTCTATTTGGGAATCTGTTGGAGCTACTTTTTACCCTTCAACTCTAAAATTTAAATATTAAGAGCCATATAGAGTATCTCTTGGAGATGCTCTTAGAGCAAATGCTACTAAATAGCCAATTTTACCTACCGTGTATGGCAATGCCAATGCCATGGCCTTCTGCTTTGGATTAGGCCTCAACATATGTGATGCTCAGGGTGGGCCTGGCCATGTTGAGATGGGCTCAGATCAGCCGCCAGAGGTGGCCGACATAGTTTTAGGGTGGGCTCGGCCGAGCCTTTCACTTTTTTTGATTTTTTAAAAAGCCCAACTAGCCCTAAAACCGGCACGAAGTTGGGTTAAATTTGCGCACGTCTAGGAATGAGCTTATATCTAAATGGGGGAAAAAAAGACCTTTTTTTGTTTGCGCAATTTTTCAGTTTCGTAGGCTGTGCATTTTCAGTCCATAAAAATGCTATATTTTTCTACTAGACAACGGTATACTGTTGCAACTATACAATAACAAAATTTATGTAGTTTTAGTAAGTTTCAAGAAAACAATTGAAAATTTTTATGTTTCAGTGAGTTTCACGTGTTCTTGGAAGTTTTCAGAAGATTCTAAGCCAAAATTTCAACTAATTTTAGATTTTCGAACGCAAGTTTCAACGAGTTTTGTAACATCTCAAAAATTCACTTTCCTTAACAATTTAATTTAAATTAATTATTTAATTTTTTGGGTTTTTATTTGGATTATTTGTAGTACTGGAAGAAAATATCAAAATTTTAGAGCCTCCGTCATCACTTTCCTTCCTTTCTTTTCTCCGGTGTCTACCATTGATGCTCCTCTCTCGAGCTTGAATTTCGACCGTTATTTCCCTTGGGTTGAAACAAATACTGCCATTGAAGACCCCTCTTCATTCTCCCACTTCCTCTGATGGTTTTCCCTGATTTAAACCTCGTCATCAATCACGATCATGCGCCACTACACCGGCCATAAATTCGGTGAGCCGCCTTTCATCCATTCCTCTTTCCTGAGCCCTATAAATACCTCCCCGAGCATCTCCTATTCACACTCTTCTGCCCCTCAATTCTTGCTTTCGAGCGCCTAAGACTTTTGCGCCGAGTTTCTCCTCCGCCGGCCTTAAGTCAAGCTCCAGTGAGTATTTTCGGAGAGCCCAGGACTCTTCGCGCTTTGCCACCACCGCCTCTGTCTTCACCGAGCCACACGACCATCCGTCAGAACCCCTTCATCGCCAACGCCATGTTTTGCCACCACTTCTTCCTCACAGCCGATTGATTTTTAACCTCTCGAAGTCTGCACCAAGGTGCCCAATCTCTCTCTGTATCTTTCAACTTCTATAGTCTTCCTCGACTACCCTTAGCCTCCTCCGGTCTTTCAATCACGGCAACCCTCGATCACAACTTCTCTTGATCGTAGTCCCTTACGACTGCAGTCGCTCACGATCACATCCGCTCATGACCACCGTAGTTCACGACCACGGAACCATCCGACTACGACTATCCGACCACTCTTGGCCTCTCGATCACTCTCAGTGTTTCGACCACGTATAATTTCTGACCCTTCCGATCACACACAAAACACTTTTTCTTCCAACCTCGACCACTTTGTGTAGCCTCCGACCCCTCCGACAACGTTATAACCTCCGATACCGATCGGACGCTTTGAACGTCTTAGATCGGACCGCTCCAAACATCTTCTCTCGCCGATCAGACTGCTCCAAACGTCTCCTCCTGCTGATTTCGACCACAAACCACTCTTTGTAGATCTGACCACTCTGACCATGACAAACACTTCTGGAAGCTCTTCATATTAACTCCGTTTGAACTCATTGAAATTTTTAAATTTATCTAAAATCATAAATTTCCTTCCAGTAAATGTATTTGATATTTTTTGATTTTATTTGTATTTATTTATTTGTTTGTTTTTCTTGTTTCGCGTGTGTAGAATCCAACGTCGTCTATCATGCATTGCTAGTTTTATATTAAATGTTTTTGGGACTATTTAAATACCTACTTGATAATATGCCACTTTGAATAAATTGTGAATGACATATATTCTTGAATACCATAGGATAGGTAATTTTAGGTCGACCTATTTTAATACCAACATGGGAATCAAAATTATGCTTAGTCATATTTTAGTCGTGCGAGGGGTTCCTTCGCTAGGTTTATCATGAAAATTTGACCTAACCATATATGAAATTGTGGCGGGTAGCTTTTGTTAATAAAATTTGTTGTGCTATGGCAGGGGATGCCATTGAGCTTGGTTAAACAAAAATTGATTTGATACTCAGGCGAATGATCGTGTAGAAAAGGGGGTGTGGGAAGCACATTTTGGATGAGGTTGTTTCACCTGAGTAGCCACTAAAGACTTAATTTTGTGTGCTATTGATCTGAGCCCTATCGTACAACCACATGTCCAATATGGGATAGACTTAGCTGATTAATTAGTAATGTTTTGATTTAGTTTTGTTTGGGTTGAAGTGTGAATTTTGGGTTGGATATTCACATTAGGCGCAAAAGGGGTCGGATGGAGGAGAAATCTTAGCGAGTAGAACTGGGTTAAAACAAAGCTTTGTAAAAACCTTGTGATAATCACATGAGAGATAGATTTTATCTTAAAAGAATTTGTGGTTGATGGAATGGTTGGGAAGTGAACACGTAGTTCACTAGTGGTTTCAAAATACTGGTTTACTTATATATGTAATCTTTTTAATTGTGCTTTCCAATCTATATACTGAATTTACTGTTAATATTGCTTTCTACAAAATAGCCATAAAACTACTCTTGATCAAGCCTGGCATAAATACTATTTGCATACATTTCTCTGCAACTTACTGAGTACTTTATGTATTAATAGCTTTACACCATTTATTAATCAGTCATCGAAGAAGAACCAAGGAACACCGAGTTCGACGAGGAGTACTTCGAGGACCATGTAAGCTAGGGTGTGCTCTCCACTCGAGTTGGGGCTCATGTCACCGGTGCGCCTCGCTTGGAAGCATTCACCCACCAACACTAGAACTCGAAGGGTACCACCCTCTCTCTCTCTTGGGCGAGCTCCTATGGTGCACTCGACGGTGAGGCGCCACGTCGGAGAATGCTTGGTCGCCGTCACCTTCTACCAAGAGGAGATCACAGTGGCGTGTGCCTCTCCACGTACGCTTTGTGTACTAGCTAGCTACTTGCTATAGTAGAGTGCATGCTGACGTGACTTCTAAATCCAATTAATTTCGTAGAGCAAGTTTAATGTTTCAATTGTCCACGTGGTTCTTTGCTTTTATTGGATAGCTGACTTCTCATGATCTTGCTTTAGCTTTCAAGGGGTGTATGAAAAGAAATGGCCTTTTAGTTGGAAGTTTCTGCTGCTCTTGTGCTGTAACGATATGCAAGAAACATCTTCTACTTCCATAACCAGCCACTAAATGATGATCATTACTTCCATAACCTGCTACTAAACAACGATCACTTGATAACTAGTATATTAAGAAAGGATTATCAAAGAAGGCATGGGAGGAAAACCGACGGTTATCGGGCAGTAGCCGGATTTCCTGGTGGGTCCTGAAAAATAAAAAACCGGCTGGGTTTTTCCAAGCGCATTGATATTTGTGAGTCTTTTGTGACTACGTAATGCACCTCTTAGGTTGGTTTAGGTCTTTTTTGTGCTAGATTATGTATTGTATGAGCTAAATATGTTTCGAAACATCTCAAATTTAATTTTCTTTGTTATTTTTTGGTTTTTTAGCGGGTTTTCTGGTTTTTACTGGTTTCTCCGTTTTTTTGGCAGTAACCGGTCGGTTTTTCCAGTTATCGGTTTCAAATTCCAATTTCAAAACTTGAAATTTGACCAGGTTTTCCCTGGTTTTTCCAGTTACCGAACCGGTATCGCCCCCCTGCTGGGATTTAAGTTGGTACTGGGTTTTTGATCCTTGCATGGGAGTGATAATTATGGTGGAGACGAGCTACGAATGAAGAATAGTTGGCATTCATAAACATCAGCAGTTACGGAGCCTGTTGCGCCTTTTGACTCGAAGTACATGCCATCTTATGTTAAATTTAAACTTTACTTGTTGAGATTCTTGACCTGTAGTTTCTTGCATGGTTGACTTCAGACAGAAAATTCTCATTCCAAATAACAGTTTGTTATGAACAACATTGATGATCATGCTTGCACTGTTCCAAAACAATATAATTCTGAAATAATTTATTTTAGTAGACGGGTCATGAGATAATATACCAATGTGGAACATTTCAACTCAAAACTTGATGAATATTAGAAGAGGAAAATGACAAATTTCAATTAACAGTAACTCCTATATTTCTTCATTTTCTTTTTTAATTTTCGGATTTAGCTCCACATGTCTTATGACTACTGTAATTGATAGTTCTGAACTTTCCATTGTTATGTCTAACAGTGTTGTGATTTTCTTTTCTTTTGTTTGGCTGAATTAGAGAAGTGGATGCCTCAACTTTGTTTTGTACAAATTTGATTGAGATACATGATTTCTTCTTTTGTGTAAAATTTCATGTGTTGGATAACTGACGCTTCCACTAACACTGGACACTGGTAAACAATTGCTGATTCAGAACAAACATTTGTGTCAAAGAAGCTCCCTTTTCTGTATGTAGTACGGACATGCTCATTTTCATTTCCTGGAAGTCTCCGAAAAATCAATATAAACTTGAAATCTAAAAAAATGCATATTGACCAGAAGTGCTATGCTATGATTGCTATTATTTTTTCCTGTGACGATTCCAGGGAGATGGGATAAGAACATGACACAACAATAACTGGTAAGTGTGGTTGAGAAAAAAAAGTAACACTGTTTACCTGAACATCCTTGATTGCCTACTTGTCTGATGATGCTCAAGTGTGCTAGATTTTTCTCTACAGGGATATCCACAATCACGTTGTTGGAACTTGGAATACTTCGACATTCATGATTAAGGGAAATATGTCTCAGAGCTTAATCTTCATTACAGACTGATGTATTTGCGTAACAGCTACAGTGCACCACAGCATGGTCTATGTGGGCTCTGGACCTCCAACATAATCCGTTACATGATATACAGTCACAGGCAATAGGTATGCTCATTCGCCTTCCTATACATTTCAGGCTGAATGTGCGAGATTCTTTCAGTTCTTCTACTGTAGAGATTTTTCTGAAAACTCTTTTGTGATTCAGTGGGAAATGATAGCAGGATTATACTATTCTTCTTTCCAAATATTAGCATCTTTATATGTATTGAAAAACTTTAAGAGGCATTCTTTTTTTTTAATGTAAGACTATTCTTCAGTTGATTAGCCAGCACCTGCATGGAAACGCTTTTGACTTAAGATCCAGTTTAACTTTGTAGTTTGGAAGTGCACAAATGTTTGTTCTAAAAAAGAAAATAATATTTTATTCCAAAAGTAAAAAAAATGGAATTTTTAGGCTTCGGGCTTGCCCTTGTTGGGCTGGGTTAGGGTGCGGCCTTGTTGGGCTTGGACTTTCCGGGCCTGGCCCAACTCGATACATTAACAGGTCTACTTGCTAGGAACATTGCCTATGTTTAGTCTGATGCATTGACCGACTTACCTAGAAGCTAGAAATGTTGTCTGTGAACGAGAAAATCAAGGTTATAATGAGAAAGTCTAAACACCACGCTAAACAAAGCCAGTACACAGAAGGCGTTGTGCAAACTTTATTACAAGAAAAATAATGCAGCAAATGAGTATAAATCGATACAGCACAGGAGTAGAAGATTCAACTATACAAGGCTTTTAGTTTACCGAAATACTATTTAGGACGACACACCAGGGAAGCGATCCTCCATACCGTGCTTATGCATCCCATAGTTCATCCAGCGTAAGTGCATCGTAAAGTGTTGACATTGAACTAGAGGACGGATAATTGATGAGTGTCTGGTAGACCTCCTTCATCGCCGGCCTCGCTTGAGGGGAAGCTTTCAAGCAAGAACATGCCACCTTGATGAGGGAAACCATGCTTTTGCCTTCTGTGGTTGTTGGTGCTGAAGGTCGTTGGTCCAGTATCTCGTTGACCAGTGTATGTTGCTCCCTTGATGATGCAAGATGTTGCAATAGATCTCTCGGATGCTTGCCCATCACCACCTCCAGCACAACCACACCAAAGCTGTACACGTCGCATTTCTCTGTCACAACAGATGTGTAGGACAATTCTACAGTAAAGAGAACACCAGAATTAGCTAGGAATCAATGGTTGGATATAAATAATTGTGTTATGAGAAGGAAGTGTGTACCAGGAGCTATGTAACCATAAGTTCCTGCTAGAGCACTCCAATTTGATGAATCAGGCTTTAAAATCCTTGCTGTGCCAAAATCTGAAATGTAAGCTTTTGAAGCTGTATCAAGCAAGATATTGTTGCTTGTGATGTCTCGATGGACTATAGGTGGATTGCAGTCATGGTGCAAATAGGATAAAGCTTGAGCCACATCATTTGCAACAGCAGCTCTCTTCTGCCAATCCAATTCCTTAGCTAGTTCCTCGTTTTCTAGGGTCATTCGAAGGCTTCCCTGCTCTATGTAGTCGTAGACGAGAAACTTGTACTGTGAATGGGAGCAGAAGCCATACAGCTTGACAATGCTTCGTTGTCGGATCTTTGTTAACATTTCGATTTCACTCTCAAATGCTTTTTCACTAGTCACTTCATCAATTGGGTGAAGCTTCTTGACAGCTACTAGTTGTCCATCTTGGAGATGTGCTTTGTAGACCTTGCCGTATCCCCCTACTCCAATAATGTACTTGTCATCAAAATTTTCTGTTGCCCTGATAATATCCTCAAATGCTAGTTTTCCATCGAAATTCCATACAGAGAATATGTGCCTTCCTTCGGTAGTCGCAGTTTCTTGAGTTTTTCTCGTGTTGTGAATAAATGTAACGCCAATGGTTGCAAGAAGAATGATAGAGCTTATTGGAAGAACAATAGTTAGTATCAAACTAAGTTGCTTTCTTTTATGATGTTCCGTTGATAGAGTTGAGTAACAAGGTGGTAGGCCGAAGAGATTGCCACAAAGACCTTTATTATGGAGAAACCAGTCGAGCGATGCATTTTGAAAAAGACCTTTATTATGGAGAAACCTATATATATAAAGCTATCCTGGTTCACTGGGTCAGTGAAAAGCTTTACTTTTCTGATTACTGATCTATCATCAGAGGGTTTGTAAGGGATTATCTTGATTAGTGGAAGATTTTCTCCTTTGCTTTCCTGCAATTAGCATCCATAGCTTCTTTAACTAATTAGAATTACTAACCAGCGCGCATGTGTAAAACGCGCAGAAAAGTTACTGGTATTTCTGAATGAAGTTACTATCGTTTTTGAATGAAATTATTGCCAAACCTTCACAGTGCTGAAAAGTTACTATCATTTCTGAATGAAATTGCCATCGGTAGCAAGTAAAGTTACTGTCAAACGCTCATAGTACATAGCCGATAATAATTTTCTCACAACAGACAATAACTTCCCGCACAACAGACAATAACTTTCTAGGGTGCAAACTGTATGCACAGAATACATAGACGCTGAAGAGCGCTACCGTTAATTAATTACGAACTCTTTATATTAAACGACTTCGCAACACTAAACAACTTAGCCAATTCAAGTAAGTAATTACTCTAAACTTTTTTCTCCGGTACAGATTAACCGAATCTCACCAGTATCAAAGATAGACATCAATCTCCAGAGTTTTCAGATTCAAGTTGATGCACGTGTACACACCACGTACATTTTACAAACTGTTGGAACCGTTCGCAGCACACCACAAGGAGGATGATCTCACAAGATAGAAGGATTTGTTTACGGAGTTTAGCAATACCTATGTTCTCGGGATCTGAATCGTAGTGACTCCGTTTATATGAGAAATTTCTTTTGTTTTCACTCTAATCTGGAGTCGTAGTCCGTATGAGACATAACACATTCCTTTTACCTTGTCATAGGTGGGTTCTTTTAGGCTGTGATTTATAACTCAAAAATTTTGAATTCTAGCTATTTACACAGAGAAAAATAGTCGCATGTGATTTTGACCGGTACAGCTGAACTCAGTACACCTTTTACTATAATCTTTCTGTTGACGCTGCTTTAAAAAACACACCATATGAAAGTTAATTACTGTAGCATAAATCATAAGCCACGAGCCATGAGCCCAACTGAACGCAACAATATATGAGTCATACACAATAAATCTCCACCATGACGAATACACACTCCCTCGCACATCCGTGAGTTGGGGTTGTTACCTTCTTGCTTAACAACAGTGACTCCCAACAAGTCAAGGCAGTACTAAAACTTGTTGGCGGTGACGGGTTTGATTCATATATCAGCAATATTATCATTAGTGTGCATCTTCACCAAATCAATCTCTCTACAGTTAATCAACTCTATGATCCTGTGATAACTTATATGAATATGCTTCGTGTCGGCATACATGATACACCTGATTGTTAACCAAATAAATTAGACTTTGACTATCATAAGACAGCTGAACCCCACCTTGCTCAATGCCGGTTTATTTACTAGTCCTAAAGCCATAACACTTCCTTAGCAGCTTCAGCCATAGGCCACAACCATGTACTCCACCTCAGTAGTAGACAATACAACAATAAACTCAAATGATGAATTTTAACATACAGGACATACACCTAGAGTGAATCCTTGCCGTGCCTAAGTCACATAAGCCTTGAAAGTTGTATCGAGTAATATATTGTTGCCTGTGATATCCCGATGGATTATAGGTTGATTGCAGTCATGATGCAAATAAGATATTGCTTGAGCCATATCAATTACAAGAGTAGCTCTCTTCTGCCAATCCAATTCTCTGGCTAGGTCCTCATTTTCCAAGGTCATATGGAGGCTTCCCCGCTCTATGTAGTCGTAGACAAGAAATTTATACTCTGGATGGGAGCAAAATCCATACAGTTTGACAATGCTTCGCTGTCGGATTTGTGATAAGATTTCCATTTCACTACGAAATCTTCTTTCATCATTCAACTCTTCTTCCATCTGATGAAGCTTCTTGACAGCAACGAGCTGCCCATCTTGGAGTTGTGCTTTGTAGACCTTGCCATATCCTCCTATTCCAATGATGTACTTATCGTGGAAATTTTCTGTTGCCCTGATGATATCCTCAAAAGCTACTCTTCCAACAAAATTCCATACAGAGAATACATCTCTGCTCTCAACAGTAGCAATTTCTCGTGGTTTTCTCTTACTGTGAATGAATATTACAATACCAATATGTAGGACCGAAATGGCGACAGAGGGGGGTGAATGTCGTCTCAAAAAAAAATCCCCAACAAGTACTAACAGGTAGTTTCTCAGAAGGCAACCAACGCTATGAAGTGACAGAGGAAAATTTACTGGAGACTTAAAACAGAGAATAATAATATTTGCTAACTAAAACAAGGAACACTGCTACCTACCAAAAAGAGCACCCAAAAGAACCTGAACCAGGGAAGAATAGGAATTGCTACTTGCTGCCTAACCAAAGATGCACTAAAGAGGCAGTCAAAAAGAAAGGGACAATCAAAGATAAAACTGCAGTCGTGATCTTTAACTGATGCCTCACCAACCGAAAGCAGTACCCAACTGCAGCTGCCGAGAACCAGGACAAACAATAGAATTTGACCGAGTAAACCACTCCCAGCCGAAGCAAAAAACAGTGAGCAATTAATGCCATGAAATGCAGCAATAGAGGGCCAGCCGAAAGGATCAAAATAAACAATAGAATTGCTAGCCGAAAGTACATGCATGCAATCCTTTCATTGAGCTTGTCGGCCAACAGGAAAGAAAAAAGTAAAGAGCTGCATGGCCGAAATCTTGAATGGACAGAAGAATTCGGGTGAACTCAAAGTGCTGGCCAAATTATGACTTGACTCCCAACAGCAAGTACAAGGACATTAATTGACCAAGAAGAGAATGCAGCAAAGAGATTGTGGATGCAAATGAAAAGAAAAAGAAGGATTGGACTATGCACCCATCCGAGAGAACATGCAGTCTATTCCTCAAATAAATGATTCATTCGGCCAAGAGTATGCCATGTAGAACACATACACTTGATGCCAAAAATCAGAGGAACAAACAAGAAACAGAGAGCACAAACTGGGAATTAAACTTCAACCTTTCATTCCAAATCAAAAGAGGAGTCACGATACCCCGATTACATATAGAGGGATGATTACAAAACTCTCAATCCATCCTCTCCCTCTCAATCCTCAAGAACACCAAGAGCTACACATGCTTCTTGGGAGGAACACACACATATGGAGAGACCCAAATGGAACCCTAACTTTTATACACACTCTCTCAAATTTCAGCACACCATCTTCCTCTCTATTTATACCCTCTACTAATGGGTTCACCAAGTGCTTTACCCATTTAGCTTTTGCGCTTTACCCATAATCCACTTCCTTTAGTGCAGCTTTGCGTTTTTACCGAAACGCCCCTCGCGCACCTTCCAGGAAGCTTCCTCATTCCTTGCCCTGCAAGCCACGCAGTTTCGCCGTCTTCGGCACACCTCAACCGTTCTGACCTCAGCGCCACCTGCGCCTAGTCCGGTCCACCGTGCCTCGCCACGACTCCACCTCGAGTCCACGTCGTCTTCGACACATCCCGACCGTTCTGACCTCAACGCCACCTGCGCCTAGTCCGGTCCTCCGTGTCTCACCACGACTCCGTCTCGATGTCCTGCAGCCAACACAGACAAGAAACACATCGCATAGCACGGTACAAAACATGTAAACATGGTTAGCACCTACAAATCCTACTCAAGCGAGAAATGACCCACGTGGCCAACCGGGACGACGCCCACGCGTCAAATTTGTCTAGTCACGACCCGACCTCGCCAAATGCCAAAAAGGCACGAATCACTCAAACTAAACTCACTCTAACCAAACCACGAGTCAATTACTCATCACCAACACGGGATTTAGACCACATGGTCTTTCAATCTCCCCCTTGATGAGTATATTGACAAACTCAGAAAAAGCACGAAGTTGAGTTTGAGTTTGAAGAATCCAACATGGTCCAAAGAAGGGAATGAAGCTTATGACCATGTCGACAGAAGGAACCATTAGAGCAACAACTGAAAGAGCAAATTGATCTCCAAAGCTCTAAAATGATCCCAACAGACTTTTTCTTCTCTATTCTCCCCCTTTTGGCAATAAACACATCAAGATGCAATAGAGAGAATATGACATGTCAATGGATGAATATGGCTGAAGTTTGTTTATTTCTAAGCATTGTGAGCCATGAAAATTATCCATAATGACCATAATGTAATACACCAAGCCATAACTCAATAAAACGCTATCTAGATCATGACAACATATATATAAGCCAGCTAGAGCACATAGATGACAATCTGAAATGTAATGCATTTTGTGAGCAAGTCAAGTCATCAATGAGTAAAGTTTAACTAGAGACATCCAAGGATGATGCAGGCCATGTCAATAAGCTAAGCGGAACAAAGAAGCTAACATTGAGTCCAAATAGAGTGCTATAAGCTCAAGATTGAAACATTGGTTAAAATACTTGGTTCTGATTGTAGATTAAGCAAATTGAGCACATTAAACATTGTCTTTTGAAATCATATGGTTGTTTTCAACCCAATTTTTTGTTTATGTGCTAGATCTCAAGCCTTATGCGACTACTCCAAGCAATAAGCTTAAGAAGATAGTCTAGGTCATCCAAAACTCCCCCTGAGTTCATGCCTAGTGCAATGGCAAGCTTTCTCATGAGAAAGAATTGGTGAAATCAGTTTTTTCGCACAAATATGGTGGTTGTCAACCAACATTTTGTTTTATCATGTGCTAGATCTCAAGCCTTATGCGACTACTCCAAGCAAGAAGCTTAAGAAGATAGTCTAGGTCATCCAAAACTCCCCCTAAGTTCATGCCAAGTGCAATGGCAAGCCGTCTCATAGGAAAGAATTGGTGAGATCAGTTTTTTCGCACAAAAGAGATCTTTTTGCTTTTTAACACATTGTACTAACTCATGTATCATCAGGAGACTAAAACAGCTCAAACTAAGGCTCAATATAGATTCAACGCTCTACTCAGCCTATTTGACATGGCATGAATCATAAAAGGATAGCTCAAGAAAGACTAAACTCAAATGCTAGCATGACAAGTTTAATTTAAGTTGATCAATTTTTACTTAACTTATCATGGCAAACGCTAGTCTACACATATGAAGTCATGATAAATCTAGCAAGCTAAGCACAAGTCATGGCAAGATGTAAAGCATTGAAAACATGTCATAGCAGGATAATAATCAAGGCTCAATGTAGTTATATATTACAATGCTAAATGCTAAAATGCAGAAAAATCCAGCTCCCCCTCAACATGACATGCAACTTTTAGTTCAAGTTGAGTTAAGTCAATATTAAGCTCCAGAAGCTCCCAAATGAACTCCCCCTGAACCAAAGCAATAAATTCGAGAAGCTGGCAAAGAAAATCCAAACGGGCAGTCCTTAAAGCATAGATAAGATATAGAGACAACTATGGCTCAGACTGACTCTCATCTGCCCCATATGACTCCAGGACAATCAGCTGACAGTAAATCACACACTAGAGAGCAAACACGTACCCTTTCTACCCGAGGGTGGCCCAACCCTCGCTAGAACCTGCAAGAAGTGAGTGAGCTCGACCTAGTGAGATAAGAAGCAGCTAATCCTGGAAGCACAAGATAAGAGTTAGAAGTCTAAGCATCTCGGCAAGAGAAGCACTCTAACCTATGCTGGAAGGACTAAACCCACATGCACCCCGAGTGCAATGCAACAGAAATGAGACAGAAGCATAATCAATATAGTAAAGCAGTAAAGCCCAAAACTCTCTCTCACTACAATCCGTAAGGACACACCACCCCAAGCTCTCCCCGCAGAGCTGAAAACCTCGAACTATCCAAAGGCTTGGTGAAGATGTCAGCCAACTGGTGGTCACTCTCCACAAACTGGAGCACTATATCACCCTTCTCTACATGGTCTCTAAGGAAGTGGTATCGGATATCAATGTGCTTGGTCCGAGAGTGCTGCACTGGGTTTTTAGCAATATTAATAGCAGACGTGTTATCACAAAAGAGTGGAACACTGTCTAAGGCTAACCCAAAGTCCCGCAGGGTCGAAACCATCCAAAGTACCTGGCTGCAGCAACTGGCAGCAGCAACGTACTCGGCCTCTGCAGTGGACTGTGCAACACCGGACTGCTTCCTCGAAGACCAGGAACGAGAGAAGTGCCAATGAATTGGCAGGTGCCAGAGGTGCTCTTCCTATCTATCCTACAGCCGGCAAAGTCTGCATCCGAGAAGGCTCTCAAGGAAAGACAGGATGAGGAAGAGTACCAGATACCATAGTCAATGGTAGCTCGAAGGTACCGAAAGATGCGCTTCACCGCCTGGCGGTGAGATACGCGAGGAGAAGCCTGAAAACGAGCACACAGACACACTGAGAAGTGTATGTTTGGTCTCGAGGCAGTGAGGTAAAGAAGGGAGCCGATCATACTTCTGTATTCTTTCTGATCAACTGGCTCGCCATCCTCATCTGGGTCAAGATAGGCCGTAGAAGCCATCGGAGTTGACACCGGCTTCCCATCACTCATATCGAAGCGTCTCAGGAGGTCACGAGTGTACTTGCCCTGATGTAGAAAAGTACCCTCCCGAGACTGCTTGATTTGGAAGCCAAGGAAGAAAGTCAACTCACCCATCATGCTCATCTCAAACTCGGTGCTCATGACATCCGAGAACTGAGAAACCAGAGCATGGGAAGAGCCGCCAAAGATGATGTCATCGACATAGATTTGGACGAGCAGAAGGTCACTACCAAGCCTACGGATAAACAAAGTCTTGTCTACTTTACCCATCTCAAACCCATGACTCAACAAGTAGGACTTAAGCCTCTCATACCAAGCTCTGGGGGCCTGCTTAAGTCCATACAACGCTTTGGAAAGCTTGAAGACATGGTGTGGGTATTTGGGGTTCTCGAAACCTGGAGGCTGTCTGACGTAAACTTCTTCCTCAATAACGCCATTAAGGAAGGCACTCTTGACGTCCATCTGGTAGAGCTTGAAACCCTTAGAAGCTGCAAAGGCAAGCAGGATTCTAATGGCCTCAAGTCGAGCTACAGGGGCAAAGGTCTCCTCGAAGTCTAGACCCTCAACCTGGGAAAACCCCTGAGCTACCAGTCTAGCCTTGTTTCGAATAACCACTCCATCCTCGCTCTGCTTGTTCTTGAACACCCACTTAGTCCCAATAATATTGTGACCTCGCGGGGGCTCGACAAGCGACCAGACCTTGTTCCTCTCGAAATTTTCTAGCTCCTCATGCATGGCATTGACCCAAGACTCGTCAGAAAGAGCATGAGAAACATCCTTGGGCTCAAAGGAGGCAATGAAAGCAGAATGGAGACAGAATTGAGATAAGCCAGATTTTGAGCGGGTAACACGCTCGAACAGGTCTCCAATCATCTGCTCAGAAGGATGTCTTTTCTGGATATGTCGGGGAGGTCCAGGATGAGATGAAGAAGTGGCATCTACCTCGTGAGCTGACGAGATAGGAACAGAGCCACTAGCTCCAGAGGAAGCAGAAGGCATGGGCTGATCACCTGGAGGTGCGGTGGAAGACAGCACCTCAAGGGGTGGATAAGGGACTGGATCGGGTAGACAACCCTCATCTCCATCGTCCTCGTCATCCACGAAGATGGTCTCGGACTGCTCTAAAGAACCTGAGATATCAGGCCTAGTCCCCGGACTGGCCTCGTCAAAGGTCACCTCACAGGTCTCTACCATTTTGCTAGACTCACAGTTCCAGACCCTATAAGCCCGCGAAGAAGGCGAGTAACCTAGAAAGATCCCATCACAAGAACGTGACTCGAACTTATCTAGGTTCCCGGACTTCAGAATAAAGCACTTGCAACCAAACACACGAAAATGAGAGACGTTGGGCTTTCGCCCGTATCTCAACTCATAAGAAGTGCGGTGCAAGTGTGCCCGAAGAAAAACTCGATTCGAAACATGGCACGCGGTCGCAATAGCCTCAGCCCAAAACTTCCTAGGTGTAGAGTACTCATCGAGCATCGTCCTGGCCATCTCGACCAAGGTACGGTTCTTCCTCTCCACGACGCCATTTTGCTGTGGGACGTGCGGAGAAGAGAACTGATGCTCTACACCTGTCTCACCACAGAAACTCTCGAAATAGGAATTCTTGAACTCTGTGCCATTGTCACTGCGGATCGCTCTCAAGGCACCTGGGAGCTCAACAGAAAGCCTACTGAAAAGACCTCGGAAATGTGAAAATGTCTCATCCTTCGAGGCTAAGAAAAACACCCAAGAATACCTCGAGAAGTCATCGACCACGACAAGAACATACCACTTCCCTCCTGCTGACTGCACTCGAGCTGGTCCCACTGTATCCATGTGGAGCAGCTGTCCCGGTGCATCGGTCATAGTAACTGTGACCGGAGGGTGAGAAGCGGCAACCATCTTGCCGTGCCGGCACGGGGCGCAAACAAGATCTTTGACCAATTTGAGTTTCGGCAAACCACGAATGAGATCGTGGCCGCTAACTCGGGTCAAATGGTCAAATCCGATATGACCAAGTCTCCTATGCCAGAAAGAGAGGTCGCGGGACTCAGAAGCAACTAAACACCTGAGAGGATCACCAGAAGACTCAGAAAAATCAGCACGAAAGATCCTCCCATAATGAGAAATCCCGCAAACCAGACTACCCGAAGAGTCAAGAATTTTGCAAGCATTTTTCTTGAAGCTCACTTCGAAACCGTCATCGGTAAGCTGAGAAACGGAAAGCAAATTGTACTGCAGCTTACTAACCAAGGCAACATCCTTAAGAATAAAAGAAGCATTAATACGCACAGTACCTTTGGCGATGACCCGCCCAGACGAAGCATCTCCGAAGGTGATCGTCTCATCACCTGGAGCACGGGCTAGGGAGGAGAACCAACGGGAGTCTCCGGTCATGTGACGAGAACAACCGGAGTCTACAAGCCAAACCTTCTCCTTCCCTACCCGGCGAACCTGAGTCAAACAGAGAGTAAAGTCTCAGTACTGGGATAAATCAAGAGAGATTTTGGCACCCAATACCGAGTAACACGTGGAGCAGATGAAGTAGTCAAACACGACTGACCTCTATCTACCCTACGCTCTCCGTGACTCAAAGAAGCAGAAGGTCTATGAGCAGACCTGAAACTGTTGCGGGGTCCGAATGCTACGGGAGAGCGAGTCGGAACACCGGCAACACGCTGATCACGCCGCGGGTAACTGTCTCGACGGGGGAAACGAGATGTACCCTCAGGACGGCGGAAGTCATGACCAGGAGCAACATGAGGACGAAAAACAGAAGACTCAGAAAAACCAAGTCCTCGATGCTGCCCAAACCCATCAACAGCAGTAAACCTAGACCTCGTGTTGGTCCTAGGTGCACTCAGGATCTGGGGCTGACCCTGAATACGCCTAGGAGACTCAACACGGTCTCTACGCGCGATCTTGGCGCGCCTGAAGCATCGATCAACCGTGTGTCCATCCTTCTGACAGAAGGTGCAGTGATACTTCATCCTCTGAGAGGTAGAAGTAGCACGGTCAGGCTTCGCCTTCTGAGAGGCCGAAGCAGCAGGTGCAATCACCTTGCTGTCAGAAATCCCCTGGACATAGCCCGCTGACTTAAATTGGACTTTCTCGGTCCTGGGCTCGGTCTCGATCACACCTGGTGCTATGGGTCTGAGCACAGCAGGTGGATGCTTCCTCATATCCTCATAATAGTCATATCCTAGACCCTGATTAAATCTGCAAATCTTGGACTGGTCTAGAATAAGATTAAGCTTCTTCTTGCCGCCTACAAATCTCTCGAGAGTGTTCATAAGGTACTGACACTCCCGAAAGAGAGAGGTGCAAGAAGAGCAGGGAGAAGAGGGAACAGCAGGAGGTAAGGGAGCAGAAGAAGAACCAACAGTAGAGGAAAGAATGGCTTGTGCACGCACAGCCGACTCTGAGGGGACAGTCCTACTACTAGCAGGTTGGTTCGCGTCTCTAAGCGTCTCATCCTTACCCTGGGGCTTCTCCCCCACACCATCAATCACATCACAACCAGATTGTGGCTTCTCTAGTAAGTCCTTAGTTAGCTTCACACATTTGTCATTCAAAGCAACGAGTTCAAGTTTTAGTTTATCACAACTAATGCATGGTGAGCTAACAGAATCCTTAGTCGCAAACTGAGCTATTTTCTTGTTGTTGTCAATCATTTCTTGAAACTATTTTGAGACAGATTCAAGTTCAGCAGTTAACTTTGGACAATTCAAACATGAATCAATAGGCTCAAGTAAAGAAGCACTCAACTCAGCAATCTTGTGATCTGCCCGTTTTAGGTTCATCTTCAAGTTATTGCAATTTTCACAAGACTCGGGCAGATCAAGGAGCATGGCATAAGGTCCTCTAGCAGCAATGTCCTTATCCTCACATGAGGTGGGAGAAGTAGTCTCATCAGTAGTAAGTAGGGTAACAGCCATCCTACTCAACTCTAACTCAGCAAGCAGACTAACATTCTCCACCTTAACAATATCAAGCTCGGAGGACACACTATCATGAGAGGTCCTTAATTTCTCCATGTCATCAAGCAAGGCACAGCATGTATCACAGTCATCACGGGAGGGAGCAGATGTAAGTGAAGTAATCTCCCGTGACAGTCTATCTATTTCCTTCTCTAACTCGGTACACCTAGACCTAGCTCTAGCATGAAATCCACCTAGCTTAAGAAAAGCATCATTTAGCTGGTCATAAGAAGGGAGTACCTCATCCGAGTCAGAGTACAGCTCGCTGTCGCTGAGTTCGCCCTCGAGGGCCATGAAGCACATGCCGGAGAAGTCGTTGCCGCCGTCCTTGGGCTCTTGGTCACCCGTCCCGTCGTCGTCGCTCCATCCCTCCACCTCGCTGAGGTCGAGGTCGTCGAAGGCGGTGAGGACGCGGTGGAAGAGCTTCTTGGCCTTCCCGAAGTTGCGGAACTTCTTCTTTCCCGGCGTCGGAGCTGGAGGCTTCTTGTTGCGGTTCTTGTCGGTGTAGTCGATCTTGCTCGAACCGCCGTAGTCGTTCTTGCCCTTCTCCAGCTTGGGGCAGTTTGCCCGAATGTGGTTGGGGCCACCACACTCGAAGCAAATCACGGGTCCTCCTCTCTTTCTGTCTCTCCTACCCTTGTAGGCATGTGAAAACCTTCGGGCTAGGAGGGCCAGCCGATCATCCGCAAGCTGCTCTAACTGATCATCAGTTATGTCACAGAGAGCAGCGAGGGAAAAACCGCAAGAAGAATCAGAAGAGAGACCAGAAGCAGAACTGGGATCGGTGACCAAAGCCATCGACTGTGACTTCGACCGACGAGAGACAACGTCAATCTCGTGAGTCTTGAGGCGTGAGTACAGCGCGTCAAGAGTTAGGGTCGAGAGGTCTGTCGTGTCTTTGATGGTGGTCACTTTCATCTCCCACACGCGCAGATCGAGTGCCGCGAGCATCTGACGAGCGTTGTCCGAGTCGGGGTATGTGAGACCGACCGCTCGGAGGTTGCTCAAGATTTTGTGAAATCGCGAAAAGCACTCGTCCAGGGACTCACCAGCAAGCATCTCGAATTTGTTGTATTCGCGCTTGAACTGGTCCTGTCGAACCGTCTTGATCTGGGTGGTGCCCTCATGGTATGCGTCGAGGGTCACCCAGATGTCGTAGGCGGACGACAGGTGAGATATACGGTCAAACTCGCTACGACTCAACCCCTGGATGATGATGTTCCTTGCCTTTGCATTCGCCTCAACATCAGCCATGTTCCCGGCATTGATGTTCTCATCGGCAGGAACAACGAATCGTACCTTGACCTTCCGCCAGATGGCATACCCCTGGGCCTGGATGTATGTCTCCATTCGGCTCTTCCAGAAGGGGTAATCGATGCCATCGAACACGGGCGGCTTGGTCGAGTACTTGTCCGTCGCCATGGCTCTTGAGACCGGTTAAGATCTATGAATTAGAGCTAACCGGCTCTGATACCAATTGTAGGACCGAAATGGCGACAGAGGGGGGTGAATGTCGTCTCAAAAAAAAAATCCCCAACAAGTACTAACAGGTAGTTTCTCAGAAGGCAACCAACGCTATGAAGTGACAGAGGAAAATTTACTGGAGACTTAAAACAGAGAATAATAATATTTGCTAACTAAAACAAGGAACACTGCTACCTACCAAAAAGAGCACCCAAAAGAACCTGAACCAGGGAAGAATAGGAATTGCTACTTGCTGCCTAACCAAAGATGCACTAAAGAGGCAGTCAAAAAGAAAGGGACAATCAAAGATAAAACTGCAGTCGTGATCTTTAACTGATGCCTCACCAACCGAAAGCAGTACCCAACTGCAGCTGCCGAGAACCAGGACAAACAATAGAATTTGACCGAGTAAACCACTCCCAGCCGAAGCAAAAAACAGTGAGCAATTAATGCCATGAAATGCAGCAATAGAGGGCCAGCCGAAAGGATCAAAATAAGCAATAGAATTGCTAGCCGAAAGTACATGCATGCAGTCCTTTCATTGAGCTTGTCGGCCAACAGGAAAGAAAAAAGTAAAGAGCTGCATGGCCGAAATCTTGAATGGACAGAAGAATTCGGGTGAACTCAAAGTGCTGGCCAAATTATGACTTGACTCCCAACAGCAAGTACAAGGACATTAATTGACCAAGAAGAGAATGCAGCAAAGAGATTGTGGATGCAAATGAAAAGAAAAAGAAGGATTGGACTATGCACCCATCCGAGAGAACATGCAGTCTATTCCTCAAATAAATGATTCATTCGGCCAAGAGTATGCCATGTAGAACACATACACTTGATGCCAAAAATCAGAGGAACAAACAAGAAACAGAGAGCACAAACTGGGAATTAAACTTCAACCTTTCATTCCAAATCAAAAGAGGAGTCACGATACCCCGATTACATATAGAGGGATGATTACAAAACTCTCAATCCATCCTCTCCCTCTCAATCCTCAAGAACACCAAGAGCTACACATGCTTCTTGGGAGGAACACACACATATGGAGAGACCCAAATGGAACCCTAACTTTTATACACACTCTCTCAAATTTCAGCACACCATCTTCCTCTCTATTTATACCCTCTACTAATGGGTTCACCAAGTGCTTTACCCATTTAGCTTTTGCGCTTTACCCATAATCCACTTCCTTTAGTGCAGCTTTGCGTTTTTACCGAAACGCCCCTCGCGCACCTTCCAGGAATCTTCCTCATTCCTTGCCCTGCAAGCCACGCAGTTTCGCCGTCTTCGGCACACCTCAACCGTTCTGACCTCAGCGCCACCTGCGCCTAGTCCGGTCCACCATGCCTCGCCACGACTCCACCTCGAGTCCACGTCGTCTTCGACACATCCCGACCGTTCTGACCTCAACGCCACCTGCGCCTAGTCCGGTCCTCCGTGTCTCACCACGACTCCGTCTCGATGTCCTGCAGCCAACACAGACAAGAAACACATCGCATAGCACGGTACAAAACATGTAAACATGGTTAGCACCTACAAATCCTACTCAAGCGAGAAATGACCCACGTGGCCAACCGGGACGACGCCCACGCGTCAAATTTGTCTAGTCACGACCCGACCTCGCCAAATGCCAAAAAGGCACGAATCACTCAAACTAAACTCACTCTAACCAAACCACGAGTCAATTACTCATCACCAACACGGGATTTAGACCACATGGTCTTTCACAATAATTGTAACAAGAATGACGAAACCCACAACAAGAAAAGTTGGCAGTAGCAAACCACGTAGATTTCGTTTATGGGGACCAGATTCTAGAGTTGAATAACAAGGTGGCAGGCCAAAGAGATTACCACACAGACCTTTTTTTTGGGTGAAGAAAAGCAGTTTACCGAAGCATTTTGAAGTAGAAGTCCTGCTGGGTGCTGTCCTTCCAAGTTGTTGTAGGACACATCAAGCGCTGATAGGCTAACCATGCTTGCAAATATGGGTGGTATGCTTCCACTGAACTGATTCAATATGGGTGGTATGCTTCCCGCCGAGGGAAACAGCGACCAAGCTTGTGCACTACCTCAAGCTTTGTGGGATTTGGCCACCAGAGGTGCTAAGCAGAGCTCTAGTCTAACCAAGCTTGTGAAATTGGCAAATTCTGGAGGAAGGTGACCTGATAACTGGTTACCATTCATTGACAGGTCATGGATATTCCTTAAACGGAAATCGTTGTTTGATCCATGCGCCGCACGCATTCGAGCCTCATTGGATCTGGGAGCACGTCATCGCAAGCTCTTTACGTGCAAGCGAGCATGAGAACAACGCGTCGTTCGGCACAAGAACGTCCAGCTTTATCCAATCCTCTTCACCTTTTGCTCCTCTGACACAAGAACACATAATTGTTTGTAGCACAAACGTCCGTGATTCACCACCTACTTAATTAATTAATGCACGCCTTTACTCAAATCAGCAGGAAAAAATTAGAGGAAATCATTATCTTGAATTTGCTCTCGGAATTATACTGATTTGCTCTCAAACTTATCTTGAATTTGCTTATCAAATTTATGCCGAATTTGCTTTTGAATTTTATATTTTATTTGCTCTCGGAATTATCCTAAGTTTTGCTTTCGAAAATATCTTGAATTTACTCTTGGAATTACGTTGATTTGCTCTAAAACTTATCTTGAATTTTGCTCTCCGCAATTGTATATTTCGAACGATGTATCATTGTAACAATTAATCCAGCATACTAAAGTATTGTTTACTATGGCGACCCCACCTGCCTCAGCTTAGTACAAATAGGACGCATGCTAAGAGGCATCCCGCCGTCGTGCGCTCCGGAGTAGCCAAACACCGGGCAAGTACGACACCTTTCATAGCAGTTGAGAATGATGTTTGGGTGACCGGAGAGGCATGCCCACAGAAATACAGAAGTCGATGGTACACGAGCTTGACCCCCGGCCACCAATACACAAGCTGTTTTGCGCACCAAGATAACACGATGTGCCGCGGGAAGGAGTCGTAAAAGGCACGCTTCGGCCCCCACCCTTCGGACTAGAACTCTAAACTTCTCTGCACATTCAAAAACCAAAAAATTGTTTTCAGATACAAGTTCTCTGTAATTTGATTCATGTTAGCTCAAACATTCTTCATGCAATATAAAAGCACTGAGCTAGACCAAATTACCCACACCTTGATCAAAATACCAAATTTTGAACTCACTACCGAAAATTCAGAACACTCTCAGTTAGATCGTTGTGCATAGCCAGTCTGACAATAGAACATAGTTGGTCAGACTGCTATGCACAGCCGGTCTGACCGCTAAGCTAAGCCGGTCAGACTGTTAGAGATTGAAACCAGACTTTAACTTCAAATCTTTCATAAATTTAAAATTTAACTCTATAAATATTGACAAAGGTTCGCCATAAATAACTTTAGGACTTCTCACGTCATCCTTCACTCTATGACAAATTAAGGGCCTGTTTGGGACTGCTCTGCTCCCACTTTTGCAGCTCTGCTCCTAAACTACCCAAGCCAAACAGGTCCAGCTCCAGAAACTCCACTCCAAGAAAAAGGTGGAGTTGAGGGCCAACTCCACGTTTTTCCTGGAGCTCCTCAAGGGGTACTCCAGAAACCAGCGTTTTGTATCTTCTTGTGGAGTTGGAGGGTAATTACCCACCACTGCCATTACACAATTCCATATCGATTCGATTCTTTTTTCTCCTCCCCACCCACCCGCGACTCCTCTCCTCCCCACGCCGGCAGCGCTTCCTCTTCTCCGCCCCGCGCCGCCCCTCTTCTCCGCCCCCCGCCCGCGCCTCCTCTGCTCCGGCCCCCGCCCGCGCCGCGCCGCTCCTCTCCTCCACCCCCTCCCGCGCCGCTCCTCTCCTCCGCCCCCACCCGCGCCGCGCCGCTCCTCTCCTCCGCCCCCTCCCGCGCCGCGCCGCTCCTCTCCTCCGCCCCCCTCCCGCGCCGCGCCGCTCCTCTCGTCCGACCCTTCTGTTCTCTCGACCGAGCCACTGATTCCGGCCGCGACGGCGAGCTCTGCGACAAGGTGATGGACGGAGGTGATAGATCCAGTGATCCTCTAACGGATGACCTCTTTTCTGGCCCCCAAATCTCCTCTGTCTTGTCTTCCCCAACAGGCGCCCAGGCTGCTGGCGCCCAATCGAAGAAGAAACGCGCACCACCAGCGAAGACGAAAGAGGAACAGGTATTGCTCCTTCCTGTATGATCTTCATGAAGCCAGGATCCTACACAATGGTCCGCAAGGAGTGGCCGCCGGACCCCTCTCTCCCGGACATCAAGAACGGCGCCTACACCTCCGACGACTTCCGCATATACTCTTTCAAGGTCCGCGCGCCGCTCTTCTTCTCCGCCCCCACCCCCGCCGCGGCCGCCGCCGACACCCCCTTAGCCGACACCCCCTTAGTTCACTGCCTGAAGATTAGATTTTGATATACAGAATCTTGCAACTTTCAAGTAGTAGGCATTCTATTAGAACTTTTGTTAGAACTTCATGGTTACTCCAGTGCCTAGGAGCTTTTGTTAGAACTTCTGTTAGAATCCTGCTTTCGTTAATCTAGTGCCTAGGAGCTTTTGTAACTACTTCATGATTCATAGGAGCTTTTTTGTGTTATGAATGACAATACCTTTAGTGTGAATAGCATCAGTCCGACAATAGCAATGACAATACATATTGCTTTCGTTGGTCCAGTGCCTAGGACAATAGCAATGACAATATCAGTACTCCATGATTCCCAGGAGCTTTTCTTTGTTATGAATCAACTTACTTGTTTTATTCAAGAAACAAGTAGTCACAAACTATATGTTTTTGTTGTTTCGTGAGTATAATTTTAGAAACATCCAGTGAACCTCTGTATTATGAACAGATGCAAAGAAATGGTAAACAAGCCCCCAGTTGGTTTAGACGTAGAGACCACTTCCTTAGACTTTGTAGCCCTATATTGCAAGTTATGAGATTACCGGTTATGCTTTATTCACATGCTTACAAACAAAAAAACAGCAATTTTAGCTAAATATCGAAATAATTTTGGATAAGTAAAAGAAAATAGGAGGAAAAAGACTGCATACGTAAGCAGGAACTAGGCAAACAACTGCAATGTAATGCATACCTTTTTTACTTCAATAAGTTTGTAAATTGTCATCGTAGTCTGTTTACTCATGAACAACAATTAGTTGAGTTCATTTGGATTTTTTCTATGAACCCTAGGCTTGACTAGTTCTGAAAGCCAAGTGAGCCGTTCGTCATGAATCATGATTTGATACCAACTATGCTGCAGGCACGAAAGATGCAGGAGAGTGGGAGGAAACCTCGGTGGTTTGAAAAGGATACAGCTACCGACACATACCGCTACTGTAACGCCCCCGTTTCCAGGGGCGCATACGGACACGGCACCTCGCAACTATTCACGCATGAACAGTTATGAAGTGTCGCGCAAGAGTATACCATTGCATGCTCACAACAAAAGTCCAGCATATATTTTACATATGGATTAGCATCCCTTTTTCGACAGCGGGGCGTGCAAGCCCAAAGTATACTTACATCACAAAAACTCCAGAATCCGCTTGAGCGCGGCGAAGACCTAAAGCCACGGGTCCTCGACGGGAAGACCTTTCCAACACGAAATCTTGAATTGCCTTCTTTTCCTTCTGGTATCTGTGGCATTTAGCAAGCCTGAGTACTCCGACCCCGTACTCAGCAAATCACAAGGGAAACCCTAACTTACTACTTGCATGGATCAACAAAGGGAGGGAGTATACTTGGTTTATTACTTTTGAGTGGGTGCAGTTTTATTTGCAAACATTTTGATAAAACGGCCCAAAATTACTTCTCAAGAACTCAGGGGTTTTCACGAAGAGTTCATTAACCAACTTAACCAAGTTAAAGTATGTACAAAACTACTTAAGCTTCGCGGCTGGAATCACCCAAGTGACACAGCTCCAATAACCGGGAGCACGGCGTATTCGAATACCATTTATTTGACTCTGCAGAGTTTGCTCAGCTTTACCCACACGATCCCTTAACCCTCATGACTGAGTTAAGGATGCCAGGTCGTTTCGCTGCTCAACTCTTTATATAGGCTCTACCCGGTAGAATTCACTCGGGTCTGGATCCCACACACACACACACACACACACACAAGAGAAAACAGTGTCCGCTTCGAGTGAACTCTACCGTTGTTAGGCACCCATAACGCGGCTCACCTAACCTCACTGCTAACCCTCCTGTAGAGTTTCAATCGAGTTGAGCAGCTACTAGACAAGTGTTGACAAGTCAACTCCTGCGGTTGAGCGATCACTGTGACATTTGCTCAGCGTAAGGGTTTCAGTCCTTATATTTTCACATGGTCCGCAACCTCGCCAGGCCCGCGACCCAAACTGAGGTAAGCGGTGGGCGTAGACCGTCCCGCGGTTTCCCACTCACCCTTACCCTTCTCCAAACCTAGGGTAAAAGATTGGCGAGGACCGTCTTGCGGTTTCCACTCCCCCTTACCCTACCTTGTGCACGCCGGCACTCTCCGCTCTAAGATACGGTGTCCCATACCACCCTACCTTAGAGTCGGGTTTTCTAAATTCTATTGGCTCCACAGCCACAACCTTATTAGTATAACATTTTGCATGATAATAATATCCTACAATTATCTAGATTAACAGGTAATTAATCCTAGGGTTACAATGGCATGGTTACAAGTTTAACATGGCAATCATCGGTGGTAGGTTTAACTACATAACATGTCATTCTAAACCTTTTATTTTACTTTCGAATTAGCATTTCAGAATTAGCTCAATGCAAATAACATATTAGCATAAATAGATAACATGGGTTGCAACATGATCAAAGACTTGTGACTTGCCGTAAACCGGGACGAACTCGGCTAGCTCGAACGTAGAAGCTCCTGGATTCTGCAACTGCACTTGAGCTTCCGGAATCTCCGACACTAACGCAAACACTGAAAATAACATAAATCCAGCTTGAGACTAATCAAGCGAGGAAAAATAATCTATTTAAAAAGGAGTAAAATGCATAAATCCTTCAAATGGAATTTTAGGAATTTATCTGGGAGGAATTTGTGGAAATGGAGATCACCAATGGGTCTGGAATATCATTTGGAGCAAAGTGGTGAAATTTGGGAATTTTTGGGATTTTCTGTGATTTTCTAGGATTTATTTGGATTTTTCTGGATTTTGGAAATTGATAAATCGGGGAAAAATCGGATGAACAGTAACCGGCCCGGTCGCTTGCTACAGTGCGGCCTGGCCCGGGGAACGGCCCGTGCGGCCGGGAGGCCGGCGCGGCCCAACGCGCGCGCTCACGCGCGGGAAGAGGAGCGGGCCGGGGAAAGTCGGCCCACGCCAGCGCGCGTGTCCGCGCGGCCGGATGGCCGACGCGTCGCTCGGGCAGGCGATCCAGATGACGTGGGAGCGGGCGGCCTGGATCTGTGCGGGTGGCGATCGGACGGCAAGGATGCGGGGTAAGCGAGGCGATACGGGGCGGATCAAACGGAGGAGAGGCGGGGTCGTTAAGAGGATCGGACGGCGGAGGGCAGGCGATCATCCGACGCTCAAAAACAGACGGCAACGATTGGATGCGAGGGCTGGGATGCGTCCACGTCGCGGGGAGGAGGGAGTCGTCTTCCTCCTCCAGCCGCTACAGTACCCCGCGGCAGGGATACGGTGGCGATGGCGGCCTGGGCGCCAGGGGGCTCGTCGGCGGTAGTGGAGGGTACCAAGGGGTGGCGGGCGACAAGGTAAGTCCATTTTTGGGCTTAGTGGAGCTCGGGGGTCAGTGGAGGGGGCTGGAGGCAGAAGGGGAAGAAACGGCTTCCCGGCGGCGAAGAAGGTCACCGGAGCCGAGAGGGGTCGATTGGGGCAGTTACACGGTCACGGGGGTGTGGCGCTCACAATGGCGAAGAGGGTGGAGGCTGGGGAGCGTCGAGGGAGGCTGGCCACGGGCGCACGGTTGAAGTCGACGGCGAGCTTCGGTGGCGGCGCTCCACAGTGGGTTCCCTGGTCGGAGGAGAGTACAAACATGGTCAGCGAGCTGAGGAGAAGTTCGGGGAGCAAGCAATTGGGGAATGGGGAAGGGGAGCGGAAGATCGAGCTACGAGGGTTGCCGGCGCAGGGGACGATGGCGGCGGAGCTTCGGGCGAAGAGGATCCAATCGGGAGCTCCTGGAGGTACTAGGGAGTGGCGGGATGTGAATGGAGGCGTTTGGGAGGTTTGGGGAGCAAAGGATCGGACGGGCACCGGGGAGCGGGTTTTATACCCGAGCGGGGGAGGAGAATCCTTCGGGGAGAAGGCAGAGATTCGGGCTCCGGGGCCGACAGGAAGGTAGGGGAGCAGTGAGGACGTCTCCTCTGCACAGTGGAAGGGACGGGTGACGCAAGGCTCGGTGCAGAGGGGGCGACGCGACGGGAGCAGGTGGGCGGCGGGTATGGCGGAGGCGCGTCCGCGCGCGGGAGAGGGAGAAGGCGGCCCCTGGCAGGTGGGGTCGGCACAGGAGAGCGGCGACGTGGCGCGAGGGCATCCGCCCGTTTGGACAGGGCTGTCGGGGCGGCGCGGAGCCAAGCGCGTGCGCGCGAGGAGGAGCAGAGGTGGTGCGGGAGCGGCGCAACGCCAGCGCGGGGAGGAGGCGGGGAGAGGCTGGCAGGTGGGGCCCGGCAACAGGAGGCGGAGGTCGGGGTCAAAGGCGGTTGGGGTGACGGCCGGCGACGGCGAGCCGGCAGCAGGGACGGCGCGGCGGGGCACAGCGCGCAACGCAGGCGCGGGCGCGAGGAGAAGGTGGGTGAGGGAGAGGCGCCAGCGGAGAGGGAGGAAGAAAGCGGGCGCGGGCGCCAGGGGAAGGGGAAAAGCGGGAATGGGCTGAGGCGCCAAAGGAAAAGGGAAAGCGGAATCGCCAAAAGAGGAAAGCGCATTCCGGGGAAACTTTCCAAAAAGGGAAAGTTTCCAGAAAATCAAACAAAAATCCACAAAAATTTTGGAAATTTTCTGGTTTGAATTTTTGGGGTTTTTCAACCTACCCCCCTTAAAAGAATCTCGACCCCGAGATTAACTTGGTCCAGGGAGTAAGTTGGGGAAATCACGCTGCAAGTCTGACTCTCTTTCCCAGGTGGACTCATCCGCTGTGTGATTCTTCCACTGCACTGCAAAATCTGACATTCTTGCTTCTGAGCTGCCTCTCTGATGTTTCAAGTATTTGTAGTGGTTCTTCAGCATACGTGCAATAATCCTGTAACTCAATATCTGACAATAGCATTTCATCTGTTGGCTGTCGTAGACACTTTCGAAGCTGAGACACATGGAACACATTGTATATTCTTGACAGATTGGGCGGTAGCTGTACTTGATAAGCTACCTCTCCAACTTTTCCGGTAACTTGGGACGGTCCCACATATCTCGATGCTAATTTGCCCTTAACTTGAAACTTCTTGACAATCTTGAGTCTTTCTCTGGTGATCTGAACATGTTTCTCTGCGTCTTGAGCAATCTGAGGGCCAATCAGTTGTTGTTTACCTATTTCCGACCAATTCAGTGGAGTTCTGTATTTTCTATCATAAAGTGCTTCAAAGGGGGCCATTTGAATACTGGCTTGATAGCTATTGTTGTATGAGAACTGAGCGAACGGGAGGCAAGTGTTCCACGCTGCTCCATACACAATAGCACAGGCTCTCAGCATATCCTCCAAGATCTGGTTTGTTTTCTCTGTCTGTTCATCTGTCTGAGGGTGGTACACTGAGCTGAGGTGCAAGGTCTTACACTGACTTCATGTAATTTCTTCCAGAACTTGGACGTAAACGGTGCTCTTCTATCTAACACAATTTTCTTAGAAACTCTATGGAGTGTCACAATTCTTGTCAAATACAACTCGGTGAGTTTATCCTTCCCATAAGTTTGTTTGATTGGGAGGAAATGAGCCACCTTGGTCAATCTGTCGACAATGACCCAGATAGCATCATATCCCTCACGAGTCTTTGGAAGTCCTGTAATGAAATCCATGCTGATACTATCCCATTTCCATTCGGGTATTGGCCAAGGCTGCAACAATCTCGATGGTTTTTTTTTCTTTTGTCTATCTTGATCTGCTGGCAGACATCACATTTAGCTACATAGTCTGCCACTTCTTTCTTCATCTGGTTCCACCAATACCTCTTCTTCCAATCTTGATACATCTTTGTGCCTCCTGGATGAATTGAGAATTGAGAGGAGTGGGCCTCAGGTAAGATCAACTCTCTCAACTCCTTGTCGGGTATACAATAGCGATCACGGAAGATAAGGATTCCATGCTCGTCTACCACATACTCTGATGAATTTCCTTCTTGAATGTCCTTTTTCAGTTTTTGAATCTCTTCTTCTTCATCTTGTGCTGCTTTAATCTGATCTGTCAACAATGGTTGGAGTCCTAACGCTGCCATACTGCCTTGTTCAGTGGTTACCAAATTCAGTCGTGGGATATCTCTCTTTGCAACTCTGGTGGGTACTTTGTCATGTTGATTTAGCTTGGGCGAGCCTTGCGGCTAAGGGCATCAGCAACTACGTTAGCCTTGCCCGGGTGATGTTGGAGATCATCATCATAATCTTTGATCAATTCCTGTCATCTTCATTGTCTCCTATTCAACTCTGACTGTGTGAACAGGTACTTCAAGCTCTTATGGTCTGAGGTTATCTCACAACGATTCCCTAACAGGTAGTGTTGCCAAATTTTGAGTGCATACACCACAGCTGCTAGCTCCAAATCGTGTGTGGGGCAATTCTCTTCATGTGGTTTCAGTTGTCTGGATACATAGGCAACAACTTTTCCATCTTGCATAAGCACACATTCCAAACCTTGCTTTGAAGCATCGCAATAGATTTGGAATTCCCTTTCTAGGTTGGGCAAGATCAACACTGGCGTGGTCGTCAACTTGGTCTTCAACAACTGAAAACTCTCTTTTCAAGCATCTGTCCATATGAATGGCATATCTTTCGTCAGTAGTTGAGTGAGTGGACGAAAATCTTTGAGAGCCCTTCTATGAATCGGCGATAATAACCCGCCAATCCAAGGAACTTCTCACTTCCGTTACGGGCTTGGGCTGCTTCCATGTCATAACTGCGGCAATCTTTTCTGATTCAACCTTGACTTCATCTTCCGATATGATATGGTCCAAGAAAACAACTTCTTTCAGCCAAAAGCTGTATTTGTCGAACTTGGCATATAACTTATGCTTTCTCAATTTGGTCAATGCCATGTGCAGATGTTCCTTGTGCCCTTCTTCGCTCTTGGGATAGATCAGACTATCATTAATGAAGACAATCACGAATCGACCCAATTGGTCCATGTGCACCAGATTCATAAGATTCATGAAATAAGCTGGCGCATTGGTTAAACCAAAGGGTACGACCGTGAACTCAAATGATCCATATCTGGTGATGAAGGTCGTCTTCTCTCGATCTTGCTCTCGGATCTTGAGCTGATGGTAACCCGAGCGCAAGTCGATCTTGAAAAAAAATACTTTGGCACCCTTAAGCTGATCAAACAAGTCATCAATTCTGAGCAATGGGTACTCGTTTTTGATTGTAACAGCATTCAATTCTCTGTAATGAACACACATTCTTAGCTTTCCATTCTTCTTCTTCACAAATGATGCTGGTGCCGACCAAGGCGAAACACTTGGTCGAATAAACTCTTTCTCTTGCAGTTCACCTAACTGTCTCTTGAGTTCTTTCAATTCGCTGGCTGACATTCTGTATTGATGCTTGGCAATTAGCTTTGTGTCTGAAATCAACTCTATGACAAGTTCTACTTGTCGGTCAGGGGTCTGTCTGGTAATTCTTCTGGAAACATATCAGGGTATTCTTGTACTACTGGCACTTGATCTGGTGTAACTGCTAGCATGTTGATCATGCGTTTTCTTGCATCCTTCAATACTTCTTTGTTTTTTTTACCACTTTCTGACCCTCAAGGGTTACCAATGATACTGTTTTGATCTCATAATCGACTTTGCCTTTGTTCTGGGCTAGCCAGTTCATGCCCAAAATGACATCTAACCCTTGTGTATCTGGCTGCAACAAATCTGCCTTAACCTTCTCTGGATTGACTTTGACTCCTCTTCATTTGTACCTGTATATCATCCTTGCGTGTGTGGTACAGGTTCCCGCTTGGATGAATTATGTCGTACCAAGGTTGGATATGATTGGGTCTGCTGGAATCAACTCTATTACAACATAACCATCACACCCAGTTCACTTTACACAAATGGTCTGCATACATCTTCATAATTTTGCCACAAGCCTTAGTTAAAGTAATTTACAGACAACTATTCAGTTCTTCAACTAGCTTACAAAAGGATAACCAAAAGTACATCATCTCATTTCTTATTCTGCATAGCTCATATTTTCTGGTCTATCTGCTGGTTTTGGGCCTGGAGTTTAGCTGCTTCTGATGACAAACTCCTCCTGGGACACTGATGCTTGTAGTGTCCAATCTCTCCACAATGGAAACATGTATCTGTCCTTTGTGGACAACTGCTAGTAAGATGCTTGCCACCGCAGGTGAGGCACTTGATGGCGGGTGGCGAGGGAGTGGCATACTGCTGAGACTGTCTGGACTGGGTCTTCGGTATCGTCACAGACTGACGGAAGGGTTGGGATCGGAATGAGGGTGATCCCGTGGTCTTGTTCCGCTGAGCATTGTGTGAAGACTGAGACTTGTGCGCTGTTCTATGCTTTCTGTCATCCTCCATTCTGGTCCTCTTAGGGTAAGATTCATCTTCTTCCATCGGTGGCAGGCGGGATGAGAAGGTCTGCCTTTTTGCTTGCTCTTTAGCTTCTTCTTCGGGTAAGGACTTCAGTGGGCATTGGTCACGATAATGCCCATCCTGTTTGCAGTGAAAACAAGCCGTTGGTGATGGAGCCGAAGGCTTCTTTCGTTTCATGACTTTCACGTAACCTGGTCTTTCTTCTATCTGTAGAGCTCGATCAACCAGGCTCAATAGGCTTGAAAACTTCATGGCCTGAAGGCGTTGTCTTATATTGGGTTGTAGACCTTTCATAAAGTACTCCATCCTTTTAGCTTCGGTGTTAGTTTCCTCTTGAGCATACTGGGATAATTGATGAAATTGTTGTAGATATGCTGTGATGGAGTTTTCTCCTTGTTGAAGATTAAGAAAGTTCTGATATTTTCTTGTGATAACTTCAGGAGGAATATAGACTTTACGAAATCTCTTCACAAAGTCTTCCCATGAAATATCTTTCTCTTTAGGGTGCATCCACTGGATAGCATTCCACCAAGTAATTACGGGCTCGGACAACTGATAGGTGGCGAAAAGAACCTTCTCCTTATTTGTACACTGGATAGTATTCACTCTTCTCTCAATATCTTGTAACCAGTTATCTGCATTCAGCGACTCTGTGGTTGAAGGAAATTTTGGGGGGTGAGTTTGCAGGAATGCTGTAAACTTCAATGCAGTCGCGCGTGATGCTGACACTGACTCTTCGGGTGTCACCTTGACAATGAACGGTAGCTGTGATTCTCCTTGCTGTTCTGACATCTGGACTTGATCTGTGGCAGGTGCACCCTGCCTGTTGGTCTGACCACTCTGCTGTGCTGGATCCATCTGCCAATTGGGAATTTGAGATCAGCTTTGCAGCGGCTTTGGCAATCAAGAATAGGTAAGTAAGACATTGAATTTTCAAGGTAAGTATAGGGCGAAAAAGGTAAGATCGAGAGCGAAAGGGGACAGGAGAAAGTTTTGAACACAGGGGGATTACTGATAATTAAGCAAACAACATACAAAGATAAAGACATAAATTTATAATATGCAAGTGGTACATAAACCACTTAGGGTTCATGAATACACCTGCTTTACATTACAAAAGTACAACTACTACTCAGGGTCAGTCTAGTCTAGCGAACGACGGCTACTCTTCCAGCTGCCGAGAAACGAAATTTTGAAGCTAGACAAGCAAAGCAGTAAACATTTTTGCCAAAGTAAAACTTAAGCAGAAGTAAACTAAGATAGATGAGGTAGCAACAAGAGAGGAAAAGACAGCAATAATACTTATATTTTTCGTAAACCCTTTTTATGGCTTAAATTAAGTTTTGCGATAAAATCGCTTCCTAATTTGCCTTAGGTCTTAACCTACGGTCAAGAGCCTGCTCTGATACCACTTCTTGTAACGCCCCCGTTTCCAGGGGCGCATACGGACACGGCACCTCGCAACTATTCACGCATGAACAGTTATGAAGTGTCGCGCAAGAGTATACCATTGCATGCTCACAACAAAAGTCCAGCATATATTTTACATATGGATTAGCATCCCTTTTTCGACAGCGGGGCGTGCAAGCCCAAAGTATACTTACATCACAAAAACTCCAGAATCCGCTTGAGCGCGGCGAAGACCTAAAGCCACGGGTCCTCGACGGGAAGACCTTTCCAACACGAAATCTTGAATTGCCTTCTTTTCCTTCTGGTATCTGTGGCATTTAGCAAGCCTGAGTACTCCGACCCCGTACTCAGCAAATCACAAGGGAAACCCTAACTTACTACTTGCATGGATCAACAAAGGGAGGGAGTATACTTGGTTTATTACTTTTGAGTGGGTGCAGTTTTATTTGCAAACATTTTGATAAAACGGCCCAAAATTACTTCTCAAGAACTCAGGGGTTTTCACGAAGAGTTCATTAACCAACTTAACCAAGTTAAAGTATGTACAAAACTACTTAAGCTTCGCGGCTGGAATCACCCAAGTGACACAGCTCCAATAACCGGGAGCACGGCGTATTCGAATACCATTTATTTGACTCTGCAGAGTTTGCTCAGCTTTACCCACACGATCCCTTAACCCTCATGACTGAGTTAAGGAAGCCAGGTCGTTTCGCTGCTCAACTCTTTATATAGGCTCTACCCGGTAGAATTCACTCGGGTCTGGATCCCACACACACACACACACACAAGAGAAAACAGTGTCCGCTTCGAGTGAACTCTACCGTTGTTAGGCACCCATAACGCGGCTCACCTAACCTCACTGCTAACCCTCCTGTAGAGTTTCAATCGAGTTGAGCAGCTACTAGACAAGTGTTGACAAGTCAACTCCTGTGGTTGAGCGATCACTGTGACATTTGCTCAGCGTAAGGGTTTCAGTCCTTATATTTTCACATGGTCCGCAACCTCGCCAGGCCCGCGACCCAAACTGAGGTAAGCGGTGGGCGTAGACCGTCCCGCGGTTTCCCACTCACCCTTACCCTTCTCCAAACCTAGGGTAAAAGATTGGCGAGGACCGTCTTGCGGTTTCCACTCCCCCTTACCCTACCTTGTGCACGCCGGCACTCTCCGCTCTAAGATACGGTGTCCCATACCACCCTACCTTAGAGTCGGGTTTTCTAAATTCTATTGGCTCCACAGCCACAACCTTATTAGTATAACATTTTGCATGATAATAATATCCTACAATTATCTAGATTAACAGGTAATTAATCCTAGGGTTACAATGGCATGGTTACAAGTTTAACATGGCAATCATCGGTGGTAGGTTTAACTACATAACATGTCATTCTAAACCTTTTATTTTACTTTCGAATTAGCATTTCAGAATTAGCTCAATGCAAATAACATATTAGCATAAATAGATAACATGGGTTGCAACATGATCAAAGACTTGTGACTTGCCGTAAACCGGGACGAACTCGGCTAGCTCGAACGTAGAAGCTCCTGGATTCTGCAACTGCACTTGAGCTTCCGGAATCTCCGACACTAACGCAAACACTGAAAATAACATAAATCCAGCTTGAGACTAATCAAGCGAGGAAAAATAATCTATTTAAAAAGGAGTAAAATGCATAAATCCTTCAAATGGAATTTTAGGAATTTATCTGGGAGGAATTTGTGGAAATGGAGATCACCAATGGGTCTGGAATATCATTTGGAGCAAAGTGGTGAAATTTGGGAATTTTTGGGATTTTCTGTGATTTTCTAGGATTTATTTGGATTTTTCTGGATTTTGGAAATTGATAAATCGGGGAAAAATCGGATGAACAGTAACCGGCCCGGTCGCTTGCTACAGTGCGGCCTGGCCCGGGGAACGGCCCGCGCGGCCGGGAGGCCGGCGCGGCCCAACGCGCGCGCTCACGCGCGGGAAGAGGAGCGGGCCGGGGAAAGTCGGCCCACGCCAGCGCGCGTGTCCGCGCGGCCGGATGGCCGACGCGTCGCTCGGGCAGGCGATCCAGATGACGTGGGAGCGGGCGGCCTGGATCTGTGCGGGTGGCGATCGGACGGCAAGGATGCGGGGTAAGCGAGGCGATACGGGGCGGATCAAACGGAGGAGAGGCGGGGTCGTTAAGAGGATCGGACGGCGGAGGGCAGGCGATCATCCGACGCTCAAAAACAGACGGCAACGATTGGATGCGAGGGCTGGGATGCGTCCACGTCGCGGGGAGGAGGGAGTCGTCTTCCTCCTCCAGCCGCTACAGTACCCCGCGGCAGGGATACGGTGGCGATGGCGGCCTGGGCGCCAGGGGGCTCGTCGGCGGTAGTGGAGGGTACCAAGGGGTGGCGGGCGACAAGGTAAGTCCATTTTTGGGCTTAGTGGAGCTCGGGGGTCAGTGGAGGGGGCTGGAGGCAGAAGGGGAAGAAACGGCTTCCCGGCGGCGAAGAAGGTCACCTGAGCCGAGAGGGGTCGATTGGGGCAGTTACACGGTCACGGGGGTGTGGCGCTCACAATGGCGAAGAGGGTGGAGGCTGGGGAGCGTCGAGGGAGGCTGGCCACGGGCGCACGGTTGAAGTCGACGGCGAGCTTCGGTGGCGGCGCTCCACAGTGGGTTCCCTGGTCGGAGGAGAGTACAAACATGGTCAGCGAGCTGAGGAGAAGTTCGGGGAGCAAGCAATTGGGGAATGGGGAAGGGGAGCGGAAGATCGAGCTACGGGGGTTGCCGGCGCAGGGGACGATGGCGGCGGAGCTTCGGGCGAAGAGGATCCAATCGGGAGCTCCTGGAGGTACTAGGGAGTGGCGGGATGTGAATGGAGGCGTTTGGGAGGTTTGGGGAGCAAAGGATCGGACGGGCACCGGGGAGCGGGTTTTATACCCGAGCGGGGGAGGAGAATCCTTCGGGGAGAAGGCAGAGATTCGGGCTCCGGGGCCGACAGGAAGGTAGGGGAGCAGTGAGGACGTCTCCTCTGCACAGTGGAAGGGACGGGTGACGCAAGGCTCGGTGCAGAGGGGGCGACGCGACGGGAGCAGGTGGGCGGCGGGTATGGCGGAGGCGCGTCCGCGCGCGGGAGAGGGAGAAGGCGGCCCCTGGCAGGTGGGGTCGGCACAGGAGAGCGGCGACGTGGCGCGAGGGCATCCGCCCGTTTGGACAGGGCTGTCGGGGCGGCGCGGAGCCAAGCGCGTGCGCGCGAGGAGGAGCAGAGGTGGTGCGGGAGCGGCGCAACGCCAGCGCGGGGAGGAGGCGGGGAGAGGCTGGCAGGTGGGGCCCGGCAACAGGAGGCGGAGGTCGGGGTCAAAGGCGGTTGGGGTGACGGCCGGCGACGGCGAGCCGGCAGCAGGGACGGCGCGGCGGGGCACAGCGCGCAACGCAGGCGCGGGCGCGAGGAGAAGGTGGGTGAGGGAGAGGCGCCAGCGGAGAGGGAGGAAGAAAGCGGGCGCGGGCGCCAGGGGAAGGGGAAAAGCGGGAATGGGCTGAGGCGCCAAAGGAAAAGGGAAAGCGGAATCGCCAAAAGAGGAAAGCGCATTCCGGGGAAACTTTCCAAAAAGGGAAAGTTTCCAGAAAATCAAACAAAAATCCACAAAAATTTTGGAAATTTTCTGGTTTGAATTTTTGGGGTTTTTCAGCTACCTTGGTGGTTACTGGGAATCCAGAGAAAAGGGCAGCTGGGAAGGCTGCCCAGACATCTTCGGACAAGTTCCTAACGATCTGATTATAACTGACTAGGTCGAGTAGGTTACATGTTTTCTAGTTCTCTGTTTTGTTTTATTCTTCTTTTGGGATCTGTTGATTCCAGATTTTTAGTGGTTTATATTAGAGCAATTAAATGCCCGTTGGCCTGTAAGCAAAGGCTGCCCTCCAGATGTGTTGTTTCCTGTACATAATAAGGAATGGCTCGTCCAAAATGTCACTTCGAATCAATGTTTTCTTGTGAGGAATTCTTTCCCACAAGTTCAGATGTGTTGTTTCCTGTACATAATAAGGAATGGCTCGTCCAAAATGTCACTTCGAATCAATGTTTTCTTGTGAGGAATTCTTTCCCACAAGTTCAGAGTGTGTTTGTGTATATTGGATTTGGATATGTAACATGCATTGAAGTGCCAAAGAATGTGAAATTCTACGTCATGACGTTGTAATGTGGCCACTCAGTTCATTTGCATGTTAGTTGGCAACGTGTATTGAAGCGCCAAAGAATATGACGGTGTGCTGCAACGGTAGTATATTTCGATGGCAGGGAGATGGAATTTAATTTTTCTTGGATTTTCGTTTAAACGAATGCCAAACTGGTATGTTCTTTATTTGGCAACAAAAAATATTCAGTTACATCATATTTCAATTGGCAACAAAAAATATTCAGTTACATATACTCCGCAGACATCAAAATATACATCAAACATTATTCAGGGGCACATTGGACCTTTCTTAGGGAAACCTCACATTTCTGGAGCTGGAGTTAGGCTGCGTGCCAAACAGGACAACCTGCTCCAGGAACTCTAAAGTGGAGCTGCTCCATGGTGGAGTTGATGGAGCAGAGCTGAAAAAACTGGAGCAGAGCAGTCACAAACAGACCCTAACAAGGTCGTCCCCCAGGGCCGCTACTTCTCGCATCTGTCCTCGCCTCTTCGGCGCTGGTGCGTCCAGGTGCTGGATCCGCCCCGGCCTCCATCGCCAAGCATGTGGGCCCCAACGCCGGCCGCCCCCTCCGCCGCGCCGTCGCAGCCCTTCCTCCCTCCGCCGAACGCCCAGCTCGCCCCCAACCGTGGCTGGAAGCGCAAGAACCCCAACTCCGGCGGCGTCGGCTGCAGCGGACATGGATCCCAGCCACATGATGACCCGAAGCTTTCCCATGTGGTCCCCACCGCCGGCCGCCCCCCTCCGCCGCGCCGCAGCAGCCCTTCCTCCCTCCGCCCAACGCCCAGCTCGCCCCCAACCGTGGCTAGAAGCGCAAGAACCCCAACTCCGGCGGCGTCGGCTACCAGCCTCCCGCCCTCCGCGACCTCCAGGTGCAGAACCGCGCCAAGGCTCGCCGCTGGTTCAAGAATCACAACCCCAATCCCAACAACCGCAGCTACTTCTTCCGCAAGCCCAAGGTAAAATCGAGCTAATGTTAAGTTGCTAACCACATAACAGACACTTATGTTTAAACTGCCTTTTCACTTTCTTTTTTTCTTTCTTAGCTTAGCTTGGCCTAGAAGTCTAGAACTTCTCACTGAGATAAGCATAAGCTGTAAATGCAAATCCTTATTAATTAGCTTTTGGGGGGCATGCCATACGTCTTCGATTGAACATTTGATATGTTATGATTGAAAATTTGCCACAGTTTCTATGAGTTATCTAAATAACTGAGTATCTGAGATAATGCGACTTCTAGCCTAGAAGCTCTATTAGCTGTTGTAAGAAAGGAATCTTAGTTAGGGAAAACAGGCCCATGATACTAAGAGTTGCCCTTGTGAATTTGTTTTCCGATCATCCTGCATAATGATTTGGTCATGCAATAAGCAATGTGAGCTTACGATCATGGTTATTTGACCTGTAAGATTTACATCTCATGTAGTAAAATCTATCAATCTGTCATAGTATTATAGTATCCATGCTTAGCTGCAAAACTACCCATGCACTTGGCTCGAATTCAACCAAAACTTCAAAACTGACAAATGAATATTTGTTTAATACTTTACATATCTTCACCAAAAATAACAAGTGACCTTATATATACTGTGTTGGATACTTACTTCCTTCACATATTATTTGATGATTGCTCATGTTTTCTTTTCTTTCCTCTGTTGCAGACTGTGCCAGTTAAGCCAAAGCCATTATTAAATAAGGGGGAAGCCTGTGATTCTCAAGCTTGAGTGGGGCATGGAGTATAAAGGTACTGTTATGGGTTTTCCTTACTTTTTAGTTGCATCCATTATTTAATTTTCCTATCCAGACGTTTCATTCTTGAACCTACCCTCAATTGTACCAAGGCATAAATGATTATCTTTTCTATCCCAGGATATCTTGTTTCAGTGGACTCCTATATGAATCTGCAGGGGGCCATCTGCAGGTATACTTAATATTTTATTTGTGGTTAACATGCATGATGGAGGACACTTGCAGTATCATTGTTTCACGGCACTATTAAAGACGTGGAGCCATTCTCCTTTGAATATGGATGAACAAAAGGAAGCTTTGTTGCTTACACAGTTACACTTCCTACTAATTGCAGCTTGCAAATACTGAAGAATGCAAATACTGAAGAATACATTGATGGGCATTGGAGTTCTATGGAAATCTGGGGGAGATACTTATAAGGTAATCCATTCATGAATCTTTGATCATAGATAGAATGTACAAGTAGTATATGGCTATATATTTGGTGAGATTTCCCATAGAAAGCTCCCATGCTCTGTTATTTCTGTGTACGTATCCTTGATTTGAGTCAACAACTGGTAGGGCTCCTGTTCTCCTGTGAGTCAACAACTGGTAAGGCTCCTATAGTCCAGTCAGTTAACAAGCTGTCATTAACAATTTTGTTTTTGGCTGGTTTAGTGTCGCTGTATTGTTGGAAGCGAGGATGCTTCATGGTCATTAGACACTAGAGACAACTAATAACATCTTTTTTTGGGAAAGAAAATCTAAATACACATAACTAACGCATTGCAGATATTTTCTCAACTTATATCGCCGACGCCGGTCACGCTGCTTGCGAGTCTTCCCTCCCTCGCTTCCGCCACCTAACCCACCTCCATCCCCACACCGCCCTCTTCTCAGCCTCTTGTTTCCTCCACGTCTCCTCCCCTGCTCTGAATGATATTTCCCTCTCTGAAGGTTACCAGTTTTGGTGGGTTTTTGCTCAAAGAGAATATCATGACACTTTACTTTGCCCAGAGATTCACATAAGTCTCAAATATAATTTGCGCTGGTGAGAGGAATTCCTGCATTTCTTTTGATGTTGGGCACACGCCGTCTTCCTTTTCCGGCACAGCCCTTCGATTTTGTCCATTGCTCCCGGTGTTTGATACCTTTAACCGCCTATAGTAAGTAGCGTATTTGTTCTGCATTTGATATGCTGCATGGACATGGACATGGACCTCTCTCTCTCTCTCTCTCTCTCTCTCTGACCCGTGTACACTGGCAGATGACAGTTATTTGATCGAAGAAGTCGAAGAAGCAACAGAAGGAATGGAGTAAACTTCAATCAATGGCATGGTCTTTCTGGTACAGGTTGATCACTGTAGATGGTAATACTGCCATATGGAAGAAACTTGCGCAGACTTCATGTCTTCCTAACTAAAATGAATTTGGCCTTGATTTGTGTAGCACTAATGATGATCCAGGTGAAGCATGGTAATGCTTTTTGTGAATTACTTATGTTTCTGTGCTTGCAAAGTATATTTTTAGCTTGAGTATGGCAGAAGGCCTTTTGTATATTTTCATCTGTTTGATTATAGGTTTACCATGCAGGTACTTCAAGTTGAAGAAATGTGGTAGTAAAGTTTCTCTGGTGGAAGAAGTATCTGTTGGTTCCTGTTGTAGGAGTGGTCCCCACCTAAGCCCAGCCGGCCTGTTAGAAGGATGTAAGGCCCAAGGTGGGGCATGTATGATGACATAAATACCCTTGAGAGGGATACTTAAATGTAAGGGTATAATTGTAAAACACTCCCCATGTGGATGTATATATATACCGTTCAGGCCATGGGGAAAACCCAAAGCAATGCTCACCTAACTCTCCACTGCCATACTTCTCTATCTGTTTGGTCTGTAACCACAACAGTTCCATTCCTAGGTTGCCAAATAGGCTGTCTAAACCTTCTGCTAGGGCCTCTCCTATGGACAATGGAGCAAACCTGTTTGAAGTAGATACTCAGAAGTGGGTCAAACGACTAACGAGTATCGTATTATAAGAAATTGCTTGGTGTGAAGCTTGGGACTACACGCATACGAAATATCATGGACATGAATGCATTTTTTGTTGGATTGGCAGCTGCTGTAGTGTCTGACCCTGTGTGGGTTATGAATGTTGTTCCTGCTCAAAAACCATTGACACTTTGTGATAGGGGACTTATTGGAGTTTATCATGACTGGTAAGAAATCCAATACTTAATTTGATTTGTCTCATTCAAATCTATAGAAATTTGCACTGCCTTGCTGCTCACGTGTTTGTTTCCCTCAGTTGATTAATGACTACATTGCCAAATTCTAAATTACAAAGTGGATACCATGTTCAACTTAAGTTGCCACTTTTTTTTGTTTTAGTCGAGCTTCTCTTTTTGAGGTAGTTTAGCTTAAATTATCATGTTCAATTACTTCACAGCTACTTGTGATTCTTTTGCAAACATTATTTAGTTCAAATTTAATGGTTGTTAACATGTACTTACCATTTTGTATTTTTTCAAATTTAATGGTTGTTAACATGTAACTACCATTTTGTATTTACTGTGCTGCAGAGATTGTTGTCAGCCCACTGTACGTGTTCCTTTCTGTGGTCAAGAGTCAGCCGTGCCCTAAGTTCCAAGTTGCTGCTCAAAATTGCTGGATACAGAAGGGAGGTGCTTTCATCGGTGAGGTTAGGTTAGTATTCAGTTATCTGTCAGTTGTACACCCAATATGTTGTAATGACCATGAGATGGATTGACTGCAAATCTACAATGCAAATTACTCTGGTATGAAGTCTCCTGCTCATTTTCACATGGTCCAAAAACAGTGCTGGCTTTTCTAGATTCTAAGCCAGCCCTCCTTCACCTGGCTTTACCAATTCAATACTGATGTTAGATTTGTTCAATCACACATAACTAATTCAGATGAATAGTACTATACCTGCATTTCCCCAGTCAACTTATCTGTTTGTTGATAATCTATTGCTAATGCACTGCTGAGATGCTTGTCAACAAGGTTCCAAAAACCGGAACCGGAAGAAATCCCGGTCGGCGGCTGGTAACGGTAACCGGGCGGTTACCGGAAAAACCGGTCACAATTTGAAAATCAAAATTTGAATTTTGAGATATTTTGAAACCGGTAACCGGAAAACCGGAAAAAACCGGCTAAAATTCGAAAAAAAAAATCATACCGGCCGGTTTTTAGGTTACCGGTCTCCACCGGTAAAACCGGTAACCGGCGGTTACCGGCCGGGATTTTGAACCATGCTTGTCAACCTTGACATTCCCTGGATCATTCTTAGAGACACTGAAAGGAGGAGCTTGTTGGGAGAATCAAGTGAGGTATGCTCCACTTTACATTTTCGCATCGTGTATTCATAACTTAAGTGCAATTGTAATTACAAATAGCGCAACCAACAAAACGTGTGCAATACTGCTATTTGAAAACACGTCATCAATATGGTGGTTACTGAGCTGACACTCCTGTCTTCTTTAATCCCCTTCCAATATCACCAAATAAGCATTCATTTTATAAAGGTGTTTGTCTGCATTCTATTTCATAGACGATGTACTGTATTTTTTAAAATATCGTAATCACTTGACTGATCTAAAGAGAGTTCACATCTAATCGTTATCTGCCCATGGTAATATTTTTAGATAACAATTTGTTGCTACCATTTTATGCAGGTAGAAGAAGAAGCAATCATACACATGTTACAGGACTTCTTCCAAAGGTACATTGCTCAGCTACATACAAATGATTTGGGGTGGATACACTGTTGCTGCCACCACTCTGACCATCCGATTGGAACTATTGAGCTGAACGTCATTTTGGTGTTAAGCCAACCAATGATGTTTTGTTGAAAACTAAAAGATATAGGGTCTGTTTGGCAACGGCTGCGGCTTTTGGCTGAAGTTTTTGAATTTTGGTTGTTTATGGTACAGATTACAGAGAGAGATACTCATTTGCGATTTTGGATGGTACAGATGTTGAGCTTTTAACGTGTACATCGTTTAACTTGTAGATCCTGTCTTGAGAAAATACTCCGTTTGAAAGCTAGGTACTGTAGCAAAAGCAAAAGCCGCCAGCTTCGGAGGAAAAGAATATGCCCATATTGCAGAAAATAATAGATGGGAGAACAAAGAATTTGGAAATAAGAGGGGCTTAATTTATCAGACTACTGAAAGTGTTGAACTTCCCTATTATGGTAGATGTTAGTCTTTACTGATTTTCCTATTGCTTACATATCTTAATCCTCCTATTTTAGGCCGAACAAATGACTGTCAGAATAACAGTCTTTGGTAAGAGCCGCTCATCTGAAAAACACAATTTATTCTTACTAAACATTCTAGAGCTTGCATCCTCTTGGACTCTTCGAGTGATTTATCATACATGTGTAAAAACTAAAAGGAGATGCTGACAGAAGTGACATGCTTACATACAAAAGTTCCTTCTCAGGATTTAGCTAAAGTAGCTTGTTTCGACAGACCATTCTACCTTTAAATTGGACTAATCTAAAACTGTATGTCTATATGCACATATGTATATATAATTTTTGTTACGACCCAGTGTTGACCGATAACAGAAAAAACTCAAAACGAGTTAACGTGTACTTGCTAGACCAACTGAAATGGAAGCCTCTTGTTCCGTCATGTGTATAACAAGTACCTACTTACGTGCTACCATATAATTGTTATCTACGTTATAACGTCTATGTTTCGTGTTTCCCCAGCTAGGCCACTGTTAAGCGGTTGCGCTAGCGCACCCGCACAACATAGGATTATATATATAGTGTTCCTCTTTTGTTCTTGCATCTATGTCATTTAGTTGTTGTATACATACCTACCATAAATGATATGCCAAATTTGCTGCTGTGCCATGGACATTTTTTTGTCTGTTTTTTCGACGTATCTGTCTTTGATATGATTATGAGGTGGATCCAAATATGTTAAAATGTTTTCATATCATTAAAAGTAGTTTGCCTTCCGAGCACACACTTAAAATCGGCCGGCACTGCTTAGCGCGCCACCCTTTCTAGTACATATCACCATTACCAAAGAAATAAGATTAAGCCACAGTTTTCAGAATCGCATTACAAGCAACAGCGGAAACGGACGTAGTAAACTAGTACACACCAAATTAACATGCTTGCATAGCCACACAAAATCATGCAAATATAATTTCGTCGTCTCCAATTCCAGAGCTCAGAGCGTGGTGGTAGAGGCCCTGCCATCGTACGGCCAGGCGGCGCCGACAGGATAACCGCGCTGTTCAGGCTGGAAGTAGGGCGGCTGCCCCATGGCGATCCCCGGCTGCCACTGCTGCTGCGCCGTCTCCTCCGGCGGCGCCGATAGCTCGAGCAGGAAGTAGGAGGTGATGCCCAAGGAAACGACGACGAGGGACAGCACCGACGCGGTGGCGAAGACCCCGCCCGGCAGGACATAGCACTCGCCCTGCTGGCTGGTGCTTGAGCCGCCGACCTTCGCCGGCTTCCGTTCCACGGCCGCGTTCCGCAGGGCGCCGACGAAGAACAGCCACACCGCGATGATCAGCAGGACCCTATCAAGTACCACGAAACAGTCACAGATGCATGTACACACACAAAGTGCAAGCAGACTTAAAAAGAGTTGGGTAGGTACCATGAGACGACGGACATGACGACGGCGACGACGTGCTTGGTCTTCGACGGGTTCCTCCGCGTCCGGCAGCACCCGCAGCAGCCGGTGGCGGAGCTGACGACGACCTGCGCCATCAGGAGGAACAGCGCGCCCGCGACGCCGCACCCCAGCGCCGGCGTGGTCCGGTACACGCAGTTCACCCCGTCGTACCTGACGAAGGACTGCATGCATGTACAACACGTATAGTATCTGTCAGCTCTCGATCTATCTCCTGCCTCGCTAAAGTAAAAGCACGGTGCTACAGGACAGTTATGTGCCTGGGATTTGGTGCCCTCGCCGACGAACCCTAGGATGACGGCGACGAGGCCCAGCAGGCCCACCGTGCCGCAGATCACAGCGGCGTTCTTCTCCATGGCCGGCTCCTCGATCCTCGCTCCCCGGCTCGACCAAAATGCACGTGTACTAGGACAAATTTGGTGTCCAGTGTATATATAGATAGGTAGGTTGGTAGATATTTGTGTGTAAATTCCACCCTAGTTTGTTAATTAGGTTGTTAAATATGATCGATTGCTTATTCGATCTAGGTGTATGTTCTTTTATATTAATGGTTTATGGTTTAAATATTTAAATTCTGACTGTTCATAAGAGACAGTACGTATAGAAAAATAGTCACATGTGATTTTGGCCGATACAGCTGAACTCAGTACACTTTTTACTACAATTTTCTTATTGATCCTATCTTAAAAAATGCACCATTTAAAAGCTGTTTACTATAAACAGTATAAGCATAAGTTAACTTTAAGCCTAAATAAACCCGGCCTTATGTTTGTCTTGTGTACATTTATACACGCTAGCTAGCTATCTCATTGTCCTTGTGTTCTCAGCCAATGCACCGCAACAGTATATAATATAACACTTGTAGCTTTCTTAGTGCCTTGCTAGCGAGGGCCAGGTACGTACAAGCTACGGGGTGGTCATCACTATGCTTTTGATAGTAATTAGTTGGACTGAATCAAGCAATGTAAGAGTAATACGTGGTCAGGTGACGTAACGACCGGAATTGTGTCTTCACTAAACCTTTTCTAGTTATAAATATTGTTGTAACTTTATTTTCACTTTGTTTATACATATACTACTCTCTCGTTAAATTTTAAAAAAGCACCTGGCTGCCAAGACACCCAACTCAATAACCATCCGATACATTCAAATTTGGTAGTTTGAGTATGAAATGTTTCATACCCTTAATATATTTGTGGTGAGTAGGTGTTGAACTCAGTCCAAACAAATTTGATCTACTTTTGAATTTAATGTGGCTACAATTATTATATACCATGAAACTAGCTCAAACTAGTTAAAGTGCATTTGTATTGGCTTTTGTTGATGGTTTTTTTTGTTGTGGTTTATACCTTTTGGCTAACAATAAATATAAGTGACTGAAAGAAATAGATTTTAAAAGGAGGGGGCGAGCGGTGCAAAAAGTGAAGGAGAGATATGTGCGCGTGACGGGAGTGAGAGAAGTGGGAGGAGTGGAGAAGCTGCTTCGAGAAGCTAGGTGTTCATATTGGCTTTTCTAAGTAGAATCTATAAATAGAAGTCAATATGAACAGTGCCTAAATTGAAGATGAATTTAATTTTTCGGAGTTCGATATTTCAAATACACTTTTTATGAGTATGTGAAGATACACACGTCAAACGTTATGAATCTCAAAACATATCAACAGGTATTAATTTTTTAGGGCAACAGATACTGATTTTGGTGCTCAATCACCAAAGTGAATTTTTTAAATAATCTATTTTTATTCTGAATTATAGTAATATACCTGTGTTTTATTCTTTTTTGTAGTAGTAGCCATCTATCGTTTCACAGTTAGGCGACTAGCCCAAGTCGCCCAACCGTGGAGCGACTAGACCCTAGTCGCTCAACCTGGTCGAGCAACTAGCTCAAGTGGCAATTATGGGGGAGTAAATGATAATTTTTGTAGGTAATATATTAAGCAAATATTTTTTGTAGGTTGTTATTTTTTTAGAAATAAAAGGGTAGATAAGGTTGATTGGTCCGTTTGTAATTTTCATAGATTCTCAAGGGTACAAAATCTGTTATGCTCGCAATAACATTTTGTGATCATCGTATGTTGTTGTAGTGTGATAAATTTCTGAAGAATTTTGTGAGGATGATTGAGATAGCAATGATTCATAAGTAGGAGGGTAAGTGATACTGCGATGCAACAGGGAATTCATACACAGAGGAGAACTTTAGATAAATGGTGTAATGATAACAACATGATAATTGATCCGACAAAAGGGTTACAAGGCACACGGGCTAATGAATGAAGGTACACGCATGTCTTTAGGGAATTAGAAATATATGGGATCATATGGACAGGGAGGGTCGACCTACTGCTTGGAACGTGGCCATGTACCCTTGCAGTCCAGCTTGGCGTTGTACTCCTCGCCTTGCACATTATCTTTCATCGTGATGGCCCTCTTTTGCACCCTCTTAGCCTCCCATCGCCTAACATGCTTACGCTCCTACTCCTCCTGTAGCCTCTCCCACCTCTTGTTCTCCTCCTTCTTAGCCTGTAGCTCTGCGAGGCAACTTTCACCACCCTCACGGTCCTGACACCGCAAAGCGGGCATAGGAGGGGGGCACGGCTCGACCCAAAATCGTTGGGCATACTGCGAGATCAATAAGCTCCGGAGTTGGCAGTTGAGGAGGTGAGTGGTGTGTGTAAGGCCACTGAGTAAACACCCTATAGTGAGCGATGTCTGCTGAGGAGCCTCCCAGTCCTTCAAGAGCTAATAGATGTGTTTCATTCTCCCTTGCCATGTTATCTAGTTAGTGTTGTTGGTAAGGAGTTTCTGGCAGAGTAGCATTGTATTTATAGTGGGAGTGGACGCACCTGTAGCGGCTCCATTGTGATGAGGCATGGATGTGTTTCGCGTCTGTGCGCCGCGCCCTTCGAGGAGGAAGCTTGCGATAGTCGAGTGGTCTTTTCGTGCTTCGCAGAGTAAGGTCATGTCTCGCTTTTCAGAGAGTGATCACGTCCTACTCTGCAGAGAGAAGTCATGTCCTGCTATATACAGAGTGGTCACATCTTGCTTTGCAGAGCAAAGTCACGCACTACTTTATATAGCGAGGTCACATCATGCTTTACAGAGATAGGTAACGATGATGGATTGGCACTGCAAGTGAAGTTATAGTTTGCAATTGCGATATAATTAGTTCCACACTGTGTACAACAAACAAAGTACCCACTAAAGTACAAGTTACAACATGATAGCATTTCTAATATTAGTACCACTACACACACAACAAGAAATGGTGCTGCACTTCACACTGGTGTTCCTACTCATTTGGCAGGCGCCTTGCAACTTCTCACAGTGTGCCCTTCCTGGCCACAGTGGCTGTAATGTCTACCTACTGCTCAAGCTTCCCCTTCATCCATATTGTTTCTAATGCAATGACTCTGTCGATGACCCTTCTCACCCTTCAATAGGTCAAGATCTGGAACCCAAGTCCTCTGTGCAATATCCAACATGGCGAAGTTGCCCACAACCCTAAAACCTCTTAGCTCACTGCACGTCTGCAGCACTTTCTTCTTTATAAAGTACTCCGACATGAAGTTCGATGGGTCCATATTGATAGTCCCTTATGCGATGAGGACATGAGAGTATGGCTTATGAAGGAGCTTTGGCTTATTGCATGTACAACTAGGTTCGTTCACGTGATTTCTAAGGCACACCTCGTAGATAACAAGAGAGTGAGCCACACCAATTCGGCTCTATCCCAAAGGAGCACGTCGAAATGATGCTCCGTATTGCCCATCATGAAGATTGTCTACAACTGACCTTTCTCGGTCTTGGCCTGCATTTACGCTGTAATCTTCGAGTAGTATGGTTGTCGGGACCCCGGATTATCAAACCCGGACCCTCTGTGTATTACAGCACTAGTCCCAGATCAAAGCTAGTGCACACAGTTAAACAGAAATGAATACATCACCAACAACGATTTATTACAATAATTAAGAGTACTGACCGAAAGGTCTCATTATTACAATTGAGGTTTCATGACCTCGCACACACGAAACACAGCGGAAGCAAATGATAAACTCGGCGAAGTCCCATCAATACGCCACAGGCAATTGACTGGGGAAGCGCGACCTAGTACTCCGGGAATCCTTCATCAAAGTCACATGCGAAGTAGTCGTAATCACCTTCTTGAGCTTCATATTCTTCTGGGGATTATTTTTGGAGTGTAGCATGTGAGTACATAAAGTACTCCGCAAGTCTTGGGAAAAATGCATAGATGCAAGGTTTGACAAAGGAAGGCTATATGGTTCTTTTGCACAAAGCAATATTTTAAATTCAATTACTACTAATTATTTTCGAAGGCATCAATTTAATAAAGTAAATGATTTTAACAGAACTAACAATTATTCCCTAGTGAAGGTTCCATCTACCAACACTAGATTAATCATTTCCAACTGATCAAGTTAATATTGCGGGTTACATCCACCCCCTCTGGCTCCATCCGCCAGGATACCCATCCGAGAGTTCCCTCCACTCTCGGAATACAAAAATTTTGATTTTAAAACAAAACCAGAAATCTACCATATGCATGCATTCCTTGCCCGCCCTTGACCGTGGGCACGGCTATTCGAATAGTTTTACACTCTGCAGAGGTTGTACAACTTTACCCACAAGAGATAATTTATCCTTAAAAGTCAACACGCTTCCTTTGGCATGAGACCCAGATAAAATATCACAAAGCCTTTACCTTACTCTAATCTAGCTAGATACCACCCGCTGAGGTTTCACCGCAGGTAGGCTAACTGCCCGAACCGAAGCCCCCTCTTGCGCCATATGAGTACAGTAAATCCCTGTCCCTCACTGTGAATAACCAGTCCATCCCTGGCACCCACTTTCCACTGGTGGCACCTAAACTAGACTATCATAAGTTAGTCAGCTAGGTCGTACCCATATAGACTTGTGGTTGTACGGTTAATGCTCAGTCTGGACAAACACAAGCGTCGGTCCTTAATTGACTAGGGTGGAACATACACTTAACAAGATCTCGTGCGAACTGCACCAAGCCAAACCAACCATCCACCCTACTCTAAACCATCTTTCACATTTTATTTTATTTTAAAACAACAGTGGCAACTCCCATCACCACTAGGTTTATAAACACAAGAGTATTTCCATAAATCATCATTTCCCATTTTCAAGAATTTAAAGATATATAGCATGACTAAGCATTATACTACCAAACCACTATTCACAAATGACCACAATAATTTCGTTAAAGAGACAAAGGAAATTCTATGGTGACAAGGGTACAAGGCATTCAATTTCAATGGAGGGTATAACAAGATTGGAATAACTAATTCCTTAACATTGAACTAAAGTTTTATGTAAATAGCAATGCACATAATTTGAAATAATTAAAACATTTCGAAATCATAGGTTGCAAGATGATCAAAGGAGATTTGCCTTCTTGTGCGCTATTTGGTCCTTTTTGCTGCGGCTCGACAAATTATTCGACGACGTCGGGTTCTATGCGCGAAACGATAAAACAAACGAACAAATAAATACAAAAATTACAATATAATATAATATATATACTAGAAGGAAGTTTATGATTTCATACGAATTTAGGAGAAAGATTCAGCGGATTTGGGGTTCACACGAGGGAGAACGAATATCTGGAAGATCGGTTGGAATAAGAAGTTACTGAGACAATATTTGGACTAAGGAAAATAGAATGGAGTCTATGGAGATTTTTGCAAGGTTTGAATTTAAGTTTTGAAAGTGCACAGAAAATTTGGAATGGAACTGAGGCTTTGAAATTAAACTAGGCATTGAAATTTAAATATTTGAAATAGCAAATAAATTTCAAATATTTTGAAGGATGGAAGAAATGGATAGTTTGGAATTTTTGATGAATTTAGAAATTTGAATGGGCTCAAACGGAGTTAAAACGAAGGAGAACGGGCTCCGGGAAGTTTGAAAAGAGAGAAAATGGAAAAACTGGATTTTTGGAATTATTTTTCTAAAGGAAAATGAATTATGGCATCAGCATTGCGTCAGCCCTGGGATTTTGAATTTCGGCCGAATTATTTTTGTATTGGAAAAGAGGGGGAGTGGCTGACGTGTGGGCCCGGTCTATGCGGACCGAGTCCACGGTCTACGGGAGGGGCTGAGGTGGCACGGGTGGCGGGGCCGGGCTGGCGTGGCGCCGACAGGGCAGAAACGACCGAGGTGGCCGGGGGCGTGGAGCCAGGTGGCTGCCACCTCACCCTCGGTGCCGACGTGGCGGGGCATCGGCGAGGAGGCGCTCGGGCTACGACGGCGGCGGCGCTCCGGTGCACGGCGGCCGACGGCGAGGGGCGGAGGGGAACGAGGGGGCGACAGGGAGCACGACGGTGGCCGCGGGCTTACCGGAGGTGGTCGACGACGAGCTGGCTGCGAAGAGAGGCTGCGGCGCGCTCGGGTTCACGGCGCGGCGGCGTTGGGGTGCCCGGGAAGGAGAGAGGAGTGGAGGGGGAGGTGGTGCGGAGAGAGAGGAGGCCGGGGAGGGGCTTTATAGGGGTCGGGGAGGGGGGAGGCGCCGGGGATCCCTCGCCGTTGATGGCGCGAGGCGACGGCGTAATGGAGGAATTAAGGGGGGGGGGGGCACGGCGCGGGGAGAGGGGAAACGGGCGCGGGGATGGCGGGATCGGGTCGGGGAAGAGGAGAGGGAGAGAAAGGAAGGAGATCGGCGCGTCCGTTGGGCGGCGGAAATGGCGGCGGTGATGGCACGTCCGCGCGGGAGGAGGAAGAAGGGCGCGCTGACAGGCGGGCCCGGGTGGCAGGGAGGGAAGGGAGCGGGGCGACCGGATGGTGACACGTGGCGGGGAGGGGGAATCGTGCGGCGGGCGCGGGCGCAAGGCGGGCGGCGGGGATGAAGCGAGGGGGCGACGTGGCGTGGATCGGGAGAGGGTAGGCGGGATTGAGCGGGGGCGACGTGGCCGGCATCTGGCCGTCCACGTGGCGGTCGGAGGGGAGAAGAGAGGGGTTTTTAAATTTTGATTTTTGTTTTAGGATTTTCAGAAATGCTTGGAAATTCATTTAGCCTCAGAAAAATATGAAAATAGTTCCAAAAATTCCAGAAAAATTCACAGAAGTTCCTGGATAAGTTTTGGACTTAATACAAATACTTCCAACTAATGTTGGTATTTAATTTTCATACTTGAAATACTTTTTAGTTTCAAAAATACATTTTTAAACTCCAGAAAATCCAGGAAACCAAATAAAAGCCAAATAACTCCAAATAATTAATTTGAATTAGGATTTTTATAGAAATTCCAAATATCTTTTTATTTAATAATAATTTTTAGGTTTTTCTTAAAATACTTTTCAAATCTAGCTTTTCAAAAACAGAAATTCAGGGGAAATCCAAATAAAACTCAAATACTTTAAAATAATTAATTTGAAATTAAATTTTTCAGAAAGAGGATTTTTGGGATGTGACAATGGTGTATGTGGGTTGGCTGCCTGAAGTGCCGTAGTTGCATGTCTTTCCCTGAAATATTTAATTGTACCGTACAGAACGCCTTCCATGATGGCAGCGAGGGGTTGAGCACAGAGGCCCCCAAGAACCCAGTTGTACACCTCTACAAGGTTAGTGGTCATTATGCCATACCTCGCACCATCTGTATCATGCAACAAGGACCACCTCTCCAATGACTCGGCCTCAATCCAATGGGAGAAGCAGTTGATATTCCTCGAGGTCTTCCACATCACACTGAGAGGGTCAAGCTCCAGCAATTGTTCGAGACATTTGGGTTGCGTCACCCAAGGAGTGGACAGATGCTTATTCCTATCGATGACATGCTTTTTGGTGTGCTCCTCCAACATCTCCCACAACATATCAAATTTACGCTGCTGGTTCTACATAGACAGCATCTTGAATATCTTCATCAATGGTTGTTATGGGAAGTACTTGAAGAAGTTGGCCCCCGGATGGCGAAAGCACCATCTATTCCTCATGTCTGGCCAAGGGAACGACTCCTCGGGTCTTGCTAAAGTTTTTTATAGCCTTCATCATCCCGAGGTGGAGATCATGGATTATACAAATATCAGGACATGCCCCAACTATTCCCTCCTTCTGGTGTCGAAGGAACTACTGTAGGACCGAAAAGGCAACAGAGGGGGGTGAATGGTGCCTTAAAATCTCTCCAAGTATTCACACAATCTTCTTCTCCAATAGCTACAAAGCTATGAAGAGGAAGATCGAATGTTCACTGGAGAACAGAAGATCAGACTGACACCCGAACTAGAACTGCCGCTGGCCGAGGACAAAACAAGGCAGTCGAAAGGATCTATCGTGATCACTCTGACAAAGAGATAGACCATCTGTTTCAGAGAGATCGAACGCCAACTCGTGGTCGATCGAGTCACTCGGTAAGACAGACGATCCACTGAAAACCCGAGATCTGACCGACAAAAGAGACTGCACAGTAATGACCGAAAACAGAGAAGGCGCGCACGACCAACTAGACAAGCCAGAGCTCATGACCACTTGCTTTGATTTCCAAATATCTTGCAATTCACAAAGCAATCGGGTATGAGACTTTAGACAACGTTTGCTCACGTCCTTTGACAGAGAAAAACCAAGGCAGTGAAAAACTTCTTTGCTGAGATCTGGACAAACGGCGTGGTCGAAACCGAAACAGAGAATTCGGTCGACTCATGCACAAAAGTCTCAACGTGGTCGTAGCGAATGCAGAGCATGTACTCGGCGCACGACCGCGAGACGCAAACACTTCTCCGATTCGACTCTTGCTCTCGGGAATGAACTGGCCAAATAGCCTTGAGACAGATTCCCTGTTCTGAGCAAATCAAAACTAGGCCTACTCAAACCAAGAACACAACTCAAAGCAAGAAGTACCAGAGTTGATGAATAGAACCGCTCGTGGGACTAGAATAGCCAAGATGGCTTGGAGTAAAACCCACATGTCACTGCGATTTCAGAAAGCCAAGAACACAGATATACGAAGGAACAAAGAGAGCGCAAACAAATCATTCAAACACAAGACAGAGAACACAACTCAGAGTTTCCATTCCAACCATCAAGGAGTACAAGGAATCCCGATACGCCCGGAGAGCATAGAGAGGAGCTCACACCTCTTCTCTTTCTCTCTTTCTCGATTATTCATACATGGATTCTCCACTCATCCTCTCTCTCTCACACAATCCCAAGAACACACTCACAGACTCCCATGGGAGGGAGAGGCGGCTGCCTCCAAGGCCCAGCCGGCCAACCCACTCAAACTCGTGCCTCCCCTCTCCCTTTTATAGCCTCACACCCGAGACTAACCCTAATGGATCCATCCATTAGTCCACACTGGGGCTAACCCGTAAACACCCTCCTAACACCGGGTTTTACACCTCGCTTTACCCACTAGCGAAAACAAGCTTCCAGTGCTTTACCCGTTAAACCCAACGGTTCCACTGCTTTGCCCGTTAGCGCCAACAACTCCTGTGCATTGGCAGAGACACAGCTTCCCTTTGCAGCTTTCCGCATTCCCCAAAATGCCACTCCGCTGCCTTCCCGGAAGCTTCCTCCTGCCTTGCCGTCCAAGCTTGCAACCACCTCGCAAGACTAGGTCTTCTTCGGCTTCCCCTGGTCGTTCTGGACCCCGACACCGCCCGCGTCTCGTCCCGACCATCCCAGCCTCTCCAGACCTGTCACCAAGATCCTCTGGCAGCTCCAGCTCCGGTTCCTCATCTCCTTGGCTTGCAACCACCTTGAGCCCCAAGTCTTCTTCGGCTTCACCTAGTCGTTCTGGACCTCAACATCTCCCATGTCTAGTCCCGACCACTCCAAGCCTCACCAAGACTTGTCTCCAAGGTCCTCTGGCAGCTCCAGCTTCGGTTCCTCATCTCCTCGGCTTGCAACCACCTCACCAGCCTCGATCATCTTCGGCGCCTCCAACCGTCTGGACCTCAACACCTCCTGTGCCTAGTCCCGGTCCTCCCACGCCTCACCATGAAATAGCTCCGAAGTCCTGCAGCCACACAGACAAGCAAACCGTCACATAGCACCGCACCAGACAACAGACAAACCATCGGTACAACCAACAAGTGTCACAGCACACAACCTGATCGTAAACCCCCTACGACCACTCGAATGCACAACTCAAGAAATGGTCGAAGCCCTGGAACACTTCCCTGCTTCCTTCGACCACACAACATGTCGTTACGACCGTCTCACAGCTCACTACGACCATGCGGACACATGCCACAACCATTGCTAGCCGCTACGATATTATCGCATAAGGACCATACCCCATACGACCACTCTGTTGCACAGAACAGAGAAACCCTCTAGCTCACAAGAGCCTTCCTGCAGCCTACGACCACTCACTAGGCTGCTACGACCGCCAAGACACAAGCTACGACCATTGTAAGCTTGCAACGATTACCACACAGCGGCTACGACTACTTACTACCAAGACTGGTCGCTAAGATCACAAAGTCGAATCAACTCCTACGACTACCAAGTCGTAGAGCCAGACATCAAGTCATGAGCCTTTACGACCACCAAGTCGTAAAGCTCGATCGACCACCAAGTCGATCCCACGACTACATAACCAGTCACCAAGTCGAATCGGCCTCAGCCGACCACCAATCAGTCGCCTAGGATCACCGATCACACAGGCTTCGACTTCTGCACCTAATCGCTACAACTACCAAGATGTAAAGCAGATCACCTAGTCGTACCGAGCCTACGACCGCACACAACAATGCTACGACTTTATCGCTCAAAGTCTACGACCTCATCCCAAGTCGTTCTGTCATCTGACCGATCGAAATGATGAACCAATAAATGCACGAGGTCTACGACTTCACCACAAAGCCATACGACCGATTCCCAGCTCACATGGTCGATCCTAGAGGTCATACGACCAATTCCCATGTGTCTACGACCACGTTCAAACATCTCGGGCACAACCGACCGCCTACGACCCCAGAAGACTGCATCTGACGCGCTACGAGTGATTCCGACCGTTACCGAGCACTTCCGACCGAGTCCCGCTGCATTTGGACCGCGTCCGATCGCTCCTCACGCCCGTCCAACTGCATCACAACGTGGTCGTAGGGCGCCGACTACTCAACGTGGTCGTACGCCCGAGCGCCGACTTCCGACCACAGCAATCGTAGATTCGACTTACGACCACAGACCACGGCCAATGTGGTCGTAGCTGCTTCCGATGGCCTTCGACCATAGCCAGAGTGGTCGTAAACGCCACAACGTGGTCGTATAGCCTTCCGACCACGACCAAACCAGTCGTAACCTCTTCTGATGTTCTCCGTTCACACCCAAGGTGGTCGTAAAGCTATCTGGCGACCTCCGACCATGGCCAATGTGGTCATAGAGGCTTTCGATCAGGGCCAAAGTGGTCGTAAACGAGGTTTTCGGCTTCCGACCGCTGTCAGTGTGGTCGTAAACAGCATGGCTGACTTCCGACCACGGCCAAAACGGTCGTACTCTCTTCTGGTGCCCTTCGACCATGGCCAAAAAGCGCTGCGGTGGTCGAACACTTCCAGCCGCTCAAGACAACAAACAATGTGGTCGTAAGGCTATTGCCAAGCAAGTCGTAAGGGCTTAGGAACCAACAGAGAGACCCATTCTCCTCTCAAACTTCAAAAACCAAACTCAATCTCACTAGATTAAGAGTCAATTACTCATCACAACCATGAGGCGACCTCCACATGGTCTCTCAACTACAATCAGCTGTCGAAATTCTCACTTTCGATGAATGCGATAGCCAAGGGTAGAATCTGATTGTTGCCATCGATGCCTTGTTAGGATCTGCCCCTTGTATTTTCCAATTAGAAACATTCCATTGACTGAGATCACAGGCAACAAGTGCCTGAAAGCATTGACACAGGCACTGAAGGCCCTCTGCAAAATCATGAAACCTAACGGTCTTCTAGATGACTTATCCTTCACATCAATGTATGTGTCTAGGTTCCTGTCCTATAGCACCTACAACATACGAGGATGGTAGTCGTAAGCAGCCTCGAAAAAACTGAACCTCCTTTCTAAAACCTTCTGCTTTGCACGTCATGCTTTCATGTAGGTAATCTTGCACTTGAATTTCTACTCGATAGCCACCATGATGTGCTTAGCCTCTAGGTCCTTCTTTTGCACTATCTCTCTGTACATGACATTGGCTATGAAGATGGATGTTAGGTTGTGATGCTTTGGCAAAACATTACTGAGCACGCACGAGTGCGCCTCCACCTTGGAGACAATGTAGTGAGTCTCGTACTTGGGTCTGCGTGCATGCACATGCCAAAGACAACCACCAGCTCGTAGACCACGGTGTACTACTCTTGGCTGGATTTTAGGACTCAAAACGTCTGTTTCATGAACAAGGCCCATAGCTTAGTGGCATCCTACAGTGATCCCTTGTCAGTAAACGTTACATGAAACTGAACCTCCATACCATGGTACTCCCACAATGGTTCATGCTCGTTGTGCACAGCAAGCCCCTATGCCATGCCCTTTCCGAGTTGTCTCCGTTTCTTTTATAAGCAAAGCATAATTGTGAAAACCCATCTCCCACAAATCTCCCCCTTTCACACTGCCTGTGGCCCACCTACTAGCCGCTCGCCTCCAAGCTTGCACACCATGAGCTCTAGAGCGTGCCCTAGCTTCGCTCAAGCCACAGCCACTACTACAAAAAGGCTTATACTAGACGCCTCATCACAGACGGTTGACCTAAACGGTCTGTGTTAAATGCAATTACAGACGATTTAGGTTTAGAGACCATCTATGAAGACATAATATCACAGATGGTTTATGGTGAGAACCATCTGTGAAGTATCACAAAAGGTTTTTTATTTAAACCATTTGTGATACTTCACAGGTGGTTTGTGTTACAAACTGTTTGTGATAATGAAGTTATCATAGATGGTTTTTATTAAAAAACCATCTGTGATATATTTCTCGCCTCGCAATCCCCTAAAATTTCATAATCTCCCACCTAGGTCCGAGTAGGATTACGTTTTAAGACACATTTAGTAAAATAGGGATAACTTTTGCATATGGTGTCTGTTTTTGATGTTCTTATACTCGTTGGAAAGCTAACGATGAGCCCGATCCAAAAAACAACCTGCTTGTGTTAGTTTCAAAATCAGTCATCTTTAGCCTCAAATTTGCATCGCAAGTTTGTTGGTTCTGTTTTTGCCAAAATTTTTGATCTTCTGTTCAAAATTTGGGATTTGCCTCAACTGCAAAGTTGTAGATCTCGTCAAAACCGTTCAAACGAGCATATATAAGCCATATAGAACTTTACTATTTTATCTTTTGAGACTAACTATTTACATTGCACTGATATATATATACATATATATAGTCTTTGTGCTCTAATTCACAGACGGTTGGTATATGGAACCGTCTGTGATACTTGCACATCACAGACGGTTCTAGCTACCGACTGTCTATGTTGAGAGAGAATCACAGACGGTTTGTATATAGAACCGTCTGTGATAAACTTATCGCTGGGCCCGTCGATCCTCCCCAACCCATTCTCAACCAATAGAAACCCACCAAACCTCACCTCACCTCACGGATCGTAGCTCTACCTCTCCCTCTATAAATACTCACCCAAACCCATCTCCTACCTACCGTTGCTCAAAAATCTCTCTAGACTCTTCCTCACCGTCCTCCTCCTCGACCCTAACCCCGATGGCCCTTACGAAGTAGACGCTGATGACTACCAAGATAGTTCTTAAGTCAGCGCCGACGATGGTGGGCATCAAGGACATCCAGCTTGTGCACTGCATCAGGGGCGAGAGGGCCTAGGCATCAGCTCGTCGGTGTGGTTCAGCTTCTATTGTCTAATAGGATCTCTGCTTCTTCTATATTAAGAGTTGAGTTCATAGGATTAAGAAATGTGTTCTTGTTGTGTTAGATGGGTAACCTACTCATTACTTGTAATGATGTAATGGTTCTAATTGTAGTGGAAATGGAATATATTGTTGTGTTTTTAGGCTAGCTAGCCAAAAAATGGAAAAAATTTAAATATAGAATGAACTATCACAAACGGTTTGTGGTATAAACCGTCTATGAAGGACTATCACAGACAGCTCAAACAAAAAAGTTTGTGATTCTCGCATATCACAGTCGGTTCTATCTACCAACTGTCTGTGATGGAAAAGTATCACAAACGGTTCTATATACCAACCGTCTGTGATACTCGCCCATCATAGACGGTTGGTAGCTAGAACCATCTATGATGTTCGAGTATTACAGATGGTTTTTGGTTCGAGCCGTCTATGATAGTACTCTTTATAGACGGTTTTAGTTACAAACCGTCTATGTTGTATTTATCACATACGGTTTGTTGTCTGTGATAACCTCTGATTATCACTGACCCCATAAATTTAGACAGTTCAAAAAATCACCTATGATGATAGTTTTGAACCATCTATAATAATCCTTTTTATAGTAGCCAAGCTAGGCCTCCTCACCGGAGCGCTATCGGCGCCATGAACCTCGTTGTCTGTAGCCTCCCATGCCACATCATATTCCACGAAGCTACCTAGAGAACCATGCCCCATTCCATCCTTTTTGTCCCCCTCTTTCCCTCCTCTCTATTTACTACGCCGTGCCCACCAGTTGGTTAATGTCTGTGCTCCGTATTGTTGCGCCCGATCACCCTAGAAGCTTGCGCCAATGTTGTTTCCTCCTACCTTTGCCTCACCATGCACACGCTCGTTCCGCCCCATAAACCATCAGCACAACACGATACTGTCGGGATTGCGCCTCATTCTTCTCTATTTTCGTCTGACAGCCATGCTTCTTTCTTAGTTAGAAGAGCTACTAGTAAGTTTTTTCGTCATCCCTTAGCACATTAAAATGATGTATCGCATTTCTAGTATGCATTTGGTCATGTTACACTATTTTTGCTGTGTAGTAGTACGTTGACGGTTCTAAACTTATTAATCCATTCTATTTTGAAATGAAAGAGAAAGCAAAAGGCATTTACGAGGCTCTCTTCGTTTCTTACTTTTTCTCTCGTCAACCCTTAAATAGCGTTAAAGGGATGTTAGTTATCCACTTAAGTAGGAGCTTTGTTGAATCATCCCATCTAGTCGAAGGGGTGATTTGTTGTCACAGAGAGAGAGAGAGAGATTGATAATAACTGATCTGCAGTTATTGTTAGTGGGAGAGAATCATGAAGACAACTGTAGGGCAATTGTTGTCATAGACATAAGGACGAATCATCGTGCAGTTAGGAGCGGATAAAGCATATGCTTTGTCATTCGTATAGGAAAGAATTGCCTGAAGGCGGACTCTTATATCACTTCATGAAATCTCTGAGTGACTATTAGTCGCATAAAATGTAAAATAGGCCTCCCATCATGGGTACTTGGACAGTTGCATTTGGAAGCTTACGATCACATAGGTCTTAGAATCTTAATTGTGTATTTAAACTATATTTAATGGTTTATTTAATCCTTATTAGGAACGGTCCCAAAATCAGCACAACAAATTGTTTCAACATCCGTAACATTTCATGCCAACATGTGCAATATTGCAAAAAAAAAAACACTGAAACTGTTTTTTTAGAGGAAGAAGTAAAATGGAAGGGGTCAGTGAATGTAGAAAACAAAACAAATGTCATTTTGTTTAACATGTGCAATATTGTAAAAACACACTGATAAGGTGGTTTCCTCGTTAATATAAGCTTTTACATGAAATTCAATATAGCATCGAAGCCAAAAAGACAATATTTCGATCCATCTAAAGTCTACAGATATGATGAAAATAGATATGAGAAGAAACGTTCGAGTACATATTATCCATCTTTCCTTATCGCTCAAGCTTTTATGCGAATATATATTATCCAACTTTTCTTATCGCTTAAGCTTTTCATGCGAACCCATCGATTGAGAAACTTACCAGAGAAAAGAGAGATGGAACGAGGATGAGAGGGCAGCGAATTCGATGGTTTCTTGAAAGGCTTGGTCTCCTTATCAGCCTCTGTGTTTAATATGGCTTTTTTTAGTGGTTTATAGCTAAAAAGCACTATAACTGACTAAAAAACACTGTAGCTGACAGAGGCTTATTTTGCATAATTAAAATTTTAAAATTTTAAAAATAGAAAAAACATATTAACCCATCATGTATAATGCAAACAAATACGGGAAAAAAGAACCGGCAAAAAAGCTAAAAAAAGTCAAAAGTTTAGAAAAAGGTGAAATTTATAAATAGTGAAAAATAAACCAGAAGCTGAAGTCGAAACGAGCAAAGCAAAAGTACATAAAGATTAAAGAAAGAGGGAGGCCTTGATCAATGTTGGTCCCACATTAATTAATAGTGTGGCGGAGCTGCGCTGTGCACACAAGTCTACGACCAGTTGCCTGGCTTGACCGACTCCCAAAAATCACTATTCAACTCTTTCTATTTTACACCTTCAACCGAGATGTGATGGATCTGCTTCTTCTAATCACTGAGCCTTAACGTACGTGGAGCAAGTCCACACTCAACGGGGCGTGGTTGCAGCTTCAGAAACATGTGAGATTGCAAGAGCAGTATCTGAAGGTCTAACACACACTTCACAGGGCATGGATGCCGGTTCAGAAACACATGAGATTGCAAGACTAGTCTCTGGAGATCTGAGAATTGGAATCGATATCAGGTATGTTATGTACTGAATAAGGCTTGCCTGACTCGTGCAGCGGACAAGAAAGAAACTGCAAACAGAGCCAGTTTGAATTGGATGATTTGGGTCACTCCAGCTTTAATTCATCTCGAAATAGTTCATCTGCGGCCCACGATTAGGATATTATTTGTGCCGAACAAGCATAAATAAATCTGTTTGGGCTAGGATAAAACAAAGCTACTGAACCGAACCGTTTCCGTGTCTGTTTCCGGAGTTGGGAGGCGCCGAACACCGTCCACGAACTCATCAGTCTAATTAGCACTAATCACGACTAGTCACAAGAACCTAATTAGGAGCCAAAAACCTCAACTAACCATCCAAAGCCTAATTAGCACTAATTCCATCACGACTAGTCACAAGTAATAATATAGCAGTCTAATCACTAATTTCAAGCATGCAAACTCACGGCCTTGATGAAGACATCACGTGATGATCCAACTCCTTGATAGTACTAACCTTTATTGCGAAAAAAAATCCATCGATTATTTGCAGACACTGGGGAAGGATCAGGATCAGTTGAATTAGAGTGGAATGCATTACAAATGTCACCAACAACATCAAATATCACATGCAATGCTTGACTCTGTGCCAACTGAAGCACCTGAGGCGCTTGTTGTTAGCTGAGGCAAATATACGTACGTGGGCTACCAGAAGACATGGGCAAGACGAATTTTTTGCAGCTCGTTAGCATCGTAATATGTAATCGTCTGGTACAGCCCCCTAAATAGCATTGTAAAACTAGGGCAGCTAATATGATCTTGACCTTTGTGGAACAAATGGAAAATGAACATCTTCCCCAGATTAGGGAGGTTTGACTTAAGGGTCTGGAGAATGTATCTGCTAGCTCTTTCGCCACAAAGGCATCTTAATCTGACCCTGCAGTGCACAACCGGCTGTGATCATTTGGGCTTCAGCTTCTGGCTTCCGGCTTATTTTTCACTATTCATAAATTTCGTCTTTCTCTAAACTTTTGACTTTTTGTTGAGATTTTTTGCCGGTTCTTTTTTTCCCGTATGTGTTTGTATTTATACATAATGAGCTAACATATTTTTTTAATTTTTTTTAAATTTAATTATGCTAAATAAGCCTTTGTCAGCTACAGTATTTTTTCAGTCAGCTACAGTACTTTTCAGCCATAAGCCACAAAAAAAAAGCCTAAATGATATCAGCAAAGACACGACAGGTTGTTCAAAGCGAGCAAAGGTGTCACCTAGGCGGGTTGAAGAACTGTTTGATGAGCCAAGATGAAAAACGGATGGTGATATCAGCAAATGAATGTCTGTCTTGTTGGTCATTTAGTTTTGTCAGATCAAGTTCTATTTGCTTTTGTAATGGTGATTGATGTTAGGTGTGTTGTTACACACCGATTAAACGTATTCTGCTGATGATAGGGCTAGAGTTCAGGTCCTGCAGTCATCGAAGTCCTATGTTTCCTCTATATCAAAAAAAAAGGCACATGTTTATTCTCTGCCTCTCACACTCTCTCAGAGATGACAAATCCAAAATGAAACGAGGAGATCAACTTGGATCCGATGCAAGCAACAACATCCTGAGCTTGTCTCCGGCGAGACTCCGGTGGATGCCGCCGATTTCTCCGATGTGCAATTTACCTTTCTCCTCTCACCCTCCCTCTCTCTTCCTCTAACACAGTGAGGTGGAAGTAGAACATCTAGCTCACTCGTGTGGGCCCGTTTCATCCAATTCCATCCTCATCGGTCTCCGGGCTCCAGAATTTGGATGATTTTTTTTCCAAAGGAAACACCCGGAGATGATTATCAAAACCCATTTATAAAATATAATAAAATAATAATATTATAAAAGTGAGTGCATATCATTTCATGTATTCAATCCAAATATTAAAAAAGATATCGATAGCCATAAGTTTAGATAATTTGAGTGCATATACGCCTAAACTACATTACACTGGTCAAATTTTAATTGTTTGCCATTCAATGTAAAAAGAGAGAGAGAGGATTGTTCGTCCCTGTGAAAGAAGTATGGATACTCGAAGTGTGCATACGTGTAGAAAAAAAAAAGAAAGGAAAAGAAAAGGAAAAGAATTGATCCCTTCGTTGCCCAGTTGCCCTGCCAAAAGGTTAAAGCTAGAAACATAAGAATAAGGGACATGTGCATGCCGGCAATGGAGGTCGATGCAGAGGAACAAGCTAGGCATCTTAACCACCTACCTATCTGGTTCTGGTATCAGTACGTTGCTTTGCCGGCGTTTCAAGAAAGGTACGCAGATTAATCCGCCTCGCTAGCTAGCTAGTTTTGTGATCGACTGACTACAGACATATGGGGGCATCGCTAATCACAAACCAAAGGTACACACTCTGTTGCCTAACAACCAATCCTTTCCTTTCAACCCATCTAGCTTGCCTGAAACCAAGAAATTAAGAGAAACAGCTAGCAAGTAGAGAAGGTATGGCCATAGTTCTGGAAGCTTTTGCATCCTACGTCGCCGATCTGCTCAAGCAGGGGGCAGAAGATGAGGTCGGGATGCTGTTCGGAGTCTCCGGCGAGATCGACAAGTTGGGCGCCAAGCTTCGGGACCTCAAGAAGTTCCTCGCCGACGCCGATAGGAGGAACATCACCGACCAGAGCGTGCAGGGGTGGGTGAGGGAACTCAAGGGCGCCATGTACGACGCCACCGACATCCTTGATCTCTGCCAGCTCAACGCCATGGATCAGCGAGGCGCATCCATAGACTTGGGGTGCTGCAATCCCTTGCTCTTCTGCCTGCGGAATCCCCTCTTCGCCCACGACATCGGCAGCCGCATCAGGGCGCTCAACCAGAGGCTTGGCGACATCAAGGAGCGGAGTGCAGCATTCAGCTTCCTCAACCTCGGTTCCTACGAGGACCGTAGCAGCAAGGCGCATGCCTCTCGACTATCTGCCAGCCGCGAGTCGTCAGGGGAGCTCGACCGATCGGGTGTGGTCGGGGAGAAGATGGAAGAGGACACAAGAAAGCTGGTGGATATGTTGACAAGAATTGAGGGGGGAACCAGCCGTGAAGACAACAAAATGATGGTCTTGGCTGTTGTAGGCGTCGGCGGGATCGGCAAGACCACCCTCGCCCAGAACATCTTCAACGACGAGACCATCCAACGTGAGTTCCACAAGAAGATATGGCTGAGCGTCAACCAAGACTACAACGAGGCCGAGTTGCTAAGGAGAGCCATCGCCGAAGCGGGGGGAGACCACCGTCGTTCTGGAGATGCAAAGGCCACACTTCAGCGAACCCTCAAGGATGCCTTGAACAGGCAAAAGACCTTACTGGTGATGGATGACGTTTGGAGCGAACAAGCATGGGAGGCTGTGCTCAAAACACCATTGGTCAACGCTGTTGCTCCAGGCAGCCGAGTCCTCATCACCACGAGACATGACACGGTCGCCCGAGGGATGAAAGCCAGGGAGCCCTACCACCACGTCGTCACATTAGGGCCTCACGACGCCTGGTTATTGCTCAAGAAGCAGGTCCGTACTTTTTACCTGCAGTCTGAGTGGCCAGTCCAGTGATTTGAGCTGCGTGTAACTAGCAAGATTACTCAATTTTTTGACCTTCGGATCTTCATCAAGATTCGTGCTCAATATGGTTCAAAGAAACTTCCAAATCGAAAGCTTTCAAATGATGTAAAAGCTTCCAACTAGTTCAAAAAATTTCAAATGATTCGAAGAACTATCAACTAGTTAAAAAACTAGCAAGATCTACTAAATTTTCGACCTTCGGACCTTCATCAAGATTCGCGCTCAAAATGGTTCAAAAAACTTTCAAATGATCTGAAAACGTCCAAGTGGTTCAAAAATTTTCAAATGATTCTAAAGAACTTTTGATTCAAAAGCTTTCAAATGATTTGAATAACTTTCAACTAGTTCAAACAACTTTTGGTTCGAAAACTTTCAAATGCTTTAGGTTCGAAAACTTTCAATTGATTCGGAAACCTTCGATTCAAAAAACTTTCAAATGATTCCAAATTTTCAACTCAAATCTTCGCTATTTTCATTTAGAATTTTTAAGAAATTATTTGGGGGGGACAGATGAGATTCATTAGATGCTGATTGGTTCAAAATTTGAGTACTTTTTAATAAAATAGTACTCAAGTGCTCCCTAGACAATTCCTTAAATCTATCGGTTTAACTGCTTGCAGGTAGTCTCAAGTGAGCTGGACGAACCTGAGGTTGATATGCTAAAGGATATTGGATTGGAGATTATAGCAAGATGTGGTGGTTTGCCACTCGCTGTCAAAGTAATGGGAGGACTCTTGTGCAAGAGGGACAAGCAGCGACGTGATTGGGAGGATGTTCTGAATGATTCCATATGGTCAGTATCCGAAATGCCCAATGAGCTAAACTACACAATATACTTAAGCTATGAAGATTTGCCCCCTTATATGAAGCAGTGCTTTCTGCACTACTCCCTCCTCCCTAAAAATACAGAGTTCTTTAATGATACAATTGTTAGCATGTGGATTAGTGAAGGATTTCTTAAAGGAAACCTAGATGAATCAGAAGCATTAGGAAGTAAGTGCTATAAGGAGTTAATATTGAGGAACCTTATAGAGCCAGATACAACGTACGCGGATCAATGGGTTTGCAACATGCATGATGTTGTTCGCTCATTTGCTCGATATGTGGCTAGGGATGAAGCACTAGTAGTAGCTCACAGTGGAGAAACTGATATTTTTAGTAAACTCAATACACAAAAGTTTCTAAGGTTGTCTATACAAACCAAAGGATTGCGATCAGATGAATTTGAGTGGAGATTTTTACAAGAGCAGAAATCACTAAGAACACTAATATCAGTTGGCCATATAAAGATTAATCCAGGTGATTCTCTATTTACCTTTACAAGTTTACGAACTCTGCACATAGAATTTGCAAAATGTGCCGCATTGGTTCAGTCTTTGTATCAACTCAAGCACTTGAGGTATTTGTCCTTGGACCAAACTGATATATCTAGATTACCGAAAAACATCGGCAAGATGAAATTCCTGCAACACATTAGTCTTAAAGGATGTCGAAGTCTGGTGAAACTTCCTGATAGAATTACAAAGCTGAGGCAGTTGAGGTCTCTTAACCTTAAGGACACAAGTATAAACAATATACCTAGGGGATTCCGTGGTCTAACAGATTTGAGGAAACTACGTGGGTTTCTAGCCCATGTGAATGGTGATTGGTGCAGTTTGGAAGAGTTGGGGCCACTTTCCCAGCTCAGAATTCTTGGATTAAGGAATCTAGAGAATGTATCTATTGCCTCGTCCGCCGCAAAGGCCAAGCTTGGTGAAAAGGTGCATCTTAGTTATCTGAGATTATGTTGCACCAATAGATTGGGAGATGATGGGCTAGTCGAAGAGGGAGATGGCATCTCTGAGGAAGAGCAGCGACGAATTGAGGAGGTGTTTCATGAGCTCTGCCCTCCACCTTGCTTGGATAATCTTAACATCGAAGGATATTTTGGTCGACGGCTCCCAATGTGGATGATGCCGACAGCAGTGGCGCCCCTCAAGAGCTTGAGGATTCTAACGATGGATGACCTAGCCTATTGCACCCAACTCCCTGATGGCTTGTGTCAGCTCCCCTGTTTGCAGTTCCTTCAGATCGACCGCGCTCCAGCTATCAAGCGTATTGGGTCTGAATTCCTGCAGCAGCTCTACCATCACCATAGTCACCACCCTTCATCCCAGGCAGCGACTGCATTTCCGAAACTACGAGAGATGTATTTAATAGGAATGGTGGAATGGGAGGAGTGGGAGTGGGAGGAGCAAGTGCATGCCATGCCTGTCTTGGAGGAGCTTGTTATCGATGGTTGCAAGTTGATGCGTGTTCCTCCTGGCCTTGCCTCCCATGCAAGGGCTTTGACAAGGTTATATGTATACAATGTGCAGCACCTCAACTCTCTGGACAACTTTGCTTCTCTCATTGAGCTTGACGTGTATCAAAACCCCGACCTCGAGAGGATCACTAATCTCCCCAAACTGCGAAAGCTTGACATCAGCTATTGCCCAAAGCTGAAGGTATTGGAGGGCATGCTTGCACTCCAGAGGCTCAAGCTAGAGGATTACGACATGGAAACGCTCCCGAAATACATGCGAGATGTAAACCCGAGGCATTTGGAGCTAGACTGCAGCCTAGAGTTGCTCACCTCTATAGCCGCGGGACAATCTAACCCAGAGTGGGAAAGGTTGAGTCATATCCAGCAGGTCAAGGCCTATGCAGACAATGGAGATGATTCAGATGATGGAGACACATATGTAGACGATGGAGACACATTTGCAGACAATGGAGATGATGGAGACCATGTAGATGATGGAGACAATGCAGACGATGGACACAATTCGAGGAAATGGTACGTGCGATACACAAGAGATCCATACAACTTGGAGACAAACATCAGCCGCTCTTCCATATCTGGAGGTAAATTAGCGCAGCTGCTTCATCTTAATTTGTTGACTTCTCTGTTCATTTAATTTGCTTCCTTAATTTCCATTTGTTGATTCCATCTTTCATCCGTATGCTAGCCAACATACACTTCCTACTTTTCCTTCTAGTTCTTGAAAGAAATATTTCCAACATTTTCGTTTTGCTTGACTGTGTTGTTCCAGGGGATGAAGCGGAATAGGACATATGAGGAAGGGGGAGAACGCAAATTGAGCGGTGGCTTTGTCGTTCTTTTTCTTGCTTTAGTTCATGACTTCACCTGCCACGTCTTCAACCAGATCGTGCATGCAGAATACCACTAGCCCTTTGTACATTAAATATTGTGATTTGTGATTTTGATCTATGATAAATGAAGGACAAAAAATGGTACTAATGTCTAAAAGATAGAAAGTTGATAACGATTAGTTATGAACTAAGGAAAACCTTACTAAGAGTGATGCCCCTAGATGAAATGCCATCCAAGATACTAGTATGAAGTTGCATTGAGAGGTAGGTTCAATATTCAGCTTGTAATGAAGGTGCTTCAACTCATGTCTCTCCCTTTTCTATAGGAAATTGCTGGGTCATTCAGTGGCATGATTTGGGCAAATCAGTAACTATGCTATAAATTCCACAAAAAAACCTAATACGTTTTTACCAGATGCCTGGTCATATATATATGATATACGTGTTTGCAGGTGGAAGCTAGCCGACACTGCTTCATTCAGTGTATGGAGCAACACAAAGTCTCACAACTTGAGAAGCTTTTTTTGTTTAGGAAACGGTCATCGAAATTATTTGTGATTGTGTATTATGAACATGCATTGTGTATTTGTGATGTATCGCACCACGACAGTCGATGCAATTTTACCGCTTGCTTCTTTCACCAAAGAAAACATAGATGACTGTCTAATAACTTGCAAGAGATCAATTGATTTGATACCTGCTGTCAAGACTTACAAGTTGCCAACTAACTGAATAGTAAGCCTCACTTCAATATCTGGTTTATTAACATCAAAATGGTTAAAAAGTCAAAACTGTGGTTAACGACGGTACAGACAAGGGCTCCTCAGGTACCCAAGCGTTATCCATTGCCACTGCGATTAATTCGACATGTCTTGACTACATTGGACACAGAACAATTAGGTAGACTTTTTTGGTTGCTGTGAGGAGTCTGCAGAGATCTTCAGCTTCTCAAGATTTTCCACGATATCATGAACCTGAAGAATGCCCTTCACTGGTTCCTCCAATTCTGTTGCGAGGCCATGCTGGATTACATAAGCCTTGAGTTCTTCTCTCATCCTATCAACTGGCTGTGGTTAGAAAACACACATCACAATAATAACTGAAGTAATCATAAGTGACAAATGATCAATTGATGCTCACCTCACATTCTGATTCAAGGGCAAGCTTGAAGAAGCCCAGAGAGACAGAGTGCTTGGAAGCATCCTCTGCAAGCCTTATCTGTGTCATCCAATATGAGATTGAGGACAGTGTGCTGAACTTGCGCCTTGCTGTGGACATGGACACATTTGATGTCGGTGTATCAAACTTCCCTGGGCGTGGAGTCGTGGGTCGCTGGAGTGACCGGCCCGCAAAGATCGCCGTGGACGAGATCAAGCCGGCCCTTCGCGCGGTACTTGGCCTCCAGAGGGAACGGCGAGTGCCGTTGCTTGCCTACAAGGCACGCGTCACACAGCTGGTCGACATGATCCAGCAGCGGAAGCCCACGCACCATGCCGCCACGCCCAAGTTTCTTCAACCCCTCGAAGCTCAGGTGGCCGAACCGCTCATTCCAGCGCCACGCATCGTCGTTCACGTGCGCCAGGAGTGAGATCGGTCGAGCGAGCGTGAGGGAGATCTTGTACAGTCAATTCGCTGATCGCCGTATCTTGGTGAGAAGCTCCCTCCTCGGATCGCGCACCCGCAGTACACCGTCCTCAATCAACACTTGGCACCCGACCTCGTTGAGTTGTCCCAAGCTGATGATGTTGCTGCACAGACGTGGGATGAAGTACACGTCCGACAGCACACGATGGCGTCCACCCCGTGCCGCTAACATGAACGTGCCGTGAGCACGATCATGTTCACCATTGATCCATCGCCAAACTTCACCATGCCGTGATGTCGCGATTCAGCTCAGAGCAGGCCGCGCCGTTTCTCGTCATATGGTTCGACGCACCCATGTCGAGGTACCACACGCCATCGTCCTGGCTACCGGTGTGGTTGTCGGTGTCACCTAACTGCACCGTCGCGGGTTCTTCGTTGAGGAAGACCCGTCTACCGACGTGCACAGGTGCAGCGCGCTCTGGGAGGCGCGCGGGCACCAGTGAAAGAGAGGCCACCTAGGCCATCAACAGGGACGGCTCGTCGTCACCTCCCTCCTCCGCCAGCAGCGCGCGGCCGCCGCCTCGTCTCTCTTCTTCTTCCGGCACTCCCAGGCCCAATGCCCTGTTTTCCCGCAGTACTTGCACGTATCCTTGTCGATGACCTTGCCGCCACCGCCCTTGCGTGCGTCGTTGGTACCGCGCTTGGGTGGCTGCGTGCGGCGCCGTGGCAGGACCAAGCCGCCGCTTGTACCACTTCCGCTGGCGCTAGCGCTGCCGACGTGCGCACCCTCCTTGTCACGCTTGCGTAGGGGACGGATGAGATCCTCCTCCTTCGACGAGAGAAGCAGCCGAGAACCCAACTCTGCGGCCGTTGCCCACGCGTCGAGCCGCTGCTCCACGGACTGGAGACGGCCCGTGACCTCGATGGACATCTCCTCGATGTCCAGTAGCATCTCGATTGAGATCGCGACCTACATAAACCAATCAGGGATCACTTGGAGCAACTTGCGAATGACCTCGGCTTCGTCGATCTCGTCGCCGAGAAGACGTAGGTTGTTGGCGAGGCCCACAATTCGCATCGAGAAATCATCCACGTTCTCGCCTTCCTTGAAGGCGATGTTGTTGAAATCGCGCCGGAGCTTCTGCGCGTTCACCACGCGCACCCGCTCGACACCCATCCGCATGACCTTGACCGCCTCCCACGCCTCCTGCGCGGTCTCCTTGCTGCCGATCAAACTCGGCATCTCCGTCGGGACCGAGCGAGCGATCGCTGCTAGTGCCAGCCGATCCTCGCTGTACTCGACGTCGCCGGGTTCAATTGCGCCCCATAGGCCTTGTGCCTACAAGTTGATGAGCATCATCACCACCCACTCCGGGTAGTTTGTCTTCGTCAGCATCGGGTACTGGACGGACGCCGACGCTTCCTTGACCATGCGCTCGATGACGACCTCGCGCTCCCGACCATTCTGTTGTCGCGGACGGTGAGGACCACGTGATGGCGATCGAAGGCGATCCCTCCGCAGAGGAGTGACCGACCTGTCTCCCACCGGAGCTGACATGGCCACCAGGATCCTGAACGGTGCTCTGATACCAAATGTCGGTAGAATGCCTGCTAGCGCCTATGTTTGTACGCCTGTGTTTGTACTATTGTAGGACAACCAACAATATATGAGAACACACAAACACAGAAGTGTTTTGGCGCTGCTAAACGTTGCAGCCTTTTCTGATTTAGTTCTTCCCTTTATATTGCAATCAACAGAGAGTAACTGACATGCTTAGCAATTACTAGAGTAACTGACATGCTTAGCCCTTACTAGCTGCATGCTTAGCAGTTACAAAACGTGCAGAGTAATTGACATGCACTACGTGCAAATAACTACATGAGAAAAATGCAAAACTGACATGCAGAGTAAATGACATGCGGACTAAATGACATGCAGACCAAAAATAGCAACTAGATTAACTAACATTCAGCACCTGTTATAATTTTTTTCCAACAAGTCGCGTGAACAACAAGGTAAAAAAAAGCACTCAATTAAAGTAAAAAATATATTAGCCGAGTATAGTGAATACAAACATATTGGACTGATGTTAAAAGCACTGTTTGCTTTATGCCATGTAAGGCAGGCGGCACTGTAACTACACAACGAAAACAAGAAGCCTAAAAACCCCCACACCCTTTTCCATAAAAAACAACTAGTTTTACCTGTAGTCGTAAACAGTTGCTGCATCCACCTAACAAACACTCCTAGTAGACTACATTAGGAATCATAAGAAAATCTATCTCCAAGATAGACAAGATACTCCAATCCCCAAGCAGTCCATTCATCCGAGAAACAATAAAGAGTGTATTTTGCTTGTATTTCCCCTTTGTTAAATTACAAAAACGGAAATGAGGTTTTGTACCTCTCTTGTTACCCAAAAGAATTTGTCTTCTGTTGAAATAGGTGATTTGCTTGCAATAAAGACAACCAACAAAATCTCCTGGACGAACAGCCCTCCAAGGAGAGCAATGTTTAGAAACAGAGAAGGAAATGGCCCAGTCTTCTTTAGGAATTAACTATTCATGTCTTGAGAACACAGGTGACTCTCCAAGCCAACTTTCATTAACATCTGGGCTACAATACACTTGCAGGTGATCAGACAGAGGTGAATGCGGTAACTACCAGACACTTCTTTTTTTGTAGGCTACCCCCCCCCCACACCGCCCCCCCTAAAAATCTACTATAGAAATTGGGGATTTGCTTGCATAAAGACAACCTACAGAACTCCTTGATGAACAGCACTCCAAGGAGAATAGTTTGGTTCAGAACCAGATATTCTTTAGACAGGTGGTTCTCCAAGCGAGCTGAATAGACATCTGGGATCCAATACAGTGACCGGACAAAGGTAAAGACGGTAACTGCTTAATTTACAGATGGGCTGGTCGAAGTTTGGACACTTGTATTTTTCTTTATGAGTAACTTCATATACTCTAACCTGTGACTCCTATTAGACTTCTTCAGACTTCATATATTTCCTTCTTCTCCCTCCTATTTCCATTTTCCTTTTTTGTCACAGTTAACTACAGATTAAAAAGGTGATTAAATTCAATATGGATAGAACAGTTTCCTCTCGTTGCTCACAGAAGCAATTAAACCGCAAGAGATCAAATATCTATTAGTTCCCATGCCAAACAATCCGCAAGCGCGAGCAAACCTAAAAAGAAAAGAAGAGAATTGCTAAATATCGCAGGCAGCATATGTCTTCCCAAAAATTAGTTACCCCAAAGTTGCCACCTTTTTTTATCCATCTAGATCCCAAAATAACACAAGAAATCTACATTTTCATCCATCCATTAATCTCACCAAAAAAACCCCCACTAAATCCCGACCTAAAACTCGGAATCGCCTTAAAATCGTCCAAAATCCCAAAAAGAAAAGGAAAACCTCACCCGCACACGCACGCACTCACCAAGCCTCGACGACGACGCGCTTGCCGTCGCTGGTCACAGCACCGCCATCCTCCTCCACCTCTGCTGCCCTCTTAGCCCTCTTCCGTTCTGCTCGACCGCCGGCGTCACTGCCTCCTTCTTGGCCGTCTTGGACGGAGTTCCGGCGCCCCGATTGCCGGCTGCCTTGCTCCGCGTCTTCCTCGGCTACCAGGCCGTGGCCGCAGTCACCGCCAGAAACTTGCGCTTGGGAGGCATCGATGGCTGGGTTCGCCGCGCCGCGCGGCCTCGTCCGGGTTTTCGCGAAACGAGTGGGATTGGACCTTTCCAACCACAGCCCGTAGAAACCCACGTGTTTGTGTGGTGTGCTGCTTTTCTTGGCTTGCAGGACATCTGTGCAGTGCAGCACAGCACATCAGAGATAGTGGTAGTTGATCTCTGACATTCTGATGACTAAAATAAACTAATTTATAATTAAAATTGTATCGTAGCGGGTTAAAATTATACTATAATTAATAATAACTTATTTAGCGTAACTAAAATTTAAAAAAATAAAAATAGAAAAAATATATTAGTCCATCACGGATGAATACGAGAAAAACCGACAAAAAAGCTAAAAAACTAAAAAAAATCAGAAAAAGATAAAATTTAGAAATAAAAATAAATAAATTAGAAGCCCGCAACTTAAACCGAAATGGGCGAGATGTTATGCCCGCATCCCCTGACTTATCTGGTGCATTATGCTGTTTGCATTGCAGTCTGGAGCTCCAAATCCCTCACCAAGTGATTTGTCGCTAACGAAGGCCGGTGCGAGCGACTGACCTGCAGAACAACATCAACTACGCCTGTTGCCTGTAGGCCTGGCGCGTGCAGGGTTGTTAATGTCTTGCGCCTCTTTCTTCTCTACCTCTCGTCCGACAGCCTTGCTTCTTTAGTTCTTAGTTAGAAGAGCTACTAGTAAGTTTTTCATTATCCCTTAGCACAGAGGGAGTCCATTAAAATGGTGTATCCCATTTTCTAGTATGCATTTGGTCATGTTACGCTATTTTTGCTGTGTACTAGTACGTTGATGGTACTAAACTTATTATTCCATTCTATTTGGAAATGAAAGAGAAAACGAAAGGCAGAAACGAGGCTCTCTTCGTTTCTTACTTTTCATTGTTGTTGCTCTGCTCATCATGTTGGTGGTGGTCATAGATTCTGAGATCGGTCGATGGGTACAACAAGAGTTCACCATGGAGAGTGATCTTGTGTCATGTTTGTTGGGGAGTGGCCCTACTTTGGCCTAAACGGCCCATGATGCTAGCAGAGCAGGCTAACAGCTTCATAAAAACCCACAAGATCAAGGAAGTGGCATATATGCCTTTAAAACAGTAGGTATAGATAAAGATATTTGTGTAACTCTAAGTAGGAGAAAAAGGCATGTGTACCTCTATTAAAGAAGGAGCATATAGGGATATCTACATAAATAAAACTCCTATGAATATATATATATACACACACACATACATATACGCGTCTGAGTACGCCATGGACGCATGGAGAAAGGCAGAGCACTCTTTTTTAGCAAAGAGTCAGATAATATCAACTTCCAAGATATCAATACAGACTTCTACTGCTATCTCTAGGGTGTGTAGGTTATTGGTAGTCTTTACACGGTCCTCCCATAACCTCTTTTTTCTTTTCTGTTTAGTGTGTAATCATAACAATGTTAATTTTGGTTCCTGCGCAAGAAAAAAGGAAAAGCCGTTACTGTCTCAAGGCATACAAATTAATGGGGGAAATACTACTGAATAAGGCTTGCCTGCCTCATTGCAGCGGACAAGAAAGAGACTGCAAACAGAGCCCAATTTGGATCGGATGATTTGGGTCACTCCAGCTTTAATTCCTCTCGAAATACTTCATCTGGGACCCACGATCAGGATATTATTTGGGCCAAACAAACATAAAGAAATCTGTTTGGGCTAGCTAGGATTTTTTTTCCCTTTTTCCTGTTATCTAGACATGTAGAATGCACAATAGATTATGCACGTTATCGACGGCAGGTCTTTCTACGTTGCCTCTTGCCTTCTTATTGGACGGTGGTGGGTTCGTCGACGGTGTGCGGCGCCTCCCAAATCTCCGGAAATAAATCTGTTTGGGCGGTGTTTGTTTCCGGAGATTTGGGAGGCGCCGCACACCGTCGACGAACCCACCACCGTCCACTAAGAACGCAAGAGGCAACGTAGAAAGACCTGCCGTCGATAACGTGCATAATCTATTGTGCATTCTACATGTCTAGATAACAGGAAAAAGGGAAAAATCCTAGCTAGCCCAAACAAAGCTACTGAACCGCGCCGTTTCCGTGTCTATTTGCGTATTTGTTGAGTTTGCTGTGCAGTTTGACGGGGTCCTCCCGTGCCATCATCACACTTCTGACTGCAGCCGGAGCTCCCGTGCCATCATCACACTGTCACCATAGTGGTTGATCGGCACTTAACTTGGCAACATCTTCGTCTACACAGACAGTCGTCGTTTCTAAATTTACATGCCTTGATCATTCTTCTTGACTTCATGTTTGATCAAAACCTCTGAAACCAACCAAGCATCCAGGCATCATGTTCACGCCTACACCTTCCTCCTCCTCCTTGAGCTTGAAGCGAGCTCGGACAGACACCATGTTCACGCCGGCCGAGCTCCCGCATCGCCGTTGCCGCTTAACGCCATCGTCGGCCTGTCTCAGGGGTATTATTCCCCAAAACCACCACCACCACCCTTAGCTTCCTCGCATCGCAAGCATTCCATTTCCCTCATTTCCCGTGCCTCGCTACCACCCCTTCACCGACACCGTGCCCACGCCACCGCCTCCTGCAGCCAGCAGCCCTCTCCCTATCGGTAGTTCTCTGTAGCAAACGGAGGAGGAAGACAACTACCGCCTCCCCTCTCTCACCCAATGACATATGGGTCCCACAACCCATATTTTCCTTTTAAAAGTAAAAAACCAGCTATGAGTCCATGACAACATGGTCCCACCATTAATTGGTTTAAAAATAATTTAGAAAACCCTTTCTAAAGGACCCACATGTCATTCACAGTTAGTATTCCTTTTATTCCCAGCCAATCCAGACCATGGAGTCCACTAGTCAGAAATTGACAGATGTCTTTTTTCTTTTCTTTGATTTTCTTCCCGAGAAACTTCCGAAGCTCCATTCCCCTTAGAGAAACTCCGATTGATATTATTATTATTTCTAAATTCAATTTCTACCCAACAATTTAAATTTATTTAGATTTAGATTTAGTTGTTTTTCACGTATTAGATTCCGAGGTTCCGGAAGAGCAGTCACTAAACTCGATCAAGACCAAGCAAAGAAAATCCTTATGTTGATCATATTAAACCTACTTTTCATATGCAATTATTTTATTTTAATATTATTACTTGCATGATTCGGTATGTTAAATGTTGATCTCTAGTTAATCCATGTCAATTATTACTTTGTTAAATCCATCCTTAATTGATTGATAAAAACTACCTTAATTAATTGCCCTTGGTAAATCATTAGGATTTAGGAGGTAATGGTTATGCTAAGACTTGCTTAGTGATTAGGACAGAAATTGACACAAACATTGCGTCATGGTATGGGATTATATTTTTCATGAAAGTAGTGTGGTGACATGGGTTGCCACTGGAAAAAACGAAGCGGCCTCCATCATTTTCCCCAACCTCTTCAACCAGATCATGCACTGACAGGCCTTTTCTTGGTATGTGCGCACAAGCCCTTCGTACTTTTGAGATTTTTTCGCAGCACATCACTGTTCCTCTTGTCATCATGATTTTTTCATTTTTTAGGCTCTGCAAATAGCTTCCGACTGTTTTTAATTCACTATTCTTTATTGTTTTTCTATTTTTTTTGGCTTTTTTGGATATTTTTTGTCTTCCTTTTTTCGTATTCCTTTGCATTGTTCGTAATAGGTTAACCAATTTTTTCTATTTTAAAATTGTTTAAATTTAATTATGCTAAATAAGTATCTCAGCTATAGTGAAAAATAAAACAGTTACAGTAAAAAGCCATAATCCGAATAAGTATCTGTCTCCATAATCTCTAGAATTTTTTGTACGAATAATCCATTTTTTATTCGAAAATACATAAATATACCCGCGGAAATTTTTTTATAACAAAAATAGACTCCAGTCGCCCACCCATTGGGCGACTTTCGCCTTTCGCCCAACCGCGAGGCGACATTTAAGGAATGTGAGAACCGTTGAGCGAATCAATGGTGTCGCCTTAGCGTTGGGCAACTGCATTGCAGTTGCTGTACAGATCTCAGCGCAGATCTTTGAGTTTAATGGCTTTTACTAGGGTCGTTCGTGCTTGCCAATGGTTTGGATGCATCTTTGTGGTGAACAGTTATTTTGGATTAGATTTGGTTTTTTTGGTATGGTAGAGGATGCAAAAAAAGGAGAGCTAGAGCGAATTAAGAATATAAGTGTGAAACTATTGCGATGCCAGATTACGTACTCAAAAGAATGTTAAAGGGTCACAAAACCTTACTACTTCCTCTATTTTTTATAAGGCGTATTTTGTTTGGACACAGGATTAAAAAGCACATAGAACCAACGAAATAGTAGATATAAATGTGTCTATGATGATTATGTCTTGGTAATAAGAGAGAGGATAGTGATTAGAACTTGTGTTTACTCACAAATGTTGATCAAGCAATCACTGCGCCAGAACAACTCCCATTCTACCCCGTGTATGCATAACGTGACTTTCTTGCAAGGATTTATTGATCATATACCCTCCATTTAGATGGAAATTTAGGATTTACCCTCCTGGGCCACGTGTCAGTGACTTATGATGACTCCACGTGTCATTGAGATGAGGAGGGTAAATCCTGAATTTCCCAACTAAAGGGAGGGTTTCCCTGTCCCCTCCCTCATGTTTCCATCCGTGTCCCCGCAATCAAACGGCTGGGAAACAGCCACGTAGCAAAAATAACAGCTCACATGATTTTTCTTCTCACTCTTGTGATCTTGTTTTGATGTTTTTTATTACTGTTAATAAGTTTTATTTATATCTTTTAAAATAATAATTAATTATATTTCTGATTGAGGGGACACGGATCATTCCCGTTGGCCTTGTGGGAGAGAGAGGCAGTGCAAGCGAAACGAGGCGAGGAAGATTAGATAAATAATACCCTGGACTAGTTCTTTTTGCGTTGATCAGCAATTAAGCTGGAAAATCAGATTTGGAGATGCTGATGCATAGTAGTAACAGTAGATTATTAAATGTTGCAGATGTTAATTCAGATGAATTTTCGTTTGTTTGCAAGCAGCAAGTAGGGATCGACGTGGAAACAGTTGATCGTATCTTGTTTAACTGCTATATTCCCAAGTTTATCTGGTGCTATTTCGGAGAAATTTGGGACTGGATTTCCTTTCGCCGTCGCGTCCAGGTCAAGCAACGCAAGTCACGGACAGAGAGGAAGTTAATTGCTTGCAAAGAGTCAAGTCTTTCATTAATTAGGGACGACGACACGCAAGAAAGGCAGCAGGGGCTGTCCCGTTTTAGTCCGAGCGTGGGACACGAGAGGACTCTTTGGTCCGAGCGTCAGGATAGAGACAGTCAAGCGTGCACGCAAGTCAACAGGAAAGAAAGCCGAAGGGCCCGCTCCTTTTACTTCGCGCAAGCTAGATTTTCAATATCATATCATAACTAGATTTCAAACCTATGACTTCACCGCTTTAAATGAAATAAAATAAATAAGATATCCATAAACATTTAATTATATGGGAGCAATTTGTAATTGTCTGTTCTGCTTGAACTATATAGTATGGTGTGCATGTGCCGTAGCCTCTCCGATCAAAGGACTGAGCTAGCCACTAGCTAGCTGCTTTTGTGTGAATTTAAAATTATCATATATTATGTAGATATCCATAAGCGTATGTGATGAACGCCTTCTACCATGCCAATGGCGGCCACGACTATGACTGCGATTTCGAAGGCACCGGCGTTGTCACCTCCAACGATCCGAGTTCATAACCGTTGTATATTTTTCCTGGTCTACACCCATCAGCACAACACGATACTGTCGGGATTGCGCCTCATTCTTCTCTATTTTCGTCTGACAGCCATGCTTCTTTCTTAGTTAGAAGAGCTACTAGTAAGTTTTTTCGTCATCCCTTAGCACATTAAAATGATGTATCGCATTTCTAGTATGCATTTGGTCATGTTACACTATTTTTGCTGTGTAGTAGTACGTTGACGGTTCTAAACTTATTAATCCATTCTATTTTGAAATGAAAGAGAAAGCAAAAGGCATTTACGAGGCTCTCTTCGTTTCTTACTTTTCTCTCGTCAACCCTTAAATAGCGTTAAAGGGATGTTAGTTATCCACTTAAGTAGGAGCTTTGTTGAATCATCCCATCTAGTCGAAGGGGTGATTTGTTGTCACACACACAGAGAGAGAGAGATTGATAATAACTGATCTGCAGTTATTGTTAGTGGGAGAGAATCATGAAGACAACTGTAGGGCAATTGTTGTCATAGACATAAGGACGAATCATCGTGCAGTTAGGAGCGGATAAAGCATATGCTTTGTCATTCGTATAGGAAAGAATTGCCTGAAGGCGGACTCTTATATCAGTTCATGAAATCTCTGAGTGACTATTGGTCGCATAAAATGTAAAATGGGCCTCCCATCATGGGTACTTGGACAGTTGCATTTGGAAGCTTACGATCACATAGGTCTTAGAATCTTAATTGTGTATTAAAACTATATTTAATGGTTTATTTAATCCTTATTAGGAACGGTCCCAAAATCAGCACAACAAATTGTTTCAACATCCGTAACATTTCATGCCAACATGTGCAATATTACAAGGAAGCGTGATCCCTCTCTGCCTTTGTGATGTGCGAAGACGTGGGGATCCAGTACTCTCTTCAAGTGCTGCGGGATTGGATCGATGCAAACTCCGTGTCGTGGTATGTTGCGGATGCAGCAGCCGTTTCTTCTTCCCCCATCGAATGGTCGACTTAGTAGAGGTTGCTGGCCATGGGACAAGAAGCCAGGGTGGAAAGGACCACTACCCAAACCAGGTTATTCTGCTTCAACGACGCTAGGTGATTTTCTCTTGCCCAAATTGGATGAAGTACGGCATCGTTCGTCACCCTCTCCGGCGATCCAAGAGCAGCGTGATTTTTGCGCAATCCTAAATGGATCTCCGATCCGTTTTTCCCGGTTGATTCGAAATTCAAATGATTCACTAACTGGGTCACTCGTTGGATCGTCCGTTTCTGTGGGCCCGATATCTTCATGGGCCGCAAGGAATCCTGGTCTTGCTATGCTGGGTCGGAGACTTGCGCAGCACCACAGAAACCCTCCGAGAAATCATCGCACCTACGCACAAGTCGTTATGGTAGGAAGCGCGACGGCGGAGGCGGCAGGTGGGGCTGGTTACGAAGGCGGTGCCGGCGGCGGTCTACGCCGACGAAATTTCGGAGGCCAATCCCGGGCGGCACGTGGTGGTCGTCCACCAAGGCCATATGGCAGGGGTCGTGGTGGTCGCGGCCGGGACTACCATGGAGACCGGGTAAGTGTACAAGGCGATGAATTGCTTGCTCGTGGTCCTCGGAGTGGTGGCTCTGGTGTCACTCAGGCTACAAGTGGTGGTCAGCGTGGTTTGTCCAACACTTCAGTTGAAGAAGCCAACAAGAAGCCAAAGGAGTTGGGAGATGGTTCTGGTAGGCAAGCTGGGAAGCATAAAGGAGCTCAAATGACGACTGGTGAGCCTGTTTTAAAGAAGAAGAAGAAGCTCGTGTTGTGCTGTGAGATCTGTGAGGAGGAACATTTTACTTCTCATTGTCCTCTATTGCATGGCCCAAAACCATCTGCCATGTTCAATGGCCTTGCTGGAGATGGTCTTGGGTTTTTCCAAATCCCTTTTACTATGGCTGCAAAAGCTCCCAAGAAGATTTCGGCTACTGCGTTGATTAAGATTGTGGAGGGTTCTGTTTCAGCCGAATTGGTCAAAAAGGAACTTGCTAGGGCCATTCCGATTAAGTGGGATTGGGTGGTGCGTGAACATGGCAATAATGCATATATTGTGCCGTTCCCATGTCAGGTGGAACTCCAACGAATGATTAGTATGAGGCGTCTCCGAACTGACAATAATGAGGGTGTTATGTTTTTTGAAGAATGGAACAATGAGATACTACCAAAGCAGAAGCTGCAAAAGGTTTGGGTGCAAGTCTATGGTGTTCCATATGAAATCAGGTCTTTTCTTTCTCTTTGGGCAGTGGGATCCATCCTTGGTGCGACCATGAAAGTGGACATGAGATCAATGCGAAAAACAGGGGTGGTCCGGTTAATGGTCGCGGTACTCGACGCTAATTGTATTCCTAATGAGGCTGACATAGTGGTGGATGATAACCTCTATGAATTTTTTTTCAAAATTGACCAAGTGGTCAATAGTAACAGCTGGGAATCTGATGAATTTGATGACGATGATGATCTTGACCAGGGGGATGAGGATAAGAATAAAGAGATTGATCATGAGATGGAGGAGGCGGATTATAATACCAATGGTTCCGGCCCTTCAAGGTTTTCGCCTTCAGTAACTAAACAGAAAGAGGGGGTAAGTGCTGCCCAAGCTCCAATAGATGCTGCCACAAATATATCTGAGCAACAGCTTGTGGAGAAGGCTAATGATCGGGCAGTCGAAGGATTGCTGGAGCAAATCAGCTTCAATGTTACAGCAGAATTTGAACATGACTCAATAAATATTAGCACTCTCAGTGCATTACTGATTGATGAGAATGATTTGGCTCCTCAGAGTACTTCACGACACATACTACAGCAGGTTCCAGCGGTGGTTAACGTTGAAAGTGATACTTCACTTGGTTCTGGTGCATATTTGCCCATCCCACCGCTGCAGAATTTACCGAAGCATGCAGCCATGGAGGATCATAGTTCTCTTGCGATGCAGCAAGTTCACGGGGGTGCTGATAGTCTAATGGTGGAGGAAACTTCAGTGGATTTTGGACATGTTCAGGTGGCCAAGTCAGGGGCTCCACAGGAGATACAATTGCAACCGGGTTCGCTTTGTACTGGCGAGCAGAATAGTTCTCTTGTGATGCAGCAAGTTCACGGGGGTGCTGATAGTCTAACAGTTGACCAAACTTCAGTGGATTCTGGACATGTTCAGGTGGCCAGGTCAGGGGTTGCACAGGAGATACAATTGCAACAAGGTTCAATTTTTGATCAGATTGGGAGTCGGGAGGTTCCTGAAACTCAACAGAATACAAAGTTATCATCAGTGCATTCAAATTACCATGATCTACCACGTCATTTGCTTCAAGCTTTGTCTAAAAAGAACGGCATTAAAGCCAATCTTTCTAACGTGGCCATGGCAAATGCCCTCCAACTTCTGGATTCGGTTTCTGTAATTGACGAAATCAAGTCTTTTGAATATGAAGAGGTAGGTACATTGGAGAGAAAGGCTAGCAAGAGGACAGCAGCTATGGGGGATCTAAATATTTTGGAGAAGGCTAAAAATTTGGTGGCAAAAAGGAATTCTCTGGAGCAAGGTAACTGTATTTCTTTCCCCTCTTTCTCAGATTCCTCTATTATTTCTAGAATCAATAACCTAGGTGTTTCTCTTGGTCGAGATAATAGTACCATTTTATCTTCTGTTACCTTGCTTAAAAACATAGAGATAGATAGGTTAAAAGTGTCGGCTAACAATAACCTTAGTTGCAGCAAGTCTTCTCCTCCTAAAATTAACCTGGAGGAGGAGGAACGAGACCTCTTTGATGCTTAGCTCACTCACAGTTGTGGGGATTCTGTTGAGAGTGAGCAAGAGGACAGTATTGACCATATGTGCTGTGAGCCTTTAGCCACACATCGTAGGAAAAAGAACTTTTCTAGAAAGCATACCAAAGGGAGATTGATTCCCATAAAACCATTCAAACCGTCCAAGCTCTGTCTCAAATGAAAGGAGTCTTCTGGAATAGCAGAGGTCTAGGTGACTTGGCTAAACATGGTTATTTACAAGATATGGTTAAGGAGGAGCATATTGATTTTATTGCTCTTCTGGAAACGGGTCGGGATCATTTCCCAGATGCGACCCTTAAAAAACTTTGTGGTGGCCAACAATTTCTTTGGCATTACATGGCACCACGTGGTCGCTCTGGGGGCATTCTCCTGGGTGTGGACCTAATGGTATTTGACATTGGAGTTATTGATGAAGGAGACTTCTATGTCAAATTCACACTTCGCAATAAACAAGATGGTTTTAAATGGGCTCTGTTCGCAGTTTATGGTCCTGCTCAACAGCAGCATAAAGAAAACTTCTTAGTTGAAATGGCTAACATTTGTAGTAAAGAGTCATTACCCTATTTGATTGGAGGTGACTTCAATATTATGCGTCGACCAGAAGATAAAAATAAACATAACTTTGACACAAAATGGCCAAATATGTTTAATATGGTCATCCAATCCCTTGATCTCAGGGAATTAGAGATGTCGGGTCGTCATTATACTTGGGCGAGTAGTGGGAATGACCCAACCTACGAGAAGTTGGATAGAGTCTTGGTTAGTACTGAATGGGAACAGAAATTTCCTCTTACTACAGTACTGGCTAAGGATAGAAGTAACTCAGATCATACATCTTTGTTAGTAAACACAGGTGCCTCTACTCATAATAGACATCAACCTCTTTTTAAATTTGAACGAGGATGGCTGTTGCGAGAAGGTTTCTATGATTTGGTGGCAGATGTATGGCATTTAGAAACCAAAGGATTCTCAGCCATAGAGAAATGGCAAAATAAAATAAGATCTCTTAGGAAATTCTTAAGAGGGTGGGCCAAAAATGTAGCTGGTCACAATAAAAAAGAAAAGAAACAGCTAGTCTCGATGATAGATGAGCTAGATAAAAAGGCGGAAAATAATTTGCTCTCACACCAGGAAATAAATTTGAAACGCCATTTCAATGAACGATTAGTTCATCTGCTGAGGGAAGAAGAATTCAAATGGTATGAGAGAGCTAAAACAAAAGACCTTCTGGAAGGTGATAATAACACACAATATTTCCATTTGGTTGCTAATGGAAAACACAGGAAGCAATGAATCTTCAAACTAGAACAAGAAGATGGAGTAATAGTAGGTGATGCCCAATTAAAAGCATACATCACAAATTACTACAAGGGGCTTTTCGGATCACCAGCGGAAAATAATTTTCGTATGGTGGAAAACCAAAATCAAGATATCACCCAGGTTACAGAAGAAGAAAATAATATCCTCGTCTCCCCGTTTACGGAGAAGGAGATAAGAGAGGCAGTGTTCCAAATGGAACATAATAAGTCGCCAGGACCTGATGGGTTCCCAGCAGAGTTTTACCAAGTGTTTTGGGACATTATCAAATGTGACCTTATGGCACTCTTCAATGACTTCTATGAAGAGCGCTTACCTCTGCATAGCCTTAATTTTGGAGTAATAACTCTTCTCCCAAAAATAAAGGAGGCAACAAAGATACAACAATATAGGCCCATTTGTTTGCTCAATGTGAGTTTTAAGATTTTTACCAAAGTAGCCACAAATAGACTCATGGGTGTGGCCAGTAATGTGGTAAGTCCGTCTCAAACAGCTTTCATGCCAGGTCGCAATATTATGGAAGGGGTTGTGGTTTTACATGAAACTATTCATGAACTTCACAGCAAAAAGTTGGATGGGGTGATCCTTAAGATAGACTTTGAAAAGGCTTATGATAAGGTTAATTGGTATTTTCTCCAGCAAACCCTTCGTATGAAGGGTTTTAGCCAGAAATGGTGCAGGTGGATTAATAAGTATGTTTCGGGAGGAAGTGTAGGCATCAAGATAAATGATGATATAGGACAATACTTCCAAACTCAAAAAGGCCTTAGGCAAGGAGATCCTTTGTCACCTATACTGTTCAATATCGTAGCTGACATGCTTTCGATATTAATTAAGAGGGCAAAGGATGATGGTCAAATTAAAGGAGTCATTCCTCACCTTGTGGATGATGGATTGTCTATTTTGCAATATGCAGATGATACGGTCCTTTTTATGGACCATGATTTTGAGCAGGCTAAGAATATGAAGTTACTGCTCTGTGTTTTTGAACAATTATCAGGTCTCAAAATTAACTTCCACAAAAGCGAGATTTTTTGTTTTGGAGAGGCCAAACAGTACGAACAAGATTATACGAACATGTTCGGATGTGATATAGGTATGTTCCCTTTTAGGTACTTAGGAATACCGATGCACCACCGAAAACTTCGCAATTCGGAGTGGGGTGCTATCGAAGTAAGGTTTAACCGGAAATTAAGTACTTGGAAGGCTAAGCATTTATCCTATGGGGGTAGACTTGTGTTGTCGACTTCAGTTCTAAGTGGCCTACCTATGTTCATGATGTCTTTCTTCGAAATTCCAAAGGGTGTTCTTAAAAGACTGAATTTCTATCGGTCAAGATTTTTTTGGCAAGGCAGTAATGATAAATACAAGTATCGTCTGGCCAAATGGAACATCCTTTGTCGTCCAAAAGATCAAGGTGGGTTGGGAATACCTGACCTTTGGATCAAAAATAAATGTCTTCTAAGCAAATGGCTATTTAAATTGGTGAATGAAGATGGAATTTGGCAAACCTTACTCAGACATAAATATTTGAGTTCAAAATGCCTTACTCAGGTTCAATCTAAACCTGGGGACTCGCAGTTTTGGAAAGGTTTGCTAAGGGTCAGGGAGGATTTTCTGGGTTGTGGGTCTTTCAACATAAGAGATGGCTCGCAAACCAGATTTTGGGAAGACACGTGGGTAGGTTCTTCACCCCTTAAAGAGCAATTTCCCAGTCTGTACAATATAGCCAATTATCCTTATGTAACTGTGGAGACGGTTATGAATCAAGTACCTATTAATGTCTCTTTTCGCAGAGCTTTAACTGAGGATAAATTGGTCGCATGGTTCAACCTAGTAGCTAAAATAGCTAATGTTCAACTTTCAAATGAGAGGGATGTTTTTAATTGGGATCTACATAATCATGGTCAATTCTCTGTACGGTCAATGTATGCGTACTTGATAAACCAGGATATCCCTTTCACTAATAAATTCATTTGGAAATTGAAGCTACCTCTTAAGATAAAAATCTTCCTTTGGTACCTCCAAAAAGGGGTTATCTTAACAAAGGATAATTTAGCTAAGAGGAACTGGACTGGTAGCCAAAAGTGTTGTTTCTGTGATCGCAATGAAACAATAAAACACCTTTTTTTTATTGCTGTCAGGCTAAAACTATTTGGAATATTGTTCATATTGCTACTGGGTTAATCCCACCTAGATCTATTACTCACATGCTTGGAGGCTGGCTTACGGGCATTGGGCGAGAGGATAAAAAACAGATTTTTGTGGGGGCTACTGCTATGCTTTGGGCAATTTGGTGTACTCGTAATGACATTGTTTTTTAGTACAAAAAAAATATTTCTTTCATGCAGGCTGTTTTCAGAGGAGCATATTGGTTGCGGTTCTGGGCGCTGCTGCAGCGTGAGGATAAAAGGGAGACGTTTCGTTTGGCCAGCAAAACTCTGGAGGTTATCGCTTTAGATGTGTTTGCCAAGAATGGATGGCAAAGTAATAATAGACTTTGCATATGATTTGTTCCTATTTGAGTTTACTTTTGTTCTTTATTTTGTAAGCAAATAAGTGGACAACATTGTAAGAGTTGGCTGTGTGCGGTTGCAGAGGCCGGATTGTTTCCATTTTCTAAAAAAAATGTGCAATATTGCAAAAAAAAAAACACTGAAACTGTTTTTTTTAGAGGAAGAAGTAAAATGGAAGGGGTCAGTGAATGTAGAAAACAAAACAAATGTCATTTTGTTTAACATGTGCAATATTGTAAAAACACACTGATAAGGTGGTTTCCTCGTTAATATAAGCTTTTACATGAAATTCAATATAGCATCGAAGCCAAAAAGACAATATTTCGATCCATCTAAAGTCTACAGATATGATGAAAATAGATATGAGAAGAAACGTTCGAGTACATATTATCCATCTTTCCTTATCGCTCAAGCTTTTATGCGAATATATATTATCCAACTTTTCTTATCGCTTAAGCTTTTCATGCGAACCCATCGATTGAGAAACTTACCAGAGAAAAGAGAGATGGAACGAGGATGAGAGGGCAGCGAATTCGATGGTTTCTTGAAAGGCTTGGTCTCCTTATCAGCCTCTGTGTTTAATATGGCTTTTTTTAGTGGTTTATAGCTAAAAAGCACTATAACTGACTAAAAAACACTGTAGCTGACAGAGGCTTATTTTGCATAATTAAAATTTTAAAATTTTAAAAATAGAAAAAACATATTAACCCATCATGTATAATGCAAACAAATACGGGAAAAAAGAACCGGCAAAAAAGCTAAAAAAAGTCAAAAGTTTAGAAAAAGGTGAAATTTATAAATAGTGAAAAATAAACCAGAAGCTGAAGTCGAAACGAGCAAAGTAAAAGTACATAAAGATTAAAGAAAGAGAGAGGCCTTGATCAATGTTGGTCCCACATTAATTAATAGTGTGGCGGAGCTGCGCTGTGCACACAAGTCTACCACCAGTTGCCTGGCTTGACCGACTCCCAAAAATCACTATTCAACTCTTTCTATTTTACACCTTCAACCGAGATGTGATGGATCTGCTTCTTCTAATCACTGAGCCTTAACGTACGTGGAGCAAGTCCACACTCAACGGGGCGTGGTTGCAGCTTCAGAAACATGTGAGATTGCAAGAGCAGTATCTGAAGGTCTAACACACACTTCACAGGGCATGGATGCCGGTTCAGAAACACATGAGATTGCAAGACTAGTCTCTGGAGATCTGAGAATTGGAATCGATATCAGGTATGTTATGTACTGAATAAGGCTTGCCTGACTCGTGCAGCGGACAAGAAAGAAACTGCAAACAGAGCCAGTTTGAATTGGATGATTTGGGTCACTCCAGCTTTAATTCATCTCGAAATAGTTCATCTGCGGCCCACGATTAGGATATTATTTGTGCCGAACAAGCATAAATAAATCTGTTTGGGCTAGGATAAAACAAAGCTACTGAACCGAACCGTTTCCGTGTCTGTTTCCGGAGTTGGGAGGCGCCGAACACCGTCCACGAACTCATCAGTCTAATTAGCACTAATCACGACTAGTCACAAGAACCTAATTAGGAGCCAAAAACCTCAACTAACCATCCAAAGCCTAATTAGCACTAATTCCATCACGACTAGTCACAAGTAATAATATAGCAGTCTAATCACTAATTTCAAGCATGCAAACTCACGGCCTTGATGAAGACATCACGTGATGATCCAACTCCTTGATAGTACTAACCTTTATTGCGAAAAAAAATCCATCGATTATTTGCAGACACTGGGGAAGGATCAGGATCAGTTGAATTAGAGTGGAATGCATTACAAATGTCACCAACAACATCAAATATCACATGCAATGCTTGACTCTGTGCCAACTGAAGCACCTGAGGCGCTTGTTGTTAGCTGAGGCAAATATACGTACGTGGGCTACCAGAAGACATGGGCAAGACGAATTTTTTGCAGCTCGTTAGCATCGTAATATGTAATCGTCTGGTACAGCCCCCTAAATAGCATTGTAAAACTAGGGCAGCTAATATGATCTTGACCTTTGTGGAACAAATGGAAAATGAACATCTTCCCCAGATTAGGGAGGTTTGACTTAAGGGTCTGGAGAATGTATCTGCTAGCTCTTTCGCCACAAAGGCATCTTAATCTGACCCTGCAGTGCACAACCGGCTGTGATCATTTGGGCTTCAGCTTCTGGCTTCCGGCTTATTTTTCACTATTCATAAATTTCGTCTTTCTCTAAACTTTTGACTTTTTGTTGAGATTTTTTGCCGGTTCTTTTTTTCCCGTATGTGTTTGTATTATACGTAATGAGCTAACATATTTTTTTATATTTTTTAAATTTAATTATGCTAAATAAACCTTTGTCAGCTACAGTGTTTTTTCAGCCAGCTACAGTACTTTTCAGCCATAAGCCACAAAAAAAAGCCTAAATGATATCAGCAAAGACACGACAGGTTGTTCAAAGCGAGCAAAGGTGTCACCTAGGGAATTTTGGACGCTTTTGGCACTGTTGCTACCCGAAATTCCGAAAATAGCTTCTTCGAAAACGAAATTCCAACTCTAACCCCCACTTGACCGCACCATTTAACCGCGTCGCGACACGTGTCCAATGGTGCGGCCGGGGAGCGCACCACACCTGAGTGGTGCGGTCCCCGACCGCACCACTCACTCTGATGTGACCATGTGGTGCGGTTGGGGAGCGCACCACTCCGGTGTGGTGCGGTCCCCGACCGCACCATTGACACGTGTCACACTCCCGTTAAGTGGTGCGGTCAACAGGGTGCTAGAATTGGAATTTTGTTCTCCTCAGCGCCATTTTTGGTATTTTCGGGTAGCAACAGTGTTAAAAACGTCCAAAATTCTCACCTAGGCGGGTTGAAGAACTGTTTGATGAGCCAAGATGAAAAATGGATGGTGATATCAGCAAATGAATGTCTGTCTTGTTGGTCATTTAGTTTTGTCAGATCAAGTTCTATTTGCTTTTGTAATGGTGATTGATGTTAGGTGTGTTGTTACACACCGATTATACGTATTCTGCTGATGATAGGGCTAGAGTTCAGGTCCTGCAGTCATCGAAGTCCTATGTTTCCTCTATATCAAAAAAAAAAAAGGCACATGTTTATTCTCTGCCTCTCACACTCTCTCAGAGATGACAAATCCAAAATGAAACGAGGAGATCAACTTGGATCCGATGCAAGCAACAACATCCTGAGCTTGTCTCCGGCGAGACTCCGGTGGATGCCGCCGATTTCTCCGATGTGCAATTTACCTTTCTCCTCTCACCCTCCCTCTCTCTTCCTCTAACACAGTGAGGTGGAAGTAGAACATCTAGCTCACTCGTGTGGGCCCGTTTCATCCAATTCCATCCTCATCGGTCTCCGGGCTCCAGAATTTGGATGATTTTTTTTTCCAAAGGAAACACCCGGAGATGATTATCAAAACCCATTTATAAAATATAATAAAATAATAATATTATAAAAGTGAGTGCATATCATTTCATGTATTCAATCCAAATATTAAAAAAGATATCGATAGCCATAAGTTTAGATAATTTGAGTGCATATACGCCTAAACTACATTACACTGGTCAAATTTTAATTGTTTGCCATTCAATGTAAAAAGAGAGAGAGAGGATTGTTCGTCCCTGTGAAAGAAGTATGGATACTCGAAGTGTGCATACGTGTAGAAAAAAAAAGAAAGGAAAAGAAAAGGAAAAGAATTGATCCCTTCGTTGCCCAGTTGCCCTGCCAAAAGGTTAAAGCTAGAAACATAAGAATAAGGGACATGTGCATGCCGGCAATGGAGGTCGATGCAGAGGAACAAGCTAGGCATCTTAACCACCTACCTATCTGGTTCTGGTATCAGTACGTTGCTTTGCCGGCGTTTCAAGAAAGGTACGCAGATTAATCCGCCTCGCTAGCTAGCTAGTTTTGTGATCGACTGACTACAGACATATGGGGGCATCGCTAATCACAAACCAAAGGTACACACTCTGTTGCCTAACAACCAATCCTTTCCTTTCAACCCATCTAGCTTGCCTGAAACCAAGAAATTAAGAGAAACAGCTAGCAAGTAGAGAAGGTATGGCCATAGTTCTGGAAGCTTTTGCATCCTACGTCGCCGATCTGCTCAAGCAGGGGGCAGAAGATGAGGTCGGGATGCTGTTCGGAGTCTCCGGCGAGATCGACAAGTTGGGCGCCAAGCTTCGGGACCTCAAGAAGTTCCTCGCCGACGCCGATAGGAGGAACATCACCGACCAGAGCGTGCAGGGGTGGGTGAGGGAACTCAAGGGCGCCATGTACGACGCCACCGACATCCTTGATCTCTGCCAGCTCAAGGCCATGGATCAGCGAGGCGCATCCATAGACTTGGGGTGCTGCAATCCCTTGCTCTTCTGCCTGCGAAATCCCCTCTTCGCCCACGACATCGGCAGCCGCATCAGGGCGCTCAACCAGAGGCTTGGCGACATCAAGGAGCGGAGTGCAGCATTCAGCTTCCTCAACCTCGGTTCCTACGAGGACCGTAGCAGCAAGGCGCATGCCTCTCGACTATCTGCCAGCCGCGAGTCGTCAGGGGAGCTCGACCGATCGGGTGTGGTCGGGGAGAAGATGGAAGAGGACACAAGAAAGCTGGTGGATATGTTGACAAGAATTGAGGGGGGAACCAGCCGTGAAGACAACAAAATGATGGTCTTGGCTGTTGTAGGCGTCGGCGGGATCGGCAAGACCACCCTCGCCCAGAACATCTTCAACGACGAGACCATCCAACGTGAGTTCCACAAGAAGATATGGCTGAGCGTCAACCAAGACTACAACGAGGCCGAGCTGCTAAGGAGAGCCATCGCCGAAGCGGGGGGAGACCACCGTCGTTCTGGAGATGCAAAGGCCACACTTCAGCGAACCCTCAAGGATGCCTTGAACAGGCAAAAGACCTTACTGGTGATGGATGACGTTTGGAGCGAACAAGCATGGGAGGCTGTGCTCAAAACACCATTGGTCAACGCTGTTGCTCCAGGCAGCCGAGTCCTCGTCACCACGAGACATGACACGGTCGCCCGAGGGATGAAAGCCAGGGAGCCCTACCACCACGTCGTCACATTAGGGCCTCACGACGCCTGGTTATTGCTCAAGAAGCAGGTCCGTACTTTTTACCTGCAGTTTGAGTGGCCAGTCCAGTGATTTGAGCTGCGTGTAACTAGCAAGATTACTCAATTTTTTGACCTTCGGATCTTCATCAAGATTCGTGCTCAATATGGTTCAAAGAAACTTCCAAATCGAAAGCTTTCAAATGATGTAAAAGCTTCCAACTAGTTCAAAAAATTTCAAATGATTCGAAGAACTATCAACTAGTTAAAAAACTAGCAAGATCTACTAAATTTTCGACCTTCGGACCTTCATCAAGATTCGCGCTCAAAATGGTTCAAAAAACTTTCAAATGATCTGAAAACGTCCAAGTGGTTCAAAAATTTTCAAATGATTCTAAAGAACTTTTGATTCAAAAGCTTTCAAATGATTTGAATAACTTTCAACTAGTTCAAACAACTTTTGGTTCGAAAACTTTCAAATGCTTTAGGTTCGAAAACTTTCAATTGATTCGGAAACCTTCGATTCAAAAAACTTTCAAATGATTCCAAATTTTCAACTCAAATCTTCGCTATTTTCATTTAGAATTTTTAAGAAATTATTTGGGGGGGACAGATGAGATTCATTAGATGCTGATTGGTTCAAAATTTGAGTACTTTTTAATAAAATAGTACTCAAGTGCTCCCTAGACAATTCCTTAAATCTATCGGTTTAACTGCTTGCAGGTAGTCTCAAGTGAGCTGGACGAACCTGAGGTTGATATGCTAAAGGATATTGGATTGGAGATTATAGCAAGATGTGGTGGTTTGCCACTCGCTGTCAAAGTAATGGGAGGACTCTTGTGCAAGAGGGACAAGCAGCGACGTGATTGGGAGGATGTTCTGAATGATTCCATATGGTCAGTATCCGAAATGCCCAATGAGCTAAACTACGCAATATACTTAAGCTATGAAGATTTGCCCCCTTATATGAAGCAGTGCTTTCTGCACTACTCCCTCCTCCCTAAAAATACAGAGTTCTTTAATGATACAATTGTTAGCATGTGGATTAGTGAAGGATTTCTTAAAGGAAACCCAGATGAATCAGAAGCATTAGGAAGTAAGTGCTATAAGGAGTTAATATTGAGGAACCTTATAGAGCCAGATACAACGTACGCGGATCAATGGGTTTGCAACATGCATGATGTTGTTCGCTCATTTGCTCGATATGTGGCTAGGGATGAAGCACTAGTAGTAGCTCACAGTGGAGAAACTGATATTTTTAGTAAACTCAATACACAAAAGTTTCTAAGGTTGTCTATACAAACCAAAGGATTGCGATCAGATGAATTTGAGTGGAGATTTTTACAAGAGCAGAAATCACTAAGAACACTAATATCAGTTGGCCATATAAAGATTAATCCAGGTGATTCTCTATTTACCTTTACAAGTTTACGAACTCTGCACATAGAATTTGCAAAATGTGCCGCATTGGTTCAGTCTTTGTATCAACTCAAGCACTTGAGGTATTTGTCCTTGGACCAAACTGATATATCTAGATTACCGAAAAACATCGGCAAGATGAAATTCTTGCAGCACATTAGTCTTAAAGGATGTCGAAGTCTGGTGAAACTTCCTGATAGAATTACAAAGCTGAGGCAGTTGAGGTCTCTTAACCTTAAGGACACAAGTATAAACAATATACCTAGGGGATTCCATGGTCTAACAGATTTGAGGAAACTACGTGGGTTTCTAGCCCATGTGAATGGTGATTGGTGCAGTTTGGAAGAGTTGGGGCCACTTTCCCAGCTCAGAATTCTTGGATTAAGGAATCTAGAGAATGTATCTATTGCCTCGTCCGCCGCAAAGGCCAAGCTTGGTGAAAAGGTGCATCTTAGTTATCTGAGATTATGTTGCACCAATAGATTGGGAGATGATGGGCTAGTCGAAGAGGGAGATGGCATCTCTGAGGAAGAGCAGCGACGAATTGAGGAGGTGTTTCATGAGCTCTGCCCTCCACCTTGCTTGGATAATCTTAACATCGAAGGATATTTTGGTCGACGGCTCCCAATGTGGATGATGTCGACAGCAGTGGCGCCCCTCAAGAGCTTGAGGATTCTAACGATGGATGACCTAGCCTATTGCACCCAACTCCCTGATGGCTTGTGTCAGCTCCCCTGTTTGCAGTTCCTTCAGATCGACCGCGCTCCAGCTATCAAGCGTATTGGGTCTGAATTTCTGCAGCAGCTCTACCATCACCATAGTCACCACCCTTCATCCCAGGCAGCGACTGCATTTCCGAAACTACGAGAGATGTATTTAATAGGAATGGTGGAATGGGAGGAGTGGGAGTGGGAGGAGCAAGTGCATGCCATGCCTGTCTTGGAGGAGCTTGTTATCGATGGTTGCAAGTTGATGCGTGTTCCTCCTGGCCTTGCCTCCCATGCAAGGGCTTTGACAAGGTTATATGTATACAATGTGCAGCACCTCAACTCTCTGGACAACTTTGCTTCTCTCATTGAGCTTGACGTGTATCAAAACCCCGACCTCGAGAGGATCACTAATCTCCCCAAACTGCGAAAGCTTGACATCAGCTATTGCCCAAAGCTGAAGGTATTGGAGGGCATGCTTGCACTCCAGATGCTCAAGCTGGAGGATTACGACATGGAAACGCTCCCGAAATACATGCGAGATGTAAACCCGAGGCATTTGGAGCTAGACTGCAGCCTAGAGTTGCTCACCTCTATAGCCGCGGGACAATCTAACCCAGAGTGGGAAAGGTTGAGTCATATCCAGCAGGTCAAGGCCTATGCAGACAATGGAGATGATTCAGATGATGGAGACACATATGTAGACGATGGAGACACGTTTGCAGACAATGGAGATGACGGAGACCATGTAGATGATGGAGACAATGCAGACGATGGACACAATTCGAGGAAATGGTACGTGCGATACACAAGAGATCCATACAACTTGGAGACAAACATCAGCCGCTCTTCCATATCTGGAGGTAAATTAGCGCAACTGCTTCATCTTAATTTGTTGACTTCTCTGTTCATTTAATTTGCTTCCTTAATTTCCATTTGTTGATTCCATCTTTCATCCGTATGCTAGTCAACATACACTTCCTACTTTTCCTTCTAGTTCTTGAAAGAAATATTTCCAACATTTTCGTTTTGCTTGACTGTGTTGTTCCAGGGGATGAAGCGGAATAGGACATATGAGGAAGGGGGAGAACGCAAATTGAGCGGTGGCTTTGTCGTTCTTTTTCTTGCTTTAGTTCATGACTTCACCTGCCACGTCTTCAACCAGATCGTGCATGCAGAATACCACTAGCCCTTTGTACATTAAATATTGTGATTTGTGATTTTGATCTATGATAAATGAAGGACAAAAAACGGTACTAATGTCTAAAAGATAGAAAGTTGATAACGATTAGTTATGAACTAAGGAAAACCTTACTAAGAGTGATGCCCCTAGATGAAATGCCATCCAAGATACTAGTATGAAGTTGCATTGAGAGGTAGGTTCAATATTCAGCTTGTAATGAAGGTGCTTCAACTCATGTCTCTCCCTTTTCTATAGGAAATTGCTGGGTCATTCAGTGGCATGATTTGGGCAAATCAGTAACTATGCTATAAATTCCACAAAAAAAACCTAATACGTTTTTACCAGATGCCTGGTCATATATATATGATATACGTGTTTGCAGGTGGAAGCTAGCCGACACTGCTTCATTCACTGTATGGAGCAACACAAAGTTTCACAACTTGAGAAGCTTTTTTTGTTTAGGAAACGGTCATCGAAATTATTTGTGATTGTGTATTATGAACATGCATTGTGTATTTGTGATGTATCGCACCACGACAGTCGATGCAATTTTACCGCTTGCTTCTTTCACCAAAGAAAACATAGATGACTGTCTAATAACTTGCAAGAGATCAATTGATTTGATACCTGCTGTCAAGACTTACAAGTTGCCAACTAACTGAATAGTAAGCCTCACTTCAATATCTGGTTTATTAACATCAAAATGGTTAAAAAGTCAAAACTGTGGTTAACGACGGTACAGACAAGGGCTCCTCAGGTACCCAAGCGTTATCCATTGCCACTGCGATTAATTCGACATGTCTTGACTACATTGGACACAGAACAATTAGGTAGACTTTTTTGGTTGCTGTGAGGAGTCTGCAGAGATCTTCAGCTTCTCAAGATTTTCCACAATATCATGAACCTGAAGAATGCCCTTCACTGGTTCCTCCAATTCTGTTGCGAGGCCATGCTGGATTACATAAGCCTTGAGTTCTTCTCTCATCCTATCAACTGGCTGTGGTTAGAAAACACACATCACAATAATAACTGAAGTAATCATAAGTGACAAATGATCAATTGATGCTCACCTCACATTCTGATTCAAGGGCAAGCTTGAAGAAGCCCAGAGAGACAGAGTGCTTGGAAGCATCCTCTGCAAGCCTTATCTGTGTCATCCAATATGAGATTGAGGACAGTGTGCTGAACTTGCGCCTTGCTGTGGACATGGACACATTTGATGTCGGTGTATCAAACTTCCTTGGGCGTGGAGTCGTGGGTCGCTGGAGTGACCGGCCCGCAAAGATCGCCGTGGACGAGATCAAGCCGGCCCTTCGCGCGGTACTTGGCCTCCAGAGGGAACGGCGAGTGCCGTTGCTTGCCTACAAGGCACGCGTCACACAGCTGGTCGACATGATCCAGCAGCGGAAGCCCACGCACCATGCCGCCACGCCCAAGTTTCTTCAACCCCTCGAAGCTCAGGTGGCCGAACCGCTCATGCCAGCGCCACGCATCGTCATTCACGTGCGCCAGGAGTGAGATCGGTCGAGCGAGCGTGAGGGAGATCTTGTACAGTCAATTCGCTGATCGCCGTATCTTGGTGAGAAGCTCCCTCCTCGGATCGCGCACCCGCAGTACACCGTCCTCAATCAACACTTGGCACCCGACCTCGTTGAGTTGTCCCAAGCTGATGATGTTGCTGCACAGACGTGGGATGAAGTACACGTCCGACAGCACACGATGGCGTCCACCCCGTGCCGCTAACATGAACGTGCCGTGAGCACGATCATGTTCACCATTGATCCATCGCCAAACTTCACCATGCCGTGATGTCGCGATTCAGCTCAGAGCAGGCCACGCCGTTTCTCGTCATATGGTTCGACGCACCCATGTCGAGGTACCACACGCCATCGTCCTGGCTACCGGTGTGGTTGTCAGTGTCACCCAACTGCACCGTCGCACGTTCTTCGTTGAGGAAGACCCGTCTACCGACGTGCACAGGTGCAGCGCGCTCTGGGAGGCGCGCGGGCACCAGTGAAAGAGAGGCCACCTAGGCCATCAACAGGGACGGCTCGTCGTCACCTCCCTCCTCCGCCAGCAGCGCGCGGCCGCCGCCTCGTCTCTCTTCTTCTTCCGGCACTCCCAGGCCCAATGCCCTGTTTTCCCGCAGTACTTGCACGTATCCTTGTCGATGACCTTGCCGCCACCGCCCTTGCGTGCGTCGTCGGTACCGCGCTTGGGTGGCTGCGTGCGGCGCCGTGGCAGGACCAAGCCGCCGCTTGTACCACTTCCGCTGGCGCTAGCGCTGCCGACGTGCGCACCCTCCTTGTCACGCTTGCGTAGGGTACGGATGAGATCCTCCTCCTTCGACGAGAGAAGCAGCCGAGAACCCAACTCTGCGGCCGTTGCCCACGCGTCGAGCCGCTGCTCCACGGACTGGAGACGGCCCGTGACCTCGATGGACATCTCCTCGATGTCCAGTAGCATCTCGATTGAGATTGCGACCTACATAAACCAATCAGGGATCACTTGGAGCAACTTGCGAATGACCTCGGCTTCGTCGATCTCGTCGCCGAGAAGACGTAGGTTGTTGGCGAGGCCCACAATTCGCATCGAGAAATCATCCACGTTCTCGCCTTCCTTGAAGGCGATGTTGTTGAAATCGCGCCGGAGCTTCTGCGCGTTCACCACGCGCACCCGCTCGACACCCATCCGCATGACCTTGACCGCCTCCCACGCCTCCTGCGCGGTCTCCTTGCTGCCGATCAAACTCGGCATCTCCGTCGGGACCGAGCGAGCGATCGCTGCTAGTGCCAGCCGATCCTCGCTGTACTCGACGTCGCCGGGTTCAATTGCGCCCCATAGGCCTTGTGCCTACAAGTTGATGAGCATCATCACCACCCACTCCGGGTAGTTTGTCTTCGTCAGCATCGGGTGCTGGACGGACGCCGACGCTTCCTTGACCATGCGCTCGATGACGACCTCGCGCTCCCGACCATTCTGTTGTCGCGGACGGTGAGGACCACGTGATGGCGATCGAAGGCGATCCCTCCGCAGAGGAGTGACCGACCTGTCTCCCACCGGAGCTGACATGGCCACCAGGATCCTGAACGGTGCTCTGATACCAAATGTCGGTAGAATGCCTGCTAGCGCCTATGTTTGTACGCCTGTGTTTGTACTATTGTAGGACAACCAACAATATATGAGAACACACAAACACAGAAGTGTTTTGGCGCTGCTAAACGTTGCAGCCTTTTCTGATTTAGTTCTTCCCTTTATATTGCAATCAACAGAGAGTAACTGACATGCTTAGCAATTACTAGAGTAACTGACATGCTTAGCCCTTACTAGCTGCATGCTTAGCAGTTACAAAACGTGCAGAGTAATTGACATGCACTACGTGCAAATAACTACATGAGAAAAATGCAAAACTGACATGCAGAGTAAATGACATGCGGACTAAATGACATGCAGACCAAAAATAGCAACTAGATTAACTAACATTCAGCACCTGTTATAATTTTTTTCCAACAAGTCGCGTGAACAACAAGGTAAAAAAAAGCACTCAATTAAAGTAAAAAATATATTAGCCGAGTATAGTGAATACAAACATATTGGACTGATGTTAAAAGCACTGTTTGCTTTATGCCATGTAAGGCAGGCGGCACTGTAACTACACAACGAAAACAAGAAGCCTAAAAACCCCCACACCCTTTTCCATAAAAAACAACTAGTTTTACCTGTAGTCGTAAACAGTTGCTGCATCCACCTAACAAACACTCCTAGTAGACTACATTAGGAATCATAAGAAAATCTATCTCCAAGATAGACAAGATACTCCAATCCCCAAGCAGTCCATTCATCCGAGAAACAATAAAGAGTGTATTTTGCTTGTATTTCCCCTTTGTTAAATTACAAAAACGGAAATGAGGTTTTGTACCTCTCTTGTTACCCAAAAGAATTTGTCTTCTGTTGAAATAGGTGATTTGCTTGCAATAAAGACAACCAACAAAATCTCCTGGACGAACAGCCCTCCAAGGAGAGCAATGTTTAGAAACAGAGAAGGAAATGGCCCAGTCTTCTTTAGGAATTAACTATTCATGTCTTGAGAACACAGGTGACTCTCCAAGCCAACTTTCATTAACATCTGGGCTACAATACACTTGCAGGTGATCAGACAGAGGTGAATGCGGTAACTACCAGACACTTCTTTTTTTGTAGGCTACCCCCCCCCCACACCGCCCCCCCTAAAAATCTACTATAGAAATTGGGGATTTGCTTGCATAAAGACAACCTACAGAACTCCTTGATGAACAGCACTCCAAGGAGAATAGTTTGGTTCAGAACCAGATATTCTTTAGACAGGTGGTTCTCCAAGCGAGCTGAATAGACATCTGGGATCCAATACAGTGACCGGACAAAGGTAAAGACGGTAACTGCTTAATTTACAGATGGGCTGGTCGAAGTTTGGACACTTGTATTTTTCTTTATGAGTAACTTCGAGGCTGTTTGGTTGCTAGCCACACTTTGCCACCATTTGCCAAAAAAATTGCCACACTTGGCTAAGTTGAGGTGCTCAAATTCTTTGCCACACCTTAGCAAGTCTAAGGGAATCTTGCCACACTTTTTTGAGTCACTGACGCGTGGGACCTAGTTTGCTGGAAGGGAATCTTGCCACAACTGTGGCTGCAACCAAACAGCTTCCAAGTTGGTCAAACTTGCCTAACCTTAGGCGTGGCAACCTGTGGCAAAGTGTGGCTGGCAACCAAACACCCCTTTCATATACTCTAACCTGTGACTCCTATTAGACTTCTTCAGACTTCATATATTTCCTTCTTCTCCCTCCTATTTCCATTTTCCTTTTTTGTCACAGTTAACTACAGATTAAAAAGGTGATTAAATTCAATATGGATAGAACAGTTTCCTCTCGTTGCTCACAGAAGCAATTAAACCGCAAGAGATCAAATATCTATTAGTTCCCATGCCAAACAATCCGCAAGCGCGAGCAAACCTAAAAAGAAAAGAAGAGAATTGCTAAATATCGCAGGCAGCATATGTCTTCCCAAAAATTAGTTACCCCAAAGTTGCCACCTTTTTTTATCCATCTAGATCCCAAAATAACACAAGAAATCTACATTTTCATCCATCCATTAATCTCACCAAAAAAACCCCCACTAAATCCCGACCTAAAACTCGGAATCGCCTTAAAATCGTCCAAAATCCCAAAAAGAAAAGGAAAACCTCACCCGCACACGCACGCACTCACCAAGCCTCGACGACGACGCGCTTGCCGTCGCTGGTCACAGCACCGCCATCCTCCTCCACCTCTGCTGCCCTCTTAGCCCTCTTCCGTTCTGCTCGACCGCCGGCGTCACTGCCTCCTTCTTGGCCGTCTTGGACGGAGTTCCGGCGCCCCGATTGCCGGCTGCCTTGCTCCGCGTCTTCCTCGGCTACCAGGCCGTGGCCGCAGTCACCGCCAGAAACTTGCGCTTGGGAGGCATCGATGGCTGGGTTCGCCGCGCCGCGCGGCCTCGTCCGGGTTTTCGCGAAACGAGTGGGATTGGACCTTTCCAACCACAGCCCGTAGAAACCCACGTGTTTGTGTGGTGTGCTGCTTTTCTTGGCTTGCAGGACATCTGTGCAGTGCAGCACAGCACATCAGAGATAGTGGTAGTTGATCTCTGACATTCTGATGACTAAAATAAACTAATTTATAATTAAAATTGTATCGTAGCGGGTTAAAATTATACTATAATTAATAATAACTTATTTAGCGTAACTAAAATTTAAAAAAATAAAAATAGAAAAAATATATTAGTCCATCACGGATGAATACGAGAAAAACCGACAAAAAAGCTAAAAAACTAAAAAAAATCAGAAAAAGATAAAATTTAGAAATAAAAATAAATAAATTAGAAGCCCGCAACTTAAACCGAAATGGGCGAGATGTTATGCCCGCATCCCCTGACTTATCTGGTGCATTATGCTGTTTGCATTGCAGTCTGGAGCTCCAAATCCCTCACCAAGTGATTTGTCGCTAACGAAGGCCGGTGCGAGCGACTGACCTGCAGAACAACATCAACTACGCCTATTGCCTGTAGGCCTGGCGCGTGCAGGGTTGTTAATGTCTTGCGCCTCTTTCTTCTCTACCTCTCGTCCGACAGCCTTGCTTCTTTAGTTCTTAGTTAGAAGAGCTACTAGTAAGTTTTTCATTATCCCTTAGCACAGAGGGAGTCCATTAAAATGGTGTATCCCATTTTCTAGTATGCATTTGGTCATGTTACGCTATTTTTGCTGTGTACTAGTACGTTGATGGTACTAAACTTATTATTCCATTCTATTTGGAAATGAAAGAGAAAACGAAAGGCAGAAACGAGGCTCTCTTCGTTTCTTACTTTTCATTGTTGTTGCTCTGCTCATCATGTTGGTGGTGGTCATAGATTCTGAGATCGGTCGATGGGTACAACAAGAGTTCACCATGGAGAGTGATCTTGTGTCATGTTTGTTGGGGAGTGGCCCTACTTTGGCCTAAACGGCCCATGATGCTAGCAGAGCAGGCTAACAGCTTCATAAAAACCCACAAGATCAAGGAAGTGGCATATATGCCTTTAAAACAGTAGGTATAGATAAAGATATTTGTGTAACTCTAAGTAGGAGAAAAAGGCATGTGTACCTCTATTAAAGAAGGAGCATATAGGGATATCTACATAAATAAAACTCCTATGAATATATATATATACACACACACATACATATACGCGTCTGAGTACGCCATGGACGCATGGAGAAAGGCAGAGCACTCTTTTTTAGCAAAGAGTCAGATAATATCAACTTCCAAGATATCAATACAGACTTCTACTGCTATCTCTAGGGTGTGTAGGTTATTGGTAGTCTTTACACGGTCCTCCCATAACCTCTTTTTTCTTTTCTGTTTAGTGTGTAATCATAACAATGTTAATTTTGGTTCCTGCGCAAGAAAAAAGGAAAAGCCGTTACTGTCTCAAGGCATACAAATTAATGGGGGAAATACTACTGAATAAGGCTTGCCTGCCTCATTGCAGCGGACAAGAAAGAGACTGCAAACAGAGCCCAATTTGGATCGGATGATTTGGGTCACTCCAGCTTTAATTCCTCTCGAAATACTTCATCTGGGACCCACGATCAGGATATTATTTGGGCCAAACAAACATAAAGAAATCTGTTTGGGCTAGCTAGGATTTTTTTTCCCTTTTTCCTGTTATCTAGACATGTAGAATGCACAATAGATTATGCACGTTATCGACGGCAGGTCTTTCTACGTTGCCTCTTGCCTTCTTATTGGACGGTGGTGGGTTCGTCGACGGTGTGCGGCGCCTCCCAAATCTCCGGAAATAAATCTGTTTGGGCGGTGTTTGTTTCCGGAGATTTGGGAGGCGCCGCACACCGTCGACGAACCCACCACCGTCCACTAAGAACGCAAGAGGCAACGTAGAAAGACCTGCCGTCGATAACGTGCATAATCTATTGTGCATTCTACATGTCTAGATAACAGGAAAAAGGGAAAAATCCTAGCTAGCCCAAACAAAGCTACTGAACCGCGCCGTTTCCGTGTCTATTTGCGTATTTGTTGAGTTTGCTGTGCAGTTTGACGGGGTCCTCCCGTGCCATCATCACACTTCTGACTGCAGCCGGAGCTCCCGTGCCATCATCACACTGTCACCATAGTGGTTGATCGGCACTTAACTTGGCAACATCTTCGTCTACACAGACAGTCGTCGTTTCTAAATTTACATGCCTTGATCATTCTTCTTGACTTCATGTTTGATCAAAACCTCTGAAACCAACCAAGCATCCAGGCATCATGTTCACGCCTACACCTTCCTCCTCCTCCTTGAGCTTGAAGCGAGCTCGGACAGACACCATGTTCACGCCGGCCGAGCTCCCGCATCGCCGTTGCCGCTTAACGCCATCGTCGGCCTGTCTCAGGGGTATTATTCCCCAAAACCACCACCACCACCCTTAGCTTCCTCGCATCGCAAGCATTCCATTTCCCTCATTTCCCGTGCCTCGCTACCACCCCTTCACCGGCACCGTGCCCACGCCACCGCCTCCTGCAGCCAGCAGCCCTCTCCCTATCGGTAGTTCTCTGTAGCAAACGGAGGAGGAAGACAACTACCGCCTCCCCTCTCTCACCCAATGACATATGGGTCCCACAACCCATATTTTCCTTTTAAAAGTAAAAAACCAGCTATGAGTCCATGACAACATGGTCCCACCATTAATTGGTTTAAAAATAATTTAGAAAACCCTTTCTAAAGGACCCACATGTCATTCACAGTTAGTATTCCTTTTATTCCCAGCCAATCCAGACCATGGAGTCCACTAGTCAGAAATTGACAGATGTCTTTTTTCTTTTCTTTGATTTTCTTCCCGAGAAACTTCCGAAGCTCCATTCCCCTTAGAGAAACTCCGATTGATATTATTATTATTTCTAAATTCAATTTCTACCCAACAATTTAAATTTATTTAGATTTAGATTTAGTTGTTTTTCACGTATTAGATTCCGAGGTTCCGAAAGAGCAGTCACTAAACTCGATCAAGACCAAGCAAAGAAAATCCTTATGTTGATCATATTAAACCTACTTTTCATATGCAATTATTTTATTTTAATATTATTACTTGCATGATTCGGTATGTTAAATGTTGATCTCTAGTTAATCCATGTCAATTATTACTTTGTTAAATCCATCCTTAATTGATTGATAATAACTACCTTAATTAATTGCCCTTGGTAAATCATTAGGATTTAGGAGGTAATGGTTATGCTAAGACTTGCTTAGTGATTAGGACAGAAATTGACACAAACATTGCGTCATGGTATGGGATTATATTTTTCATGAAAGTAGTGTGGTGACATGGGTTGCCACTGGAAAAAACGAAGCGGCCTCCATCATTTTCCCCAACCTCTTCAACCAGATCATGCACTGACAGGCCTTTTCTTGGTATGTGCGCACAAGCCCTTCGTACTTTTGAGATTTTTTCGCAGCACATCACTGTTCCTCTTGTCATCATGATTTTTTCATTTTTTAGGCTCTGCAAATAGCTTCCGACTGTTTTTAATTCACTATTCTTTATTGTTTTTCTATTTTTTTTGGCTTTTTTGGATATTTTTTGTCTTCCTTTTTTCGTATTCCTTTGCATTGTTCGTAATAGGTTAACCAATTTTTTCTATTTTAAAATTGTTTAAATTTAATTATGCTAAATAAGTATCTCAGCTATAGTGAAAAATAAAACAGTTACAGTAAAAAGCCATAATCCGAATAAGTATCTGTCTCCATAATCTCTAGAATTTTTTGTACGAATAATCCATTTTTTATTCGAAAATACATAAATATACCCGCGGAAATTTTTTTATAACAAAAATAGACTCCAGTCGCCCACCCATTGGGCGACTTTCGCCTTTCGCCCAACCGCGAGGCGACATTTAAGGAATGTGAGAACCGTTGAGCGAATCAATGGTGTCGCCTTAGCGTTGGGCAACTGCATTGCAGTTGCTGTACAGATCTCAGCGCAGATCTTTGAGTTTAATGGCTTTTACTAGGGTCGTTCGTGCTTGCCAATGGTTTGGATGCATCTTTGTGGTGAACAGTTATTTTGGATTAGATTTGGTTTTTTTGGTATGGTAGAGGATGCAAAAAAAGGAGAGCTAGAGCGAATTAAGAATATAAGTGTGAAACTATTGCGATGCCAGATTACGTACTCAAAAGAATGTTAAAGGGTCACAAAACCTTACTACTTCCTCTATTTTTTATAAGGCGTATTTTGTTTGGACACAGGATTAAAAAGCACATAGAACCAACGAAATAGTAGATATAAATGTGTCTATGATGATTATGTCTTGGTAATAAGAGAGAGGATAGTGATTAGAACTTGTGTTTACTCACAAATGTTGATCAAGCAATCACTGCGCCAGAACAACTCCCATTCTACCCCGTGTATGCATAACGTGACTTTCTTGCAAGGATTTATTGATCATATACCCTCCATTTAGATGGAAATTCAGGATTTACCCTCCTGGGCCACATGTCAGTGACTTATGATGACTCCACGTGTCATTGAGATGAGGAGGGTAAATCCTGAATTTCCCAACTAAAGGGAGGGTTTCCCTGTCCCCTCCCTCATGTTTCCATCCGTGTCCCCGCAATCAAACGGCTGGGAAACAGCCACGTAGCAAAAATAACAGCTCACATGATTTTTCTTCTCACTCTTGTGATCTTGTTTTGATGTTTTTTATTACTGTTAATAAGTTTTATTTATATCTTTTAAAATAATAATTAATTATATTTCTGATTGAGGGGACACGGATCATTCCCGTTGGCCTTGTGGGAGAGAGAGGCAGTGCAAGCGAAACGAGGCGAGGAAGATTAGATAAATAATACCCTGGACTAGTTCTTTTTGCGTTGATCAGCAATTAAGCTGGAAAATCAGATTTGGAGATGCTGATGCATAGTAGTAACAGTAGATTATTAAATGTTGCAGATGTTAATTCAGATGAATTTTCGTTTGTTTGCAAGCAGCAAGTAGGGATCGACGTGGAAACAGTTGATCGTATCTTGTTTAACTGCTATATTCCCAAGTTTATCTGGTGCTATTTCGGAGAAATTTGGGACTGGATTTCCTTTCGCCGTCGCGTCCAGGTCAAGCAACGCAAGTCACGGACAGAGAGGAAGTTAATTGCTTGCAAAGAGTCAAGTCTTTCATTAATTAGGGACGACGACACGCAAGAAAGGCAGCAGGGGCTGTCCCGTTTTAGTCCGAGCGTGGGACACGAGAGGACTCTTTGGTCCGAGCGTCAGGATAGAGACAGTCAAGCGTGCACGCAAGTCAACAGGAAAGAAAGCCGAAGGGCCCGCTCCTTTTACTTCGCGCAAGCTAGATTTTCAATATCATATCATAACTAGATTTCAAACCTATGACTTCACCGCTTTAAATGAAATAAAATAAATAAGATATCCATAAACATTTAATTATATGGGAGCAATTTGTAATTGTCTGTTCTGCTTGAACTATATAGTATGGTGTGCATGTGCCGTAGCCTCTCCGATCAAAGGACTGAGCTAGCCACTAGCTAGCTGCTTTTGTGTGAATTTAAAATTATCATATATTATGTAGATATCCATAAGCGTATGTGATGAACGCCTTCTACCATGCCAATGGCGGCCACGACTATGACTGCGATTTCGAAGGCACCGGCGTTGTCACCTCCAACGATCCGAGTTCATAACCGTTGTATATTTTTCCTGGTCTACACCCATCAGCACAACACGATACTGTCGGGATTGCGCCTCATTCTTCTCTATTTTCGTCTGACAGCCATGCTTCTTTCTTAGTTAGAAGAGCTACTAGTAAGTTTTTTCGTCATCCCTTAGCACATTAAAATGATGTATCGCATTTCTAGTATGCATTTGGTCATGTTACACTATTTTTGCTGTGTAGTAGTACGTTGACGGTTCTAAACTTATTAATCCATTCTATTTTGAAATGAAAGAGAAAGCAAAAGGCATTTACGAGGCTCTCTTCGTTTCTTACTTTTCTCTCGTCAACCCTTAAATAGCGTTAAAGGGATGTTAGTTATCCACTTAAGTAGGAGCTTTGTTGAATCATCCCATCTAGTCGAAGGGGTGATTTGTTGTCACACACACAGAGAGAGAGATTGATAATAACTGATCTGCAGTTATTGTTAGTGGGAGAGAATCATGAAGACAACTGTAGGGCAATTGTTGTCATAGACATAAGGACGAATCATCGTGCAGTTAGGAGCGGATAAAGCATATGCTTTGTCATTCGTATAGGAAAGAATTGCCTGAAGGCGGACTCTTATATCAGTTCATGAAATCTCTGAGTGACTATTGGTCGCATAAAATGTAAAATGGGCCTCCCATCATGGGTACTTGGACAGTTGCATTTGGAAGCTTACGATCACATAGGTCTTAGAATCTTAATTGTGTATTAAAACTATATTTAATGGTTTATTTAATCCTTATTAGGAACGGTCCCAAAATCAGCACAACAAATTGTTTCAACATCCGTAACATTTCATGCCAACATGTGCAATATTACAAGGAAGCGTGATCCCTCTCTGCCTTTGTGATGTGCGAAGACGTGGGGATCCAGTACTCTCTTCAAGTGCTGCGGGATTGGATCGATGCAAACTCCGTGTCGTGGTATGTTGCGGATGCAGCAGCCGTTTCTTCTTCCCCCATCGAATGGTCGACTTAGTAGAGGTTGCTGGCCATGGGACAAGAAGCCAGGGTGGAAAGGACCACTACCCAAACCAGGTTATTCTGCTTCAACGACGCTAGGTGATTTTCTCTTGCCCAAATTGGATGAAGTACGGCATCGTTCGTCACCCTCTCCGGCGATCCAAGAGCAGCGTGATTTTTGCGCAATCCTAAATGGATCTCCGATCCGTTTTTCCCGGTTGATTCGAAATTCAAATGATTCACTAACTGGGTCACTCGTTGGATCGTCCGTTTCTGTGGGCCCGATATCTTCATGGGCCGCAAGGAATCCTGGTCTTGCTATGCTGGGTCGGAGACTTGCGCAGCACCACAGAAACCCTCCGAGAAATCATCGCACCTACGCACAAGTCGTTATGGTAGGAAGCGCGGCGGCGGAGGCGGCAGGTGGGGCTGGTTACGAAGGCGGTGCCGGCGGCGGTCTACGCCGACGAAATTTCGGAGGCCAATCCCGGGCGGCACGTGGTGGTCGTCCACCAAGGCCATATGGCAGGGGTCGTGGTGGTCGCGGCCGGGACTACCATGGAGACCGGGTAAGTGTACAAGGCGATGAATTGCTTGCTCGTGGTCCTCGGAGTGGTGGCTCTGGTGTCACTCAGGCTACAAGTGGTGGTCAGCGTGGTTTGTCCAACACTTCAGTTGAAGAAGCCAACAAGAAGCCAAAGGAGTTGGGAGATGGTTCTGGTAGGCAAGCTGGGAAGCATAAAGGAGCTCAAATGACGACTGGTGAGCCTGTTTTAAAGAAGAAGAAGAAGCTCGTGTTGTGCTGTGAGATCTGTGAGGAGGAACATTTTACTTCTCATTGTCCTCTATTGCATGGCCCAAAACCATCTGCCATGTTCAATGGCCTTGCTGGAGATGGTCTTGGGTTTTTCCAAATCCCTTTTACTATGGCTGCAAAAGCTCCCAAGAAGATTTCGGCTACTGCGTTGATTAAGATTGTGGAGGGTTCTGTTTCAGCCGAATTGGTCAAAAAGGAACTTGCTAGGGCCATTCCGATTAAGTGGGATTGGGTGGTGCGTGAACATGGCAATAATGCATATATTGTGCCGTTCCCATGTCAGGTGGAACTCCAACGAATGATTAGTATGAGGCGTCTCCGAACTGACAATAATGAGGGTGTTATGTTTTTTGAAGAATGGAACAATGAGATACTACCAAAGCAGAAGCTGCAAAAGGTTTGGGTGCAAGTCTATGGTGTTCCATATGAAATCAGGTCTTTTCTTTCTCTTTGGGCAGTGGGATCCATCCTTGGTGCGACCATGAAAGTGGACATGAGATCAATGCGAAAAACAGGGGTGGTCCGGTTAATGGTCGCGGTACTCGACGCTAATTGTATTCCTAATGAGGCTGACATAGTGGTGGATGATAACCTCTATGAATTTTTTTTCAAAATTGACCAAGTGGTCAATAGTAACAGCTGGGAATCTGATGAATTTGATGACGATGATGATCTTGACCAGGGGGATGAGGATAAGAATAAAGAGATTGATCATGAGATGGAGGAGGCGGATTATAATACCAATGGTTCCGGCCCTTCAAGGTTTTCGCCTTCAGTAACTAAACAGAAAGAGGGGGTAAGTGCTGCCCAAGCTCCAATAGATGCTGCCACAAATATATCTGAGCAACAGCTTGTGGAGAAGGCTAATGATCGGGCAGTCGAAGGATTGCTGGAGCAAATCAGCTTCAATGTTACAGCAGAATTTGAACATGACTCAATAAATATTAGCACTCTCAGTGCATTACTGATTGATGAGAATGATTTGGCTCCTCAGAGTACTTCACGACACATACTACAGCAGGTTCCAGCGGTGGTTAACGTTGAAAGTGATACTTCACTTGGTTCTGGTGCATATTTGCCCATCCCACCGCTGCAGAATTTACCGAAGCATGCAGCCATGGAGGATCATAGTTCTCTTGCGATGCAGCAAGTTCACGGGGGTGCTGATAGTCTAATGGTGGAGGAAACTTCAGTGGATTTTGGACATGTTCAGGTGGCCAAGTCAGGGGCTCCACAGGAGATACAATTGCAACCGGGTTCGCTTTGTACTGGCGAGCAGAATAGTTCTCTTGTGATGCAGCAAGTTCACGGGGGTGCTGATAGTCTAACAGTTGACCAAACTTCAGTGGATTCTGGACATGTTCAGGTGGCCAGGTCAGGGGTTGCACAGGAGATACAATTGCAACAAGGTTCAATTTTTGATCAGATTGGGAGTCGGGAGGTTCCTGAAACTCAACAGAATACAAAGTTATCATCAGTGCATTCAAATTACCATGATCTACCACGTCATTTGCTTCAAGCTTTGTCTAAAAAGAACGGCATTAAAGCCAATCTTTCTAACGTGGCCATGGCAAATGCCCTCCAACTTCTGGATTCGGTTTCTGTAATTGACGAAATCAAGTCTTTTGAATATGAAGAGGTAGGTACATTGGAGAGAAAGGCTAGCAAGAGGACAGCAGCTATGGGGGATCTAAATATTTTGGAGAAGGCTAAAAATTTGGTGGCAAAAAGGAATTCTCTGGAGCAAGGTAACTGTATTTCTTTCCCCTCTTTCTCAGATTCCTCTATTATTTCTAGAATCAATAACCTAGGTGTTTCTCTTGGTCGAGATAATAGTACCATTTTATCTTCTGTTACCTTGCTTAAAAACATAGAGATAGATAGGTTAAAAGTGTCGGCTAACAATAACCTTAGTTGCAGCAAGTCTTCTCCTCCTAAAATTAACCTGGAGGAGGAGGAACGAGACCTCTTTGATGCTCAGCTCACTCACAGTTGTGGGGATTCTGTTGAGAGTGAGCAAGAGGACAGTATTGACCATATGTGCTGTGAGCCTTTAGCCACACATCGTAGGAAAAAGAACTTTTCTAGAAAGCATACCAAAGGGAGATTGATTCCCATAAAACCATTCAAACCGTCCAAGCTCTGTCTCAAATGAAAGGAGTCTTCTGGAATAGCAGAGGTCTAGGTGACTTGGCTAAACATGGTTATTTACAAGATATGGTTAAGGAGGAGCATATTGATTTTATTGCTCTTCTGGAAACGGGTCGGGATCATTTCCCAGATGCGACCCTTAAAAAACTTTGTGGTGGCCAACAATTTCTTTGGCATTACATGGCACCACGTGGTCGCTCTGGGGGCATTCTCCTGGGTGTGGACCTAATGGTATTTGACATTGGAGTTATTGATGAAGGAGACTTCTATGTCAAATTCACACTTCGCAATAAACAAGATGGTTTTAAATGGGCTCTGTTCGCAGTTTATGGTCCTGCTCAACAGCAGCATAAAGAAAACTTCTTAGTTGAAATGGCTAACATTTGTAGTAAAGAGTCATTACCCTATTTGATTGGAGGTGACTTCAATATTATGCGTCGACCAGAAGATAAAAATAAACATAACTTTGACACAAAATGGCCAAATATGTTTAATATGGTCATCCAATCCCTTGATCTCAGGGAATTAGAGATGTCGGGTCGTCATTATACTTGGGCGAGTAGTGGGAATGACCCAACCTACGAGAAGTTGGATAGAGTCTTGGTTAGTACTGAATGGGAACAGAAATTTCCTCTTACTACAGTACTGGCTAAGGATAGAAGTAACTCAGATCATACATCTTTGTTAGTAAACACAGGTGCCTCTACTCATAATAGACATCAACCTCTTTTTAAATTTGAACGAGGATGGCTGTTGCGAGAAGGTTTCTATGATTTGGTGGCAGATGTATGGCATTTAGAAACCAAAGGATTCTCAGCCATAGAGAAATGGCAAAATAAAATAAGATCTCTTAGGAAATTCTTAAGAGGGTGGGCCAAAAATGTAGCTGGTCACAATAAAAAAGAAAAGAAACAGCTAGTCTCGATGATAGATGAGCTAGATAAAAAGGCGGAAAATAATTTGCTCTCACACCAGGAAATAAATTTGAAACGCCATTTCAATGAACGATTAGTTCATCTGCTGAGGGAAGAAGAATTCAAATGGTATGAGAGAGCTAAAACAAAAGACCTTCTGGAAGGTGATAATAACACACAATATTTCCATTTGGTTGCTAATGGAAAACACAGGAAGCAATGAATCTTCAAACTAGAACAAGAAGATGGAGTAATAGTAGGTGATGCCCAATTAAAAGCATACATCACAAATTACTACAAGGGGCTTTTCGGATCACCAGCGGAAAATAATTTTCGTATGGTGGAAAACCAAAATCAAGATATCACCCAGGTTACAGAAGAAGAAAATAATATCCTCGTCTCCCCGTTTACGGAGAAGGAGATAAGAGAGGCAGTGTTCCAAATGGAACATAATAAGTCGCCAGGACCTGATGGGTTCCCAGCAGAGTTTTACCAAGTGTTTTGGGACATTATCAAATGTGACCTTATGGCACTCTTCAATGACTTCTATGAAGAGCGCTTACCTCTGCATAGCCTTAATTTTGGAGTAATAACTCTTCTCCCAAAAATAAAGGAGGCAACAAAGATACAACAATATAGGCCCATTTGTTTGCTCAATGTGAGTTTTAAGATTTTTACCAAAGTAGCCACAAATAGACTCATGGGTGTGGCCAGTAATGTGGTAAGTCCGTCTCAAACAGCTTTCATGCCAGGTCGCAATATTATGGAAGGGGTTGTGGTTTTACATGAAACTATTCATGAACTTCACAGCAAAAAGTTGGATGGGGTGATCCTTAAGATAGACTTTGAAAAGGCTTATGATAAGGTTAATTGGTATTTTCTCCAGCAAACCCTTCGTATGAAGGGTTTTAGCCAGAAATGGTGCAGGTGGATTAATAAGTATGTTTCGGGAGGAAGTGTAGGCATCAAGATAAATGATGATATAGGACAATACTTCCAAACTCAAAAAGGCCTTAGGCAAGGAGATCCTTTGTCACCTATACTGTTCAATATCGTAGCTGACATGCTTTCGATATTAATTAAGAGGGCAAAGGATGATGGTCAAATTAAAGGAGTCATTCCTCACCTTGTGGATGATGGATTGTCTATTTTGCAATATGCAGATGATACGGTCCTTTTTATGGACCATGATTTTGAGCAGGCTAAGAATATGAAGTTACTGCTCTGTGTTTTTGAACAATTATCAGGTCTCAAAATTAACTTCCACAAAAGCGAGATTTTTTGTTTTGGAGAGGCCAAACAGTACGAACAAGATTATACGAACATGTTCGGATGTGATATAGGTATGTTCCCTTTTAGGTACTTAGGAATACCGATGCACCACCGAAAACTTCGCAATTCGGAGTGGGGTGCTATCGAAGTAAGGTTTAACCGGAAATTAAGTACTTGGAAGGCTAAGCATTTATCCTATGGGGGTAGACTTGTGTTGTCGACTTCAGTTCTAAGTGGCCTACCTATGTTCATGATGTCTTTCTTCGAAATTCCAAAGGGTGTTCTTAAAAGACTGAATTTCTATCGGTCAAGATTTTTTTGGCAAGGCAGTAATGATAAATACAAGTATCGTCTGGCCAAATGGAACATCCTTTGTCGTCCAAAAGATCAAGGTGGGTTGGGAATACCTGACCTTTGGATCAAAAATAAATGTCTTCTAAGCAAATGGCTATTTAAATTGGTGAATGAAGATGGAATTTGGCAAACCTTACTCAGACATAAATATTTGAGTTCAAAATGCCTTACTCAGGTTCAATCTAAACCTGGGGACTCGCAGTTTTGGAAAGGTTTGCTAAGGGTCAGGGAGGATTTTCTGGGTTGTGGGTCTTTCAACATAAGAGATGGCTCGCAAACCAGATTTTGGGAAGACACGTGGGTAGGTTCTTCACCCCTTAAAGAGCAATTTCCCAGTCTGTACAATATAGCCAATTATCCTTATGTAACTGTGGAGACGGTTATGAATCAAGTACCTATTAATGTCTCTTTTCGCAGAGCTTTAACTGAGGATAAATTGGTCGCATGGTTCAACCTAGTAGCTAAAATAGCTAATGTTCAACTTTCAAATGAGAGGGATGTTTTTAATTGGGATCTACATAATCATGGTCAATTCTCTGTACGGTCAATGTATGCGTACTTGATAAACCAGGATATCCCTTTCACTAATAAATTCATTTGGAAATTGAAGCTACCTCTTAAGATAAAAATCTTCCTTTGGTACCTCCAAAAAGGGGTTATCTTAACAAAGGATAATTTAGCTAAGAGGAACTGGACTGGTAGCCAAAAGTGTTGTTTCTGTGATCGCAATGAAACAATAAAACACCTTTTTTTTATTGCTGTCAGGCTAAAACTATTTGGAATATTGTTCATATTGCTACTGGGTTAATCCCACCTAGATCTATTACTCACATGCTTGGAGGCTGGCTTACGGGCATTGGGCGAGAGGATAAAAAACAGATTTTTGTGGGGGCTACTGCTATGCTTTGGGCAATTTGGTGTACTCGTAATGACATTGTTTTTTAGTACAAAAAAAATATTTCTTTCATGCAGGCTGTTTTCAGAGGAGCATATTGGTTGCGGTTCTGGGCGCTGCTGCAGCGTGAGGATAAAAGGGAGACGTTTCGTTTGGCCAGCAAAACTCTGGAGGTTATCGCTTTAGATGTGTTTGCCAAGAATGGATGGCAAAGTAATAATAGACTTTGCATATGATTTGTTCCTATTTGAGTTTACTTTTGTTCTTTATTTTGTAAGCAAATAAGTGGACAACATTGTAAGAGTTGGCTGTGTGCGGTTGCAGAGGCCGGATTGTTTCCATTTTCTAAAAAAAATGTGCAATATTGCAAAAAAAAAACACTGAAACTGTTTTTTTTAGAGGAAGAAGTAAAATGGAAGGGGTCAGTGAATGTAGAAAACAAAACAAATGTCATTTTGTTTAACATGTGCAATATTGTAAAAACACACTGATAAGCTTTTGCATGAAATTCAATATAGCATCGAAGCCAAAAAGACAATATTTCGATCCATCTAAAGTCTATAGATATGATGAAAATAGATATGAGAAGAAACGTTCGAGTACATATTATCCATCTTTCCTTATCGCTCAAGCTTTTATGCGAATATATATTATCCAACTTTTCTTATCGCTTAAGCTTTTCATGCGAACCCATCGATTGAGAAACTTACCAGAGAAAAGAGAGATGGAACGAGGATGAGAGGGCAGCGAATTCGATGGTTTCTTGAAAGGCTTGGTCTCCTTATCAGCCTCTGTGTTTAATATGGCTTTTTTTAGTGATTTATAGCTAAAAAGCACTATAACTGACTAAAAAACACTGTAGTTGACATATGCTTATTTTGCATAATTAAAATTTTAAAATTTTAAAAATAGAAAAAACATATTAACCCATCATGTATAATGCAAACAAATACGGGAAAAAAGAACCGGCAAAAAAGCTAAAAAAAGTCAAAAGTTTAGAAAAAGGTGAAATTTATAAATAGTGAAAAATAAGCCAGAAGCTGAAGGCGAAACGAGCAAAGCAAAAGTACATAAAGATTAAAGAAAGAGGGAGGCCTTGATCAATGTTGGTCCCACATTAATTAATAGTGTGGCGGAGCTGCGCTGTGCACACAAGTCTACGACCAGTTGCCTGGCTTGACCGACTCCCAAAAATCACTATTCAACTCTTTCTATTTTACACCTTCAACCGAGATGTGATGGATCTGCTTCTTCTAATCACTGAGCCTTAACGTACGTGGAGCAAGTCCACACTCAACGGGGCGTGGTTGCAGCTTCAGAAACATGTGAGATTGCAAGAGCAGTATCTGAAGGTCTAACACACACTTCACAGGGCATGGATGCCGGTTCAGAAACACATGAGATTGCAAGACTAGTCTCTGGAGATCTGAGAATTGGAATCGATATCAGGTATGTTATGTACTGAATAAGGCTTGCCTGACTCGTGCAGCGGACAAGAAAGAAACTGCAAACAGAGCCAGTTTGAATTGGATGATTTGGGTCACTCCAGCTTTAATTCATCTCGAAATAGTTCATCTGCGGCCCACGATTAGGATATTATTTGTGCCGAACAAGCATAAATAAATCTGTTTGGGCTAGGATAAAACAAAGCTACTGAACCGAACCGTTTCCGTGTCTGTTTCCGGAGTTGGGAGGCGCCGAACACCGTCCACGAACTCATCAGTCTAATTAGCACTAATCACGACTAGTCACAATAACCTAATTAGGAGCCAAAAACCTCAACTAACCATCCAAAGCCTAATTAGCACTAATTCCATCACGACTAGTCACAAGTAATAATCAAGAATAATTCGAAGTGCAAATAATGAACATGTAAACAATAATAATAGAAAATGACATTACAGATCATGAATTCAAAACTACCGAAATATTTAATTCACATTCAAGTCAAATAAAACTGAAAGAATATTAGACTCTATCTCTAAATGATTAAACCAAAAATTCCTTTTTCTGAATTCAATTAGCAAACAAAATCGGAAGGTCGAAAATTCAAAATTTATATACAAATTTAGAACAAAATAAAATAAAAATAGAGGAATTTTAGCTTTTGTGTCTAGATATTTTAAACCAAGACTTGAATTGAAAATCCAAAAACTGAATACAAAACTTAAATAAAAATTTAAGTTTTGAATATCATGCAAAACTCCAAGAATCAGTAAATCCAAATGTAAGTTAAAATTTTATATTAAAAATTCAAATATCAAAATTTTGGCTTGAGCCCTTCATTTCTCTTTTTCTTCCCATTCTCTTTTTCTCTCTCCTTCCTCCTTCCTCCCGTTTTCCCCTCTCTTCCGCTGGGCCCGAATGCCCCGCCTCCTTTTCTTTTCTTCTTCTCCCTCCTCACGCTATATCCTTCTTCGCATGTCTCTCCTCTTAGCACTCACTCTGCCTGACCACCCGACCCTGCCTCTTCTGGCGCCAACTGCTCCATTGGTCCTGTGCGCACGTCACCGCTCTAACTGTTCGTGCGTCACCCTGTGCCCCCATCATATCGTCATCTCTCCGAGCGCGTCAGTCTTCCTCTTTTTCTGCCCTATCGCCATCACCGCGCCCAAGCACCGCCGGTCGCCACCTGCCCGCGCCTGTCGCCATCGTGTCACCGCCTGCTCTCGTTGCGTCGGCCACCCCCTTCCCACGCCCTCACCATACCCTGCTCTGCCGCTCCATGCCAGATGCCATGCCATGCACTGCTAACCGGTCGTCGGCATGCCCCCGCGCTTGCATCACCGGGACCCACTCTCTACCCGTCGTGGGCCTGCTCTCTCATTACCGCACGTGTCACCGCCAACCGCCCTCGGCCCCGCCTCGTCGCTGTCGCATCCGGCCATCTCACCCTCCTCGCCCTATCCACCATTGCTGTCTTGCCACCCCATCACATCACGTTGACCGTGTGCTTAGAAGCTAGCATCACCCAGGCGTCGCTCTGTCCGTCGTTTGACCAGCCACCCCATCGCGTCGCCACCCTCTCCGTGAGCGTTGCCCCCGTCAGCCACAGCGCCCGCCTGCTCCCGTCACTTCTCTCTCCTGTCTCAGCTCACGCGCTTCCGACTGCTCCCCTGTTCCAGCGTCAGCACGCGCCCGCGCTCGCTCCAACCGGTCCCGTCACCCACGCCCTGCCTCCATCTGCCAACATGATGCCAGCCCTTCCCACCGGCTATAAATCCCTACCCGAGCCTCCATTCGCACCGCACCGCTCCACTCTGTCTCCCACTTCAACGTATTATATTTCCATGCCTCACAGCTCACTGGCTGTGCTTCCTCCCCCAACACTGGCCGACGGGCAAGCCGCCGATTAGAGCTACGTCAGGTCGATTCCACCAAGCCGGAGCCTCCTTGGAGCGATGCAAAGCCATCCCCATCCTCGACCGGACCTCTCATCGCCTCTACTTCACCCGCACCGTGCGCCTCCTTTGCCAGTCGCCGTCGCACACCGCCAGCTCGCCACTGTCTCTCCCGAGCCACACCGACCCCCGAGGTAGCTTCCCACGCTCACCTAGATGCTCTCCTAGAAATTAATTAAGCTTTTGTGCCATGCGCCACTGTGGCCGTTGTTCCCTTGTTCCGCTGCCACCCACGGTCGTCGCCGACCAAGGCCCGGTCGAATTGGCTGGCGAGACTTTGTCTGCGGGTAGGCGTGGGCGTGAGCAACCCATTTTGGGGGTGCTTAGCTTCAGCCGCCGTCTCCTCCACCGGAAGCGAGCTCGCCAAGCGTCGGCCAAAGGAAGACGACGCAACGTATTGAAGCCCAGTCCCACGACTACAAGTACCTGGTACTCGTTATGACCACACAGTCGGGCTTACGACTATGTAGTCGCTACGACCACATGTGGTCGTTACAACCATACAGTCGAACTTATGACCACGTAGTCGTTTATGGCCACGCAGTTGAACTTACGACCATACAGTCGAACTTACGACCATGTAGTCGTTTACGACCACGAAGTCGATCTTATGACTACGAAGTCATTTATGACAACTCAATGTCTTTTACAACCACTCAATGTCTTTTACAACCACTCATAGTCGCTTACGACCACTCCATAGTTGTTTACGACCACTCAAAGTCATTTATGACCACTCAGCGCCTTCCAAGTTTGACTGCTCTGCACTAGGAAGTCTTCGACCACTCCACCGCCCAAGCTTCTGACTGATAGCACTCGGAGCTTAAGACCACATAGCGCCTCCGACCATACTCAACTCCAACTTATGACCACAATCAATCCACCGTCGGTCCTCCCTCAACACCGACCTGGCCTGAGCTAATGCCTCCCCTGGCCTCCTCATCTCCTCGGCCATCTATTTTACCACGTGCCGCCCCTTCCTCGGTCACCGGCCGCCTCCGGCGAAGCCACCTACCAAACGCCGCCACTCCCCTACTCTCCCTCTGTTTCTACCGAATATCACTGCCCTCCTCTGCTCCGGCTGTACCTCCCGTAGAGCACCGCCCCACTCCACTCCACCCATTTCCTTTCTCAAATGCAAAAGCTTGAGCCTCAGTAATCGCCGTCACCATGCACCACCGCACTGGCGAAGCCGCGCATGACCACAGCCACCCTCGACCATCGTTGCTTGACCGCAGATATCATCCGACCGCTTTGAGTCATTTGATCCATCCGATCACTCCAAGCCGTCTGATCCAGCCGACCACACCACACCATCGAAGCCATTTTCGACCACTCAATAGACCTTGCCACATCCGACCACTCACTTCTGCTCCTGACTTCGACCGCCCTCTCTGGCTTCACCTTCGACCACGTACAGGATTCTGACCACGTTCAGCCACCCGATCATGGCTGTTCGAGCACCGACCATGATGTTTGACCACCGACCATGTTGTAATCTGACCACACATAAATTATGGTATCTTTGGACCATGTTCAATTTATTGCAGTTTCTGACTGCCACCATAGCTTTTGACTACACTATAGGGCTTCCGGCCACTCTTGTCTCTGACCACTCTTGCCTTCTAACCACTGCAGAGCATCCAACCACTGCGGATCTACCAACCACGTATAATCCTCGACCACGGCGAAAATTTCTGATTTTTCGTTCCCTTAGATTCAAACTTCTAGAAGCCTGTCCTTATTCATTCTAACGCCGTTCGACTCTATCAATACTCTGCGCCCAATCAACCTTGCCTCAAATCACCCCCTTTAACTCGTAATAAAGCTAAATTGAGTTTGTTTGGATTTATTTGGATCTTTTGAGTTATTTACATTTATTTGGATTCAGTTGTTTATCACATAACTAGAAATTGGAGTCCTGAAGATTCAATGGACCAAGTGAGATCAAGATCCAAATGAAAATAGAGACCAGAAGCTCAAGACCAATGAACGAGAAAGCTTTGAGTGAGCTCAAGACCGCGGTAAACTGTGTCAGGCGAGTCAATACTTTGATCATGTTGAACCTACATTTCTGCAAATTACTTTTATTTAAATTATCAAATTGCATGCTATTATTTCATATGCAACTATATGTTTGTTTTAAGATTTTAGTATATACCCATTACTCAACTTGTTAGTATTACACCTCCTTTGGAATGGTTGAACATATGAGCCTTGTCACCATAGGAAAAATTATAATGGTAACCTTTCAAAAATAAGTCTATAGTTATTCGCCATGCTTAGTACTGCTTAGATACTCGGGGGCACCAAAATGCCCAAGCATCACTTTTAATCATGGAAAACTGGTTTGAGAAGTCATGGTGGAAATGATTGGTATATTTTGGTATGATTATTTTATGCTCCCAAAAACCTCAAATTGCTTATCTATCTGGGCGGATGGTTCGGGGGTATAGTGCAGCGGTACACGAGAGTGTGGTTCGTGGTAGAACCGCCCAGATATCCCTAAGGACTGAATCTTGTCATGACCTCCTGTGTAAAACAAGTACAATAACAAGTCTGTAAAGTACAACTTGGCTTAGTAGATTTACTGGACCTTGAAAGTCATTTCATCGGTGGAGGAGGTGAGGTAGTGCAAGTAGCTGTCTGTGTGACGACTTGAATGGGACACTCGTTGAGGGTGAAGTTTACTGCGGCACGCTAGTCAGTGTGGGTAGTCCAGCTACTAGCTGCATAGGGGTAGAACATCCCGCACAACTTATGGGACCTGCGGCAAGCGGGAGAAGCCCATATGGGTGAGATGATGGAAGGGACGAGGTATATTGAAAAGTTACTGTGATGGTCTACTCAACCACATGACTAAGGAATCGTGTGGGGGCAATGAGTGGATTGTCTCTTGTGGGTAAAGTGTACAAGCTATGCAGAGTGAAAACTATTCGAATAGCCGTGCCCACGGTCAAGGGCGGACATGGTAACTTAACCAGATATAGTTCTATTTCAAAAACTTTGTAGGTGGAATTGGAAAAGTAGAGGGCAGAGATAAGGTAAGCGGTTATAATGCTGATAGGTTAGCAAATGGTGCAGAAACCATGTAATGGTGGATGGAATCTGGATAGCTATTATTATTGTATTCTTTCAAACATTGATACAACCTGTTTTGTAAAACTGCTAGGTCTCAAGAGATTTCTATGTATTGTATTTTAAAAGCAATTTATGGCAAATAAAATAACCCGAGTCTTCCCTTGATAAGCTATGCATGTTATCTATTTACATCCTGTGTATTGGCTCACGGAGCACAGTGGTTTGTGCTCACCCTCGCTCTCACAATTTATCCAGAACCAGGAGTTAGATCGCTACGCTTCAGCAACACGCCCGGACATGATGGTGAAGAAAATGAAGGTGTCAAGAACTAGGTCGCGAGTCTCCAGTTGGTTGCCTGTGGGCACGTCCTGAGGGTCCCACCTGTGTGCTTTGTTTTCCGCTACTGCAATTTATTGATTTTGGCCTGATCGACCCATGAATAAGTCTACTATTATATTTACGCTTTTGCATGATATGTATTTTGATGTTCAGTACTGTATATATGAGCACTATCTACTGATTCAGAGAATAGTGCAGTAAATCACAGAGGATTCCGGATTGTAAAATCCGGGTTCGACAAAGGGCCTGCTATCACGCATGTTTATTTGAATAGCAATTTGAAAGAAATTAAAAATGGCCTATGGCCCACCTACCAATAGGATATTATCTTTAACTTAATCCCTAATTAATTATAATTTAAACATTAATTATCTAAATTAACATCAAATAAAAAAGGGGCCTAAATGTAACAGTGTTGCAAACTTTCATTTAACATCAAAACTAATAAGCGGGGCTGCATGTTCCTGCTACCATTATTTATTTTTATTTTTTTAACTAAATTAATTACAAATGGCCTAGCGTCCATTGGTCAATGACATATTAACTAGACTAATTATCCTAGACATTAATAAACCCATTGGTCATTTCGATATAATTATATTTTAACATATGTACAAAGTTATTTTAACATGATCCCTATGAAAGTTTCACTTTAAATTAAATACTAGTGGCAAGTTAATTATCTTTAATTTACATGTAACATTAATTAAAACTAATGACATGGGCCTAGCTGTTATACATATACTACCTTATACTATATTGCAAAGGAATTATTCATGGTCTAGAGCCCACTAGCATTTAGACATTCTACATAAACATAATTATATTTTAACATAGTCTTTAATTAAAATTGTACTTTACATTATGTACTAATGACATATTAATTACACTAATTACCTTAATTAATTCCTAATTAATTATTTTAATTAATTCCTAATTAATTTGGGCCCATGGTCTAAGAGATAGCAGCGGTGACCAAAATGAGTTACTCGGAGGGAGTAGGAGGTAGGGGAGGTGGCGTCATGGCTTAGGCAGCATAGAGGTGGGTTGGTGGCGACACACGGCGCCATGGGTGGGGAAGAAAAGGGGTGGTGGTGTTGGAGACGCAGAGGGGGAGAAAAGGAGGTGCACATGAGCATGAGAGGAGTGATGGGAGCTCACCAATGTGGACCATGGAGGCGACAAAGATCCGAGGCGGGCAAGCGATGGGAGCCGAAGGCGGCGAGGTGAGCTCCACATGGTTTTAATCAAGGCACTAATCTAGTATTTTGGTCAATTACCAAAAAACCCGTAATGAAGCTTCTGGATACCTTTTCTTGACTCTGTCTTTACCTTCACCTTAAAGCATCTTTGCATGCTTTGACATGTATCTCATAGTGCCTAATGTCTAACTATCACGTCTTCACGCATTTGGTCTCTCCCGAACCATTCTACGTGCATCGATCTCATCACTTGGCATGCAACATGGCCAACTCATCTCTTCACGATCCTTATCTTCTCTATACTTTCCCCTTAAACCATGTAGCCTTATCCAGACTTAACTACTGCTCAGACCTCAGCACCCCCGCTTAGTTCTGGTCCATTGCCATCAACCGCTAACATTCTCTAAGCCACATTCAAAGATCAAGCAACCATCTCAAACACAAGTTCCATGTACTTGACTCATGCTAGTTAAAACCATGCATCATGCAACACCATATAACCAACCAACGGCACCCATACCATGCACACACTCATCCATCTTAAAAATCATTTTTACTGATCTCTGGCTATAGCCAACGGTCTAATTGCCTTACCCATGGCGGTCAGACCACCAGTCACTGGCTAGTTTAACCGTTTAAAACCATCAAAAAACACATTATCTGGAATTTGGTTAAACTCTATTTAGTTTCAGCTCCTGTTTTTAATTCGAGTGGCACCAATGCAAACTCATCCCCAAACAAGGCTACACAAGTGTTTGGTGTTCATTTTTTCAAAAATTCATGTCCGATCTGACCGCCATGGGGCGAGTGATAAGACTGTCTGAATCTTGATAGTACAAACTGAAATCTGGATTTTCTGAAACTTTTACAAAATTTAAATTTAACTTAACCAAAATGCCAATTATTTATCACAAATATATACTAGGCCTTTTACATGGCCTCTTAGATTGAAATGGTGATAAAGTTACAAACTGGTTTCAATAATTTATGTCTGGTTTGCAGCTTATCGCCATTTCGTTTTGTGTAAATAAGAACTCTGACTATGCTCTTCTATGATTCCTTTTGAGATCCATGAGAAGAAGCACTTTCGGTTTTCTCGCAAGCAGTTCACGGATTTAAGATGCCATGTTCAACCTGAGGCTGCGAGAGAAAGCGTGAAGGAAAGACACAGATCCGTTAGTTGCATACCTACCAGACGATCGACGATGAACCATACGAATGGGTGGTGGACATGGATGATAATGGTGATGCTCGGTTAGAAGCTCATAAAGATGACATTAGAGCTATACTTACAGCACGACTGAGCAGCAGGGATGAAGAAGGGGCAGGGCATTGAAACAAAGAGGAAATCATCGCATGTTTCATGCTCAAAGCAAAGGAAAAAAGCCATGGGATGTGGAGACTGAACAAGAAGGCTCTTACCCAAAAGAAGACGAGAAGGAGGAGGAGGAGGAGGAGGAAGGGTATGGAGACGAGTCTTCATACTAAGTTCTGGTGATGATCATAGCCTTGCGCTACCTGCTTGCCAGAGATGAACGATGATTGCCATTTTGTGATCCATAACCTCTAGATATTGCGGACCCGTTTGTGAAGAAAAACTGAGATGTTGCACACGCACAAGAACAGCAATCAACAACCGAGAGCACTCAGAGGAAGAACAAAGCAGAGGAGGAAAAACAGCAGAACGCGCAAGGGGCAAGGTTTTCAGATTCTACTGTTCACCATCAGAACTGAATACAGAATAGCGATAACGCTTAAATAAACTTCAGAGGAAAAACTAACTGACTCCCTGAAACGATGCCACAACTAACTTATCCACATAACCCGGACTCCACTAACTGACAACTTTGACTGACTCACACGGACGTGCTGAACTGCACGTTTACAAACTTGCTAACCCGCAGTACTGAAAAAACGCTGAGAACTTCAGACTTCAGCTAGCCTTCAGGTTCTCGGCTGAAATCTTCAGACATCTTCAGACTTAACCCGAATCTTCAGAACTGACTGAGATCAGGCCGAGGCTGGCTTATTTTCCCAACATGCTCCCCCTTAAGCTTGACTCGGCTGGGCTAGGTGCTCCATACCCAGCAGCTCTCGCATCTCGACAAATTTGATTCTTCCCAATGCTTTTGTGAGAAGATCTGCATGCTGTTCATCAGTGCACACATACTCTACCACAATCTGCCCCTTTTCGACACTTTCACGAATAAAGTGAACACGTGTATCTATATGCTTGCTCCTTCCGTGGAATACTGGATACTTCATAAGAGCAATAGCAGATTTATTGTCAACTCGAAGTTTTACCGGTTCCACACTCTTCCCAGTGATTTGACTTAGCAGATTCTTCAACCAAATCTCTTGACAAGCTGTTGTGGTCGCAGCCATAAACTCTGCCTTGCACGAAGATAAAGCAACACTCCTTTGCTTCTGAGAGCTCCATGAAATCAAGCTTTCATCAAGGTAAAATGCCATGCCACTCGTGCTCTTTCTATCATCAACATCACTTGCCAAACTGCTGTCAGTATACCTGACTAGCACTTCAATTTTTCCACCAAACTTGTAAGTCAGTCCCAGATTCAGGGTACCTTTAATATACCTCAAAATCTGTTTGATTGCCTGAAAGTGGATGGTTGTTGGTCTTTCCATGTACCTGCTTACCACACCTACTGAATATGCTAGATCTGGCCGGGTGTGAAGCAAATACCTTAAACTCCCAATCAGGCTTCTGAACTTCGTTGCATCAACCGGCTCCCCATCAGGATCTTTCCCGAGCTTCAGTTTTGGCTCCATTGGGGTTCTGCAGGGATTGCATTCGCTCATTCCCGAGTGATCCAAGATTTTCCTTGCATAAGCACTTTGCTTGAGTGTGATGGTGTGCTGCTTTTGCTCAACTTCAACGCCGAGATAGAATGAGAGAAGACCGAGATCACTCATTTCAAAGTCTTCCGTCATTTGTGACTTGAACCGGTCTATTACACTCTTGCCTAACCCTGTCATTGTCATGTCATCAACATAGATCCCAACTATGAGACTCTCTTGACCAATGTTTCTAACATACACAGCCTGCTCGTGTGTGCATCTGACAAAGCCAATAGCTTTCAAACTCCTGTCCAATTTGGTGTTCCACGCTCTTGGAGCTTGCCGGAGTCCATATAGAGGTTTTGCAAGTTTATACACCTTGTGTTCTTGCCCTTTCTTGACAAAACCTTCAGGTTGAGTGACATAGACCTCTTCTTGGAGTTCACCATGCAAAAAGGCTGATTTCACATCAAGATGATGCATTTCCCACCCTTGGTGAGCTACAATGGCAAGCAACAGTCTAACAGTTTCAATTCTGGCCACAGGAGCAAATACTTCTTCGTAATCAATCCCCTGTCTTTGCACATAACCTTTTGCTACTAATCTTGCTTTGTGCTTGATAATATCCCCTTCAGAATCTTCCTTGATCTTATAGACCCATTTTAAACCAACAGGTTTGCAACCTGAAGGTAAGTCTGTGAGCCTCCAAGTATGGTTCCTCTCAATTGCCTCAATCTCTTGCTTCATAGCTTCTTGCCATTTTCTATCTTTAACAGCTTGCATAAATGTGACAGGCTCATCAGCATCTACAAGGTTCAACTCATCATCAAGCTCTACTTCACTGGTTTCAGTGTAAATCTCAGTGAGGGATCGAAACTTCCTGGGTTCACTCTCTGTATCGAACGGTGCTGCCTGTGATGAAGTAGGGCCTGGACTGCTGACTGGAGTACCAAATGAAGCAGGAGATAAAACTGGCGTCTCTGCAATTTCCTGTGAAGTTGGTGAACCTTGCACATGGGTAGAAGAGAAGTCTGTCTCTTCCTGTGGCTCATCTGAATCCGGTTGCCCTCCATCACCTATTGTCTAATCCTCAATAGTGAACGACACCCAGGTTTGCTTGTCACCTTGATTAACTTCTTCTTCCCATTCCCATTTTCGCTTTTCCTCAAACACAACATCTTGACTGACATAGATTTTGCTTGTTCTAGGATCAAAGAGGCGATGGGCCTTGCTTCTTTCTTCTGCACCTAAATACACCATCTACCTGCTACGGTCATCCAGTTTCTTTGCGTGTGGTTTTACCACCTTCACGTGTGCTGCGCACCCGAAAATTCTCAGGTGATGCAGATCAGGTTTCCTCCCAAACATAGCCTCATAGGGTGTGCTGTCGCTCAAGGCTTTTGTGGTCAAACGATTGAGCAAATACACTGCGTGTCTGACGGCCTCTCCCCACATCTTTCTAGGAACCTCCATGCTCTTGAGCAGATTTCTAGCTGTGTTCAATACCGTCATGTTTCTCTGTTCTACAACCCCGTTCTGTTGGGGTGGGGGGGGGGGGGATAGGGTGCAATGAGATGCCGAGCAATGCCTTCTTCTTCACACAAGCTTGTGAACATCTTGGACAAGAATTCTCCCCCGGTTAGTCCTCAGGGTTTTGATCTTGTGATTTGAGCTCTTTTCAGTCACTGCTTTGAATTTCTTGAAGGCAGCAAAAGCATCATCTTTGCCTCTAATCACATACACCCACATGTACCGGCTAAAGTCATCAACAATTAACATAAAATACCTGTTTCCAGCAATTGTTGAGGGACTAATTGGACCACACAGGTCGGCATGAACCAACTGCAAGGGTTCTACTGCTCTGAAGCTTGCTTGAGCTGGGAACGGGAGCCAATTCTGCTTTGCAACCATGCAGGCTTCACAGATCTCATTTGGATGACTGATCCTTAGCAGTCCAGTGGCCATATTTTTCTCTGCCATTACCTTGAGTGCTTGAAAATTGATGAACCATGTGGAGGTGACCACATGTGAGTGATGAGTAATTGACAGTTTGGTTTGGGTGGTTCGGACCCTGACGTTGCGTGGTGCAATGTGCTCGGTCGGACTGTGGTCAAACTTGGTCATATGGGATTAGGACGCTGATTCTTTGATTTGACAGGTTTGGACTTCGTCTGTGGTAAGTGTGATGGTATTTACGCTTTCATGTGTCGAGCGGTGCTATTTGACGTGTTTTCTTGTCTGTGTGACTGCAGGACATCGGGTGGAGTCGTGGCGAGACACGTGGACCGGACTAGGCGCAGGTGGCGCTGAGGTCAGAACGGTCGGGATGTGTCGAAGACGACATAGACTCGAGGTGGTTGCGAGGCGTGCGAGGCAAGGAGCGCGGAAGCTTCCCGGAAGGTGCAGGAGGGGCGAATCGGGAAATTCGCGAGGCTGCACAAGCGGGAGCGGGCGCCGTTGGATTTAGCAGGCGTAACGGGGCGGAGACCCGTTAGCCAAGACTATAAATAGGATTGAGCGGCTGCATGCCCACTTGAGCACTTGGGTGGAATTAGGGTTTGTTAGAGTCAAAAGAGTCTTTAGTGGTTGCTTTAGGCTTTAGACTTTAGTTGTTGAGAGTGGGTAGTAGTGGCAGAGTAGTGCTCCCTCTGTTATCTACGATGTGTTCTAGATAGAACAAGTGGTGTTCATCCCCTCCAAGCATCCATGGGTGAGGATTGAGAGGTTTGAGAGGGATTGAGAGATTGTAATCTTTTCTTTTGTATCAAGTCGGGGTATCGGGACTCCTCTGTATTCATTGTGGTCCAAGAAATGAAAATCTGAAGTTTGCCTTCTTCTCTGTTCGTAGCTCCTGTTCTTCATTTCTTGATTTTGTGAGTTTTTGGTTTCTTGCTTGCTGGGATTGGCCAAAATGGGTTGCTCTGTGATGGGTTAGTGATCTTAGACCATTTGGTCAGCTTGAATCCCAGAAACAAAGCTTTAATCCCAGTTTTGCATTTTGAGGTCCTCTGTTCATGTTCTTACCATTCTAGGGTTTTGGAGCATCTTTTGATTCCCTTTATGTGAGGGTCTGAAATTTGAGATGGAGAGACCATGGGCTATTAATTAGCTACCCTCAAAGTTTCATGGCCTGAGGATCAAGGATTTGTGAGAAGTTTGGTTTTTTGGCTTCTCTTCTGAAGCTCTCCTTCATTTCTAGGGTTTTGTGGTTCTCAGGTTTCACTCCATGAGATGACCTAATCTTTGGTCTGAGAACCCCTTGTGCTATTACTAACCTAGCTGCAAAATATCATGAGCAAGGATTGAGAGATGGTGGAGAAATTTGGATTTTGGTTCAGGGTTGTAAAAGTTTCAGATTTTGCCATAATCTGAAACTCTTGCTCGTTGATTGAAATCTTTTGTTTTCTGAGAGGTATTTGCTTTTGGGTTTGTAGCTATGATCTTTTGAATGAAAGAGAGTAGCTTATTCTGAGCATTTCCTTGTTTTTTATTGAGTCCCAGTAACTCTTTTTGTCGACTGTTTCTGCTTCCCTGTCTAGCTGTTTTCAGCCCTTCAGTTGTGCTGTTTTGGTCTGAAAAAAGGGGGTATTCGGCTGCTACTTTCAGGGCAATAGTTGGAGCATTAGGTAGCTGCAGTAAACAGACTTATCTTGGGTTGTGTACTCTCTTTGGAGACAAAAGTACAGCTACGAATTGCAGCCAATGCTTACTGTTGTCTAGTGTGCTTTTTATTTCCTTTTTGCTGTTTTTCAACCCCTTTGCATGCAGTCCATTTGATCTCGGTTTCAGCTGAAATTTTTGCTGCGGTTTCAGTTCTAGGGAGTGAGCACAAAAAGACTTTTGTCAGCTAGAAGCAAGAAAGTTTGGTTTTATTTTCTTCATAGCTTTTTAGCTATTGGAGAGGATCCTAAGTGTGAGTATTTGTGAGGGGTTGATTTTTAAAAGCGAGCGACATTCACCCCCCTCTGTCGCCATTTCGGTCCTTCAATTGGTATCAGAGCCGGTTAGCTCTAATTCATAGATCTTAACCGGTCTCAAGAGCCATGGCGACGGACAAGTACTCAACCAAGCCGCCCGTGTTCGATGGCATCGATTACCCCTTCTGGAAGAGCCGAATGGAGACATACATCCAGGCCCAGGGGTATGCCATCTGGCGGAAGGTCAAAGTACGATTCGCTGTTCCTGCCGATGAGAACATCAATGCCGGGAACATGGCTGATGTTGAGGCGAATGCAAAGGCAAGGAACATCATCATCCAGGGGTTGAGTCGTAGCGAGTTTGACCGTATATCTCACCTGTCGTCCGCCTACGACATCTGGGTGACCCTCGACGCATACCATGAGGGCACCACCCAGATCAAGACGGTTCGACAGGACCAGTTCAAGCGCGAATACAACAAATTCGAGATGTTTGCTGGTGAGTCCTTGGACGAGTGCTTTTCGCGATTTCACAAAATCTTGAGCAACCTCCGAGCGGTCGGTCTCACATACCTCGACTCGGACAACGCTCGTCAGATGCTCGCGGCACTCGATCTGCGCGTGTGGGAAATGAAGGTGACCACCATCAAAGACACGACAGACCTCTCGACCCTGACTCTTGACGCGTTGTACTCGCGCCTCAAGACTCACGAGATTGACGTTGTCTCTCGTCGGTCGAAGTCACAGTCGATGACTTTGGTCACCGATCCCAGTCTGGCTTCTGGTTTTTTCGCTGATTCGCTTTGTGGGTTCTCCCTAGCTGCTCTATGTGACGTAACTGATGATCAGTTAGAGCAGCTAGAGGATGAACAGCTGGCCCTCCTAGCTCGGAAGTTCTCCCATGCTTACAAGAGGAGGAGGGACAGAAAGAGAGGCGGACCAGTCATCTGCTTCGAGTGTGGTGGCCCCAACCACATTCGAGCGAACTGTCCCAAGCTGGAGAAGGGCAAGAACGACTACGGCGGTTCAGGCAAGAACGACTACACCGACAAGAACCGCAACAAGAAGACTCCAGCTCAGACACCGGGAAAGAAGAAGTTCCGCAACTTCGGGAAGGCCAAGAAGCTCTTCCACCGCGTCCTCACCGCTTTCGACGACCTCGACCTCAGCGAGGTGGAGGGATGGAGCGACGACGACGGGACGGGTGACCAAGAGCCCAAGAATGGCGGCGACGACTTCTCCGGCATGTGCTTCATGGCCCTCGAGGGCGAGATCAGCGACAGCGAGCTGTACTCCGACTCGGATGAGGTACTCCCTTCTTATGACCAACTAAATGATGCTTTTCTTAAGCTAGGTGGATTTCATGCTAGAGCTAGGTCTAGGTGTACCGAGTTAGAGAAGGAAGTAGATAGACTATCACGGGAGATTACTTCACTTAGATCTGCTCCCTCCCGTGACGATTGTGATACATGCCCTGCTTTGCTTGGAGACATGGAGAAACTAAGGACCTCTCATGATAGTTTGTCTTCTGAGCTTGATGTGCTTAAGGTGGAGAATGTTAGTCTGCTTGCTGAGTTAGAGTTGAGTAGGATGGCTGTTACCCTACTTACTACTGATGAGACTACTTCTCCCACCTCATGTGAGGTTAAGGACATTGCTGCTAGAGGACCTTATGCCATGCTCTTTGATCTGCCCGATTCTTGTGAAAATTACAATAATTTAAAGATGAACCTAAAACGGGCAAATCACAAAATTGCTGAGTTGCATGCTTCTTTACTTGAGCCTATTGATTCATGTTTGAACTGTCCCAAGTTAACTGCTGAACTTGAAGCTGTCTCAAAACAGTTTCAAGAACTGATTGACAACAACAAGAAAATGGCTCAGTATGCGACTAAGGATCCTGTTAGCTCACCATGCATTAGTTGTGATAAACTAAAACTTGAACTCGTTGCTTTGAATGACAAATGTGTGAAGCTAACTAAGGACTTACTAGAGAAGCCACAATCTGGTTGTGATGTGATTGATGGTGTGGGGGAGAAGCCCCAGGGTAAGGGTGAGACGCCTAGAGACGCGAACCAACCTGCTAGTAGTAGGACTGTCCCCTCAGAGTCGGCTGTGCGTGCACAAGCCATTCTTTCCTCTACTGTTGGTTCTTCTTTTGCTCCCTTACCTCCTGCTGTTCCCTCTTCTCCCTGCTCTTCTTGCACCTCTCTCTTTCGGGAGTGTCAGTACCTTATGAACACTCTCGAGAGATTTGTAGGCGGCAAGAAGAAGCTTAATCTTATTCTAGACCAGTCCAAGATTTGCAGATTTAATCAGGGTCTAGGATATGACTATTATGAGGATATGAGGAAGCATCCACCTGCTGTGCTCAGACCCATAGCACCAGGTGTGATCGAGACCGAGCCCAGGACCGAGAAAGTCCAATTTAAGTCAGCGGGCTATGTCCAGGGGATTTCTGACAGCAAGGTGATTGCACCTGCTGCTTCGGCCTCTCAGAAGGCGAATCCTGACCGTGCTACTTCTACCTCTCAGAGGATGAAGTATCACTGCACCTTCTGTCAGAAGGATGGGCACACGGTTGATCGATGCTTCAGGCGCGCCAAGATCGCGCGTAGAAACCGTGTTGAGTCTCCTAGGCGTATTCAGGGTCAGCCCCAGATCCTGAGTGCACCTAGGACCAGCACGAGGTCTAGGTTTACTGCTGTTGATGGGTTTGGGCAGCATCGAGGACTTGGTTTTTCTGAGTCTTCTGTTTTTCGTCCTCATGCTGCTCCTGGTCATGACTTCCGCCGTCCTGAGGGTACATCTCGTTTCCCCCGTCGAGACAGTTACCCGCGGCGTGTTCAGCGTGTTGCCGGTGTTCCGACTCGCTCTCCCGTAGCAGTCGGACCCCGCAACAGCTTCAGGTCTGCTCACAGACCTTCTGCTGTAAGTGACAGAGAGCGTAGGGTAGATAGAGATCAGTCGTGCTTGACTACTTCATCTGCTCGACGTGTTGTTCAGTATTGGGTGCCAAAATCACTCTTGATTTACCCCAGTACTGAGACTTTACTCTCTGTTTGACTCAGGTTCACCGGGCAGGGAAGGGAAAGGTTTGGCTCGTAGACTCCAGGTGTTCACGACACATGACCGGAGATTCTCGTTGGTTTTCTTCCCTTGCCCGTGCTCCAGGTGATGAGACGATCACCTTCGGAGATGCTTCATCTGGGCGCGTCATCGCCAAAGGTACAGTGCGCATTAATGACTCTTTCATTTTGAAAGATGTAGCCTTGGTTAGTAAGCTGCAGTACAATTTGCTTTCAGTTTCTCAGCTTACCGATGACGACTTTGAGGTGAGCTTTAAGAAAAACAATTGCAAAATTCTTGATTCTTCGGGTAGTCTGGTTTGCGGGATTTCTCGTTTTGGGAGGATCTTTCGTGCTGATTTTTCTGAGTCTTCTGGTGATCCTCTCAGGTGTTTAGTTGCCTCAGAGTCCCGTGATTTGACCTTCTGGCATAGGAGACTTGATCATATTGGATTTGATCATTTGACCCGAGTTAGCGGCCACGACCTCATTCGTGGTCTACCGAAGCTCAAAATGGTCAAAGATATTGTTTGCACTCCATGCCGGCACGGCAAGATGGTTGCCGCTTCACATCCTCCGGTCACTGTGACTATGACCGATGCACCAGGACAGCTGCTCCACATGGATACAGTGGGACCAGCTAGAGTGCAGTCAGCAGGAGGGAAGTGGTATGTTCTTGTCGTGGTCGATGACTTCTCGAGGTATTCTTGGGTGTTTTTCTTAGCCTCGAAGGATGAGACGTTTTCACATTTCCGAGGTCTTTTCAGTAGGCTTTCTGTTGAGCTCCCGGGTGCCTTACGAGCGATCCGCAGTGACAATGACACGGAGTTCAAGAATTCCTACTTCGAGAGTTTCTGTGGTGAGACAGGTGTAGAGCATCAGTTCTCCTCTCCGCACGTCCCGCAGCAAAATGGCGTCGTGGAGAGAAAGAACCGGACCTTGGTCGAGATGGCCAGGACGATGCTTGATGAGTACTCTACACCGCGGAAGTTTTGGGCTGAGGCTATAGCCACCGCGTGCCTTGTCTCAAATCGAGTTTTTCTTCGGGCACACCTGCACCGCACTTCTTATGAGTTGAAATACGGGCGAAAGCCCAGCGTCTCTCATTTTCATGTGTTTGGTTGCAAGTGCTTTATTCTGAAGTCCGGGAACCTAGATAAGTTCGAGTCACGTTCTTGTGATGGGATCTTTCTAGGTTACTCGCCTTCTTCGCGGGCTTATAGGGTCTGGAACTGCGAGTCTAGCAAAATGGTAGAGACCTGTGAAGTGACCTTTGACGAGGCCAGTCCGGGGACTAGGCCTGATATCTCAGGTTCTTTAGAGCAGTCCGAGACCATCTTCGTGGATGACGAGGACGATGGAGATGAGGGTTGTCTACCCGATCCAGTCCCTTATCCACCCCTTGAGGTGCCGTCTTCCACCGCACCTCCAGGTGATCAGCCCATGCCTTCTGCTTCCTCTGGAGCTAGTGGCTCTGTTCCTACCTCGTCAGCTCACGAGGTAGAGGCCACTTCTTCATCTCATCCTGGACCTCCCCGACATATCCAGAAAAGGCATCCTTCTGAGCAGATGATTGGAGACCTGTTCGAGCGTGTTACCCGCTCAAAATCTGGCTTATCTCAATTCTGTCTCCACTCTGCTTTCATTGCCTCCTTTGAGCCCAAGGATATTTCTCATGCTCTTTCCGATGAGTCTTGGGTCAATGCCATGCATGAGGAGTTAGAAAATTTCGAGAGGAACAAGGTCTGGTCGCTTGTCGAGCCCCCGCGAGGTCACAATATTATTGGGACTAAGTGGGTGTTCAAGAACAAGCAGAGCGAGGATGGAGTGGTTATTCGAAACAAGGCTAGACTGGTAGCTCAGGGGTTTTCCCAGGTTGAGGGTCTAGACTTCGAGGAGACCTTTGCCCCTGTAGCTCGACTTGAGGCCATTAGAATCCTGCTTGCCTTTGCAGCTTCTAAGGGTTTCAGGCTCTACCAGATGGACGTCAAGAGTGCCTTCCTTAATGGCGTTATTGAGGAAGAAGTTTACGTCAGACAGCCTCCAGGTTTCGAGAACCCCAAATACCCACACCATGTCTTCAAACTTTCCAAAGCGTTGTATGGACTTAAGCAGGCCCCCAGAGCTTGGTATGAGAGGCTTAAGTCCTACTTGTTGAGTCATGGGTTTGAGATGGGTAAAGTAGACAAGACTTTGTTTATCCGTAGGCTTGGTAGTGACCTTCTGCTCGTCCAAATCTATGTCGATGACATCATCTTTGGCGGCTCTTCCCATGCTCTGGTTTCTCAGTTCTCGGATGTCATGAGCACCGAGTTTGAGATGAGCATGATGGGTGAGTTGACTTTCTTCCTTGGCTTCCAAATCAAGCAGTCTCGGGAGGGTACTTTTCTACATCAGGGCAAGTACACTCGTGACCTTCTGAGATGCTTCGATATGAGTGATGGGAAGCCGGTGTCAACTCCGATGGCTTCTACGGCCTATCTTGACCCAGATGAGGATGGCGAGCCAGTTGATCAGAAAGAATACAGAAGTATGATCAGCTCCCTTCTTTACCTCACTGCCTCGAGACCAGACATACACTTCTCAGTGTGTCTGTGTGCTCATTTTCAGGCTTCTCCTCGCGTATCTCACCGCCAGGCGGTGAAGCGCATCTTTCGGTACCTTCGAGCTACCATTGACTATGGTATCTGGTACTCTTCCTCATCCTGTCTTTCCTTGAGAGCCTTCTCGGATGCAGACTTTGCCGGCTGTAGGATAGATAGGAAGAGCACCTCTGGCACCTGCCAATTCATTGGCACTTCTCTCGTTTCCTGGTCTTCGAGGAAGCAGTCCGGTGTTGCACAGTCCACTGCAGAGGCCGAGTACGTTGCTGCTGCCAGTTGCTGCAGCTAGGTACTTTGGATGGTTTCCACCCTGCGGGACTTTGGGTTAGCCTTAGACAGTGTTCCACTCTTTTGTGATAACACGTCTGCTATCAACATTGCTAAAAACCCAGTGCAGCACTCTCGGACCAAGCACATTGATATCCGATACCACTTCCTTAGAGACCATGTAGAGAAGGGTGATATAGTGCTCCAGTTTGTGGAGAGTGACCACCAGTTGGCTGACATCTTCACCAAGCCATTGGATAGTTCGAGGTTTTCAGCTCTGCGGGGAGAGCTTGGGGTGGTTTGTCCTTATGGACTGTAGTGAGGGGGAGCTTTGGGCTTTACTGCTTTACTATATTAATTATGCTCTTACTCCTTGTTGTTGCATTGCATTTTGGGTGCATTGGGATTAGTCCTCCTAGCATAGATTAGAGTGCTTTTCTTGTCTAGTTGCTTAGACTTCTGCTCTTATCTTGTGCTTCCAGGTTGCTTCTTATTAGCTGTTTCTTATCTCACTAGATTGAGCTCACTCACTTCTTGTAGGTTCTAGCGAGGGTCGGGCCACCCTCGGGTAGACAGGGTACGTGTTTGCTCTCTAGCGTGTGTTTTACGGTCAGCTAATAGTCCTGGAGTCATATGGGGTAGATGAGAGTCAGTCTGAGTCATAGTTGTCTCAATATCTTATCTATGCTTTAAGGACTTCCCGTTTGGATTTTCTTTGCCAGCTTCTTGAATTTATTGCTTTGGTTCAGGGGGAGTTCATTTGGGAGCTTCTGGAGCTTAATATTGACTTAACTCAACTTGAACTAAAAGTTGCATCTCATGTTGAGGGGGAGCTGGATTTTCTTGCATGTTAGCATCTCGCATTGTAATATAACTGCATTGAGCCTTGATTATTATCCTGTTATGACATGTTTACAATGCTTTACACCTTGCCATGACTTGTGCTTTCTTTGCTAGATTTATCATAACTTCATATGTGTAGACTAGTTTTGCCATGATAAGTAAATTGAAATTGCTCAACTTAAATTAAAACTTGTCATGCTAGCATTTGAGTTTAGTCTATCTTTAGCTATCCTTGTATGATTCATGCCATGTCAAATAGGCTGAGTTGAGTCTTGAATCTAGGTTGGATCTTAGATTGAGCTATTTTAGCATCTTGATACATCATGAGTTAGCACAATCTATTAAAAAGCAAAATGATCTCTTTTTATGTGCGAAAAAACTGATTTCACCAATTCTTTCTCATGAGACGGCTTGCCATTGCACTAGGCATGAACTCAGGGGGAGTTTTGGATGACCTGGACTATCTTCTTAAGCTTCTCGCTTGGAGTAGTCGCATAAGGCTTGAGATCTAGCACATGATAAAATTTTTGGTTGGAAACAGCTATAAGCTTTAAAAGAAAATATGTCAAATGTGCAAGATTTTCTTAATCACCTAAAGATGAAAAGTGCTTAACCAAATGATAAACTCTTGAGCTTGTAGCACTCTAATTGACTCAACACTAGCTTCTTGTTTCCGCTTAGCTTATTGACATGGCCTGCATCATCCTTGGATATCTCTAGTTAGACTTTGCTCATTGATGACTTGACTTGCTCACTAAATGCATTACATTTCAGATTGTCATCTATGTGCTCTAGCTGGTTTATATATATGTTGTCATGATCTAGATAGCGTTTTATTGAGTTATGGCTTGGTGTATTACATTATGGTCAATATGGATAATTCTCATGGCTCTAAATGCTTAAATAAACAAACTTCAGCCATATTCATCCATTGACATGTCATATTCTCTCTATTGCATCTTGATGTGTTTATTGCCAAAAGGGGGAGAATAGAGAAGAAAAAGTCTGTTGGGAACAGTTTAGAGCTTTGGAGATCAATTTGCTCTTTTAGTTGTTGCTCTAGTGTTCCTTCTGTCGACATGGTCATAAGCTTCATTCCCTTCTTTGGACCTTGTTGGATTCTTCAAACTCAAACTTAACTTTGCGCTTTTTCGAGTTAGTCAATACACTCATCAAGGGGGAGATTGATGAACCATGTGGAGGTGACCACATGTGAGTGATGAGTAATTGACAGTTTGGTTTGGGTGGTTCGGACCCTGACGTTGCGTGGTGCAACGGGCTCGGTCGGACTGTGGTCAAACTTGGTCATATGGGATTAGGACGCTGATTCTTTGATTTGACAGGTTTGGACTTCGTCTGTGGTAAGTGTGATGGTATTTACGCTTTCATGTGTCGAGCGGTGCTATTTGACGTGTTTTCTTGTCTGTGTGACTGCAGGACATCGGGTGGAGTCGTGGCGAGACACGTGGACCGGACTAGGCGCAGGTGGCGCTGAGGTCAGAACGGTCGGGATGTGTCGAAGACGACGTAGACTCGAGGTGGTTGCGAGGCGTGCGAGGCAAGGAGCGCGGAAGCTTCCCGGAAGGTGCAGGAGGGGCGAATCGGGAAATTCGCGAGGCTGCACAAGCGGGAGCGGGCGCCGTTGGATTTAGCAGGCGTAACGGGGCGGAGACCCGTTAGCCAAGGCTATAAATAGGATTGAGGGGCTGCATGCCCACTTGAGCACTTGGGGTGGAATTAGGGTTTGTTAGAGTCAAAAGAGTCTTTAGTGGTTGCTTTTGGCTTTAGACTTTAGTTGTTGAGAGTGGGTAGTAGTGGCAGAGTAGTGCTCCCTCTGTTATCTACGATGTGTTCTAGATAGAACAAGTGGTGTTCATCCCCTCCAAGCATCCATGGGTGAGGATTGAGAGGTTTGAGAGGGATTGAGAGATTGTAATCTTTTCTTTTGTATCAAGTCGGGGTATCGGGACTCCTCTGTATTCATTGTGGTCCAAGAAATGAAAATCTGAAGTTTGCCTTCTTCTCTGTTCGTAGCTCCTGTTCTTCATTTCTTGATTTTGTGAGTTTTTGGTTTCTTGCTTGCTGGGATTGGCCAAAATGGGTTGCTCTGTGATGGGTTAGTGATCTTAGACCATTTGGTCAGCTTGAATCCCAGAAACAAAGCTTTAATCCCAGTTTTGCATTTTGAGGTCCTCTGTTCATGTTCTTACCATTCTAGGGTTTTGGAGCATCTTTTGATTCCCTTTATGTGAGGGTCTGAAATTTGAGATGGAGAGACCATGGGCTATTAATTAGCTACCCTCAAAGTTTCATGGCCTGAGGATCAAGGATTTGTGAGAAGTTTGGTTTTTTGGCTTCTCTTCTGAAGCTCTCCTTCATTTCTAGGGTTTTGTGGTTCTCAGGTTTCACTCCATGAGATGACCTAATCTTTGGTCTGAGAACCCCTTGTGCTATTACTAACCTAGCTGCAAAATATCATGAGCAAGGATTGAGAGATGGTGGAGAAATTTGGATTTTGGTTCAGGGTTGTAAAAGTTTCAGATTTTGCCATAATCTGAAACTCTTGCTCGTTGATTGAAATCTTTTGTTTTCTGAGAGGTATTTGCTTTTGGGTTTGTAGCTATGATCTTTTGAATGAAAGAGAGTAGCTTATTCTGAGCATTTCCTTGTTTTTTATTGAGTCCCAGTAACTCTTTTTGTCGACTGTTTCTGCTTCCCTGTCTAGCTGTTTTCAGCCCTTCAGTTGTGCTGTTTTGGTCTGAAAAAAGGGGGTATTCGGCTGCTACTTTCAGGGCAATAGTTGGAGCATTAGGTAGCTGCAGTAAACAGACTTATCTTGGGTTGTGTACTCTCTTTGGAGACAAAAGTACAGCTACGAATTGCAGCCAATGCTTACTGTTGTCTAGTGTGCTTTTTATTTCCTTTTTGCTGTTTTTCAACCCCTTTGCATGCAGTCCATTTGATCTCGGTTTCAGCTGAAATTTTTGCTGCGGTTTCAGTTCTAGGGAGTGAGCACAAAAAGACTTTTGTCAGCTAGAAGCAAGAAAGTTTGGTTTTATTTTCTTCATAGCTTTTTAGCTATTGGAGAGGATCCTAAGTGTGAGTATTTGTGAGGGGTTGATTTTTAAAAGCGAGCGACATTCACCCCCCTCTGTCGCCATTTCGGTCCTTCAAAAATTTAGGTGTCCAAGCCTTGCATGCCACAACCACGCAGGGTCTTCAAGTTTTGACAGTAAGCAGACATGTTCTGAAGTTTCAAGAACCACTTTGTACAGCCTGTTTGCATTTCTTTGGACTTTCATCAAGAGTGTTCCACTCCTGTCAAACACCCTCAGGTATGCTCCAGCTAGCGCTATTTCACTCCCTCCTTCGGTCATCTGACCGAGGCTCACAATGTTATTCCTCAAGCTAGGAATATAGTACACCTCCGGAAGGATGAGCTGATCTCCAGTCTTGCATTTGAATAGGATGGAGCCCTTACCCTTGATCTCAACAGCTGAGTCATCACCAAACTTGACAACTCCAGTAATATTCTCATCCAGTTCCATGAACTTCCCTTGGTGCCCAGTCATGTGATTACTAGCGCCATTATCCAGGTACCAAACATCCGAATTGACCTTGTCCTCCTTAGTTTTGCTGAGTTCTAGTATGAGGTTCTCTTCATTGAGCAGCACCACCTTGTGGGAGTCTGTAGAACAGGCAGTAGCACAGACTGACAACAACATGGAAGTCACCTCATCTTAAGTGTTGGTCAGGTTTGCCTCCTCGCGTTCCCGCTGTGGCTTGCGACACTTGGATGCATAGTGTCAAAATATGTCACAATTATAGCATTTAATGTGACTCTTGTCTTTACCTTTGCCGCCCATGTCTTGGCGCGGCGGACCAAAGCCGCCTTGGCCTCCTATACCACGGCTGAATGGCTTGCCGCGTCCTCTGCCCCGGCCATGGCCAGTTGGGCTGCTAGCACCACGACCCTTGCAGCTTGACGACGAGTCTCCTCCGCCGCCATTCTTTTGCCTCGCCTGCCACTCGGCGTGAGTGAGCAAGAGTTGTCCTTCGTTGTTGCCGTCGCTTCGTCTCTGTGTACGCTTCTCGTATGCCTTGAGACGGCCGATTGCTTTGTCGAACAGCATGGTGTCCACATCAGAGAACTGCTCAATCACTGCAACCACTTGCAAGTACTTATCTGGCATGGAGTCCAGCAGCTTCTTGATGAGAACATCTTCCTCCAATGGATTCCCGAGTCCACTGAATTTGCTTGCCAAGGCACTAATTTTCTTGGCAAACTCATCCACGGACTCAGACTCCTTCATCCACAGGGCCTCGAAGTCACTCTTCAGAGTCTGCACTCTTGCCTTCTTCACCCGATCAGCTCCAATGTATCGTATTTTCAGACTTTCCCAGGCCTCTCTTGCTGTCTTCTTCTTTGCAATCTACAGCAATACGTCTTCTGGAACCGCTTGATAGATGCATGTCAAAGCCATCTTGTCCATCTTCCTCTCCACGGTCACTCCGGCCGCGGGTTCAACAGCATCCCAGACACCCTGGGCTTCCATGAATACTTCCATCTTGATCACCCAAGTGGAATAATTAGAAGATGTCAGCATTGGGTAATGCACAGAGACACCTCCCTCTTTGGCTGCTTGTTGCGTGGTAATCGCCATCGGTTTCAACCGCAAGAACTTGGGCATGCAACTGGAACCAAGCTTTGATACCAAATGTGAAGAAAAGCTGAGATGTTGCACACGCACAAGAACAGCAATCAACAACCGAGAGCACTCAGAGGAAGAACAAAGCAGAGGAGGAAAAACAACAGAACGCGCAAGGGGCAAGGTTTTCATATTCTACTGTTCACCGTCAGAACTGAATACAAAGTAGCGATAACGCTTAAACAAACTTCAGAGGAAAAACTAACTGACTCCCTGAAACGACGCTACAACTAACTTGATACACAGAACCCGGACTCCACTAACCAACAACTCTGGCTGACTCACACGGACGTGCTGAACTGCACGTTTACAAACTTGTTAGAGCAACTCCAGCAGGGCCCCTACTTGAGCCCTCAACCCTCATATTTGAGGGCTTGAGGTAAAAATGGAGGTCCAGCAGGGCCCCTACTAGAGCCCTCAAATTTGAGGAGCCCCTCAAATCACCCTCCCACCCCTCATTCCTAGGGGCTCCCCCTCCACCCCTCATTTTCCTGTTTTTTTTTTGCTCGTGAAACTTCCCCCGCCTCCACCCAAAATTCCCCGCCTCCCCCAAAATTTCCCCGCCCCCTGTCGATTCCCCCGCCCGCCGCCCGCTCGCCCCCCGCCGAATCCCCCGCCCGCTCGCCCCCGCCTGGCCCGTCGCCTCCGCCGCCCGCTCGCCCCCCGCCTCGCCCGTCGCCTCCGCTCTCCGCCGCCTCCGCCCGTCCCCCTCCCTCCCACCCCGCCGTCCCCGCCTCCGCCCGTCCCCCTCCCTCCCACCCCGCCGTCCCCGACTCCCCGCCTCCCTCCTTGCTCCTTCCCCCGCCGCCGCCCCCTCCCCTGCCGTCCCCGAGAAGCCGCCGCCGCCGCCCGTGGAAGGAGCGGCCTCTGCGCCGAGTGCCGGAGGTCGAGCCGAAGGAGGAGGCGCAGTCGCCGTCGCCATCGCCCCGAGTAGATCCGGCCGGATCTGGCCGCCGTCGCCGACGCCGAGCCCGGATCCGACGAGGCCGCCGCCGCCATGAGGCGCCCTCGGGGCAGCACGCACAGGAGGCGCCGCCGCCACTCCCTCGGCCCCTCCGCTCCGCCTCTCCCTCGGCCCCTCCGCTCCGCCTCCACGTCGAGCCGCCCTCCGTGCCGGTCCGCTGAGGCGCCGACCGCCCCCGCCCCTCCGCTCCGCCACTCCCTCGGCCCCTCCGCTCCGCCTCTCCCTCGGCCCCCGCCCCCGCCCCTCCGCGCCGACCGCCGCCAAAATCCCCTCGCCGACGCCCGTCGCCCGCCTCCCTCGCCGATGCCTCGCCGACGCCGTCCTTGCCCGAATGGATTTGTCAGGAGTGGGTCCCATATGTCAGTGTGTGTGGAATGGATTTGAGGGCTTAGATTTGAGGGGTGCTGTTGGAGTAGAAGCAAAAAAATTGGGCCCTCAAAAGTAGGGGGAGCCCTCAAATAAAAAGTAGGGGCCCTGTTTTGAGTAGTACTGCTGGAGTTGCTCTTAACCCGCAATACTGAAAAAACGCTGAGAACTTCAGACTTCAGCTGGCCTTCAGGTTCTTGGCTGAAATCTTCCGACATCTTCAGACTTAACCCAAATCTTTAGAACTGACTGAGATCAGGCCGAGGCTGGCTTATTTTCCCAACACCATTAAGTAGATTGGCACTCTGTTGCTTTCATTAGGATGCTATGTAAGTCTCACGGAAGTTTGAGAGTCTGTTTAATCAATCCCATCCCATCTCCATGACTATGGAATGATCCTTAGACTTCTAGTTTAGCACCTGTCTACTAAATCCTAGTGAACCAAACCTGGAACTTCAATGTGTTTAGCTAGCTTACTATATATGCCATTTGGTTTCCAAGGCAGTGAAGCAATGAAACCTCTTTGTTCTGCTTCTTTTCTGTAGGAAAGTAGTCTCCTGATCTTACCGCTATTCACCGGCACGCTTTGGTTGTTTGCCGTCATGCTGGCCTGCGCAGCCGCTTGTTGGCTCCTGCGCGGTGGCTATATGTTGGTGGATGCGGTGCAAGGCGTCGTATTCGGAGCCGGCAAGGGTGACCAGCGGCAGCCGTTTCATGGCTGGGGATAAAGTAGGCGGCGAGACAAAAGGGGAGGATTGACTAGTCAGTTGGATGGATCGGATGGCGAGACAAAAGGGGAGGATTGCAGAGCGCGTGCGAGGGCAAGAACCTGCATAAAGCAGATTGTCAGCGAAGTCTCAAATGCAAGTGTAATTCTAGAGTGGGAACACTTACCCTCATCTCCGCGGCCTCAAGCACACCCTCTAGGAGCTTCGAGCCGCACGACGACGGCGCCCGCCGGTCCAATCCGGCGTCCATTGTCGGCGGCCCCTTGCAGAATCCGCAGCGTCTCCGGTCAAGGGATGAAGTCGGAGACGGTTAGGCACCAAATCTCCATGCCGACGACTTCCATGGCGGCGGGGGTCGACGTCACATCCGGGGCGGGTCCGTCGGAGACTTCGTGGCTGCTCCCATTGCTGGAACCTTGTTCATGTCCCAGAGACCATGTTTCGGCCAGTGTCGACGATTGTATCAGGGAGTAGATTGGAGAGAGCTTCGTGAAGTCGTGGGGAGAAAAAGAGTTGCGCCTACCTTCGTTGCGGAGCGGTAAAGGCCGTCGGGGTGTCCGGCCTGCCTCTGACCGTACCGCGGCGGCGTCACCTGCATCTTGGACAGCGGAGTCCTCTTCGGGCCAGGCAGCTTATGTGTCGGAGTCTGACTCCGACATAGCCCCAACCGCCAGTTCGAACTCCTCCTCCAGCCTCGTAGGCGAGCGTGTTTGAGCACGCTTCGCACTCGATGCCTTCGGGGACCCCTCCTCTGCCTCCGCGGCTGGCATGGGCGACGAAGCTTCGCCCTCCAGAACGTCCGCGCTGTGCCCCTTGTCACCCATGCCGCCCAAGGGCTCCTTATCGCCAGGCACCGAGCAATCCGCCTCCAAGTCCGAGTTGGTGTATTACGCCAAATCTGAGCCGGTGACCATCGTACCTTCGGCTCCGGCGGGGTCTCCAAGAGGGGCGCCCGTCGGGCTGGATCCGGCGGTAGGTGACTAGGCCCTCCGGCGAGGGGGAGGCCTCCCCCTTGTCGTCATTGTCGCGGCGGCGAGCCCGGCTAGCGGTCGGCGTGGCGCGCTCTGGCACAGGGATGCCTAGAGCTTCGCACACTCGGTTTATTCGCCCGAGATTTGCCATTATGGACTCGCGAAGGCTATGCTCCTTGGCCACGTACGGCCCAAGGAACACAACTACCGCGCGGTCCGCGTCCTCAAGAAGGAGTTCTACACATAAAAAAGAGACAAAGGAAAGTTACAACAAAATGCAAAGGTTATTTTGGGCGAGTGTGCGATTGAAGAACTTACGAGGATTCGAGGGCTTCGGCAGCGAAGACATGGATGGGCGAACCCTGTCAGGGCGAACGGGGCCGGGCTAGATGTTCCATTTCGGGCAAGCGGGCCACTCTGTACATTACGTACTCCTCTGTAGGAGCCCAGATATTACAATCTGGAATCCTCTGTGATTCCACCGAACTATTCCCTGGATCAGTAGATAGTGCTCACAGATTACAGTTATGAATATCAAAGTACATATCATGTGGAAGCGTAAATATAATAGTAAACTTACTCACGGACCAATTGGAACGAAATCAACAAAATGCAGCAGCAGAAACAAAGCACACAGGTGGGACCTTCAAGACATGCCCACAGGCAGCCAACTGGAGGTTCGTGACCTAGCCCTCGACATCTTCATCTTCTTTGCCACCATGACCAAATAGTGTTGCTGAAGCATAGTGATCTGAATCCTGATTCTGGATTTGTTGTGAAAGCGAGTGTGAGCACAAACCACCGTGCTCCATGAGCCAATACACAAGACGCAAATAAATAGTATGCATGACTTATCAAAGGAGAGGCTCGGGTTATTTTATTTGCCAAAAATCGCTTTTGGTAGCATTATTATTATTTAATCATAGTGTTATTGTTGCTGCCTAAACTCCACCTCGCGATTACTATAATTGACTTGATCCACCAAAAATACACTTTATTTATTAATTGTTGTCTAAGACTCCAAACAGCTAGAGACACCATTTAATTAATCCACCGAGCACATACTTTCTATATTCAGTGCTGTCTAAAACTCCAAACAGCGATTATCATCAATTATACAATCCATCAATCAATTGCTGCCTAAATCCCCAAACAGCGAGTATCATAGTTTATATAATCCACCGATCAATTGCTACCTAAAACTCCAAACAGCTAGTGACATCATTTATCTAATATCATTGATCAAGTCTATGATTCACTAGTATTTATCCACCAAGAATATCATTAATCAAGTGTACGATTCACTAGTATTCATCCACCAAGAATATCATTGATCAAGTTTATACTCCAATAATTGCTATCATACCTCCAATTTCTCAATAATTCAATTGACTCATCTAGTAACCAAATCTATTAATCCCAATATTGTCAACAGCTCCCAAGAATTTATTTATTAGTGTCGTAATCCAATAATTACCTTTGCACTCCCTAAATCTCCAAAAAATCATTTAAATCATCTATTCTAGCCTATCTATTCATTTATACTCCACCAATTTATTTCTCTCAGAATCCACACTATCGTTTTCTTTTTATGATCGCCATGAATCCACCAACAACTTTATGTGTTTACCACAAACAACCATCTTCTTTTCTTATGACTCTATTTATTCTTCCTGACACTTTATTTTGTGAGAAGTATTATCATTATTTAAAAATATAATACATAGAAATTTTCTGAGACCTAATAGTTTTGACCAGAATCATAATGTGTAAGAGAATGCAATAATAATAGCGATCCAGATTCCATCCACCATTACATGGTCTCTGCACCATATGCTAGACCTTCAACGTTATAGCCGCTTACATTATCACTGGGACGACACCCAGGGCAACACAAATCAGGGCTTTCCGCTGCCCTCCACTTTTCCATTCCCATCCACAAAGTTTTTAAAATAGAACTATATCTGGTTAAGTTCCCATGTCCGCCCTTGACCGTGGGCACGGCTATTCGAATAGTTTTGACTCTGCAGAGTTTGTACACTTTCACCACAAGAGACAATCAACTCGTTGCCCCCACACGATTCCTTAGTTATGTGGTTGAGCAGACCATCATAGTGACTTTTCAAAGTCTCTAGCCCCTGTTGTCATCTCACCCTATGGGCCGCTCCCACTTGCGGTGGGTCCCATACGTTGCACGGGATGTTCGCCACGGATACTAGCGCAGTCGGGCTCCACTCCCCGCAACACTAGCACGACTGGAAAACTTCACCCTCCGCTCGGTGTCCCTTTAGGCCTCCCCTTGCCCTTGCATATCCACTCCTATCCACTACCGGTGAGATGAGTCCGGGGGTTTCGATAAATTTACTTAGCCAAGTTGTACTTTACAGACTTGTGGTTGCACTGTTACATAGGAGGTCATGACAAGATTCGGTCCTTAGGGTTATCTAGGCGGTTCTACCACAAACTACACTCTCGTGCACCCCTGCACCACACCCCCGAACCATCCGCCCAGATAAATAAGCAATTTGAGGTTTTTGGGAATATAAAAATAATCATATCCAACATATACCAGTCATTACCACCATGACTGCCCACCCAAATTTTCTCATGATTAAAAGTGATGCTTGAGAGTTGTCACGCCCATGAGTATCTAAGCAAAACTAAGCATGGCATATAATTATGGACTTACTTTCGAAATGTTACTATTATAATTTTTATTAGGGTGACAAGGTTCACATATCCCAATATTCCAAAGGAGGTATAATATTAATCAAGTTAAATAATGGGCACATAACTAGAATCTTAAATTAAGCATGTATTTGTACATAAAATAACAGCATGCAATTTGATAATTTAAACAAAAGTAATTTACATAAAATGTAGGTTCAACATGATCAAAGTATTGACTCGCCTTGCGCGGTTTACCGCGGTCTTGAGCTCACTCAAGGCTATCTCATTTGATGGTCTTGGGCTTCTGGTCTTTATCTCCACCTTGATCTTGATCTCGCTTGATCCTTGATTCTTTTGAACTCCGGTTTCTAATTGCGTGATAAGCGACTGAATTCAATAAAAACAAATAACTCAAGAGATCCAAATAAATCCAAACACTTTAAATACCCATTTTAAATTATACATCTATTATGATTTGAGAATAGAAGGATGATTCAGGTTAGCGTGTTGTAAGCACAGCGGTAGCTGGATGTGAGCAGGAGGATGAGTTGTCTGAATGCTTTACCGTGAGGGAAAATTTTAGAAACACGAGGGATCAAAAGTGAAGATGTACCTACAGGAACTATCTACTTTTGGGAAAAGAAGGTGACCGGACATGGCCGATTGGGGAAAAGCGAGGCTTGACCTTTTGCTTAATGACTTTCTTTTAATTGATTTACATTTATCAAGGAAGTTCCTTGAGCTAGGGTAGGCCTATGTGCTACTTTATAATATTAGCTTGTTATTTCTTGCATGGCACTTAGCTTGTACATAGTAAGAGCATTAACCGCGACCTAGGGGTTCATATATCGTCTTTAATATAACTTGCATTCTGAGCTAAAGGTTAGTCGTTTTGTTAATAGTTTTCAGCATTATGTGCCCAATTGTTATATTTATTACAGTCTTTTACACGAGTCACGTATCTATAACTTAAACAGCAACAACCTAACATTTCAATTTTATTTAATGTTTGTCGTGAAAGTATTTCATGACCTTTTTAAAGATATAGTAACGACCGTCATACTTTAGATGGCTAATTGTGTATCACTTAATTATATACTGCTTTTGTTGCGCAAATAGTTTATACAATATATTCTAGGGTCATTTTATGTGAAACACTACCCTATGCACCAACTGTCACTATTAACTATATTTAGCGTTTGAGGCTTACTTATCAGCGATGTGCTAATGGTGGGGTTTATAAATCATGACTTTCTAATTTAAATAAATAAATATTTCATTTTAAATGACTTTGGCACATCATTTAGTTATAAATAAGGTTAATCTTTTATTCAAAGTCTCACTGTTGTAGGTAAACATACTATTCAACTTATGTCCTTAATCTTGATCTTGAGTATATTTTTAATTGGGATCTTTATTAAAATTGGTCATGCAACCGAGTCCACATTTTATGATTGCCTTAAGTAAAATTTAGATTTTTAATCAAATGTTCCCAACTACATTAGTTACTCACATGTGACCTAGATCCACATTAAAGCTTAAATAATTTGATTTCTTTGTCTCAAACAAATTTTATTAGCTTCCATGGAGCATTTCCTAATTCTCCTTAAATTTAACTTGGATGTGTGTGTGTGTGTGCATATATATATATATATATATATATATATATATATATATATATATATATATATATATATATATATATATATATATATATATATATATATATATATATATATATATATATATATATATTGTACTTAGGATTTTTATTAAATTTTGGACATTAAGCGCAACCATATTTTATTGATGTCTTTACTTAACATTTAGATTAAGATAAATAACAAAAACACAACAATTATGCATGTATGGTAACTAATCAAATATTAAATCTTGAATAATCCAAATGAAATTTGTTGGCTTCCAGGGGCTAATTTCATATTTTTCCTAAACTTTCTCTTAACTGCATTGGAGTAAAGAAGGCAAAACAAAAATAAAATAAAAAGGATGGAAATGGGGGGGAGGGCAGGGATCGAACTCGGGACCTAGGGGGAGATTCAGTGGCTTAAGCGCACTCAGTAAGCCAAATGGGCTGGCGGCCTGGACTGAGTGAGGAGGAATTAAAAGAACCATCCGCCGGCCGGGAGTCCGAAACAGAGGAGAGGCTCGGGCGGCTATGGCCGACGGTGTTGCCGGTGAGGCCCGGCCGGGGAGGATGCAGCAACCGGAAAAATGGAGCCATGGGGATGCGTGAAAGCTAGTGGGGAGGTGGTGTGGCCCAGAACGGCAGCGAGGCGGGCGGGCAATGGAGCGGGGCGGCTGGCAGTGAGATGGACTCGGGGCGGCGGCACCGGCGTGGAGGAAGGGGAAAGGTGATGGGCTTATGAGCAGGAGGGAGTGGAGGGATAACATACCGCGCCTACGGCTGAGCCGGAGGGGGACCACGGCGGGCTGGCAGCGTAAGGCGGGGTCGAGCGGCGGTGGCTCACGGTGCCGGCGGCGTACCGACGGCGATAGCTCCGGCCGGCAGTGGGGATGACATCACCGTACTCCGGTGAGGCTCTGGCCAAAAGGAATTGATCCGAGAGGGGCTCAATCGGTGGGTCGTCGGTTTGCTGGGGTTGGGAAAGAAGGGCACCTCCGACTAGCTACACAGCAAGGGGGTTCAATTCATCGCGGCGTGAGCATCAGGGGGAGGTGGCGAAGGTCTCGGAGGCGGGTTGGGATTCTTATAGCGCGTGCAGAGGGCTGGCGATGGGGAAGCTCCATACGGTGGCATGGAGACACGGCCCGAGTGACGGATGTGGTGGCGTGGGCGCGGCCAGCGCGGGCGTGCGCATGACGTATTGCTTGGACGGGAGATGGTAGCGAGGTGACGGGCTACCAGATGACACGCGCACAGTGGCGCGGCGTCGTGCGGTGTAGTGGCTGGCGCACAGCTTGCGCAGGGCATGGGCGGGGTGGCTCGGCGACTTGCGCGCGCAGGTGGGGACGAGCAGTCGTGGTTGATGTAAAGAAGGACGGAGGAGCGCAGGCGACGACGGGCGTGACGCAGGGTTGAACGCTCGGGAGCCGGCGTGCGGGAGCGTGGCTGACGCGAGCTCAGGACTGGGCACAGAAGAAGGGAAAAGAAAGAACGGGGAAGGGAGGAGGGGGCCGGGGAAAAAGACTAGTGGCAAAAGAGAGCAGGGAGGGGCCCGGCTGAAGGAGGAGAAAGGGAGGGAAAAAGGAGAGAAAAGAGGGAGTGGGCCCGCATGCAAGAATAGGAGGGAAAATGAAGCAGAGGGCAAAATGCTGGTAATAGATTTGAAATTTCAAAGTTAAGCTTATAATTCGCATTAGGGCTTGCTGACTTAAGTTTTTGTATGACATTTAAATCGCGAATTTTTACCTAAACTTGGTATTCAATTTTTGGAGTTTCGTTTCGAGTTTCGGGTTAGCTGTCTAGATACAATCCTAATATTCCTCTACTTCGAGTTTTATTTAGTTTGCCCCCGGACTTTTACTTTGGCATTATTTTCTTATGAATTGTATACTTAAGTTTTTTCGAAGATTCAACCTTGGGTTTTGGTTTTGCTAATTGAATTGAAAGAAGGAATTTTTGGTGCAATTATTTAGGGATATGTTCTAATATTCCTTTTGGATTCATTCTATTGACTTGGATTGAACTCTGGTATATTTTTTAACACTTTGAATTAATGACATGTAATCTCATTTTCTATCTTTATTATTTTCAAGGTCATTATTTGCACTTGGAAAATTCTTGGGTTATTAATTTGCATAGCATGAACTCTAAAAAAAATTCAAATAAATGTTTAGAAAGAATTGGATGCCTGCAAAATGCAAGAAAAATTTTAAAACTCCACATTTTTTAACATCCAAATTTTTGGGATGTTACATCCTCCGTGAGGTCCCGCATGTTGAAGTGGAGGGCAATTCCCACGAGCCTCCGTGCCCGGTGTTCGTCGTCACGGTCAAGGGGCACGGAGGGCGACGTGTTGAATGCCATAGGCCGACCCATCCACCGGAGATTGCTGCCGCTCGCCACGCGATGGTAGAACTAGTGCCGCATCCAGTTTGACTGCTATTTGGCTCGAGTCTAATTTACGGGGAAGATCTTTGTGCACGGCGACCGCAGCACGAAGTTGACGCTGCCGAAGTTTGAGTACTCCCCTCCATCCAGCTTCTTCGGCTGACACCGCGTGTCGTGGAGGAAGGCGAACAGAGAGGTGTTGGGCCAGGCCCCCTCTGTTCGCGACACCTAGCTGTACACAGCCAGGCGCGACAGCACGTTTGGAATCAACTGCGCCAACTCCAGCCTATATGTCCGAAGAACATCGCTGACAAGCATGGCAGACGGGATTCGGAGTCTGACTTCGAAATGCGCGATGAAGACGACTGCCTCCGACTCCTTCGGGTGCGGCTTTGTCTTGTCACCGGTGGGCAGACGAATCGCGCTGCGGTTCGCCAGCTTACCCTCGCGCAGGAGAGACCGAATGGTCTTCTCCATCATGAGGCTCTTCCCTAAAATGTTTGAGTAGACACCGTTGAGCTTTTTCTCGGTGCTCCACCGTTTGTTGGCCAGCGACGTGTCGCGCCCCTCCAGGGTGTACTCCACCTCCGTCATTGACGAGCTCCGTCGGTGGGAGGAGGTGCCGTGGCTGGACGAGGCGCCACCGCTGGGCCGGCGAGAGTGGTTTTCGCAGCGGGCCATCTTCTTAAAGGGCGCGATGAGGTGTACGGACACAGCGGCAAATGGCGACGACGATGACGATGCGGGAGCAGTGCGCACGGAAGCAAGGAGCAAGAAAGCAGTTTGGCAACAACGAGTGAGCAGGGAGGGGCGATGGTGCGACGAAGACAGCGTATATAAAGCCTCTTCGCCTCCCCCCACGATCTGGAAGCTCAACCGGCGGAAGCCGAAGCCGCACGGTCGACCAATACCGTGCACACACATGTCCCACAACCTCGAAAACTGATGCATGACCACAGTCAACTTGCCACCTGACATCCCACAACGCGCCACTACTGCCCCCCCCCCCCCCGCGTGTCCCATTTTGCACCAGTAGACGGTGCAACTCCCGGCGCGCGCCAGTGGACGGGGTGGCTCTCGGTGCCATCAGGCTCCGTTATGGAACGTGGGCCGCTGGGCTGTACAGCAGGCCAACGCCGTGGCAAGCGAGTGGCCCACACCAGCAAAATCAGCTTCTCCCCCAATAACACGAAGAATCACAGGCCGTAGGGACGGAGGGGGCCAAATGGCTCGGCGACATGGCTTCGGCCCATGAAGCCCTTCACCATGAGAGGCTCCTGTTGTAGGGGTGCCCCCACCTAAGCCCATCTGGCCTGCTAAAGGGTTGTAAAGCCCAAAAAGGGATGTGTAATGACATAGATACCCCTACGGAGGGCACATGAATGTAAGGGTAGGATTGTAAAATACATTTCATGGAGATGTATATACATGCCCTGGATATAGGGAAAGGGCAAGCATTGTTCATTCGTCATCTCCACTATACTACTCTCCTACTTTACTGTTTGGTCAGTAGCCACAACAATAGCGTATGTATGTTTATGCATCCCTTAGTTGTTCTAGTGTAAGTGCATTGAAAGGCATGGTACATGAACTAGAAGAGTGTTGCTGCTTGGGTGTTTGGTATGCCTCCTTCATTGTTGGCCTTGCTCGAGGACAAGCTTCCAAGCAAGAAAAGGCCACCTTGATGAGGAGAACTATGCTTTTCTCTTCTGTTGTTGTTGGTGTTGTAGGCCGTTGGTCCAGTATATCTTTGGCCAGCATATGCTGCTCCCCAGTTGACCAAAGATTGTAGCAGATCCCTTGGGTGCTTCCCCATCACCACCTCTAGCACAACCACACCAAAGCTATGAACATCACATTTCTCTGTCACAACAGATGTGTAAGCCAGTTCTGCACCAAAACCGAACATTAGAATCAGGAATCACTGGAGAGATGTAAATAGAAGAAATTGTATATATTCGAGGAGCTATGTAGCCATATGTCCCTGCTAGTGCACTCCAGTTCGATGAACCAGGCTTTAGAATCCTTGCCGTGCCCAAGTCTGAGACATAAGCCTTGAAAGTTGTATCGAGCAATATATTGTTGCCTGTGATATCCCGATGGATTATAGGTTGATTGCAGTCATGATGCAAATAAGATATTGCTTGAGCCATATCGATTACAAGAGTAGCTCTCTTCTGCCAATCCAATTATCTGGCTAGGTCCTCATTTTCTAAGGTCATATGGAGGCTTCCCCGCTCTATGTAGTCGTAGACAAGAAATTTATACTCTGGATGGGAGCAAAATCCATACAGTTTGACAATGCTTCGCTGTCGGATTTGTGATAAAATTTCCATTTCACTACGAAATCTTCTTTCATTATTCAACTCTTCTTCCATCTGATGAAGAGTCTTGACAGCAACGAGCTGCCCATCTTGGAGTTGTGCTGTGTAGACCTTGATAGAGTTAATCTAGTTGTCTTCAGGTTTGGTCGAATCTACGACCATGTTCTACGACCACGGCAGACTACGACCACGTTCAAGTTCTGTAATGGTCATAAGTCATAAAGACTGTAGCAGTCGCAAGTCATATGGACTATAGCAGTTGTAAGCCATAAGGACTGTAGCAGTCGTAAGGGGTTAGGAGTCAGAGCTGTTTAGATTCAGAGAGGTCGCAAACAGAAAGTCAGGTGGTTTTTGTATTTGATTTCAACATGGTATGCCGTGTTGTTTCAAAGTCGTGTACGTTGCTCCTCTATATAAGAAAGAAGAAAAGGACGCCGATGCATCGCATTGCATCGCGTCGTAAAATTTTACTTGTGTCTACTTGTCTTTTGCGTGTGTGTGTGATTGTAAGAAGTTGATGACCATCGCTCGTATAGACTCCCTAGGAAATTTCTCCAACAATTGGTATCAGATCCTAAGGGGACAAAGCGATGGCCAACAACGCAACTGACCCGTCGAAGTTAGGATAGCTCATCAAGACCACGGACGACGTACTCAATCCATTGAAGATAGGTGTGCTCCTCAAGCCAACGACAAGAAGTGCCACGATCCCGATTCAATACCCGATGTTAAGCGAAACAAATTACGGTATATGGACCATCAAGATGAAGTTAATCTTACGTTCGCTAGGGGTTTGGTCGGCGGTCGAAGATGGAGACGATGATGGCGACAAGGATCAAGGCGCTATGGTGGCCATCTCACAAGTTGTGCCAGACGACGTGATGACATCAATCACTGAGAAGCAAATGGTGAAAGAAGCCTGGAGCGTACTCAGGGAGATGCGAATAGGCGAGGATCGCATCAAGAAAGCACAAGCACAAGTGCTCAAACAACAACTGAGCAAGCTACAGACGGAAGACTTGGAGTCGATCAGCGAATACTCCATGAAACTCACCACGCTGGTGTGTGAGATCCGTTCGCTTGGCATGAAGCTAGAAGAAAGCGACGTGGTCGAAAAGCTATTCAGCTCAATTCTCGACCGATTCCTTCAGATTATCAGCTCAATTGAACAGTTCGGCGATGTTGAAACAAAGTCGGTCTTAGAAGTGATCGGTCATCTTAGAACTTTCGAAGAAGGACTCAAAGGCCGACGACACTTGAAGGATGGAGGTGATAAGCTACACTTTTCCGAAAACAAGAGGGAAGAGAGGAGCTCGAAGACTAAGAAGAATGAGGGCTCGAGCTGCACTCAAAGAGGTGGTCGTAACGGAAGAGGACGAGGACATGGTCATGTTCAAGGCGGTGGCCAAGGAGATGGCAATCGAGGTGGTGATGAACGATTGCCACCAGATTTCGACAAGATTAAGGTCAAATGCTTCAACTGGAATAAGTACGAGAACTTTATGAAAGAGTGTCCAAAGCCAAACCAAAGAGCAAGGACGAATCTCGTAGCGAAGCAGAATGATGATGACCCCCAGCTGCTGATGATCGAAGTGTGTGAACTCGTCCATATAGTCCCAATGCCTGAAGAAAAGGTGTTTCTACATGAATAGAAGGTGATGCCAAAGTTGAGCAGCACCCAAAACAAAACTTGGTATCTAGATACCGACGCGAGCAACAACATGATCGGATGCATTGAAAAGTTTGCTGAGATTGACACGAAGATAAAAGATTCAGTCAAATTTGGAGATGGTTCTGCTGTGGAGATACAAGGAAGGGGCTCGATACTATTGGAGTGTTCCACGGGTGAATATCGTATTCTCATGAATATTTTCTACATCCCAAGGCTGAGAAGCAATATCATCAGCCTCGAACAGCTGGATGAAAACGGCTGCAGGATCATGGTCAAAGGAGGAGTAATGTCTATCCTAGACAGAACACAGTGGCTATTGGCCAAGGTGAACAGATCAAGGAACCATATGTATGAGTTGAACATCAATCCGACTCTCCCAGAGTGTCTTCTAGAAAAGAGTATAGAAGAAGCGTAGAGATGGCACGCTAGGTATGGGCATGTTAACTTCCATGCTCTAAACAATTTGGCTCATAAGAAGATGGTGCAAGGTATGCCCATGATCGAGCATGTGGATCACATCTATGATAGTTGTCTGGTCGGCAAGCAACATCGAAACCCGTTCCTGACCACATCTCTATACCGAGTAGTCGTGCCTCACGAATTATGGCACGGTCACATATGCGGGCCAAACATCAAAAGTTGAAAGTTCTGCACACCAACCGCGGTGGTGAGTTTACCTTGAATGAGTTCGACGACTACTGCGAGCTATTGGGAATTAGGCGTTATCTGATAGCACCTTACTTGCCCCAACAGAATGGAGTGGTCAAAAGGAGGAATCAGATGGTGATCGGTATGGCGAGAAATCTGTTGAAGAGCATGGGTGTCCTAGGAGATTTTTTGGGAGAAGCGGCTTCGACTGCCATTTATATCTTAAATCGAGCTACAATGAAAAGTGATATCGGCAAAACTCCTTACGAAGCCTATTATGAATGCAAGTCAAGTGTGGGTCATCTCTGCACTTTCGGGTGTGTCACACATGTAAAGACGACCAAACCTCACCTCTCCAAGCTGACAGATCGAAGCAAGCCAATGAAGTTTATTGGGTACGATTCAAAGACGAAAGGCTATTGGATGTTTGGTCCGACAACATGACAAGTTGTGACTCATGACACTGTGTTAGAGGACGATAGGAAGTGGGAGTGGAGCAGAGATCCCTCAGTAGAGGTACGACCTATGGAAGACATCTTTACGATGCACTATCCTCCTAACACTGATGCAGGTCTCGATGACTATGTAACTAACACGCCGACCACGATGGGCGAAGTCAGAGGATCCAACCATAACGTGGTCGTAGATCCTAATGACAATGTGGTAACTTCCAACACTATGACCATGGAGAATGAAGTCGGAGGACACGACCACACTCTAGAAACTCTAGGTACGACCACGGGAGGTACGAACATAGGAACTGGCTTGCCTGGCTTGACTACACCATGCACTCCAATAGCGACAGTGAGAGCTCCGGTCTCTCCTAGTGCTCTGCGAAGATTGGAGCTCGATGTGAGGTCTCTTGAAGGACCTCGACGGGAGCGTGACATCAAAAGCCTCTATGATGCCACATCTCCAATCGAGCTGAAAGACTCTGAGTTTTGCTTGCTCGGACAGAAGGAGCCAGCGAACTTTGAAGAAGCAAAAGAAAAGCCAGAGTGGAGAAGAGCGATGGAGGAGGAGATGTCCTCTATGCATGAAAATATAACTTGGCAGCTTGTTCCATTGCCAGTCAATTACAAGCTGATTAGACTAAAGTGGGTGTATAAGGTGAAGAAGGACATCCAAGGCGTAGTCATAAAACACAAGGTGAGGCTACTCGCAAAAGGGTACATGCAACGACAAGGAGTTGATTTCGATGAAGTATTTTCCCTAGTTGCATGACTAGAAATGGTACGACTACTTATTACGATCGTGGTACAAGAAGGATGGGAGGTTCATCATATGGATGTGAAGTTGGCCTTCCTCAACGGCAATCTGGAAGAAGTGTATGTCGTGCAACCTCCAAGTTTTGAAAAGAAAGGAGATGAACACATGGTACTACGACTACACAAAGCGCTATATGGTCTGCGTCAAGTCTCAAGAGCTTAGAATGTGAAGCTAGACAAGTCTCTAGTGGCGCTCGGCTTGCAAAGGTGCCCGTTAGAGCATGCAGTGTATGAATGGAACCAGGGAAGAGGGAGTTTGTTGGTTGGAGTTTATGTGGATGACTTGATCATCACTGGAGAGAGTATCAAGGACATTAATTGCTTCAAATGCCAGATGAAAAAGTTATTTAGCATGAGCGACCTCAGGTTACTCAGCTACTACTTAGGCATTGAGGTATGACGATGCTCCGGGAACATTACTCTCAGCCAGACCACGTATGCAACAAAATTGTTCGACAGATGCGGCATGAAGGACTACAATCCAATGCAAACTCCGATGGAACCCCACCTGAAGTTGAGCAAAGACAGCACAAACCCGCCCGTAGACAAGACTGTACAGAAGCATGATCGGAAGCTTGAGGTACTTGCTACACACACGACTGGATCTGACGTTCCGGTTGGGAGGTGAGTAGGTACATGGAGAATCCGACAACAGAGCATATGGGTGTAGTAAAATGCATCCTGAGGTATATCAAAGGAACACTGAATTATGGGTGAGTCTACGAGAAGAAGAAAGAAGGTTTGGAGCTAGTTGGTTACTCAGACAGTGATCTAGCTAGTGATACAGATGATTGAAAGAGTACTTCGGGTGTGGTGCTTTTCCTGGGGTCGAACCCAGTCAGCTGGTGTTCGCAGAAGTAGAAGGTGATCACATTGTCTTCGTGTGAATCATAATACATTGCAGCTTGTGCGACGCCCTGTCAAGGGGTATGGCTAGGTCAGTTGTTGGATGACATATTGAAGACGAAGGTTAAGATGGTAACCTTGAAAATTGATAATCAGTTAGCAATTATGTTGTGTAAAAACCCAGTCTACCATGAGAGAAGCAAACACATTGACACTCCATTCCATTACATAAGAGAATGTGTGGGGTCGGGGGTGATTGAAGTGCAGCATATCTGCACAGAAGACCAACTTGTAGACATCCTGACCAAATCACTCGGAAGAATGAAGTTCATGGAGATGAGGGAGAAGATCGGTGTGCAAAACATCGAAGACGGAAGACAACAAGCTTAAGGAGGAGATTGATAGAGTTAACCTAGTTATCTTCAGGTCTGGTCGAATCTACGACCATGTTCTACAAACACGGCAGACTACGACCATATTCAAGTTTTGTAATGGTTATAAGTCGTAAGTCATAAGGACTGTAGCAGTCATAAGTCATAAGGACTATAGCAGTCGTAAGGGTCAGAAGTCAGAGTCTATTTAGATTCAGAGAGGTCGTAAATGGAAAGTCGGGCGGTTTCCGTATTGGATTCCAGCACGGTATGCTGTGTTGGTTTCAAAGTCGTATATGTTGCTCCTCTGTATAAGAAAGAAGAAAAGGACGCAGGCGCATCGCATTGCATCGCGTTGCAAAATTTGACTTGTGTCTACTTGTGTTTTGCGTGTGTGTGTGTGTGATCTTAAGAAGTTGATGACCATCGCTCGTCTAGACTCCCTGGCCGATTTTCCCAACAGACCTTGCCATATCCTCCTACTCCTATGATGTACATCGTTAAAATTTTCTGTTGCCCTGATGATATCGGCAAAAATTGTATGTGAGTTTCTGTTACTCTGTAATTTCTTGTACAAACAGCCCAAAAGCCACAAGCCGCAGCCAAAAGCCACAAACCGCTGCCAAAAAGAACAGGCCCGTAGAAGTCCAGCTGGGAGCGGTCCTTCCAAGTTGTTGTAGGACACATCAAGCGCTGATAGGCCAACCATGCTTGCAAATATGGGTGGTATGCTTCCACTGAACTGAATTTGCGATATATTGAGATATCTCTAACCTCTGCAACCTCCCAAGCTGTTGTGGCAATGAGCCATGGAGTTTGTTATTGCTAACATCTAACTTCGGTCAAAAGGCATCACACATCGTTCTGTCCTTCGCATCCATTGGTCCAGTGCACAGGCAGCAGGCAGCATGTTCGGTTTCTTGCTTGGTCCGATCCAGTGCACACGTTCCAGCAGTAGGCAGCAGCTAAGGCAACAGTCACGTGCAGCAGGCAGCAGCGGCTGTCCCTTGCGCAGGAGAGAGAAAAATTTTCTTTTTCTTGCGCCAAGGTCGGAGAGGAGAGTGAGAATGTTTTTCTTCGACAGGAGAGAGAAAAAGAGAATCCAAGGTCGGAGAGCACGCTGAAGTGAAGCGGAAGATAGCTGCTGGGTAAGTTTATATTATGTACGGTTGTGATCTACGAGCGCAGTGGAAGACCTCTCATAAATATAAAAGGATCTAATAGCTGGTTTATAAGATTTTCCTCAAGACAGGACCCAGTGTATCTGATGGTCAATTTGAAGGAGCCTACATGCATGGCATGCACGGTTAGGATATGTGAACGTTTATGTCTTAAAGCAAATGGCACAGAAGGAGATAGTGCTAGGCTTGTCTAAGATTAACCACCTAACGCAAACTAGGAGTTGGTTCCCGTCGCATGTGCATCATCGAGCGGAGAAGCCACTGCACGTGGATTTATATGAGCCCATAACTTCACATACACATGCTAATAACAAGTACTTCGTACTCTTTATTGATGATTTTAGTAGATATATATGGGTGCACATATTGAAATCCAAGGATAGAGATCTCGGCGCATTCAAGAAGTACAAAGAGCTCGTCGAGAACGAGCATGGGCTCAAGGTAAAGGTACTCCGATCAGATCATGGAGGCAAGTTACCATCATGTGAATTTGGCGTGTTCTACGATGCCGAAAGGATAGCGCAGAACTTTACGATCAACAAAATGGTGTTGTTGTATGCCATAACCATACCGTGTTGTTCATGACGAGAAGTTTACTCAAGAGCAAACATGTACTTGTAGTAATGTGGGAGGAGGCGATGTGACATGCGGTGTACCTTCTTAACTGCATGTCAACCAAGGCCCTAGCTGGGGTCATGCCATATGAAGCTTGGATAGGAAAGAAGCCACGTGTCGAGCACTTACGAGTGTTAGGGTGTGTCACACACGCCAAGGTGGTAAAGCCGTAATTAAAGAATCTTCACGACCATATCACTGTCATGGTGTATCTCGGTGTGGAACATGGCAGCAAGCCTCATCGACTTTACGATCCTCGACATGTGAAATTTCACATCAGCTGTGATGTAGTGTTCGAGGAAGGAAAGGAATGGCTATGGAACGATGACATTACCAACAATGTAACAAACATTCCTTAGACCTCATTTGTTGTGTTTGGTAACATAGGTGTATATGAGACAGGCTAAAATGAGGGGCAGCAAAAGGTCATCCCACATGACCCAGTAGTACCAGGGTCACAAGGCGGGACACCGTTTGGCTCACTAGGCATGGCGATGCCAAACCATATACCTGGCATGGAGGAGCCAGAGGGCATGGGTACGATGACACTCGTAGATATACTAGAAGCCACAGGAGGCGGAACAAATGTGGGGCCTATATCTCACTTGACAAGAGTGGGCCTCGTAGATATCGAAGCCTCGATAACATCTACGCCGCTTCTGAGGAGATCGATGGCGTGGGCAAGTTATACTTTCTAGCTATAGAGGATCCAACTATTTATCGCGAGGCTGGATGAGAACAACATTGGCAGGAGAAGATTGCAGGTTATAGCGATAGCAACTTGGTAGGCAACATGGATAACAGGAAAGGCACAAGCGGTATGTCATTCTATTTCAACGGGAACATAGCTGCTTGAGTGTCTCAAAAATAGAAAATCGTCACCTGGTCACCATGTGAAGTTGAGTTCATGGCTACCATAGCAACATTTCAAGGCATATGGTTGCGAAGTATGCTAAGTAAGACAACGGGAGAAGCCCTAAGTCCAGTCATTTTGTACGTTGAAAATAGATTACCAATCGTATTGATGAAGAATCTAGTGTTTCATGGGAGAAACAAGCGCATTGATATCCGATTTCACTTTCTCATAGAGTGTATGGAAATGGACTGATTGTTATCAAGCACACGTGCACAGGGGAGTAGGTGTAAATATCCTCATGAGGGCACTTCCTCGAGTCAAGTTCAAAAAGATGTGTGATCTGCTAGACATCAGAAATCTCATGAAACCAAGTCTAGATTAGGGGAGAAATTGTTAGGAAATAATCAAGACTTGGCAATGCTTATAGAGATCATATAGTGTTTGTGTCTTATGCGGCAAGTTAGATAATAGAGTTTAGATACAAATTCGTATAAAATCAGTTTGTTTCCTTATTTAGTTATTTCATATATAAGTCTATGCAAGTACTATAAATAGTATAGAAACACAGAGATAAAATTGCCTCCAAAAATTTCTATCTTCTCTTCGGTACGTTTCAAGGTCTGAAACTAACAGTCTGTTGGGACCTCAACGGTATGCCGGCAGCCGCGCTGCATGCGCTCGCAACAAGAGAAGGCATGGCACAAGCATTAGCAAGAAGAACACGGGTGTGGCCTTTGCTTTTGGCTTATAGCATCTAATTTTTTAATTTTGTTTTTAATAGCTTTTGGTTTTTTGGTTTTTTTCTATATTTCTTTTGCACTGTCTGTAATATGCTAACATGTTTTTTTTCTATTTTTAATTATTTTAAATTTAATTATGTCAAAAAAGGCACCAGCAGTTATAGTGTAAAATAAAATAGCTACAGTATCAAATAGGGAAAAATAAACCGAAATGAGCAACACCTTAATTAGTCACAGCATTTCGAGAAGAACCATTCTTTTCTGAAAAATGGATCGTTGCTTGAAGATGCTAATCACAACTTAGAAACGACTTGCTTAACTGTATTTGAGCCTGTCCTTCTGTACGGAGCCGAAAAAAGGGTACCGTGACTTGGAAATGGAACGGGAGACCGATCAATCGAGCAGAACTCTGTACCCTACTGAACGTGTGGATTGAGTTTGGTTTGGAGTTTCTATTTCACTCGTTGCATGAACCTGAGCCGTGTAGCACCCGACACTGCTGATATTCCCATGTAGCACCCGAGGTGGCAAATCAGAAAAACCAGGACTCATTGATGCTGCTGATGGACACGAAGGCTTTGTCAGGACTTAGGGATTAAGCCTGATGCTGAAAACGATTGAGTTCCACATTTTCAGAAATCGGGGGCGCCTGTCCTGGTTCTTGTCAGAGATCACCGGAGTAACGACGTCGCCCTCGTCGCCGGTGAACCCAAAAGTCTGCACACACAGAGAACTCAACCGGCAAGGAAAAACGAAAAATAACTCCAAGAGCAGATTCAGTATTTGTGCTGCAGAAAAACAAAACAAGCAGGGCCGCGTTTTTCTCTGTGTTTATTAACTTATATAGAAGAGGATTACAAATTGACAGCTAACATGCACGCAAGATTGTTTCCAAAACATCCAGCGGAAAATCAGCTAATCTACCAAAACCCAAAACAGGAAACTAATCAACTAAAACGAGAAACCTGAAGGGACAAGAATTATTCAACAAATCTCCTCCTAATTCTTGTGCACTTTCTACTACTTACAAAGTTGAAGGCCGATCTTGGCACAGAGCTCCTGGAACTTGCTCTTGCAAAGTGGTTTTGTGAGAACATCTCCAAGTTGCTCATCAGTTCTAATGAACTTCACCTCAATCTGCCCATTGTGTACATACTCCCGGATGAGATGAAACCTTGTGTCTATATGTTTACTCCGGTCATGATGTACAGGGTTCTTGATCAACGAAATGGTGGACTTGTTGTCCACCCTTAGCACTGGCTTGCTTGCATCTGAATTCAAGATTTCACCAAGCAGCCGAGCTAGCCAAACAGCCTGACAGGCAGCAGTAGCAGCAGCAATATACTCAGCTTCACAACTTGATAATGCTACAACCTTTTGCTTTGAGGACTGCCAACTGATTGGACTATCTCCAAGAAAGAATATCACTCCAGAAGTGCTCTTCCTGCTGTCCAAGTCTCCAGCCAGATCACTGTCACTGAAGCCCAGCAATTCAGCCTTCACACCTTGCTTTCTTGGGTAAAAGAGACCCCAATCAGTTGTCCCAGCTATGTACCTCAAAATCTGTTTCACTGCTGCAAGATGCTCCTCATGAGGTTCTTCCATGAATCTGCTCACATACCCAACTGAGAAGGCCAAATCAGGTCGGGTATTCACCAAGTATCTCAAACTCCCAACCAAGCTCCTGTATTCAGTAGCATCCACACATGGACTGCTACTCTCCTTACTCAGCTTCATTTTAGCTTGCATAGGGACCTGACAAGAATTGCAATCTATCAGGCCGGCTTTATCTAGGATCTTCCTTGCATAGCTCCCTTGAGACAGAGTGGTCCCCTCTGCACTTTGCTTCACCTCAATACCCAGATAATAAGTTAGTAACCCAAGGTCACTCATCTTGAATATCTCTGCCATTTGTACCTTGAACTTCTTGATGCTGCTGCTGGTAGTCCCTGTGATTACTAAATCATCTACATAGACACCCACCACAAGCCTCTCAGCACCAGTACCTCGGCAGTAGATAGCATGTTCAGATGGACTTCTCTTGAATCCCAGAGCACCCAATTTCTCATCCAGTTTTTGATTCCAGGCGCGAGGAGCTTGATGCAATCCATACAGAGCTTTATGTAGTTTGAAAACCTTATGTTCATGGCCGGGTTGAGCAAAACCCGGTGCCTGCTGCACAAAGACCTCCTCCTGGAGATCCCCGTTCAAGAACGCCGTCTTGACGTCCATGTGGTGGACTTCCCACCCTTCATGTGCTGCCAGCGCCAATAGTAACCGTACAGCCTCCATGCGAGCTACTGGGGCAAATACTTCGTCGTAGTCGACGCCTTGACGCTGCGCATAACCTTTGACGACGAGCCGTGCCTTGTGCCTCACCACTGCGCCTTGCTCGTCCTTCTTAACCTTGTACACCCACTTGAGTCCAATGGCACGCCGGCCAGGTGGGAGCTCAGTGAGTGTCCAAGTGCGGTTCTCCTCAATCGCCTGCAGCTCCTCCTCCATCGCCCGACGCCAGCTTGGATCTTGCTGCGCTTGAGTGAATGATGTCGGCTCTTCTGCGCTCATCGCAAACAGCTGACTGTCACCCAGATCACGCACTGCGTACCCGGGTGGAGTTGCAGGGCCGATGACGTTCTCCAAAGTTCGAAAACGCAGTGGCTCCTCGTCGTCGTAGTCGGCGTCCAGCAGGTCCCCCAGTTCCGCCGGTGGTGAAGCGAATTGGATCCTTGGCGTCGTGACACCCCCTGTCATGGGTGTGGTCGGGGGCGACGCAGGGAGTGCTGCTGGAGGGGTCGCTGGTGAGGCAGGGGAGGCTGTTGGCATATCCAGTGACTCACTGTGCTCCTCCACGACCCTGTACTTGACGGTGAAGATGTCGTCGTCGCTTCTTGCATCAGCGCCTTGCTCCTCGCTATTTGACCAGTCCCACTGGCCTGCCTCGTCGAAGATCACATCCCGCGTCACGTGCACACGCTTCGTGATTGGATCATATGCACGGTACGCCTTTGAACCCCGCTCATAACCGACGAAGATCATCTTCCGTCCTCGGTCGTCCAGTTTCTTCAGGTGAGGGGCAGTGTTCTTGACGTAGACGAGGCAGCCGAATGTCCGCAGGTGATGGACAGCCGGCTTCTTCCCGTACCACGCCTCAAATGGTGTTACGCCATCCACGCTCTTCGTTGGTGTTCTGTTCAGCAGATACACGGCAGTATTCACTGCTTCTCCCCAGAACCAGCCCGGCAGTCCCTTCGCCTTGAGCAGACTGCGGGCGGTTCCGACCACCATCCCGTTCCGGCGCTCGACGACTCCGTTCTGCTGCGGGGAATACGGAGCCGTCAGTTGTCGCCGAACACCCTCAGCTGCGCAGTACTCCATGAACTCCTTAGCGGTGAACTCCCCGCCTCTGTCCGTGCGGAGTGCCCTCAGCTTGCATCCAGACTCAGCCTCCGCATGCGCCTGGAACTTTTTGATGGCCTCCGCTGCACGATCCTTAGAAGGCAGCATGGTCACCCACATGTAGCGGCTTCGGTCGTCGACTAGCAGCAAGAAGTAGACGCTCCCGCTCGGTGTCGTAGGTGCCACTGGTCCGCAGAGATCCCCATGGACCAGTTCAAGTGAGCGCTCCGCACGCCACTGTGACTGGTCCGGGAAGGGAGTCCTCTTCTGTTTGCCGGCGAGGCATGCCTCGCACAACTGGTCCGCCGGCTCGATCGCAGGCAGGCCACGGACCATCTCCTCCCTTGCCATCTTGCGGAGTGCCGCCATGTTGATGTGGCCGAGCCTGGCGTGCCATCGCCAGGCGCTTTCCTCACCACGCGTAGCCAAGCAAACCGGCCGTGCGAGGTTGATGTCGAGCACGTACCACCGGTTTGCCGTGCGCGCGACTTTGGCCAGTAGCCGTCCACCTGGTTCACGGATCCGCATCACCCCGGAGTTGATGCTGATGTCGTATCCGCCCTCGTCGAGCTGTCCAACGCTCACTATGTTTGCCGTGAGCTGAGGGATGAAGTAGACACCCGAGAAGGAGCGGTGGTCGCCATTCTTGAGCTTGAACAGCACTGTTCCGCAGCCTTCAATCCGTGCCACACCGCCATCGCCGAAACGCACCGTCCCGCGCACCACCGTGTCCAGATCCGCGAACGCCACCCGGGACCCCGACATGTGGTTCGTGGCCCCGGTGTCGAGGATCCATGACTCGGCACTGCGCGCCTCCTCCGCATCGAGGTGGGCGAAGACCCTCTCCTCGAGCAGCTGCAGTGGAGCGCCGGATCCCCCCAATCTCCGATCTGCTGGCGGCGGGTGCCCTTGCTAGCTCCAGCGACGACACGCCAGAACGCGCGCTCGGGGCCGCTGGCTCCACCCGCGACGGCGCGCCAGGACTCGTCCTCGGGGCCGCCGCCTCCGCCCGCGACGGCGCGCCAGGCTGCGTACTCGGAGCCGCCGCGCGTGGTGATGGGGAGCCTGGGCGCACGGGTGATGACTCCCGTGACGGCGGCGGGGCGGATCTTGGCTGCGCCGGAGGTGGCGGCGGCTGCGTGGTAGATCTCGCCCGCGGTGGAGGCGAGATGGGGCGTCCCTGGGATGGCGTCGGTGGCGGCGTGGTGGATCTTGGCTGCGGCGAAGACAAGGGGAGACATCTTGGAGATGGCGGCGGTGGCGGCGTGGAGGAGCTCGGCTGCTTCAGAGGCGAGGTGAGACATATGAGGGGTGTTGAACTCACCAGCATCAACGCCTCCTCCTCATCTCGGACGACGTGGGCCTGCTCCTTTTTGGCCTTGGAGCGGCAGTCGCGGGCCCAGTGGCCCATTTTGCCACACTTCTGACACTGATCATTGTTACGCCTGCCGGAGTTGGTTGTTGGCCCAGACGCCCCCGACGATCCGCCGTCACTCCCACGCCCTTGGCCACGCCCACGCCTGTTCCCGCGACGCGCAGAATTTCCGCTCGCTCCGCCGCCGCCTTGGTTTTCCGCTTCGCGCCGCTTGCGCCGGGCTTCCCACTCCTCCTCCGTCAGGTACAGTTTGCCATCATGTTGGACCGTCGGCGGCGGCTCAAACGATTCCTCTGCCGCCTTTAGTCTCCCCGTCAGGTCGGCGATGGTGAGTGTGGAGGTGTCGAGGAGCGTCCGGATCGCCAGCACGATCTGCTGAAATCGCGACGGCACGCTGCGGAGCATCTTCTCCACCACCTTGGACTCCTCCACAACTTCGCCGAGCGTCGCTAGAGTGGCCACCATGCCGCTCAGACGAAGCGCATAGTCTTCCACGGTCTCGCCATCCTTGAAAGTCGCCAGGTCGAATTCCCGCCGCAGCTGCTGGGCGGTGTTCTTCTTCACACGGTCATCGCCGATGCGCATGGTGGCGATAGCATCCCATGCTTCCTTCGATGTGTCTTTGTCGGCGATTGCGATCGCCATCTCCGGTGGGACGGCGCTGCATAGAGCGTCGAGCGCCATCATGTCCTCCTGGAGATCGACATCGCCCTTGTCGATGGCTCTCCAGAGCCCCCGGGCCTTGAGCTTCACCTTCATAAGACGCGCCCAGTTGGTGTAGTTGGTCTTGGTGAGGACGGGGTAGCTAGTCCCGCTGGCCACCTCACGAACTACCCGCTGGATCACGGCGCCGTCCTTGGTGCCGCTCGTCCCGTCGCCTTTCTCACCGACCGTCGGTGGCGGCGACACCGGCTCCGTCATCAGTGCAGAATCAATTGCGCGTACTCAATCCCAACGGCGGTCCTTCGCCGCGATCGAGCCCCAGCCCGCAACGAAGCTCTGATACCACTTGTCAGAGATCACCGGAGTAACGACGTCGCCCTCGTCGCCGGTGAACCCAAAAGTCTGCACACACAGAGAACTCAACCGGCAAGGAAAAACGAAAAATAACTCCAAGAGCAGATTCAGTATTTGTGCTGCAGAAAAACAAAACAAGCAGGGCCGCGTTTTTCTCTGTGTTTATTAACTTATATAGAAGAGGATTACAAATTGACAGCTAACATGCACGCAAGATTGTTTCCAAAACATCCAGCGGAAAATCAGCTAATCTACCAAAACCCAAAACAGGAAACTAATCAACTAAAACGAGAAACCTGAAGGGACAAGAATTATTCAACAGTTCTCTGGCTCTCTGTAAGATCGGCAATAGTAACAGAATGGATGAAAGGTGCTTTCTCTAATTTTCTTTAAGTAGCAGAAATTTTTTACTCCGAAGTTAGAAACTGAAGAAATGAAAAGACAGTAAAAACTGCTATGCATGCCATCAAACTTAGAAACTGAAACACACACTCCCAGACGATAACTTCCTCAGGAAACTGACGCAATCAAACGACGCATCGCAAACTGAAGAAAAAACGAAAACTGAAACTTAACTGAGCAGCTAACCATGGATTAATTTCTTAGGCGCAGGATTACTCCATTTAATCCAATATATCTCCCCCTAATCCTGACGCCTTGTAACAGTCTCCTCGATGCCAATCCTCCTGCGCAGATCAAGGAACTTGACACGGCTGAGTGGCTTCGTTATAATGTCACCGAGCTGCTCCCCTGAGGAAACAAACTCAACATCGACCTTCCCTCCCTCGATGCAATCTCTGATGAAATGGTACCGGGTGTCGATGTGTTTGCTCCTGTCATGAAAGACAGGGTTATTGCACAAAGAGATAGCGGACTTGTTGTCCACCTTGAGCACGGCGGCCTTTGTCTCGCCGCCACGAATTTCGGCGAGCAGACGCGCTAGCCAGACTCCCTGGCAGGCGGCAGTCAAAGCAGCGATGTACTCCGCCTCGCATGATGACAGAGCCACAACCTTTTGTTTTTGTGACTTCCAGCTGATTGGATTCTGACCGAGAAAGAATAACACACCGGTAGTGCTCTTTCGGTCGTCGATGTCGCCTGCCATGTCGCTGTACCCCTGTAACTTCGCCTCCATTTCGCTGGAATGGACAAAGCGACAGCCCAGGTTGAGCGTACCAGCGATGTAGCGCAGAATGTGCTTCACAGCAGCATAGTGGTCGTCGCGCGGCAACTCCATGAAGCGGCTGACATAGCCAACGGCGTAGGCAATGTCTGGCCGCGTGTGCACCAGGTACCGGAGACTACCGACGATGCTCCGATACTTGGTGACATCTACCGGCGGTCTGTTACTCCGCTTACTAAGCTTCAATCGCGCTTCCATGGGCACGCACGCCGGATTGCACCCTGACATGCCTGCGTTCTCCAGAATTTTGCGTGCATACGTAGACTGGCTGATTGTGATCCCCTCTTGTTGATGCACTTCGATGCCGAGGTAGTAGCTGAGGCGTCCGAGATCACTCATACAAAAGAGTGAGCTCATCTCCCCCTTGAACTTAGCGATCTCCCCGTTGCTGGCGCCCGTGATGACGAGGTCGTCGACGTAGACGCCGACCACGAGATTTGCCGCGCCGGTGCCGCGAGTGTACACGGCGTGTTCGGAGGAGCTCCGTGTGAACCCCAGATCGAGGAGGCTCGCATCCAGCTTCGCGTTCCAAGCTCGAGGTGCTTGATGGAGACCATATAGCGCCTTCTTCAAACGGAGTACCTGGTTTGGGTGTTCATCGTCGATGAAGCCGGGAGTTTGTGCCACATACACCTCCTCCTCCAGATCGTCGTTGAGGAACGCCGTCTTCACATCCATGTGATGGACTAGCCATTCCTTTTGTGCGGCGACGGCGAGCAGCAACTGCACGGATTCCATCTGTGCGACAGGGGTGAAAACCTCATCGTAGTCGATGCTGTGCTTTTGAACATACCCCTTTGCAATGAGACGGGCTTTGTACTTGATGACGATGCTAGTCTCGTCCTTCTTGAGCTTGTAGACCCACTTGAGTCCAATGGGTCGTTTGCCGACGAGAAGGTCGACTAGTTCCCACGTGCGATTATCTTCAATCGAGCCCATCTCTTTGAGCATAGCCTTGCGCCAGTTCACGTCGTGTTCCGCCTCAGCGAAACTACTTGGTTCCTCAGCAGCGAGGAGGTAGAGCTCGTCTGATTCAAGCTCCACCGGCTCAGAGGTGGTGTTGATGTTGGCGATGTTGCGGTAACGCCGTGGAGAGCCGAAATCGTCATCGAGGTTCGGGTCCGCCGTGGGGGGCGACACGAATTCCACCTGTGGACTCGGCGGCTCGGAGGAAGACATCACTGATTCCGACGGCAACACACCGGAAGGTGGTGGGCTTGGTGAAGCACTGTTGGCATCGACGAGCTGCACCTCATAATGGACCGTGAATGAATCAATCATTGCGCCCGTACCTGACTCATGCTCCCCCCAGTTCCACTTCCTCATTTCGTCGAACACCACGTCGCGTGTGACCCACACGCGCTTGGCGGCGGGGTCGTAGATGCGGTAAGCCTTGCTGCCAGGCTCGTAGCCGAGGAACACCATAGCCTTGCTACGATCTTCCAACTTCTTCAGGTGCAGCTTCATCACCTTTACGTGTGCCACGCACCCAAACGTGCGGAGATGATGCACGGCAGGTGTTCTACCATACCACACCTCGTATGGAGTCTTGTCGGGGACGCTCTTCGTGGGCGATCGGTTGAGGATGCCCCCCAGAACTCGCCGGGCATGTCCTTCACCCTCAACATGCACCGCGCCGTAGCCACCACCGTCTGGTTGCGGCGTTCCACGACGCCGTTTTGTTGCGGTGAGTAGGGCGCGGTGAGGTGGCGCCCGATCCCCTGCTCGGCGCAGTAGAGGCCGAACTCCACGGAGGTGAATTTACCGCCGCGATCAGTCCTCATCACGCACAGTTTGCAGCCGGTCTCCACCTCTACCCTAGCCTTGAAGTGTTTGATCGCTGCCGACGCGTCGCTTTTGCTGGCCAGCAGGATCAGCCACATGTACCTGAAGAGGTCATCAATGAGAAGGAGGAAATACTTCTTGCCGCCATGTGTCGCTGGAGAGATCGGCCCGCAGAGGTCGCCATGAACAAGGTCGAGGCGTCCCTCCGCACGGTACTTGGCTTCCTGTGGAAAAGATGCTCGACGTTGCTTCCCCACCAGGCAGCCGTCGCAGATTTGGTCAACGTGGTCGATCACAGGGAGCCTGCGCACCATGTTGCGGCGACCGAGCTTGCGCAAAGACTCTAGATTGAGGTGGCCAAACCTGGCATGCCACAACCAGGCTTCATCTCCGCTCTTGAGCGCGAGGCAAACCGGCTGTGCAATGTTGACATTAAGCACATAAAATGGTGTCTGTCTTATAACTTAATGTCACCTTAGGGTCACCATCACGCTTAAGCAGGCTGCAAATAAAATGTATTCTCCAAAAAAACCTTTCCACCTTCTCTATGAAGTAGATGCTCTTCATCCCTGATACAGTGAATATATGCACTTAAGACCTGTTATAAGAAAAAAGAATACAGTAAGTAGATCATATAGGCAGGTTTAAATATCAATAATTTAAAGTATACACTTGTACTTACTTCGCCATTCAATTGCATGTTATCATGAAACATACATTCCATATCATTTCTGTTTAGCCATGCACTGTCGATGTTCACCAGAACTCTTTTTCGGGTGCTGATTTCAGGTATTCAATAATCTCAACATCTTCTATGGTGCACATGTAATCTACAACAAATAACATTATAGTTTTCTTAAATAACTGCGCAAAACAAAGAGAGGCAATAAAGTAAGAGAAGAAGCACTAATTACCCTGGGGCACAACTTGAGCTATGTTTGATTTCTTTGGTTTGTTATGTTGTGATATTCTAATCATTGTCTGCAACTCATTTTCTTCGTTAGGGCTTGATGGGTTACCAATTTGTTCCAACATCTGTTCATCGGAGCATATGTGAGTTGATGTCACATCTGTATGCATGAGAGGGAGACATAAGTTTATTATCCTCCCCCCCCCCCCCCCCCCCTCTATAATATCCAGTGTGATTTCATCAGTATGCAGGCAAAGATTGAGTAGAAGATTGATCTAGCGTTCGTGTCTCCCAAGTATTCTAGAATAAAGAACAATAGGAGGATCTTGTGCAAGTTCGGTTCTTTGTAGTTTGTACAGATAATGTTGCTTGCTGATTTGTTTAACTAATGTTTTCGTTAGTGCATGCATGCACAGGACATGTGTAGTTTACTTTCAATCAATCAATGGAACATATATATAGCAAGCGCATGCTGGTAATAAACCTCGACGCACATGAACCAACAAATTATTCATGTAACTGGAATATGTTGAAGTTCATCTCTTTAATTAAGAAAAAAATAATGTTTATGGATGGAGTTAGTTTTGCATTATGTTTGTCAATTTTTTGACGTCCTATTGGTCAAATATTAACTCTCGTGTTGAAATGATCGCCGGACACAAATATTCTAAACACAGAGGTGTAGATTAGGATAGCCCAATATAATACAGAACTTATTTTAATTTAAGGCATGTTACTATAATTAGGATGCAGAACTTATTTTATCAGAGGGATGTTGAGACCTGAACAACAGAATTCCCCCAACCAAGCAACCCTACAGCGGCATATCTTCCCCCTTCTCCCAAACTCTCAAAAATATTAGGTGCACCAAGTGAAGAATTCCCTTGCACACAAAGATCGAGCTTGTGAAGACAGTAACAAATGATCTTTCTGAAAGGTACATACTGATAATTAGCAAACCAGTTGGTTGAAATAGTTTTGTTCACCTCTTAATTGGCAGTTTATCACAGTACAATCCAGTTTATGTTTTGTGACTCTCAAACTAACTGTTACTAATATACGCTACTGGTTCCTGCAAATGTCATAGCTAGGTAGTTGGAATTACATGCAGAGATTGTGCTTGGTTTCGGTATGCTGTTTGTTGAACAATTGTAACTGGCGAGAGTGATAACAACATTAATTTCTTGACAAAAACGTTAACAAGCTCTTGTGCAACATCGAATTTGGTTGGAACTTGAACTAAATTGGAAACATAGCCGCTACCTGCCACAACATCGAGCATAGGTTCTCCAACATTGCCAACACCGACCTTCACTTCCTCTCCTTCTATATCCATGGCAACTTGATCTGTAAGCAATTTACTGAAACATGAGTTTTCTTGACACAAACAGTAGTTTGTAATATTGATAACAGTGCTTACCCTTTTGTTGTGTGACATCAGCTTCGGCTGGCACTTGAACTGAACTGGAAATGCAGTCGCTGCCCGCCACAACTTCGAGCATAGGATCGTCAGAAACGACCGCATAGAATCTCACGATATACAACCCCACACGGGAGAAAAAATTATAAACACAATAAAAGGCTAAAAAAATCGAGAGGTCATTACGCTTGTTCCTAATGCACCAGAATGCAAAAACAATCTAAATAGGCAAGATGCATAACTCTGGGTCCAGCTCGCTGGAGAACCTCGCGGCGGCGGCGTCCGTGGTCTCCCACTGCCCGATCACCTCGTCGACGTCGAGCTTCTCCTTGCCGCGTGACGCTGTGATCTGGTGCTTGCGCCGAATTGCAGGCTGTCAGTGCAAGTGAGGAGCAGAGGGAGATGAAGTGAGGAGTAGAGGGAGATGAAGCGAGGAGCAGAGGGGGCACTTATGTGGCGTCGGCTCGGGAGATGAGGCGTCACCTTTGCACTCAGGGCAGTCCCAATGGAACATTGATGGTAGTTTCTATCCCTCTTAATTATGCTGACAGCTCAGCAATTTGATGATGTGGCAAAGGAGTTATTGAGGAAAGAGAGTGCAAAATCAAGAAATCGCGTCCTCACGTGGAACGATGCGCGAAGAAACGAGAAAATACGCGTTGGGGAGAAACTACCAGTTTCCATCGCCTCCACGGCATCCCGTGCGCAAGTCGCCGCCGCTCTGTCCAGGCCGCGCCGCCGTGCAGCAGGGAAGCAAGCCGCCGCTGCCGCAGGTCCACGTAGTCGCAAGTCGCTCGCCCAGATCGCTCGCTCAGGCCGTCGCAGGTCGCTCGCCCAGGCTGCCGCGGGTCCACGCTGACGCCGGCGAGCACGCAGCCCTCCATGGCGAGGTCGTCCGCATGTGCACGACAATGATGCCCGCGAGCACGCGGCCCTCCATGGCGAGGTCGTCCGTGCAGGCTCTCCATGGCGATGACGCCGACGCCGGCGAGCACGCGGCCCTCCATGGCGAGGCCGTCCGTTGGTCCACTACGATGACGCCCGCGAGCATCAGAAGGCCGTGCTCGCTCGCTGGCCGCGGTCGCCGCTCGTGAAAAAAAAGGTCACATTTATTAGCCCAAGAAACTTGCATTGTATGAGGTGATTTCTGTAGATAGTTTGTTGCTGATGTGGCCGCTATGGAAACCGTGCATGGTTTCAACCATTGGGACTGCCCTCAGGAGGCGGGCGAGTACCGATGCATTGTTGATGGCGTTGGGCCCTGAGTCCATGGCCATTAATGGCGGCGGCGGATGTATTAGCGAGCTGTTGTTTACTTGCCACCCACAATGTGTGTTGCCTTCTACTGCTCATTGTTAAACCAATTCTCGCTGAATTTCACTTTAGCGCAAGCGTGCGCGTGCATTTCTTGGAGAGGAACATCATCTTCAAAGTTGCTCTTTCGGTTTTGTCTGGCTAAGACTTTCTGCTTCTTTTTTCATTTTTGAGAGGATTTGCTCCCTTTTTCTAACTACTGTACTCGTTCGGTTTTTCCGCCGTATGAAAGCCAACATCGATCAACAACCCTCACGTGATCATGGCGAGATGTTCAGGCATCTAAAAACCTCCACTTAATTACACAGAAGCGTCATTCAGAACTAAGCTAGCTAAGCTCAAAAGAAAGCGTTGTTTGCCGGCGTATGGAGAAGAAGCACTTAGTCAGGCAATGCAGTAGCTGTTTTTGCCGTTTTTCTGTTTGCTTGAGTCAGTAGGGAGTTCAGCGGGAGATCTGTGATCCTGCAATTCCGATTGACCATTTCTATTATGTAACAGACTGTTGAGTTAAGTTATTAATAAGAATTAGTAGTGAACTCCAGATTCAATTGGAGGTTGAGGGCGGTTCGCCAAAACCACTTGCGCTCTGCACTTGCCAGTTCTCTGTATTGTCGGATTTCCGTCAGTACACTGTTCATCCCTGAAACTTCCACCTGAGAGCGAGTGAGTTCAGATAGAGATTTCTGGACGTGATTGTCGATAGCCAAATAACCGACCATATCCAATTTATTTAAGTCTCAGAACAATTAGAGACTTAAGCCATAGCTTGCATTTGGAGAGGCAAAGTTGGGGTCAAAAGGTATCTCAACTCTTTCCTTCACAACACAGTGAGCCCTGCCATCTTCGAGTAGTACTTTCCCAGGAGGGCATTGAAGAGTGGCCTGCTCCTTTCCACTGGTTGCGTCTTTACCCAACAACCCTGCGATTTCCAATTTCATGCCACTCCTCCCTATCGTGGGCTTGTAACCAGCGGCCTTCATGATAGATATGGCACCTACAACCATGACTGCTGTTTTAGCCATCCATCCAATGAAAGATTTAATTCCTCCATGTGAATTACGGCTTGATGTGCTATTATTTCTGTTTTCCAGCCCAGTCCACCTTTAAAAAAATATTTGATAGTTGCATGGAAATTACAGGAGAAAGCACTTTCCAAGATGGTTGTTTTCTGATTCTAATATTTATGCATACAGCCATACAGCATCCATTGCAGCTGGTAATCATGGAATTCCTGTTGTTGTGGCTGGGCATCACTTTGGGAATGCAAGTGGCATGGCTCCTCGTGCACAGTAAGTCTATTACCTTTTGCTCTAGGGAGATAGATATGATTCATTTTATTCCCAAATTTATATGACAATCTAAATTTCAGTGTTGCTGTCTATAAAGCTCTGTACAAAAGCTTCGGAGGTTTTTACTGGTTTCAGGAAGCAATCCAATCGGGAATCAGCCAGGCGTTCGAGAAGCAGAAAGGCGGCTCACTTGAATGAGCTGGAGGCACAGGTCTGATAGTTCACATTGTTGTTTTCGACGGACAGAAAATTCTAAAATACTTGGCTAATGAGTTGAGTTGTGGACGGCGCATTACAGGTAGCACAGTTAAGAGTTGAAAACTCCTCATTGGTAAGGCGCCTTGCTGATGTTAATCAGAAGTACAATGACGCTGTTGTTGACAATAGAGTATTAAAAGCGGATGTTGAAACCTTACGAGCAAAGGTACGCTCCTGTGTTATATGCTTTTTGAGCTATGCATCTGTTGGATCGGCCACTTGAGCTTGTTTCAAATGACGTGTGTGCTTAGGATGAATCATGTGCACCAGTTTTTAGAGAAAGAATCCATGTTAGATCACTGTTTGGCCATTGGCCCGTCCGAACATGGTTATCAATCTGGTAAATCTGAACATGGATTTGCATCAAATTTTGCAGGCGAAGATGGCAGAGGACTCGGTGAAGCGGGTGACAGGCATGAACGCTTTGTTCCCTGCCGTTTCTGATATATCATCCCTCAGCATGCCCTTCAACGGCTCCCCATCTGATGCCACCTCCGACGCTGCCGTCCCCATCCAAGATGACCCAAACAATTACTTCGCCACAGCCAGTGAAGTTGGAGGTAACTACGGTTACATGCCTGAGATAGCTTCCTTGGCTCAAGAGGACGACGATTTTGTCAACGGGGCCCTGGCTGCTGACAAGATGGGCAGGACAGCCTCGCTGCAGCAGGTGGCAGGCCTGGAGCATCTTCTGAAGAAGATGCAATGTTATTCATACACTTTGTAATTGAGAGGGTGTTAAGAATATTTGTGATATTGTATTTGTAGTCTAGCGTTTAATGTGTCCTTAGTTCTTGTACTATAAATTTGCCTCTTGCAATAGAAATAACTATTCGCATTTACGCTCCTGCTCTTTATCTTAACAGAGGGGACATCTAGTATCCTTGTCGCTCCGTTCCTAAAACACGGCCGATTTCATGCACATTCTGTCATTATTTCACAGTTCCATATCGAAACATATTTGATGTTTTTTTCTTGTGTCGAGCAATTGAAGCTTAGTAGTACAAAGGTCGAGACAACGGAAGATTGTTTTGAAAAAGTTTTCTTTGAAAAAAAAAAGAACGGGAGATTAACCAGTAGGGTACACATACAGCAGAGGGCATCAACAAACAAGTAACAACCATCACAAGATTAGCAATGATTTTTTAATAAACTCGTGACAACCATCACAAGTCCACAACTAATCACTCAGGGTAGTAAATGGTTTTTTAAGGAAAAACATTTCTTATATATGCAATATTCATCAGCGCTTGCTTCGTTTGGATGTGAACAACAATCAATGAATGAGGTCGTAACTCGTAGGAACAGCCTAGCTACAAAAGTGCATAAAAATTCCGTATACGAATTACAACAAACGCTTGCGTAAGTGCCCAATGCCAGAACTACGTCGCTCTTCATCGGCCAAAAAGAACCCGAGATACACTGGCATGGTGTCGTCAAATGAAGGCCCATCCAACGGCATGGATGGAAGATTCACAGCTATCTTCTTCTACAAATTTGATATTTTTGTACCATCCTTCCAAAAAATAAAGGCCGTATGATTAGTCCGATCTTGGGCGACTGGAGTTCTTGTAAGGTGTCTTGTACAGCGGCAGGAGTGATCGGCTGCCACGTTTCCTTTTACCAAAACAACGCCAGTAAAGTACCGAAAACGATAGCAATATGGCAATGGGAATCGCCCATCTGTGCAAAGCGTTGCTTGTTAGAAAGGAAAGCAGCACGGTGAACTGATATATGCTATTACATGGGAGTTGAGAGATACCTGTCCAGGTCGAGAACAGGGCTGTACACAATAGCCTCCTAGGAAGAAACAATGATGTGCCAGGCTGGATTGTAGTACAGCGATTCTGCTGACCAAAACATTCTCGTGTATGTCTCCAGGAAGATAAACATCACCCAGGCAACGATTTCGAGTAAAAAAAACTTGATGACGAAGCGCCCGACTACGACCATGAATAGGGAGAATGTCACCAACCAATTGAAGAGCTTGTTATTGTACTCCTTGATGAAAAGAGCACGAGACTTGGCAAGCATCTGGATGCAATATCAAATTGGAATTTAGTTGCATATAATCATAACGAGTTTCAAATATTTGAAGCGGACTGTAGATTGACAACAAAAGGCAGAAGACATCAATTTGCAGAATCTGTAATGTGCACTCTGCTCTCCGACTTTGAAGTATGGCATATCAAAAAGTAATATTAACATGTCAAGGATAAATGAGAGATGAAAAGAGCTGAAGCATGACTTTTTTTGGGAAGTTTCTCAAGCCTTTAAAGTCTATGCATTAGTTCATCAGTTCACATGATTCTTTTGTTATTCACAAATCAGGACAAGGGTTTAGTGGCACTATCAGGTTGCTAAAGAAGATTAGCCTTCCACAGGGAAAAAATATACATGCTGCCAATACGTAAATGCTTGAATCTCTAGCAGTAGCGAGATGAGATGATACTGAGCAATGAACTAAGTAACAGAAAGAAGTCTGGTTTGTTGTGAAAGAATGCCTGAATCTCTAGCAGTAGCCTGATTACAGAGCATGTAAGAGATGCTATGGAAAGGAAAGGAAAAAAAACTGAAATGCCATCTAAAAGGTTTAACTGCAAAAAAGCGACCAACGACAGACGAACTGACAATTATACTACTTAGATTACATTCATATTAAATATTCGTTAAAAAAGAACATTAAGTACTGTTAATGAACCTTTTTAATCTCATCAAGCTTGAGGATTGACTGAGCAGCATGGTGTTTACCAAAGTGCTGCTTATCAAAGAGCATTCTAGCTTGATCACTTGCCACCTCATGAACTTGCTGCAGTTTGTCAACTGGTACCGGTAGACCTAAGCCATCCATTTTCTCCCTATACACCTTCAGACATCGTTCTATAATGGCCTTATTGAAAATTTCAACAAGAGATCCCGTTGTTGGAATCTCTCCTTTATTCAAAGCCTCAAGAATCTGAAACACAAGAGGAATAAGTTTTTTAAAAAACTGATGGATCAAATACATCATACATGTCAATAATAACCACATCAAGTATTTCACCTGCTGCAGGAAGGACACAAATTCCTTCCCATTTAGAGTTCTCCCCTGCACAATTTTTGGTTTTATGATGGATGCAACGACCTGCTTCAATTGCTCCCGTCTTTGTACATATAAGGGCTCAAGCTCTCTGTCCTCCATGTCACACAACTTTGTTCTTTGCAGATGAGGCTGTAAAAATGAAAATCGGAACCATGATGCTTTTTTGGGTATACAAAGCAATAGACGGAAGCATCAACATTAATCGGTATCATACATGACATATGTAATGCTTGGTATCATTTACATAACTACATAACGACAATGTTAAACACTCAAAAGTGCTACCGTTGAGCATCCAATGATAATGTAAATACACTGCAAAGAAGTCATCAGAAATGCACCTGGGGCAAGCTAAAAGCAGTGCTGTTGCCCATAACTGCCAAAGAATCTCTGATTTGATTGACCTAAAAACACACAGAAAACAAATTCTGTAGCAGAGTTTGGATCTTGTATCTTTGGGTAAAAAAGTGCAGACTTCATAAGTAACTGTACCTCATCAATATATTTGTCCCCTGCAAAAAAATATACAAAAAAGCACATCAGTTCAAGTATGCATAAGACATCTATAGATGCTCAAATATCATTAACCTAACAAATAGTCAATGAGGCTGCTTGAACTAACCACTATCATTAGGCACCCGCTGGAGCGCCTCATTGACCATTTGTTGAACATATTTTCCTTCTGCACACAAGGTTAAAGCATTCTCAGAGGAAATTTGCATATATCAACATGAGCAAATACAGACAAATGCAAAAATAGGGACATAACTTTAGTAAAGGAAATACTTACTGTTTAGAACCAAATATCATGACCCATGCTATGGTTCAAGTCAGAATTATGTCAGGTCCTAAGCCCCTAAATACTTATGTAATAGGCATCACAGTCACAGAACAAGTACTATGCGAAATAATGAATATCACTGCTATGACATAGAAGGCATCAGCTACTGACTGAAAAGCCCATTCATTCAGCAAGCCATCATGGGGGAAAAGTTGAACTTTATTAAAGGACAGGGCAATTGCACTTGCCCCCATCAATTAGATTAAATGCTAAGTATAAGGAATATTACAGCGCTCACCACAATAGAGCAATAGCTATTTTGACCAACATTAGTACTACATCATCTAATAAACAGTAGAAATATTAACAGACTAAATTCAAACTATCGGATACCGCAGCAGTGTCAAATGAAAGGAAAAAAGACAAATTATAATGTCACAATTTTTTCAACAGAAAGAAAGGACAAGATAGGCATTTTTAAGAGTTGGCTCCATTTAGCTTTTATAATCCCACACCAAAGTCAAGTAAAATGAGCCATATATTCAAATTAAGTTTTCATTTCATAAAAAGCCAAGCTGTTGGGAATGGAGTGGTTTTAATGGTATGTGATCATGCAATAACTGAGGTGGCATGGATTACAGTCACATGCACATATGCTGCAACCTCACCAAAATATTTCTTCTTTATCAATAAATCCTTGACCGACCGTAATTTGGCTCGGTATACTCTTGACACCAGATCCGGCCGATCCTGGGGTGTTTGGCCAGGTTCAAGATTGGTTGTGACCTCCTCCCAATAGGGGTTGCAAGTCATTGTGATGAAGTAATCTGGCTTTCCGAAACGCTGGACAATGGCCATTGCATTAAGAAATCTTTGTTGCATATCGCGATCACCACCCGGAAAAGAACGGGGCAACACAACTCTCTTTCCAACCTCTGAAGCTCTAGTCTCTCCAGCAGAAACTACATCAACCAAGCCCTATGGCACACATAAGAATATATTTGCATAATGAGTGAAATAGTTATTATCCATGTTCATTGAAATATATCAAGAGATTTAGAAGTACTCACCTGGTACAGTTCAGCCCTTATGAGTTTTTGGTTTTCAGGGTTAGAATACCAGTCAAGCCTCATGGACTCAATCTTTATATACATGTCGACGACCCATTGTTGGAAAAGCCTCCCTCCAAATAACAGGATGTTGAAAAGACCCTTTCTAACTTGCATCATAAAGCAATAGTATTCTCTTGCTGTCACAAACCTTGTAGACTTAGTTGTTTCTGCAACTCTACTCACATAATCACCTTGCTGTATGTCGTCATCTGTTTCTCCATCATCTGCACGAATATGGAAATACATTATATATTGTCTACATAGTAGGATGAAGTATTTTGAATCTGGACTGTTGTCATACCTAGTGGTTGCTGTACTGAATCCTCGCCATCAGTAGAAGTTGATTCTATGTGACTGTCATTGTACGGCATGAACTTATTCCATCCAGTTTCTCCTCTAGGATTTAATAAAGGATATGCTAATGTGTCATAGCAACCATGATATGCTTTGATATAGCGCATCTTCTCTCCTTTGGGGTATACAATAACACTCCTATCAAAACATCTTTGGGGGTCATCTCCATCAGTCCAAATAGCAGCAACTTGTGAGGCAGTAGGGGCATTATACCTTGAAAAATGTTATGCACCCATTAAAAAAAGAGTAAGTAGTATATTCGCTGGATATTAAAATTTTTAAAAAACAACGAGTAATGGAGAAGAGGCTGTACATTCGTTGGTCAGGTGTCACATTAGTGTTGAGCTCAATTACATAGTCGCCAAGATTTGGAATAGAGCCAGCTATATTAAAGGTCTGTACATAAGGGTTATTTGCCTGTAGTATGCTGAGCACATTTCTTACAATATTTATATCAAGATCAGGTGACCTTTTCACTCTATGCGACAATATATCGTCTTCTGTGTCATAAAAGTAGAGTTGCAGGTGACGTGGCCCTTTTGATCCTGGCACTAAATGGTCCAGACGATGATACATCGCACCATGTACACGGAATGTATATATGCCGGTACCTACTGCGGTGCAGTATCTCCGGTCTAGTGTAACTCCGAGACTTGTGAATGAGAAGTGAGAGTTGAAGTACCGTATGTGTTTTCTGAAATATTTTGCATCAGTATCCACTTGACTCGTGAACAACCTCTTCAACTCAGCAGGTACATCATTGATATGCACTTTTATCTTTCCCATTCTACAACAGAATCCCGGTGGTTCGCCTTCAAATCTCATGGCTCCACAATATCGGCAGTCAGGAACTTTTTTCAAAACATGGTGCTCTCCCGGCAAGTTATGGAAGACAAAATCATAAGGATCATCAACGGCAGCATTGCCAGTGCAATCATTGTTGACACGATATGACTGGAATGCACATTCTGTTTTTTTATATTGAAAAATATGTCAATATGGTAGTCACTCTACATGGTTACAATAATTTAATTAAGAGTTACCTTCAGCAATAAACTGCATTGTCTCAAAATCTTTAGGACCATCTTCTTCTATGACAAATTCCTCTTCTATGTCACGTAGATGATCTGTTGCATATATATGTTTGAAATTAACAGGATGCATGCAACAAAATGACGACAAAGAAAAAAACTGCATTGGTGAACAGATTTGTAAACCAACCTTCATGATCAGAATCATGGCTTGTAGGTTCGAATAAAGCAGTATCAAACTCGACTTCATCGTTGGTGTCTACACATCCCGGCTGGACAGGTGTCACAGGCATATGGTTAACATTTTCTCACTGGTTGTTTTCCGTCGCTCTTGCCTTTTTGTAGTCCCTCTTCTGTTGTAGCAATTTTGCCTTGGTTGTCGCATCCACATTTAGGTACCAGTTTCGCCAAGACCGCAGCTTGTCAGTGCTTGAAGAGGCACCTGGTCACCATTGCACACAAGAGATATATTTGATCCAATCTGTACCCCTACTAATTTACCATGTCTTAGATAGATGGTAGCATACCTGTATTAATTATGGCTCCGTTTGGACTCTCGGTTTGTAAAGGCATTAATGGTGGACGTTGTTTCCTGACATAATCATCATTCCTATGCAGCCACTCTCTGGACTCAATTGGAGCATCATTTTCCTGGTCACGATGTATTGATGCTTGGCAAATGGCAGAAACACCACTTTCTTGTGGTGATTTTCCTCCTGTGACCGAGATTATAATCACTCAAACTGGATATATTTTTCATACATATCTATCATATATAGTATATATAGTAGAATTATAATGAACACATACCCGACCGAGATGGCGCCAAGGTGGAATGTACTGCTTCAGTCATTTTAACGTCTGTGCAACCGGATATAGGTTGTACATCACATGGTTCTGGGTGTATAAAAATTCCGAGGTTACTTATTTTGATGCATAAACATGATACATGATACATGATCAGACAAGTAATACCATGATCAGGAGTCGTTGATGTTGCCGGAGTTTTTTTCCTAGCACGGTATTCACGCTGTTTTCTATTCCGCTCTTCTCTTTGTTCAGTGGTTTCTTCGGCCCTTTTTCGTGCGCGGTACTCACGTTGTTTTCTATTCCTCTCTTCCCTCTTTCTTGTCTCTTCATCTGCAGCTGCTCCCTCTGTTGCTGTGGTATATAATTTGTGTCACAGTTATGCTAGAAAATTAGAGAATCTGACCAGGAACAATGACAACGAACTTACCCTGTCCAATGGTGTTTGATATGTCGCTAAATGCAGTGCGGGCTTGTCGCTTATCCGCCATGTCGGATCACCTGTAATGCAGTAACTCGATGATTGCGTAATTGAGACGGCAAAGCAGAGCCCCAAATGGTCACAGAAGCAGCAGCATTGTTAGAAGAGGATAAGGAGAGGGGACGAGCAATCTAGCAGGGGGATGGGCGAGCGCGCAGACCTTTGACGACGGCGAAGAGGGAGCAGAAGATGGTGGCGTCGGGGACGGCGAGCAGCAGCAGCACGCCGGCCCTGCGGCGGCCGACCAGCCGCAGCACGCGTGCGGCACTCCGGCGCGCGTCCCTGCCGGCGCGAAGCCCTGGCGGCGGGCATCCTTGCGTTGACGATGGCGAAGAGGGAGCAGAGCCCTGGCGGCGGCCGCGACAACGAGCAGCAACAGCAGGCCGGCCTTGCAGCAGCCGACCAGCCGCAGCGTTCCTCGGCGGCGCGCGTTCCTTGGCGCACGTCCGCGTCCGTGGCGGCGCGCGTCCTCGTCCCTGGCTGGAGCCCTGGCGGCGCGCGGCTGGAGACCTGGCGGCGCCCCTCCCTGGCGGCGCCACTCCCTGGCTGTGCGCGTCGTCGTCCCTGCCTGGACCCCTGGCGCCGTGCGTCCTCGTCCTTGACTGGAGCCCTGGCGGCGCGCGGCTGGAGACCTGGCGGCGCCACTCCCTGGCTGCGCGGATGGCTGGCGGCGCGTCTGGCTGGAGAGCGTGGGAGTGGGAGAGGCCGGAGAGCGGGCGTTGGGGAGAGGGAGAGTCGGGCCTCGTGCGTCGCGCCGTGCCGCGTGGGGTGTGCGCGGGAGGGGAACGAGGGATGAGTGATGAGGTTTGGTCCCAGCAATCTGATCCGTTGGATCTGAGTGAGTAAGAGAAAGACAAGGTTAGATGGGATCTTGTCCCTTCATTTCAAACGTTGGTTGGGTTTGGGTGTAAATTTTTGGGTGTACTTAGGATAGCTAATGACTGTGTTGTACAATTTTCTGTGTGGCTTTACGATTGTTTTTTAGGTGCATTATATGTGGGGTAGATTCGTCGTCCTTGAATCTTAGTGCCTCGAACTCTTGTCGCAGCTTCTGGGCCTTTGCCTCGTGAACGCGATCGGCCCCCAAACGCTTGGTCTAGAGGGCATCCCAGGCCTCTTTCGCGGTATCCTTGCTGGTGATCGACCGGAACATCTCCGGTGGCATAGCGCGGAGGATGGCGGAGAGGGCCTGGCGGTCGGTGCGGTACGAGGCATTGCCAGTTGACACAGCGTCCCACAGGCCTTGCGCCTGCAGGTTTACTCACATCAACACCGCCCAATCGGTGTAATTTGTGCGCGTGAGCATGGGGTAGGTCACTGGACCACCGGCTTCCCTGATCACCTCCCGGACAACGACCTCGCGGCCATCGGCATCACGGTGCCGCGATGACGCGGGGGAGTGGAGGGTGATTAGGCACGGCCGCGCCTAGGAGGAGTTCATGACGCGCCGCGCGCAGGAGCTGACATTGTGCTCTGATACCAATTGACAGCCGCGCCCCGGCGAACTCACTCGCACCTCCTTTGTCTCCCAATCTCTATCTGTGCCCTCTCTGCAGATGAGCTGTAAGAACTGCAGCAGGAGAGAGAACAGCGCAAGATTGCACGCACACGGGCGCACACAGAAGGACAAGAGCCAATGGAAGAATCAATCAAGCAGACAACTTTGTGCTTCAGCTCATGTATTTGTTCCCCCCGGGACTAACTTGCTATGCTGCTACTCATATTTATAGAGATTACACTTAGAAACTAAAGAAATGAAAAGACAATGAAAACTGCTATGCATGCCATCAAACTTAGAAACTGAAACACACACTCCCAGGCGATAACTTCCTCAGGAAACTGACGCAATCAAACGACGCAGCGCGAACTGAAGAAAAAACAAAAACTGAAACTTAACTGAGCAGCTAACCATGGATTAATTTCTTAGGCGCAGGATTACTCCATTTAATCCAATACAAATGAGATCAAATTTTACATACATATTCCTGAGGGTCTCAGGAATCTATTCCATCTAAGGATCGTGTTCATCTTTGTTGAAGTCCTAACTTTTTCTTAAAACATGGAAAGTTGTACTAAAATCAGACAAACCTCAAAAACTTGATATACAACTTGCATGTGGGTTAAGAACAGTTAAGATAACTCTAGATGAGTTTTCACATGTCAAAGCAAGCAAAATCAACCGATGAAAAAAAGCGAAAACTCTCAGATCAAGAAATCTTAAGAAGGGCTCTAAATCAAACAAGAATCATGCAACTTTGAGATCTTACAAGCCAAAGTGCCTAGATAGATGAGATTTAATCTACATAAGCCACCTTCATCACTTACACATCTTTGGCGTGCAATAAGATCAAGGGAGAGAAGAAGCAAAGAACAAAAAAAGAGCAAATCAATCAAGACAAGAGAATTAATGAGAGATGAACAAATTTGATTATATTGCTACTTGAGTATGAAATTTTATAGCCACTCCACAGGTGGACAAGAGTTCATACTATAACACTCATTTTTCTCTCTCAATCCTTAATCCTAACTCAAGGATGATTGGAATGGTTGGCCACAAGCCTCCATCTCTAACCCACTAAATAGATGAGGTAACTAGCCTAGATCTAACCCTAATGAATACTATCCACTAGTATAAATAGGAAAACCCGTTAACCCAAACAACATAGCTTTACACTCACACTTAACCCATGCATGCTTTTAAAAGAACATGAGTCCAAACCTACAAAGTCTTTAACCCTTAATCCAATTGATTTTCTCAGCATCTCTTTGATCTAAACTGCTTTTACAAGCTCTTCTCAAGTGTCACAGTTTTAATCAAATGGAGTTTCTGGTATATGGCAAACTACAAAAATACCCTTGCCTTGACCCGGTCTTCACATTCCCTTGCAAGCAATCGCCATGCTTGCTATGTATAGGTGCACTAATGGCTTGTCACGCATCGACAAGTCTCTCGTTTCGATTCTCACCAGACCATGTCTCACTTGGACCGACCAATCCATTTAGTGTAACCCATCACTCGAACCTTCTCTTCAATGTTTCTTGCTTTTCTTGTTACATGCTTGAGTTCAACTATCTCACCTAACATTCTTGACCATTTTGAACCTTGGCTTCTCTATGAGTGTAGTCCTGGTCTTCGTCATTGAAAGATCAAAAAATCATTTTCAGGCACAAGTTCTTCATAATAATTAACCTACATTAGCTCAAATATATTTTATGTAACATAAAAGCAGTGACTTAGGACTAAATTACCCACACCCTGACCAAAATACCAAATTTCAAACTCACTATTGAAAATTTAGAACACTTTCTGTTAGACCGCTATGAACAACTGGTTTGATAGCTGAGCATGGCCTATCAGACGGCTATGCACAGCTGGTCTGATCGGTTCCACCGGTCTGATCGCTCAGCTGAGCCGGTCAAATAGCCAGAGATTGAAACCAGACTAAAACTCTAAATCTTGTATAAAATTATAATTCAACTCTACAAATATTAACAGTGGTTTATCATAAATAATCTTGGATCTTCTTATATGGTCTTTCACTCTGTGATAAATTAATTAAGGTTTGTGACTTGTGAGATTATTGGTGCAAGTACTATCTTTGACTAAATAGGTTCCCGTGTAACATTTTCATGGTAAGGGGAGCATCTACACATATCACCATTATCAAAGAAATGAGATTAAACCACAGTTTTCAGAATCGCATTACAAGCAACAGCAGAACGGATGTAGTAAACTAGTACGCACCAAATTAAGATACATGCATAGCTACACAAATCATGCAAATATAATTTCGTCGTCTCTAATTCCAGAGCTCAGAGCATGGTTGTAGCGGCCTTGCCATCGTACGGCCAGGCGGCGCCGACAGGATAACCGCGCTGTTCAGGCTGGAAGTAGGCCGGCTGCCCCATGGCGATCCCCGGCTGCCGCTGCTGCTGGGCCGTCTCCTCCGGCGGCGCCGATAGATCGAGCAGGAAGTAGGAGGTGATGCCGAACGCGACGATAACGAGGGACAGCACCGACGCGGTGGCGAAGACCCCGCCCGGCAGGACGTAGCACTCGCCCTGCTGGCTGGTGCTTGAGCCGCTGACCTTCGCCGGCCGCCGCTCCACGGCCGCGTTCCACCGGGCACCGACGAAGAACAGCCCCACCGCGATGATCAGCAGGACCCTATTACGTACCACGAAACTGTCACAGATGCATGTACACACACAACGTGCAAGCAGACTTTGGTAGGTACCTTGAGACGACGGACATGACGACGGCGATGACGTGCTTGGTCTTGGACGGGTTCCTCCGCGTCCGGCAGCACCCGAAGCAGCCGGTGGCGGAGCTGACGACGACCTGCGCCGTCAGGAGGAACAGCGCGCCCACGACGCCACACCCCAGCGCCGGCGTGGTCCGGTACACGCAGTTCACACCGTCGTACCCAACAAGGGACTGCATGCATGTACAAGTACAACGCGTATACTATCTGTGAGCTCTCGATCTAGCTATCTGCAGCCTCATTACAGTAAAAGCACGGTGCTACAGTACAGTTATGTGCCTGGGATTTGGTGCCCTCGCCGACGAACCCTAGGATGACGGCGACGAGGCCCAGCAGGCCCACCGTGCCGCAGATCACCGCGACGTTCTTCTCCATGGCCGGCTCCTCGATCCTCGCTCCCCGGCTGGACCAAAATGCACGTGTACTAGGACATTTGGTGTCCAGTGTATCTATATATAGATACGTAGGTAGCAGATAGATGTTTGTGTGTAAATTCCACCCTACTTTGTTAAGGTTATTAGGTATGATCGATTGCTTATTCGATCTAGGTATATATGTTTGCCTTGTGTACACTTACACACGCTAGCTAGCTATCTCATTGTCCTTGTGTTCTCAGCTAATGCACCGCAACAGTATATAATATAACACTTGTAGCTTTCTTAGTGCCTTGCTAGCGAGGGACAGGTACGTACAAGCTACGGGGTGGTCATCACTATGCGTTTGATAGTAATTAATTAATTGGACGGAATCAAGCAATGTAAGAGTAATGAGTGGTCAGGTGACGTAACGACCGGAATTGTGTCTTCACTAATCCTTTTCTAGTTATAAATATTGTTGTAACTTTATTTTTACTTTGTTTATACATATACTACTCTCCCGGTAAATTAGAAAAAAGCGCCTGGCTGCCAAGACACCCAACTCAATAACCATCCGATACATTCAAATTTTGAAGCTTGAGTATGAAATGTTTCATACCCTTAATATATTTGTGGTGAGTGGGTGTTGAACTCAGTCCAAACAAATTTGATCCACTTTTGAACTTAATGTGACTACAATTATTATATACCATGAAACTAGCTCAAACTAGTTAAAGTGCATTCGTATTGGCATTTGTTGATGGTTTTTTGCTGTGGTTTATAACTTTTGGCTAAAAATAAATAATAGTAGCTGAAAGAAATGAATTTTAAAAGGAGGGGAGCGGTGCAAAAAGTGAAGGAGAGACATGTGCGCGTGACGGGAGTGAGATGAGTGGGGCGGATGATGCACCCGTGACCCGGCCTTATCTTTAGAGCGAGACGGTAGTGAAAGGAGTGGAGAAGCTACTTTGAAAAGCCAGGTGTTCATATTGGCTTTCTAAGTAGAATCTAGAAGTAGAAGTCAATACGAACAGTGCCTAAATTGAAGATGAATTTAATTTTTCGGAGTTTGATATTTCAAATACACTTTTTATGAGGTTGTTTGGTCTGTTTGTAATTTTTGTAGATTCTCAAGGGTACAAAATCTGTTATACTTGCAATAATATTTTATGATGTCGTATATTGTTGTAGTGTGATAAATTTCTGAAGAATTTTGTGAGGACGATTGAGATAGCAATGATTCGTAAGTAGGAGGGTAAGTGATATTGCAATGCAACAGGGAATTCATACATAGAGGAGAACTTTAAACAAATGGCGTAACAACACGATAGTTGATCTAACAAAAGGGTTACAAGGCACACGAGCTAATGAATGAAGGTACACGCATGCCTTTAAGGAATTAGAAATACATGGGATATATGGACAGGGAGGATCGACCTACTACATGGAACATGGCCATTTACCCTTGCAGCCCAGCTTGGCGTTGTACTCCTCGCCTTGCACATTATCTTTCATTGCGATGGCCCTCTTCTGCACCCTCTCAGCCTCCTATCGCCTAGCATGCTTACGCTTCTACTCCTCCTGCAGCCTCTCCCACCTCTTGTTCTCCTCCTTCTCAACCTGTAGCTCTGCGAGGCACCTTTCACAGCCCTTGTAGTCCTCCCTGGCCCAGCTCTTCCATGTCAGCAGCATCCACATGTCGTACTAGTCAATCGTGTCATCGATCCACTGGCTGAAGTCGCATAGACATGGTGGAGACTGTGGTGGGAAGAGAGACATGGTTAAGGTGTGCACTGAAATACTATTTCATTACCGGCTGCCTATGGCTCGGCATGTCAAACCTGCGGTTGGGGTAGTCCGCGTAGTAGTTTGGGCAGCACAAATAATGCTGCCTAATGGTCCACTCATCGGTTAATTTGATGCACTTGCAGGCGTCCTGACACCGTAAAGTGGGCATAGGAGGGGGGCATGGCTCGACCCGAAATCGTTGGGCGTACTGCTAGGTAGCCTCCTTAGATTGACAAGCTCCAGAGGTGGCAGTTGAGGAGGTGAGTGGTATGTGTAAGGCCACTGAGTAAATGCCCTATACCAAGTGGAGGTCTGCTAGGGAACCTCCCAGTCCTTCAAGAGGTCACAGATGTGCTTCCATCCATTCTCCCATGCCATGTTATCTAGTTAGTGTTGTTGGTAAGGAGTTTCTGGCAGAGTAGCGTTGTATTTATAGTGAGAGCGGACGCACCTGTAGCGGCTCCATTGTGATGAGGCATGGATGTGTTTCATGTCTATGTGCCGCACCCTTTGAGGAGGGAGCTTGCGACAGTTGAGTAGTCTTTTCGTGCTTTGCAGAGCAAGGTCATGTCTTGCTTTTCAGAGAGTGATCACGTCCTACATTGTAGAAAGAAGTCATGTCCTGCTATGTACAGAGTGGTCACATTCTGCTTTGCAGAGCGAGGTCACGCCCTACTTTATAGAGTGAGGTCACATCATGCTTTGCGGAGATAGGTAACGATGATGGATTGGCACTGCAAATGAAGTTATAGTTTGCAATTACGATACAGTTAGTCCCACATTGTGTACAACAAACAAAGTACCCACTAAAGTACAAGTTACAACATGATAGCATTTCTAATATTAGTACCACTACACACACAACAAGAAGTGGTGTTGTACTTCACGCCGATGTCCCTACTCAATTGGCAGGCACCTTGCAACTTCTCACAATGTGCCCTTCCTGGCCATAGTGGCTGCAACGTCTACCTGCTGCTCAGGCTTCCCCTTCTTCCATATTACTTCTAATGCAATGGTCAGACACTATTTGCGACTAATATTTTTAAGGGAGTGACTATTGCATAGGCGGCTGAAATTTTTTTATCTTTCAGTCACCTTAAGTTGCACTTTGAATCACCTAAAGTTGCAGGTGTTTTTTTTTGAGGGGGGTTGCAATTTCAGTTGATTGAGAGTGCAATTTCAGGTCACCTGAAGTTGCACTCTGAATTACCTAAAGTTGCAGCTGTTTTTTTGGAGGGGGGCTGCAATTTTAGGTGATTCAAAGTGCAACTTCAGGTGACTGAAAGATAAAAAAATGTCAGTCGCCTGTGCAATAGCAAAACTATATTTTTAAATATCAAACTAATGAGATTGACCTTACGGGTTGACAGTATTGTAACTCTTAAAGGTGTGGCCCACATGAATGTACATCACATACTATTACTACTATTGTTGTTGTTGCTATTAGTATTTTTTAACAGTAACCGAACTAGCTATGGGCCAACCTCGCATTACAACAACTAAGAATATTTAATTTCAACTAAGCATTGTTAAGGTAGGATCCAAATGTCAAAACACTGTTCCTAGTTATATTTTTACATGTCGTAATTAATTAGCTGGACCCGTATACAGCCTTACTACTGAGCAACTAACAATCCTCTAACTTAATACACTTAACCCTAGTTAATCATGTGTTTCAAGATTTAACTAATCTACATGGGGCCTACATGTCATTCGCTCATTACACTAAACCACTTTTTAATAAAAACCATTGTGGTCTTTGGCCACCAATTAGTAACTTATTAGGTAAGTAATTAATTTAAATAGAAATTAATCGTGGAAGGGCATGTTATCATGCATGTTTATTTGAATAGCAATTTGAAAGAAATTAATAATGACCTATGGCCCACCTACCAATAGGATATTACCTTTAACTTAATCCCTAATTAATTATAATTTAAACACTAATTATCTTAATTAACATCAAATAAAAAGGGGCCTAAATGTAACAGTGTTGCAAACTTTCATTTAACATCAAAACTAATAAGCGGGGCTGCATGTTCCTGCCACCATTATGTATTTTTATTTTTTTAACTAAATTAATTAATAATGACCTAGTGTCCATTGGTCAATGACATATTAACTAGACTAATTATCCTAGACATTAATACTGGTCATTTGGATATAATTATATTTTAACATAGATACAAAATTATATTTTAACATATGTACAAAGTTATTTTAACATGATCCCTATGAAAGTTTCACTTTAAATTAAATACTAGTGGCAACCTAATTATCTTTAATTTACATCTAACATTAATTAAAAACTAGTTACATGGGGCTAGCTGTTATACATATACTACCTTATACTATATTGCAAAGGAATTATTCATGGCCTAGGGGCCACTAGCGTTTAGAAATTCTACATAAATATAATTATATTTTAAAACATTCTTTAATTAAAATTGTACTTTACATTATGTACTAATGACATATTAATTACATTAATTACCTTAATTAATTCCTGATTAATTTGGGCCCATGGTCTAAGAGATAGCAGCAATGACCAAAATGAGTTACTTGGAGGGAGTAGGAGGTAGGGGAGGCGGCATCGTGGCTCAAGCAGCATAGAGGTGGGCTGGTGGCGACACACGGCGCCATGGGTGGGGAAGAAAAGGGGTGGTGGCACTAGAGGGGCAGAGGGGAGAAAAGGAAGTGCACATCATCATGAGAGGAGTGATGGGAGCTCACCAATGTGGACCATGGAGGCGACGAAGATCCGAAGCGGGCAAGCGACAGGAGCCGAAGGCAGCGAGGTGAGCTACACATGGTTTTAATCAAGGCAGCAATCTGGTATTTAGTCAATTACCAAAATACCCCTAACAAAGTTTCTGGATACCTTTCCTTGACTCCGTCTTCACCTTCACCTTAAAGTATCTTTACATACTTTGACATGTATCTCATAGTGCCTAATATCTTGCTAACTCGTCTCTTCACAATCCTTATCTTTTCTGTGCTTTTCGTTTAAACCATGTAGCCTTACCCAAACTTACACTACTGTTCGGACCTCAGCACCCCCACTTAGTTCCGGTCCATTGCTATCGACCGCTAACATTCTCTAAGCCACATTCAAAGATCAAGCAACCATCTCGAGCACAAGTTCTATGTACTTAACTCATGCTAGTTAAAACCATGCATCATGCAATACCATATAACCAACCAATGGTACCCATACCATGCACACACTTATCCATCTTAAAAATCATTTTTACTGATATCTGGCTGTAGCCACCGGTCTGACTGCCCTACCCATGGCGGTCAGACCGCCAACCACTGGGCAGTTTGACCGTTTAAGACGATCAAAAAATATATTCTCTGGAATTTGGTTAAACTCTATTTAGTTTCAGCTCTAGTTTTTAATTCCAGTGGCACCAGTGCAAACTCATCCTCAAACAAGGCTACGCAAGTGTTCGGTGTTTAATTTTTCAAAAATTCATGTCTGATCTGACCGCCATGGAGCGAGTGGTAAGACCGTCTGAATCCTGACAGTACAAACTAAAATCTGAATTTTCTGAAACTTTTACAAAATTTAAATTCAACTTAACCAAAATGCCAATTATTCAGCACAAATATATACTAGGCCTTTTACATGGTCTCTCAGATTGAAATGGTGATAAAGTTATAAACTGGTTTCAATAATTTATGTCTGGTTTGCAGCTTATCGTCATTTCGTTTTGTGTAAATAAGAACTCTTGACTATGCTCTTCTATGATTCCTTTTGAGATCCATGAGAAGAAGCACTTTCGGTTTTCATGCAAGCAGTTCACGGATTTAATATGCCATGGTCAACCTGAGGCTGCAAGAGAAAGCGTGAAGGAAAGACACAGATCCGTTAGTTGCATACCTACCAGACGATCGATGATGAACCATACGAATGGGTGGTGGACATGGATGATAATGGTGACGCTCGGTTAGAAGCTCATAAAGATGACTGTTGTGGCTACAGACCAAACAAAGGGAGAAAGTATGGTAGTGGAGACTTAGGTGAGCAATAGCTTAGAGTTTTCCCCATGGCCTGTATCATGTATATATATACCCTCATGGGGAGTGTTTTTACGGTGATACCCTTACATCTGAACATCCCCCTCAGGGGCACTTTCGTCATTATACATGTCCCATTTCGGGCCTTACAACCTCCTAACAGGCCTGCTGGGCTTAGGTGGAGGCCACCCATACAACAATGACATTAGAGCTATACTCACAGCACGGCTGAGCAGCAGGGATGAAGAAGGGGCAGGGCATTGTAACAAGAAGAAGAAATCATCGCATATTTCATGCTCAAAAAGGAAAAAGCCACGGGATGTGGAGATTGAATAAGAAGAGTCTTACCCAAAAGAAGAAGAGAAGGAGGAGGAGGAGGAAGGGTATGGAGACGAAGCTTTGCCGAGTGCCGGTGGCACTCGGCAAAGCACGAGAAACACTCGGCAAAGGATTTGCCGAGTGCCACCCACGGCATAGCTCACACGGCATAGTTTCTGACGGCAAAAAGCTCTTTGCCGAGAGCTTTTCATCGAGCACTCGGCAAAAGATTTGCCGAGTGCCGAAACGACCCTCGGCAAAAAAAAGGTCAGTGGACGGTGAGAACACGGTGACGGCGTCTTTTGCCGAGTGCCAGGACGGAATGGCACTCGGCAAATCCTTCCAGTTTGCCGAGTGTCGTAATGATGACACTCGGCAAAAGCTTAAGCTTTGCCGAGTGTCATGGTAAAGACACTCGGCAAAGACTACAAGTTTACCGAGTGTCATTACCATGACTCTCGGCAAATCCAAAACACTCGGCAAAATATGTTCCCAGAATGCACAGAAATGGTACTTTGCCGAGTGTTTTTACCATGACACTCGGCAAAGCCTCCCTTTGCCGAGTGTAACACACGGCAAAGTGGCCAAAAACTGCATATTTTAATTGTTTATTGCACCCCACTCAAACAAGTCACAATATCACAGATATATCAACAAGTAATCACCACAAGTAATCACATATAGTCCACAATATATCACATATATCACCACAAGTCACAATATATCACATATATCACATATATCACCACAAGTCACAATATATCACATATCACAAGTCACAATATCACATATAGTCACAATATATCACATATCACAAGTCACAATATCACATATCACATATAGTCCACAAGTAATCACCACAAGTATCATTCACCAAGTTGGCCACCCCGACTGATGTGATGAGTCATGAGGCACATCATTCGAAGCCGCCGATTGATTCTGCACAAAGGAGAAGAGATTGCATGTGTGAGATAAGATTTAAGGTAAAGCAAAGCACAAGCAATAAACATGGTAAGTAAAGAGCTCAAGGTAGAGAAGGCAAACTCACAGGAGTAGTTGCAGGAGGAGGTGGAGGAGGGAATAGCTCCGGTGGCAGAGGTTGACCCATCCTCTCGCCAAGACTTTGCATCCACTGAAACATCTGCTCCATCCTCTGCCGCTCGGCCTCATTCCTCTGCCGATCGGCCTCCATCCTCGCCGCCATCTCCTCCCGTAGCCTCTTCTCTTCTTCCAGCTGGGCCTACAATATTTCACCCCAATGTTACAATGCAAAGCAAAGGTATGTAAAAATTAATGAACGACGAATAAAACAGAAATAACCTGGAGTGCCTCCATCCGGGACTGTGCAGTGTCCGGCCGTGGGCGTATGGCCGGGCTTGAGCTCGTGCTCCTTGCTCGAATCTGGGAGAGTGGGAGTAGTGGCCGTGTCGAGTGTGCTGTCGCCAATCCAGTACCGCCCATGCTTCTTGCCTCCTCCCACCCTCATGGCGACTTCTCCATCAAGGTCCTGGGTGCTTGGATCGTACTCTGGCCCATGGACCGCCCTTGCCATCGATGTGTACTCACTGAGGCGGCTGTGGACGGTCGCATTCCTGTACACCGAGGGCGGGTCCTCCGGGTTGTAGTCGACGTCGGACGTCGCCTTGCCCTTGTGGGCCAAAGCCCATGCCTTGAACTGGGAGCAATGTTGACATCACTGTCATTAGGGGTGGATATCGAGCTGGCTCAGCTCGGCTCGGCTCGGCAAGGCTCGGTAACGAAACGGCTCGGCTCGGCTCGTTAAGGTAACGAGCTAAAAAGCAGGCTCAGCTCGGCTCGGTAGAAAGCTCGGGCTCGGCTCGTTAGGCTCGTTAATACAAGACACATATTTTGATTGCAATTATACAAACATATGAAAGAAACATAGCATATACAAACCACATAATAGCTGCATACATGCCAAATATATGACATGTGAACAGAACAGAAACTACTCCAAATATATCATATATGCCAAATATATGCATCTGATAATTACATGAAAGATTATCCAGGAAAGATTATTTTGAAGTACTCTAGTGCAAACCACATAATAGCTGCATACATGCCAAATATATGCCATAATTCCATTTTCCAGAACAGATTATATACAACATACAGAAACATATACAACATACAGCAAGTTTGTACAACATACAGCAAGTTTCCAAAACTACATACAACATATAGAATAGAGATACTTTACCGAATTGATGGATGGTATCACAAGATGGATATAATCAACATACAATCAACATACAAGATGGATGGTATCACAAAATTGGACAACATACAATCAACATCCAAGATACTTTACCGAGGCTGCAGGGGTCGGAGCTGCCGGTGGCCGTGGCCGTGGACAGGGGTTGGGCTTGGGGAGGAGGTTCACCGCTGGCGCTGGGGTCGATGCAGACGCAGAGGCGGAGCTAGAGCCGGACCCGGAGGCGGAGGACCTCCTCCCTCCGCGGTTCTTTGACTCCATGCTGCCATGCCGCTCCATGACTCCATGAGCTAGACGTCGACGACAGGCCTACAGTCGGTGACGGAGCGGTCGGGGCCGGTGGTCGGTGACGGCGATTTCTAGGGTTGAGACGGCGGGGATTTTCTCGGGTTGAGGGAGCGGGGGGTGGAGGTTGAGGCGAGGAGGAGGGGAGGGGCCGGCGCCGGCAGTCAGTGACGGAGCAGTCGGGGCCGGTGGTCGGTGACGGCGATTTCTAGGGTTGGGACGGCGGGGATTTTCTCGGGTTGAGGGAGCGGGGGGTGGAGGCTAAGGCGAGGAGGAGGGGAGGGGCCAGCGCCGGCGGTCGGTGACGGAGCGGTCGGCGCCGGCGGTCGGTGACGGCGATTTCTAGGGTTGGGACTTGGGACGGAGGGATTCTCGGGTGAGAGAGACGGAGGGGATTCTCGGGTGAAGACTGAGACGGATCGGACCGAGGCGAGGCGGAGTCAAGCACTACTCGGGTGAGCGAGATGGGCCGAGCGAGCGACCACAGAGATGGGCCGAGCCGAGCGCCAGCGTCCCTACTCCCAGTCTTCCGATCGAGCCGAACCGAGCCATCCGAGCGGCTCGCAAGCCAGCTCGGGCTTGGCTCGTTAAGAAATCGAGCTCAACCCCTGGCTCGGCTCGGCTCGTTATTTCCACGAGCCGAGCCTGATTCGAGCCAAGCCGAGCCGCGAGCCACAAGCTTTTTTTCCACCCCTAACTGTCATTGCCTAAATGTAATCGCTGAAGTAATTCTAAGTCCTTCACATTTTGAACCTCATCTCCAGCGTCCTCGTCAACAACCCTTTCATTGTCTACTTCCATTCCGATCGCTTCGGTTAAGTCTATCTCAAAACTCCCTTCTAGCCCCTCTTCTTGAAAGAACTCTCCGTCATATGTGTTTGGGTCAAAGTTGTAATCTTCATTGTTTGGGACAGGTAGTTTACCGTGTGGCGATACCTTGTACACAACATCCCAACCCTTAAGATGGTCGTCTTTTTGGCACGGGTATGAGAGATAATAAACTTGCGTGGCCTGTTGAGCCACAATATACACATCGTCTCCTGGTAAGACGGATGACTGTCGAATTTCGACTAGCCCAAGATTAGGGGTCCGTCTCGTTACTTCAGGATCAAACCAATGGCATTTGAATATGACAGGATTAAGAGGTTTGCAACCATGAAACGTGAGTTCGTATATTTCTTCAATTCTTCCATAATACTCGACCCCATCAAGGCCAGGCGTAAAAACTCCGGTATTTGTGGTTCTTCGATTGGGCCGACTCTGCTCATGTCTTGTTGTGTGAAAGCGATATCCATTCACGTCATAACCGGTAAATGAGCTTACTCTATAGGCACAGCCATCGGCAATCTGTCTCAACTCGGCACTCATAGACGCATCGGTTTGGCCCTGCAAGCTCAAGCAGGATAGTTCGTTATATTATTCGCCCGTACGAGCAACTTGTAATGTCAAACTAAGTACGAGCTAAATTGGACAATACCTTCTGTTTGAACCAAGAAATGAAATCGGGCATTCCATTTCCCGCACCCTGTCTAAGAGGGGTCTCAGCTTCCTGCGGGGTAGGTTCCCTTGATTCACGCCAGAATTGATGATGAAATTCCCTGCACCAACGAGAAACAAGGGGGTTGGATGCAGAATAGTGACTACTCGAGAACAAGTTTGTTGACAACTTACCGCATGTACGGCTCCACTTCGGAAAGGTTGTTCAACACATATAGCATGATAGTGCGCCACTCTTCATGTTTCAAGGTCTTGGGGGTCGCATCACTTGCACTTCCGAGTTGCCCTCGGAAAATGCTGAGGTTCGATTCATTTTCGCCAGCATTGTAACGAGGGGGTGGATTGTGCACGCTAGGAAGGTTGTCACCATAGTACGTTGTTGTGAAGTTTGACACCTCCTCCAAAATGTATGCCTCTGCAACGGAAGCCTCAATTTTGCATTTATTTTTACATTTAGTTCGATGAACCTTTAGACATCTCTCAATTGGATAGCACCAACGGCCCTGCACGGGCCCCCCATTCGTGCCTCATACGGGAGGTGCAAAATCAAATGCTGCATCGGATTGAAGAAGCCGGGTGGAAAGATCTTCTCCAACTTACAGAGCAACACAGGTGCCATTCTTTCCAAGTCTGCAATCACGGTCCGAGATATCTCCTTGGCACAAAGCTGACGGAAGAAATTGCTCAACTCTGCCAGCACTAGCCAGACATGCTCAGGGACATAGCCTCGAACCATCACCGGAAGAAGCCGCTCAAGCCATATGTGGTAGTCATGACTCTTGAGCCCATTGATTCGCATAGTAGATAAGTTCACTCCCCTCCTCAGATTCGCTGCATACCCATCAGGGAATATTAACGTTTGGAACCATTCTAGTACTTCCCTCCTTTGGGGCCTGGTCAAGACGAATTCGGCCTTAGGCTTTCTCCATGTCCTGCCGCCTCTAGGAGGCTTCATTTCTTGTTTTGGTCTATCGCATAACGTTGCCAGATCCACTCTAGCCTTAATGTTGTCCTTTGTCTTATCAGGAATGTCCATGATTGTTGCCCAAAGTGCCTCGGCGACATTCTTTTCAGTGTGCATTACATCAATGTTATGTGGAAGAAGAAGGTCATCAAAATAGGGGAGCCTCAACAAGCCCGACTTATGAGTCCATGCATGTTGCTCACCATATCCCACAAAACCACCTTCTTCTTGATTGACCTCGAGAGCATCTATCTGAGCACGAACCGCGGCACCGGTCATCATCTGCGGTGCAGGGTCTATAACTACGACACCTTTCGTAAAGTTCTTGATGTCTCGTCTGAATGCATGGTCAAGAGGGAGGAATTGTCGATGTTTGTCGAACGAAGAATACTTGCCACCCTTCAGCAACCAAATGAACTTCAGAGCTGCCTTGCATACTGGGCATGGGAACTTCCTGTGAACACACCAGCTGCAGAATATCCCATACGCCAGGAAGTCATGCAGGGAGTAGTAGTACCAAACATGCATTTTGAAGTTTCTCTTTGTAGCTCGGTCGTATGTCCATACCCCTTCCTCCCAAGCACGGACCAATTCATCAATCACAGGCTCCATGAACACACCCATATTATTCCCCGGGTGTTCAGGAATTATCAACGACAAGAATATGTTCTGTCGTTGGAAGAGGACGCCGGGGGGAAGATTGAGGGGGATAACGAACACGGGCCAACAAGTGTATGGGGCGGCCATCATTCCATAAGGATTGAACCCATCTGTTGCCAGCGCAACACGTACATTACGAGCCTCTAGAGCTTTCTCACGATGAATCACATCAAAGTGGGTCCATGCTTCACCATCGGATGGATGTACCAGCTTCTCAGGATTGTGTCGACGTCCATTTTTGTGCCATGTCATCTGTTTCGCGGTTTCCTCAGTCATGTATAGCCGTTGGATCCTCGGTATGAACGGAAGGTACCGTAGGATTTTCACGGGGATCGCAAGCTGCCTCTTCTGACCATCACCAGAGTCTACCTCCAGGAACCTAGAGGATCCACACTTTGCACAGTACTTTGCTTCCGCGTGTTCTTTCCTAAATAGGATGCACCCCTTCGGACAAGCATGTATCTGCTCATATGGCATCTTAAGTGCACGAAGGAGTTTCTTTGACTCGTACATGCTCTTTGGCAGAATGTGACCCTCCGGAAGCATGCTGCCAAAAACTGTCAACATAGCATCGAAGGCGTCTCGACTCACGCTAAACTAGGACTTCAAGGCCATTACGCATCCAATGCCATCCAGTTGAGAAACCTTCGTCTGGCCGTGAAGGGGTTTCTGTGCCGCAGACAACATGTCGTAATACGCCTTTGCGGTTGCCTCTGGCTCCTCCTCCCTACGTCCTTCAGCGAAGTGTGCTTCATGATAGTCATTTAACATGTCTCCTACCCCGCCATCAGCATCATAATCCTCGACGCGTGGTCTCACGACCTCCTCTCTCATACGATCGGATTCACCGTGGTAGATCCACCGGGTATAGTCTGCCGTAAATCCAAACTTGCAAAGATGTTTACCCATGACCTCCTTTGTTTGTTGACGCGTGTTTGCACATCTGCTGCAGGGACACCAAGTGGCACGCGCTCCTTTAACCTTGGCAAATGCTAGTTCCAAGAAAGCATCGGTCTTCTCAATCCATTCATCGGACAACGAACCCTGACTTGAGCGGCCCGTGTACATCCACTCACGGTCATCCATCCTCTAACATATCAGGGAGTAATATAAGAATCAAATGCATCTACACGATCTTTCTCCTATCTAATAGGTGAAGATAGGTCCTAATCCCACCCGAGGATGCGTAGATGAGGTTAGTTTCCATGCTCTACTCCTATCCGAGACAGAATTTCGGCAGCACCTCCCCGCTGTTCTCCAAATACACGTCCTGGCAGGGAGATTGTGTATCCGGAGAACAACAGGGAGATGCTGCCGAAACTCTGTCACGGATCGGAGTAGACCATGGAAACTAACCCCATCTATGCATCCTCGGGCTGTCCAAAAAATGTGGACAATTCGAAACAGATACGGTTATAGATATGCAAAGATCTGCATATTTTCAACCGTATCTCTTTCGAACGGGAGATGCCTAACTAGGTTACGCCTAACCAGAGAATAAACTGGGCCGACCAATCAGAGAATGGCATTCAACAAAGTGAAGGTACCATGGTCAATTATTTGTACAGGTATGCTTTTGTTGAACTAATGTCAATCTGAATACCTTTGGATGCCTTTCATGGACAATATATGCTGCGACACTACCACAATGTTCGGGTTAGAGAATATAGAAGAGTATGCGCACTCATATATTTAGTATAGTGTATATCCATGCTTCACCTAGCCAATGTGAGCATGACAGCTCACTACTACCAAGCTCTAGGCTAATAGGGGATCGACAACAGTAAGGAGCAATAGAGAGGAGAGAAGGGGACAAGGGAGTATAAAAAGAGGGGACAATGGCTAGCACATGGCATAAATAAATTGCTAATGGCAGTAACAATTAGATAAATTAGACCTAAGCTCATGATTAAATCCACAACATACAAGGGAAGGACAACCACACCACAGTAAATACAAGGAGGATGGATAACATACAGAGAATAAAATTGCTAGAACTTCGACGACTAACTAGTAGCAATACATAATGTCGATCACCAGTAAATCATCCCCTAACTACCAGGAACATGCAAGGTAGTCCACAAGTAATTCGAGCAACAAAGGGCACATGGTAAGCATAAATTACTAGAACAATAAACACTCAATCCCAGACTTAAGCACATTAATCCATGGACTAAAATGAGGGAGAGTCATGCTGAGATCTTAAGGAGCACATATAGCATATACAAGAAAGGGAACATGAGACAGAGAATATTTTCAGACTTAGTTCGGGCGGCGGGCGGCCGCGGGGGCGGGGGCGGGGCAGTCGGGGGAGGCGTCGGGCGGCGGGCGGCCGCGGGGGAGGCGTCGGGCGGGGGAGGCGTCGGGCGGCCGCGGGGGCAGTCGGGGGAGCCGTCGGGCGGCCGCGGCAGTCGAACCAGGCGGGCGCGGTGGCGGGCGTGCGGGGGCGGGGCGGCGGCGGGCGTGCGGGGTGCGCGGGGGCGGGGCGGGGCGACAGCGGGCGTGCAGGGCGTGCGGGCGCGGGGGCGTGTTGTTGCGTGTGTGAGCGCGGCCGCGGGGAAATTAACGTTTTGTTTGTAATGTTTGCCGAGTGCCCCCGATCGGGCACTCGGCAAAGCCCTCCTCTTTGCCGAGTGCCGCCGATCGGGCACTCAGCAAAGCTCCTCCTTTGCCGAGTGTCGCCCACAAAGCACTCGGCACAGCTCCTCCTTTGCCGAGTGTCGCCCACAAGGCACTCGGCAAAGCTTTTTTTTTTAATAAAACTTCCTTTCGTCTCTTTCTTTTCCATAACGTGTTTTACAAATTTGTTCGAATGTACTTTGAAAATGCCTTGTCAAATTCACTCAACAATGCATATTCGATGCTTCTACGAATATTAGACCATTATTTCATGCAGTTATAGCTCAAATTCAATTTATATCAATTAAAATTCTATAATTGCAATTTAAAAAATAAAATTATCAAACGGATCCGAGAAATTACCCAAATTTAACATGAAACAATCTCTGTTGTCTATTGCCTATACAAAAAGTTTTGTAGTCAAACCACAATTCGACTGTCACTTTGACTCCAAATCTTACCGGATCCTTCTCAACTCTACGCTTCTTCTTCAGAAATGCTTCGGTTTGTAAGCATCGTACGTGACAACTTATGCGAAATCTTCTCAATTGTTTACCACAGCCTCCACGTATGATATCATGACATCTTGACAAATCTCATGATTTTCAGACTTCGTTTGCTTTTTTTAAAATTTAAAAACCATTCAGCCACACGTTCGTGGTCGTGTTTCCTGAACAAAATGTTCGAAATTCCTTTTCATTTCATAGGTAAGGCCTCAAACCAGGATGAATAACATGAATATCATTTTTCTACTCATTTTTTCCTATTATTTGAATCACCTGCAGTTCAAATTTGACTTGATTCACAAAATTGCTTGAAATGCAATTAATTAATTAAATATAGCAAACAAATACAAAAATATACCTAATTTTAACATGGAGTACCATATGTTGTATGTGGAGAGTAGAAAAAGTTTGAAGGGTAGGAAAGGAAAATGTTTTATTTCTTTGCCGAGTGCCGCAAGCAAAACACTCGGCAAAGAGCTTTTTGCCGAGTGTCAGCTCCAGACACTCGGCAAAGTTCTAACGGCGGCAGCTGACATCTAACGGACGGCGGTTGGTGCCGAGTGTTTTATTGTTGCCGAGTGTTTTCTTGTTAGCACTCGGCAAAGAGCTTCTTTTGCCGAGTGTCTAATACGCAGCACTCGGCAAAGAAATTGTTGCCGAGTGTTTTATTTTCGCCGAGTGTCCCAGTGAAGGCACTCGGCAAAGAGGTTGTTTACGGAGTGCCCGATAGATTGCACTCGGCAAAATTCCAGACACTCGGCATATAGCAGCTTTCCGGTAGTGTCTGGTGATGATCATAGCCTTGCGTTACCTGCTTGCCAGAGATGAACGATGATTGCCATTTTGTGATCCGTAACCTCTAGATATTGCGGACCCATTAAGTAGATTGGCACTCTGTTGCTTTCATTAGGATGCTATGTAAGTCTCACGGAAGTTTGAGAGTCTGTTTGATCAATCCCATCCCATCTCCATGACTATGGAATGATCCTTAGACTTCTAGTTAATTTAGCGCCTGTCTACTAAATCCCAGTGAACCAAACCTGGAACTTTAGTGTAGTTTAGATAGCTTACTATATATGTATGCCATTTGGTTTCCAAGGCAGTGAAGCAATGAAACCTCTTCGTTCCGCTTCTTTTCTGAAGGAAAGCAGCCTCCTGATCTTACCGCCATTCACCAGCACGCCTTGGTAGTTTGCCGTCATGCTGGCCTGCGCAGCCGCCTGTTGGCTCCGGCGCGGTGGCTATGTGTCGGTGGATGCGGTGCAAGGCGTCGTATTCGGAGCCGGCAAGGGTGACCGGCGGCAGCCGTTTCATGGCTGGGGCCAAAGTAGGCGGCGAGACAAAAGGGGAGGGGTGACCGAACGATTTTAATTATCAAATTTAAATTCAAATATTGAATTTTGCAGATTTTTGGATGGTTACCGTTCGGTTTGATGGTTCCTGGCTGATTACGGCCCGAAATTACTATTCTTAATTCAGATTCAAAATTTAAATTTAAAATTGAGAACTTTTCGAACCGGTATTTTTTACCGATCCAAATCGGTATGGCCGGTAACCGACCCATTACCACCGATATTTTCATCCTTGTATTAATTATGTACGTACGCGGAAATGGAATAGCCCCTCGTGTTAATCAAGGTTATCAGTTGGAATTTTTCTTTTTGGTCACTTAGGAATTGCTAAGTTGGCATTTGGTTAAAGGCATCCCCTCGCTCATACCATACTAGTATTTTTTTAGATGTATCATACTAGTACTTGGATCCAAGGAAGGTTTGATATACAATATGAATGCTCAAGGCACCAATCTAATCTGTGCTCGGTGGGAATATGGCCATGATCTTCTCAGCTTTTAAAAAGCCATTTTTCGGTTTTTCTACAGTAACTAGTTTTTAAACGGAGTATCTTTTTAAGATAGAGTCTGCTGGTTAATTGTAGTACATGTTTTACCGACTTCATTCATATCGGCAAGAACCGTACGTTAGTTTCTGTTAGTCTGTAATCTCTTACACAAACAGTTCAAAAACTACAAACCGCAACCAAAAACTAAAAACCGTAGCAAAAAAGAATAAACCCTAGAACGCGTTGGTGATCGACCTTCGCGCTGGCACCATCTTTACCATCACCATGCTCTCCCTCAGTAACGCGGCCAACCGATGCTGTCAACTTCACAGTCCAACGTTTCCCTCGAGTCCTTTTCAGTGATATTCATCCAGAACATCCCGGAGGAGTTTACAAATCTTCTACGTCCAGCAAACCATGAAACAACAACAGTGCCTGCTTCTCGTCGATTAGATTTTAATGAAGACGTGAATGAATCAAGATCCAAGGGTAACACTAAAGTATTTTGCAACTGGATGAAAGCAACAAGATAATATAAACTACTCCCACCGTTCCTTAAGTTTTTACTTGAGTCCTAGAATCATTTCCATCAAACTTTCTAAAGTAGTTGGTTTCAAAAATATTTAGATTGACTATATAAAAATTATATTATTAGATTTATCATTAAAAATATTTTTATAATATTATAATTTTATTAATACATCTTAATGTAAAGTTCTAGAAATAGCGGTTATAGTCGTATCTCGGAGATCTAAAAAAAATAAAAAAAAAACGTCAAGTAAAAAAGAACAGAGGGAGTGATAATTTGAACTACATTGGTTTTCTCCATATTGATCAGGCATGTGAAAGAGGAGCATCAAGGCAAGCAAAATTCACCAACACTTAACAATGCATGGGGTCGAGTTGCACCCCCAAAATAAATTCAGTATATGTCTCCTTAATACACAAAGTATACTAGCATACTCCTAGCAACTCATATCCCATTAGACCCAACTGGCAACAAGTCTAGTGGAGCCCAAGTGCCCAAGCCCATCAGCACAAGACACAGCACCATCCTCACTTCCGATCAGCCAGAGCCACCCAAATTGGCAATTCCCCAATCCCTCAGGCTTCTGTTCTGTGCTCCCCGAACTCAGGCACGCAGCAAGCTCACGCTCAGCTCATCACCGCCACTGCGCTCCTCGAAGGCCGTTGACCACCAGCTCCCTCGCGCGGTGGTTCCTGCCTACTAGGCTCAGCTCCACGCCTCCACCCTCTCATCCTCAGGCCTCAGCGCATGCCGCATCATGCTAGGGCCTAGGGTTTTCCCCCATCCTGAATCATTGTAAGCCGCCATGATTTTTCTACTCTCTAGGTGTTTTCCTTCTAGTTCAGCTTACGGGAGTCACAATCCGTGAGGAGGCAGGGTGCCAGGATGGACTGGCGATGGTGTAGCTGACGGGTGTGGTAGTGTACTAGTGTTGTTTGACCATGATAGGCCTGCTTTGTGTGCCCAATACGAGCATGAGTTTGTAAGTTCTCGTTAGTGATCTAGTTAGTACTTAGAAGCATAAGTTTAAGTTAGAAGCAAATTTTGTGGGGGGCTTTTTGCCTTTTGGGAGAGATTGAGTCGGGACATGCCTCCACCCCGTGTTCTAAAATTCAAGTTTTGTTTCTGTTTCATTTTTCGCTTTCGAAAATTTTGTGATCTTGAAGTAGGAACCTATCAAATTATTAGAGTAGTGTTGGAAACAGGAAGATTTTGTAGGAACTAAGAAAATTATTTTAGTAATGCTGGAAACACGGTGCCCACAATCACCTAATGCAGATCAGATTATGCTAGCTTCTTGCATAGTTTCTTGTTGTGTACATGAATTTAGCACTACAGTGTGGGTGCATCCCTCAATTTTAGAGAATGTGTATTATGCACTATGGAGCTAAAACTTATTCTGATTATATCTAATATATCACCACAGCAGCACTTGTTCTTATGTTCTACTTATTGTTCAATCTAGCTAGTCACCACTGAGAAATTTCATTTATAAATGTAGGTTTGTAGAGCACTAAAATATGAAGAAGAATAAAGATCTAGCCTCTTTATGGAGTGCTCATTCTGCTCAAGCTGAAAACACACAGAAAGATCTCTTCTTCTTTAACACTATGCTCAAATAGAGAAAGCAACACAAAGAGTATTTTGCCTTGAATTGTTGAGGCTCAAACAAGCATTGACAGTGAGGAGCCTAAGAAGACAATTTATGATGTTGATCTTGTTATTCTGTAAATGAGCAAGTTGCAATGAGAAGAGGATATATTGCAAAAGGGCCATGTCAACCAAAGACACATGATTTTCCACAAAGACAATTTGGAGTTATGTGTTGCTTCCATGATGTTTGGTTTTGACAAGTATCATTGTTTTGAGTACAATGTGAAAAAGGATGTTGCTTATTGCTTTGTTTATTAATTGTTTGTTTGTTATTTGTTCAAGGATAAAACTACTTATGTTGGGGGTAATGCTTTTGTGAATGGGGGGTTTAGGCATTGAAACAAACCTAGTGGGTTTGACAAGCATGTTGGTGGTATTAGGGGTACCCATGTTGGACCCTGGAGCAATGACTCTGGATTCTCTGTGTAAATCACACTAGTCCAGGATCAAGTAGTGTACACAGTGGTAACAGAGATATGTATTAAGCATAATGACAAACTTTATTAAATAAAACAGTATGACATTATAGCCAAAGTTTACATCATCACTGCTCATTGGCAAAATAATAAAGAAAACAATAGCAGAAATAAGTAAATAAACAGGGAAAATCAAAGAGCCTACCTACAGGCAGATGACAGTAAGACGTGGCCTACTTATCCTGATCCTCACCGTAGTCGAAGCGGTCCTCCTTTGAGTAGAAATAGCAAGGGTGAGTACAAAGTTGTACTTTACAAGTTACACAAAAAATGCAATAATGATGCAAGGTTAACAAGTGAAGGCATATATGGTTATTTGAGCGTAAAGTAACATTTAAAGAAACACATTAGTTAAATATGAAACTACTGAATTTAGTACAGTAAATAAAAATAGTAATTTAAGTAAATTAATACCATTAGTGTAGGCACTGACTTAACACTAACCTAACCATAGGTATCCCACCCAGACCATCTTTCCCTAAAAAGATTCCACAATTCCATCCAAAACCATTTTATGAAAAATAAAGTTTAATATGTGAAAAACTTTACTCAGCATATGCCCATGACCGTGAACACGTCTATCTAGGATAGTTTATACACTATGCAGTGGTGGTACAACTTTACCCGTAAGATGTGATTAACTCATGTTGTTGTTCACTACATGCTTTCGTAGATGTGCGACTGAGTAATCATAACAAGGTCTTTACAAAGCAAACCGTCAACCTAGCCATGCCTTCACTAAGATTTCACTCCAATAAGGAATCCTCCTGATCGGGACTCCTCTTGTACCATGTGAGACTTGTCATGGCCTACGCCACGCTCACATTTAACATGTAGCGAGACTCAGGTTGAGATCCACTAATTAGCTAGCAAGAATTATCCCATACCAGCCTTGTGGCAATACGATAGGGCTTTGTAGCAGTAGCTCATAGACCAGTCCTTAATTGACTTAGGCACTTCACAGATACCCCTCGTGCCTAGCATCCATGTTAAGCCACTGAGCAACAACGTATGATAGCAAGCACCCACCACCTAACTATTTTCCTAAATCTAAACCAAATTTCATATTTTATTTTGAAATATTATATAGACTTTCTTAACTCACCGAAGTCAAGAATATATTTTAAAAACTCATCATTTTATGTGAAAAATATTATCCCAAATCTAGAATTATCTCTACGCATGTCTAAGCAGTTCTACAAAATGTTATAGCTAATAGTAGTGTCCTAGCTAGAGTTTTATTCTAAAGTGACAAGGTATCTGAGAATCAATATCAACGGAGGTATTAACAAGTAGACAATAACTAAGTTTAAAACTGAATTGAATTACGTTCAACAAAAATATGCATGCAGAATAATTTAAAATAACATAATTTTATTTGCAAACTAGGATCAACATAATCAAGGTGTGTAACTTACCTTGCTCTGCTAATTGGTGTGAATTGTCGTAGAAGAATTTCACGGAATCGTCCTAGTCTACACGTGAAAATAACTTACCAAATTCAAATAAACACTAAAAATTTGTCAACATTCTAAATTTGAATAGATCATGATTTTACATGAATTTAAAAATTTGAATGGGTTCAATCCGAGTTAGGATGAAGGAAAACAGGCTCCTGGAAGTTTGAAGTCACAAGAAATTGATTGAAAGGAATTTCTAGAATTATTTTTCTAAAGAAAAACTGAATTATGATGTAAGTAATGAATTTTCATTTTTGGCCGAATTAATTTTCTACAGGAAAATCGGATTTATCAAGTCACGCTGACGTCAGCCGTTGATTTGAATTTTTGGGCGTGAGACTGATGTGTCAGCCTAGTCTATGTGGACTGGGTCCACGGACCATGGACCATGCGTGTTGGCCGGGCGGCTTGCCATGTCAGCTTGGGCGTTGACGTGGCCCATCGGCCGACAGTGGCTTAGTGGTGAGTGCTAAGGTGCGCAAAAGAAAGAGGGGGAAGATGCTACTTTGCGCGGGGGTCGTGTCGGACCCAGATATTTTACCATCCGGAATCCTCTGTGATTCCACCACACTATTTTCTAGATCAGTAGATAGTGCTCACAGATACAGTACTGAATATTAAAATTCATATTATACGGAAGCGAAAATATATTAGTAGACTTACTCATGAGCCGCTTAGGCCGAAAACAATAAAATGCAACAGCGGAAACGAAGCACATAGGTGGGACCCTCAGGACATGCCCACAGGCAGCCGACTGGGGGTTCGCGACCTAGTTGTTGATCTCTTCATCTTCTTCACTATCATGACCTGGTGCATTGCTGTAGCATAGCGATCTGACTCTTGATTCTGGGTTAATTATGCGAGCAAGGGTGAGCACAAACCACTGTGCTCTGCGAGCCAATACACAGGATGCAAATAGATAGCATGCAAGGCTTATCAAGGAAAAGTTCGGGTTATTTTATTTGCCATAAATTATTTTTGAAATATGATACATAGAAATTCCCTCAGACCGTTTGAACTAAAACATAATATGTTAAAGAACGCAATAATAATAGCGATCCAGATTCCATCCACCGTTACTTGGCTTCTGCACCACATGCTAACTTTTCAGTGTTATAACCGCTTACATTAACACTGGGGCGACACTCAGGACAACACAAATTAGGGCTTTCCACTGCCCTCCACTTTTTCAATTCCACCCACAAAGTTTTTAAAATAGAGCTATATCTGGTTAAGTTCCCATGTCCGCCCATGACCGTGGGCACGGCTATTCGAATAGTTTTGACTCTGCAGAGTTTGTACACTTTCACTACAAGAGAAAATCTGCTCGTTGCCCCACATGATTCCTTAGTCACGTGGTTGAGTAGACCATCACAGCGACTTTTCAAAGTATCTAGCCCCTTTTGTCATTTCACCCTATGGGCTGTTCCCACTTGCGGTGGGTCCCATACGTTGCACGGGATGTAACCACGTCTACTAGCGCACTCAGGCTCCACTCCCCACAACGCTAGCACGGCTGGAAACTTCACCCTCCACTCGGTGTCCCTTTAGGCCTCCACTTACCCTTGCATATCCACTCCTTTCCACTACCGGTGAGATGAGCCCGGGGGTTTCGATAAATTTACTTAGCCAAGTTGCACTTTGCATATTTGTGGTTGTACTATTTTACATAGGAGGTCATAATAAGATTCAGTCCTCAGTGGTATCTAGGTGGTTCTACCGCTACCCATTTTATGCTTCCACTGCACCACACCCCCCGAACCATCCGCCCAGATAGTAAAGCAATTTGAGATTTTTGGGGGCATAAAATAATCACATCAAATATATACCAGTGATTTCCACCATGACTACCCAAATTAGTTTCTCATGACTACAAGTGATGCTTGGGGCATTTTGGTGCCCCCGATTATCTATGCAATACTAAGCAGTAGCGTATAATTAAGGACTTATTTTTTAAAGTTTTATCTTTATAATTTTTGCTAGGGTGACAAGGCTCAAATACTCAAATATTCCAACAGAGTGTAATATTAACAAGCTAATTAATGGGCATGTAACTAGAAATCATAAAGCAACATAATTTGCATATGAAATAATAGCATGCAATTTGATAATTTAAAACAGAAATAATTTGCAGAAAATGTAGGTTCAACATGATCAAAGTATTGACTCGCCTTGCGTGGTTTACAGCGGTCTTGAGCTCACACAATGTTTTCTCTTGAGCTTCTGGTCTTTCTCTTCACTTTACTCTTTATCACGTTTGATCCATTGAATCTTCATGACTTCTAATTTCTAATTACGTGCTAAGCAACTGAATCCAAATAAATGCAGATAACTCAAAAAGTCCAAATAAATCCAATTGAACTTGATTAATTTTTATTATGATTAAATAGGTGATTTGAGACAAGGTTAATTGGACGCGGAGTATTGTCGGTGTCATAGTGGTTGGAGTGAAGTGGGGAATGGCAGGGAAACTTGCCAAAATGGAGATCAAAGGACGGGTCATGGTAAAGGTATATTCATGAGATTATTTTGTTTAGTGCTCGGAGATAACTAGGTATAGCTGATGGTAGAATACGATGACTCGATCTTTTTTATTAATATCTTATTTTATTATTTTTGTATTTATTAAGGAAGTTCCATGAGTTAGGTTAGACCTATGATTCAGTGTATGGGTTTAGCTGAGCGTTGTTTTTGTCGAGCGCTAATCTTCAGGGCATATGTTATATATGCGATGTACAAAATTTTTAGCTTACCGAATTAATTTTAGGGTCCGGTTTTATAGCATTTTGTGGTACAACATTTTATGCACCCATAGATATTACTAGCCATAGTTTAATTTGAATTAGGATCTATTTATACGGGTCCTAGCTTGTTGTATACATTTACGCTCAACAATATTATTTATTAAATCCAATGCTAAGATTTAATTAATGGCACCATTATTATTTTGTCTATACTTTAGTTATTATGAGGCTTAGCTTAAATCTAAATTTAATTTAAATTTAGTTATCTGGGCAAAGCTTGTTGTACCGGGTCATATTTTAATATTGCTACTCAATTAAATCTATTACTGGATTTATTTAATGGCGCCATGTTAAATGTTGGGCATACCTCTTAATTGTAATTAGGGTAATCTTTATTAAGTTTCGACATTTCACCAAAGTTGTTTTTCTTTATTAATGCCTTTAATTAATAATTAGACTTAGAATAAATACTAAAGGCACATTAATGATAACTAATCCAAATTTAAATCCTACATAATCTCTTTTCTCCTAATTAAATTTTATTAGCTTCTCTAAATTATTCTCTAATTTTCCTTGATTTTTCTTGCTTGATATGGATTACAAAAATTAAAACAAGGGGTGAGGGGTCTTGCCGGCAGCGAGCAGTGGCCGGAGGAGCGTTGGCGACTACCAAAATGGGTTGCGCAAGGGGTGAGGAACCTTGGGGTGGCAGCGCATGGGCCGAAGTGGCGGCGAGGCGGGTGGGCAGCAACTCGAAGCGGCCGGCGATGAGGTGGGCTCGGGGCGGCGGCGCTGGCGTGGAGGAAGGGAGAAATTGGTGTGCGCATGAGCAGGAAGGAGTGGAGGGGAAGCCTACCGACAAGTTGGTGGAGCAGGACGGGAACCGAGGCTTGCCGCGCGGCGATGACCTACGGTGGTGCAGGCGGGCTCACGGTGCTGGCGAGCTGGGGTGACGGTGAGCTGCAGTGATGCTTGGGGAAGACTCGTGGCGCCTTGGTGATGCTCCCGAAGGAAGCAATCGAGCCGGGGTTCATCAAGGAGGGAGCGGTGCCTACAGTAGTGGTTTCGGCCAAGGTTGGGGAAGATGGTTGTCCCGGCGGCGTTAGAGGTGCAAGAAATGCAATTGCTTTGTGTGGGAAGTAAGGTGGAGCAGGGCGGTGCGGTTGGGGCTTCGGATGAAGGTTTTATAGCCAGAAAAGGAGCGGGCGTCGTGCGCAGTGCAGAGCTAAGCTCGGCGGCGGCATGGCTCCAGTCCGGGAGAGGCGACGGGCGGGCGAGCGTGACGCGAGCGGACCCAGGGCGACGTGATGGTGACGTGGGAGCGCAGGCGGGGACGGTGGGTAGGCGCGGTGGGGGCAGGCGCAACTGACGCAGGGGCAACGGGCGAGACACGAGCGATGTGCATGCACAGTAGAAGCAGGGCCGGGGCCAGGCATGGTGACGCGGAGCAGGGCAAGGTGCAGTCGGGCGCAGGTCAGAGCAGGGCATGGCGCGAGGACGGTTGAGCGCAGGCGCGAGGCGACGGTCGCTACGGTGCTACCGTTAGAGCGAAGAGGGAACAGGGGAGAAAGAACTGAAGGGAGAAAAGAAGAAGGGACAGAAAGAAATGTAGGCCTGCATGCAGGGAGAGGGAGAAAGGAGCTGGTTGGGGCCCACTCGGCATAGAGAGTAAGGGAGGGGAAATGCTAGCATTCCAAATTTTAACTTTTAATTACTTGAGCTTGGTGTCCAAAACCCCTTTTCTTGAGTTTTAGCTCTAATGTTAAAACTAGTCTTGAATTTAGTTGTATAGTTTATTTATGTGTGTGTGTGTGTGTGTGTATATATATATATATATATATATTTGAGTTGTACTTTTAATTCAGCTATTTCCCTTTAACTAATTTATAAACCATGTTTTGATTCAGTGAATAATTGTTTGAATTACTTTCTCAGGGTTTGAACTCACCTATTTTATTTTAATTTTTAGATCATACTGCCTCTTCCTTTTGTATGATGGTTGAGCTATATCTAGAATGAATTCTTGGTCTTAATTATTATTATTATCTGTTTCTGATCTTTAAATGCAACTTTAATTTAGTGAATCACGGTGAATTTTAGGTTGTCAGGGTTAAACACCATTTACATTATTTGTATTTATTTATTTTTAGGATTGCTATTTTGTGCTCGATAATTATTTCCAGTGATTACTTGCTCAGAGCAAAACTCAGGAAAACCCAAATAAGATTTTGGCAAAAATTTCAAATGCCAGTAAGATGTAAATAAAAATTTTAAATCCTTCCCAAATTTTCAAACATTCAAAAATTAGGGTGTTACAGTTCGGAGGTGCATGGAGGCGACCGACGGTGGAGAGAGGCGGTGGCTTGCGGACTCTGGTGACGACGATGCTCCAGCGATCCTTCTTGACGGGCGAGGTGGCAGTGAGTGATCGTGGGGGCGCGGTGAAGCTTCCCAACTCATCGGTGATGCTTGGAGGGGTGGCCAGAGTTCGAGGAAGAGGGAGACAGCGTGGGGGAAGCTTGGGGCGCGGAAGCGGAGAAGAGAGGCAGGGAGGGGCGGTGTGGCGGAGGGCGATTCCAGGGGTCGGCTTTTATAGGCCGAGGTAGGGGAAGGCCTGTGGGATTTCTCATCGAAAAAATGGGGTGGCGACGGGAGGTAGTTGCGAATAGGATAGGGACGGGGGTGGCGCGAGATAAGGAGGAGCCGGCATGGAGAAGGCATGAGGTGGGTACGGGGGCGCGAAACGAGGAAGAGGTGGGGTGACTGGGCGCAAGAAGGGTGGCGGTGGTTGCAGCGCCAGCGAGGAGAGAGAAGAGGGGCGGCGATGGGAGGTAGAAGACGGGGGTAGGGGGAGAGGGCCCACCTACCAAAGAGACGGGGGAGGTTTGTTAGGTTTTTTGGGCTTCGGGCCTATCCTATGTCGGTGTGAAAATCTGGGCCCAGGTGATGCTTGAGCTCAAAAAATTGAGTCAAGTCAGGCAGAGCTGTCCAACAGATCTACTATAAATACATAAGTCAATTATAAAATATCATATATATATATATATACACATATGTGCCTTAACAGTTAGACTAGAGTCTGCCCATCAAAGGTTGGCGATGCTGTTGGCCGGTCCATGATCCGTTATCGCACGACTGTGTTAAGTGTTAGGGCATATCTATCACATCGTGTTAAACAGAAGTCATAGGAAAGATAATTTTTGAGCACCGATGCTAATTGATGGAGTGAGAGCTACAGTGTAACATCCCAAAAATTAGCTTCTTTAAAAATTTAATTTTAATTTAATTATTTTAAAGTGTTTGGATTTTAGTTGGATTATTTGTGAAGTACTGGAAGAAATCTCAAAATTCCAATTTTTGATCTTCCGCTAAAATTCCGAATTCCAAATTCAAATTCCGAAAATTCAAAATCAAATCTCTAAAAATCTCAAATCTCTAGAAAAATATCTGTTTTATTTTCCTGGTCCCAACCTATTTTTTCCCTTTCTTCTTGGCCTATTCTTTTCTGTCATTTCTTTCTTTCTCTCTCCTCTCGGTTAGCTACAGTGCGCATGCATAGTATTCATCCGTCTTACACCTCCAGCGAGTTTTCGAACTGAGCACAGCACAACAACAACCTTCACTCTTTCTCCCGTATCTTTCCACCCAAGCGTCTGAATTCAAACCCGTTTAAAGCGTTTTGATCCTAGCAACACCGCGCATTCATCGCCGAAGTCAATGCATCTGTTACCACCATTCATTGGTGCTTTTGCTGCCATTTCATTTCTCAGTTTTCTAAAAACTGAAACCTTCGCTGAAATTACTCGCGTTCCCGGCGATTTGAATCATGAGAGAGGCTATAATTGGCACACCAACACCTCTTCTACCCCTTTTCATTCCCGCAGAATCTCAAAACCTTTGGATCTCTAGCGACGAAGAATTTCTTCTTTTCCCAAACGTCGGCCATCACAGTCGATTTGGACATTCATCATTCCGGTGAAGTTTTTCAACTTTTGCTCACGTCATCTCCTATCTTAGCATCCAAGCAACTCATCCACTATTTTTATTAAAATTTTCATGCAGCCAATCACCGGGAATTGAACGTTTCGCGGAATCGGTCGTTCTTGACTTCTAACGTCAATTCGTCGTCCTCGGTGAACGCTTTCTCAATTCCTTGTGCCGATAGCATCACCTCCATCTCCTCAACGTAACTCATACTTAGCCCGCTCAATGGTTGGCCGAGGAGCTCCACCACCATGCGCCACCTCCATGCTGGACGTCATCACTGTTGTGGGCCATCTTCGGCCACTCTCGAGCCAAACCAACTTCGCCATCGTATTCACCATGTCTCTGGCCACCTTATGCTCACTCCACTTTCCCCAGAACATCTCCGGTTTACCAGAGCCCCGTGTGGCCGCCGCCGTGCGCCCCGACCGCTGCCGCCGTCACCATGCGCCTCGACCACTGCCACCGCCGCCTCACTCCGTCTTTGGCGCTACCACCACCACCGTTGGGTAGAGGACCTCTCTGGGGTTCCATTTTAGTGGTTCCCGCGCCGCCCCTCTCCTCCCTCGCCAGCGCCTCCATCCACCATGGCCACCACCTCCATGCTCTGCTTCGTGTGTTCTTGAACAGCGAAGAGTTCTCTCTTAGCTTTTCATTTATGTGTGTTGGTTCTTTGTCACAAAAGAGTATTTTCTCACTTGGTCAGCAGAGGCAAGCAAATGCATCACCTGTGAGGTCCTGTGTTCGAATCTTGAGCAATGGAAGTTTTTTCCTATTAGCTCTTGGCCAATCTAGTCAATGACAAGCGGGACCCACTTGTTATATATTATTAAAAAAATCTCTACTCAATGACAGTAGAGCCCCACACGTCATTCTCTCAAATAATTCTAAAATTTCAGCAAAATAAGATGCCAAGGAATATTCCCTCAGTTTTGCATTTTCTGGAATTTCCAATACATTCGACCTTCTTCGTTGTCCGAATTCCGAATTCAATGGAAAATTTCCTCCCTCGATTTTCCAATTATTTTCTTCCTTGAGTCAATGACAAGCAGGCCCCACATGTCATACACTCAAATATATCAAAAAATCGGCCAAAAATAAGATTCCAGAGAATATTCTCTTGGTTTTCAATTTTCTGTAATTTCCAGTCCATTCGATATTCCAGATGTTTGTTCTCCCTCATATGAACTCCGAATCCGTTGATGCTTTCTTTTAAATTCATCTAAAATCTTAAACTTTCTTCTAGTATATATTTTGTATTTTTGTAATTTTATTTGTATTTGTTGTTTCGCGCGTAGAACCCGACGTCGCCGAAGAATATTCTGATCCGCAGCAAGAAGGTCCAGACAACTTGCAAGAAAGCAAGCCTCCTTCGATCATCTTGAACCTATGTTTACCAAAATCATTTTATTATTTTAAATTTAAATGCATTACTATGTTAAAATACAATGATAATTTTTGTTTTAAGGATAATACTTAAACCGATAATTGTTATGCCCTCATTTGACATTGATAACCATGTACCTTTTCACCCTAGGTTTCTCTTGTCTCAGTATTGAGATTATTATGAAATTTGTTAATTTAAGAATGGTAGTAATTGTTTAGACAAGCTAGTCGGTCAATTTAACCCTTCGGGTGGAAAATTGATTTGTATGGTTTAATTTTTTTATTCAAATAATTTACTGGCAATAAGTATTGCTATTGTTTTTAAACTAAAATAAAATGGTGAAAATTGTTTTAGACTTGGGCGGATGGTAAGATTTGATTGGTGCGGATTTGGTACGAGAACTTGTATTGTGAATGTTCCTCCCTAGTCAATTAAGGACCGATGTTTGTGATTGTCCAAACTGAGCACTACCGTACAACCACAAGTCTATATGGGTATGACCTAACTGATTAAATTGCAAAGGTTTAGTTCAGATATCACCAGTAGTAAGTGGGTGCTAGGGTGTACTGGTTTACTCACAGTGAGGCATAGGGATTTGCTGTACTCATACAGCGCAAGAGGAGGCTTCTGACTGTGGTGGATTTAACCCTTCAGCGGTGAAACCTTAGCGGGTGGTGTCTAGCTAGATTGGAGTGAGGTAAAGACTTTATGATAAATTATCTGTGTCTCATACCTAAGGAAGCATGTTGACTATTAAGATGACTTATCTCTTATGGGTAAAGTTGTATAACCTCTGCAGAGTGTAAAAACTATTCGAATAACCATGCCCACAGTCAAGGGCGGGTAAGGTGCGCTTTCATATGGTAGATCTTTGGTTTGGTTTTAAAGTAAAAGTTTTGGAAACTCGAGTGTGGATGGAACTCTCGGGAGTGTGTCCTGGCGGATGGAGCCAGTGCGGGCGGATGGAACTCGTAGTCTTGAACCTTGGCGGTTAGAGCCGGTCAACTAGTGTTGGTGGATGGAACCTCCACTAGAAAATTCTTGATAATTTTTGTTAAAGCAATTATTTTATTAAATTAATGCATTCGAAAATATTTAATGATATTTGAAATAAAATATTGTTTTGTGCAAAAGAATCATATTATCCTTCATTTTTTAAGCCCTGCATCTACTGCATTCTTTCCAAGACTTGTGGAGTACTTATGTACTCACATTCTACACTCAAAACAAATCTCAGAGAATTATGAAGCTCAAGAAGAAGATTACGACTACTTCGCGTGTGGATACGACGAAGGCCTTCCGGAGTATTAGGCTGCTCTTCCCCAGTCAATTGCCTGTGGCGTATTGATGGGTCTTTGTCATAATTTCTTTGTGCTTCCGCTGTGTTTTGTGAGTTTGAGAGGTATTGAAATCTCAGTTGTTATAAAGAGGTCATATGGTCTATACTTTCTATTATTATAATAAAGCATTGTTAGTTATGTAATTATCACTGTTTAACTGTGTGTACTACCGTTAATCTGGGACTAGTGCAGTAATACATAAAGGGTTCGGATTCGGAAATCCGAGGTCCCGACATACAGCCGGATTGCACGGCATCGAAGCAAATTCAGAAAGTTGGTGCTAGGTCATAGCATATTTCTCTCTCTTCCTATCTTTTATGTGAATATTTATTTAGATGATAGGATTTAAAATATTTGATACTACTTTAGCACCTATAGATGGTATTATGAACATTCGCCTAGACACAATATCTACGGAACCTTTCCGAAATTGAAGACAGGAGGAATACCGAAAGCAGCGTAACGGCCATTACCACTCCCAACCCGACTCCCGCGGTTTTAGGCATTCAGACGTTCAACGGTCCAACGCCCTCATCCATGCACCCATCGACGCGCCTATCGTCATGTCATGTCATGTCTAGCTATATATAGGCCCTGATCAATATGGCTTCAGCTTCTGGTTTCAGCTTATTTTTGCACTATTTATAAATTTCGTCTTTTTCTGAACTTTTGGCTTTTTTGGCGTTTTTTTACTGGTTCTTTTTTTCCTCGTATTTGTTTACATTATACGTGATGGGCTAATATGTTTTTTCTATTTTTAAATTTTTTTAAATTTAATTATGGTAAATAAGCCTCTGTCAGCTACAGTGTTTTTTTTCAGCCAGCTACAGTGTTTTCAGCCATAAGCCATGAGGCTTTCAGCCGATCACCACCATAGACCCATCTTCTCTCTTCTCCTCTGCACTCTCAACTTCTTCTTGTCCTCCTCACGCAACCGCGCAGCTCATTGTACTCTTCTTCTCTTGATCCGTCGTGTCCATGTCGTCGCTGCTGTCGCGGAGAGTGCGGAGGGTGGCCGCGGCGGCGCCGGCCGAGCTGGAGCTGCCGCTCCCACCGGAGTTCCGGTGCCCGATATCTCTCGACCTGATGCGGGACCCGGTCGCCGGGCCAACCGGGATAACGTACGACCGCGCCGGCATCGAGGCGTGGCTGCTCGCCGCCGGGCAGCGCGGGACGTGCCCGGTCACCCACGCCGAGCTCCGCGCCGAGGACCTCGTCCCCAACCACGCCCTCCGCCGCGTCATCCAGGCCTGGTGCGTCGCCAACTGCTCCCACGGCGTCGAGCGGATCCCCACGCCCAGGGTCCCCGTCACGGCCGCGCAGGCCGCCGAGGCGCTTGCCGAGGTCGAGGATGCCGCGCGCACCGGCGACGCGGCGAGGTGCGCCGCGGCGGCTCGCGTGATCAGGAACCTCGCGCGGGAGGCCGACCGGGACCGCCAGTGCTTCGCGTCCGCCGGCGCCGCGCGCGCACTCGCCGCGGCGTTTGCTTCCTTCGCGCCCGACTCTTCTGTTCTTGATAACGTCTTGTCGGCGCTGGTGCTCGTGATGCCGTTCGACGAGGAGGCCATCACGGCCATCGGCTCGTCGACCGCGTCCGTTGCGTGGCTCGTCGCCGTCGCCAAGCACGGAGACCTGCAGAGGAGGCTACAGGCGGTGGTCGTCATCAAAGAGGTCGTCTCTTGCTCGTGCTCAAGATCATGCAACGCCCGCACCATTGATTTGAGCGCGAACATCGAGGGGATCATCGAGGCTTTGGCCAAGACGATCAGGGGCCCCATCTGTCCACAGGCCACCAAAGCCTCCCTGGTAGCAGTGTACCACGTCGCGCGCGCTGACGAGCACGCCGCGGCGCTGCTCGCCGCGGCGGGGCTTGTGCCGGTGCTCGTCGAGCTCCTCGTCGACGGCGACCGGAGCACGGCCGAGAAGGCGCTGGCCGCGCTCGACGCGGCGCTGGCGTGCGAGGACGGCAGGGCGCGCGCCCGGGCCGACGCGCTCGCCGTGCCCGTGCTCGTCAAGAAGATGTTCCGCGTGTCCGACACGGCAACCGAATTCGTCGTGTCGGCGCTGTGGCGCATCTGCAAGGGATATAGCGATGAGGAGGAGACGGCGGCAGCAGCGGCGAGGCGGCGAGCCGTCGTCGAGGCGCTGCAGGTGGGCGCGTTCCAGAAGCTTCTGATGCTCTTGCAGACTGGGTGCAGGGAGGCGACGAAGAAGAAAGCCACTGAGCTGCTCAGGTTGATGAGCAAGTATCAGGCTAGAGGAGTAGAATGCATTGACACCATGGATTTCGGAGGGCTCAAAAGGGTTTCTTGAATCAGGAAATTGATATGTGAAACTAGCAAACACTGTAATATAAACTAGATAGCTTTTGGGTAAATAGAACATGAGTACCGAGAGAGAGAGAGAGAGAGAGAGAGAGAGAGAGAATGTACAGAAATGTTGTGCCTTTTTTTGTGAAGATGCCTAGTAGCTTACAAATTAAAACTTTGTGTTTTAAGTAATCTTGATTTTTAGATATTCTAAACATAGAGTTGCCGAATTCCATACTGATTCTGAGCTAACAATTTGGGCGATCTCTCTCTGGAAAAAATTCTCGAACCCAACTCAATTGCGAGAACCGAACATATGACTTCCTGTGTAACAAAGACATTATGGACCAGGGTTTCAAAAGAAAAAAACATTATGGACCAGATACCTATGATACGGATCCCAACTTTGCAAATTAATGCATTAATTCGACGTGCAAAAATGTATGAAAAATGCTACTTCAAGAATTGGGCACTATACTTATGTGGTCATATTTTGCATCATGTGGTTCCGATGTTTGGCACAAAATTTCTGTGGCTTAATTGTTATCTGTCTTTAGATTCGTTGATAATTGTAGACCATATATATTGACATGCCTGATTAGATTCTGTAGTTCATGTTTGTCAATTTTTTTTCCATCCTTGTGCTTTTAGAGTTCAGTCTAATTTCAGTAATCAGAGAGTTCAGTCTATGTCCATTTGCCCATTTATCACTGTCATAGATGAAGCGCAGCACCACTCTTCAGGGCATTATCAGATGTCAGCTTCTCTCTGTGCCTTTCAATACCCTCTCCATCAGACAGCATCCCTAGGCTACAATTTGTGCCGCGGATTCAAAATCGTGGAAAAAAGATGACTATTCTTCATTCAAACAAATGCACTTGGAATAATCTGCAAATCCAGTCAATGACAGCACCATCAGCAACCAATTAATATTCCTATTGTTACAACACGCATGTCAATCCAACTGAATTTGATCTGCCCTATTGTTCTCTCAAGGTTTGTTTGTTTATTCACACCCTGAACAATTCAGCTAGCTCTGTGCAGTTCCAGACATCACCATGTTTGAATTGTAAGATGCCTGCATAAGACCAGTAGCACAACCTGACAGGAAATTCAACCACTCACCTGTCTCTCTCTTCAGAATAATCCAACTTAGTATTCTGCTGTTGTAACTCATATTGCGAAAGTGCATCAAATTAGTCCAAAACTTGCAATTAAAAACTGATGCATTAGTAGCTCATCATCAGTAAGACAAACTCAAACCAAGTGAGCTCCATTGCTCATCATAGCTGATCAAGGTCAGGGTTTAGAAACACGTATTAGTAGTGGTCAAAACACAGGTTCTGTAGCTCCTACAAAAAAACCACTTAGAAAGAGCCAACAAAGCAAGAAATTTGTTCTTCATCTCCAGCCCATGGGATGGGGGTAGGCTGAAAGCAACTTAAAAGAAACAATATTACTGAATTCTTTTGCCTGTAAAGTGCCTGAATCCCAACTTATATGTAACTAGTTACTTACTTATCTGTGGTTAAAAAGGTGAAAAATTCTCTTAGGAGCCACAGTCGAGTTCATAGTACTATGGATCCATCGGGTCTAAGAACAGTGCATCACAGTATGATTTCTAGAAGCTGGTTTTTCCATCTCATTGTACTACACCTTCACTAATTAATTGCTCCCTGATCACTACCTTCCATTCAATCACAAGAAAAATATTTAAGACCAAAGACCAAGCATGGTTCTAGACATCATACAGATGCCAAAGAAGCAAAACTGCTACATTCTTGACTACCTTTCCAAGATGGGGCCATCCATTGGACACTTCCAATAGCTTATAGCTATGTGATGAGACAACGAGCCTAATCTATTGTATTATTAAAACATAGAAAAAGAAACGGTACAGATTAATCAAATATACAGTACACTATTATAGTTGTACAAGAAATACAACTCTATTTCCATGTATGCATTCGAGTTCTATATCAAATACAAGTTTATTTTTACATAAAAGTATATGTAAGGCATGTTCTTTTCCTTCGAAGCTGGCGGCTTTTAGCTTTTGCTACAGTATCTAACTTTCAAACGGAGTATTTTCTTAAGATGGGGTCTACAAGTTAAACGATCTACACGTTAAAAGCCCAATATCTGTACCAGCAAAAATCGCAAGTGAGTATCTGTCTCTCCATAATCTGTATCGTAAACAGCCAAAATTCAAAATTTTCAACCATAAGCCGCAGCCGTTGCCAAACAGGCCCGTATTTTAGTAGCTAGCCATGCTGTTGCATGGAAAATTCGGCTACTTAAACTGCAGTGAGTGGCTTTCTGCTTAAATTGAAGTTGCGCGAGAAATTCGGCTACTTAAACTGAAGTTGCATGGGAAATTCGGCTACTTAAACTGAATTATATCAATCTATGGCTTTCTACTTACATGTGTCCAATTCTTGGTCTAACATTGCTGTGCTGAAACCAATTTAGGTTTTGTTGTTGCCAAACTCTAGCTTGATTGAACACTTCAAGCTCACCACTACACAGTTGGATGGGTTTGTTGAACCTTGAACGGTCGATCAGTCAATCCCTACCCTCTGCTGCAGAGAACCGAGAAGACCTTGGAAAATGGCCGTAGGTTTTAAGGCAAACAACTGGTTATAGTTACTCTCATTTACATAAAAAAAAATGCACACAAGATTTATCATGTCAAATGGATACTTTATATATAAGGTAAGAATATTAGTTGCATAAATTGAGAAAGTGCCCCTCCATTACAGAATATTTTTGCCAATCTTGTTACAAAACCCGACTTTTCCCAGTTTGCCTTGGCCGGGCGTAGACCCACTTGTCAGTGTCACATAGGGGTTGCATTTGGCTAGCTTGGAGCAAAGTTGGCAGGTCAAAATAGCTTCGTCAAGAAGTAGAGGCCCTAAAATGGGGACAAAACCAAACAGTGCCTTTCCCTTTCAGGAAAGAAAAAACCCTGTGTCTTTTTATAGGAATAATTCAGCACTAGTCCTTGACTATGATGATAGCTCAGTGCGGAAATCCATGAAAGATCTCACTTTGGCTCGATCGATCCACCATTTAACTTTAGTTGCAAGGTCATTCGTCAACACTGGAAAGATTCCTCCGTTCCTATTGTTCTAGGGCCAATTGCATCTGATATCAAAAAAAAAAAAGGGCCAATTGCATCTCACTTCTGGCAGTGGTGGATCTAGGAATTTGTGGATGGATGTTCAAAATTATGAAAATATTGTTCAGCAGAAAACATAAAGATTCATTAGGGGTGAAAACGGATCGGATAGTTTCCGACCGATCCTGACGAATACAGATACGGATTGTGTCGGATCAGATTTTTTTTGGATAATTCTCGGATCGGATATGGATACGGATTTTTTATCGGATACGGATTTTTTATCGGATACGGATACGAATACAGTAAACCTAGTATCCGTCGAATACGGATACGGACACGGATAATCCAGATAATACAAAACCGGATATCCGGGATTTTGGCCTATAACCAGCCAGCCCATAATGCTAGAAGCCCAGAATAGCTTCGTAGTATCCCTTCTCTTTTCAGTGATTCCTGTTCTTTTTTCAGGCAATACAAATTTTGTCATAGTTGCCATCCTAACGCTAGCTTTGAAAGGAGCATGGCATTTCCGTCAGGTAACTAGTCGTGTGAAGTAAACTTGTTCACTTCGTTACTCATTTGGTGTAAACAAAACTCTGTAAGAAGACGCTTTCTAATACAGCAGGACAATAAGCCTTTAGTTCAAACAAAAAGGTTTAAACATGGTCAATGTCTAACTTATCAGAACTGCTGTTGTTTTTCCCTTTATGCTGAATCGCATTTTTTTGGCACCAATACTTCAAGCGGTATGTGCATTTCTGAACATTGATCCCTTTCTCAGGTTGTGTTGACAGTGCTTGTTGTAATTTGGGGACTTCGCTTAGGACTGCTTTTATTAATGAGGTATGTTTTGACAAGATGAGCTATTTACGTATTTTCGTTAATTTTGGATGTATAGTTTAAGGGGTTTTCATGTTCCAATAAATATTCGTAACCGTATTCGTTTCGATTCGTATTCGATCTGTATCTGTACTCGATATTATTCGTATTTGTATTCGAGTTATCCGTATCCGAAAAAAAATATGAAAACAAATATGGTAGATGCATTATCCGTCCGTATCCGATCCGTTTTCACCCCTAGATTCATAGTAGCAATAGTTAAAGTATAATTGTTTATACTAGAGATAACATTTCAAATAATATAAAGAAATTACAAAATAATTGAAAAAATTACAATTTAACTCGACGATGCTTCATGCCTTGGAAGCGTGATATAATGTCATCATCCTTAACTTTTAGAAATTTTTTTTGTCAATAAAAGGAGAATTAGTCTCATTCCGAACTTGGCTTTCATTGGAAATCGGTTTTGGCATCGAAGTGGAACCTATCTTCTGTGTCAATCCAGCTCTCTCCCACAAAGATTTCAAATTTGCAGACTTCTTCATTTTTTTTAAGCTAAAAGATCTACAAAATCATAAAATACAAGATTCATAAGTTTACTTCATGTCTGTAAATGTAATCTTTGTCTACAAAACTATAATGGTACATGAGTTATATGTGAACTGAGAATTTACTAGAGTACATGAGTTTACTATACGTGTATAGAAACATGTGATAGCCCAACACATTTTCAAGTCATATGGCACATCTCAGATCACATCATCCCCACACAACCAAAAGAATTAGAGTAGATAATGTGCTCTTAATGGCAGTGGTCTTCTGTTTGTTGAAAGAACTAGAGCAATCAAAATGTGTTCAGAATCACATCATCCCCACACAATCAAAAGAATAAGAGCAATCAAAATGTGTTCATCAGAGATCACTAATGCCTAATGGCAGCAACCTTCTGTTAGTTCAAAGATCCTTGTCCTAATGGCAGCAGCCCATATTGCTTTGATAATTTTGATGCTTCCATATTACTGCTACTCTACTCATACTCAACTACTCAAGTAGTCCTCATTCCTCGAGGACCTCAACTAATCTGACTTCTATGCTTAACTAATCAACCAAATTGCTCTAAAGAAACTAAGCAAATGGTCGTATGATACAAAGTTGATGTCGCACTGTCGCTGTGGTCTACTGGTCTTGTAAACCCAATCACAATCAAAACTTTAGTATAAACATAACTAGTAGATCTTCATGCCAAAATAGTAAAAGACAGTAGTAAGTGCTAAGTGGAACAACTGAACAAGCTAAAAGGAGAGTCAAATCTTGACAAAATAAGTTGGGAGTAATTTGGTTGTCAGATCTTCAAACTTCTCTACTACAAGACAGTTCCCTAATTCCTACAATAAAAAGAAGGCAAATAGAAAAACAAAGTGAATCGATGAGTTGGCTACCCGAGCTTTAGTGATTTGGAGACAACTTCTTCAAACTTCATTCCCCCCCCCCAAAGCTTCAGTGGATCTGCTAGCCGTTGTTGCACCTGAGAGATTGTAATTGGAGAACCGAGAGAGAGAGAGAGAGAGAGAGAGAGAGAGAGAGATATTGAGTCAGAGTCAGAGAGAGAGATAGTGAGAACTGAGTCTGACCTCTGAGGAGGAATTGTTGAGGTTGTCCCGGCGGAGCCACGGAGACGCGGTCGGCGGCCGCGCTCGCGCCAAGAGCACCGGAGGCCGGAGCCGAAGCCCGGAGGGTTGGGGCCCAGAGCTGAACGCCTCCTGCCTGCTGGTCTCAGTCGGGTCTCCTCTCTTACCGCCGCGACGTGCCGCCCACCGTCCTAGTGTGGGCACCGAGTAGGAACCAGGGAGTAGCCGACTACAGTGGCCAGTGGAATTGTGTTAGCCTCTTAGGGTTAGCCAGTGCAACCAGTCCGAACGACGCGCAAGGCCGCAAATGGGCCAGCCCAAGCTGTAACCCACGACACCAGCCGGCCGGTTCAAACTTTGGGTCACTGATAGGGTATGAATTTAGGTATTTTAGCCCAATTAAGTATATATGTATTATACTTTATATATACTGGATTTTTGCCAAAAAAATTTAAGTGTTTAGCTGAACACCCATGAACTACTGTAGATCCGCCACTGACTTCCGGTACTCGGAAATTACGAGCCGTCGAGCTAACAAATATGTAATGTGGCTACCTACCTCTCCGTTGTATACTCATCTCATAGTCACGGTACATCCTCTTAATCGCCACAGCCACCATCTTCCTCCATTCCATTTGTTTGGGGCTTGGTGTCGCCAGGACCGTAACCAAGGCAAGAATTTAGAGGTAAAATCCAAAGGCAAAATAAGAGCTGGATGTTCCTCGACAGCCACCACGGCCTCGCCCTCCTCCTCAACCGGAAGCGGCTCGAGGCCGTCGTGTGGAACCCCATCACCGGTGGCCAGCTCTGCGTACCCTTCCCGCCGGAGTTGGAGTTCAACTGTAACAAAAGCAATGGCGCGGTTCTGTGTGCTGCCGGCGACGATGGCCATGTGCACGGCGGTTGCCACTTTAAATTGGTCTTGGCGCGCTAGAGCGCTGATTCAGTACGAGCTTTCGCCTCCCTTCACGAATCGGAGTCTGGTGTATGGCAAATTTCATCTCAACAGAGGTTGCGTCTTCGATTTATGAGGCCCAGCATCCTGATTGGGAATGCACTTTGCTGGTTGCTTGTTAGGCCTGGCATCCTTGAGTTTGATTTGGATACACGGCCTATCTGTGATCGAGAAGCCAGCGGTTGTGTGTCGTACCAATACCACTGATTTTCAGATACTGCGGACAGTGGTTGGTGTGCTTGACCTCGCCATTTTGTCAGGTTATGACATCCATTAGTAGCACAACCTGACAGTTTTAGCTGCTCACCTGCCTTTCTTTTCAGAATAATCCGACTTAGCAGCCTGCTGTTGAAACTCATATTGCGTAAGCTGAAAGCGCGTAAAATTATTCCAAGACTTGCAATTAATAATTGATGCTTTAGCTCATGGCCAGGAGGAAAACACTGAAACCAAGAGAGCTGCATTGCTCATCATAACTGATCACGGTCAAGGTCTAGAATCACACACTAGTAGTGGTCAATACTGTTGGGAATTTGTCTAGGGCTTAGACGAGCGATGAATTTGAACTTTGAGATCATGTATGTGAACACGAGTAAACATAGATAGATCTTTGGTAACACAATACACTTGCGTCCTTTTCGTCTTTCTTATATAGAGAAGCAACATACAAAACTTCGTATCCAACGTGACATCCCACGCTGAGAGTCCTACATGGACACACCTTGACTTTCCTTTTCGACTACTCTGAATCCTATGCGGACTCTGAATTCTGACCTTTTATAACTACGACTGCTACAATATTTTTACGACTACAACTGCTACATCACCCTTCTCTGACTTCTACTTGACTTACAACTGCTAAAATACTCGAACATACACATTGGTCGTAAAGACTGTCGTGGTCGTAGAGCTGGTCGTGGACTCGACCAGACCTAAAAACAACTAGATTAACTCTATCAATCTTCTCCTTAAGTTTGTTGTCTTCTATCGATGTTCCACACACCGATTTTCTCTCTTCTTTCCATGAACTTCAATCTTCAAAGTGACTTGGTCAGGATATCAGCGAGCTGGTCTTTTGGCAAATATGCTGCACCTCTATCTTCCCTGATTCCACACATTCTCTAATGTAATGGAAATGGGTATTGATGTGTTTTCTTCTCTTGTGATAGACTGGGTTCTTGCACAATGCAATTGCAGACCGATTATCAATCTTCAAAGTTACCTTCTCAACCTTCGTCTCTAACATGTTAGCCAACAATCGTCCCAGCCATACCCCTTGAGATGCTGCCACATAAGCTGCAATGTACTTCGCTTCACGCGAGGATAAAGCGACTACCTTCTGCTTCTATGAACACCAACCGATTGGGTTCGACCCAAGGAAAAACACCATGCATGAAGTGCTTTTCCGATCATTAGTATCACTAGCTAGGTCACTATTTGAGTAATCGATCAGCCCCAAACCTTCTTTCTTCTTCTCATAAACACACCCATAATTCAAAGTTCCTCTCACATACCTTAGTTTAGTATGTGCTTTACAGCGCCCATATGCTCCGTAGTCGGCTTCTCCATGTACGTGCTCACCATGCCAACCGAGAATGCTAAGTTCGGGTTTGTGCATAACAAGTATCTCAAGCTTCCGTCGTGGTCCTTCAATTGAGCTCTCGTTGAGCTCCATCCTTCCGAGGGATCTTTGCCCCACTTCTACTTCCTCTCCTCCTCAAACACTGCATCACGAGTCACCACAACTCATCGTGTCTCCGGATCAAACATCTGATAACCTTTTGTCCTCAGATCATACCCATGAGCACCATTGACTTGTTTCGATCTACTAACATGGAGAGGTGTGGCGTGGTCGTCTTCACATGTGCAATACACCCCAAAGTGCGGAGGTGACCAACACTTGGCTTGCAGTTGTAGTAGACTTCGTAAAGAGTTTACATATGACACTCTTCATTGGTGCTCGATTTAGGAGATAAACAGTAGTCAGCACCGCTTCTCCCCAAAATTTGTCTGGGACTCCCATGCTCTTCAACAAATTTCTCGCCATACCGATCACTGTTTGGTTCCTCCTTTGACTACACTGTTGTTCTATTGGGGAGAACAAGGCTTTGTTAGATAATGCCTAATTTCCAATAGCTCACAGTAGTCTGTGAACTCGTTCGAGGTAAACATGCCACCGTGGTCAGTGTGTAGAGCTTTCAGACTTAGATTTGTCTCCATCTTGGCTGTAGTCTTAATCCTCTTAAACGCCTCAAATGCTTCATCTTCGCTTTGGAGTAAAGTCAGCCACATAAACCTTGTGCAGTCATCCACAACAGTAGGAAGTAATGATTTTCTCCATTCGTGGTTGGAGTGATTGGCTCGCAGATGTCATCATGCCACAACTCAAGGGGCATATTTGCTCGGTATAGAGACGTGATCAGAAATGAGTTCTGATGTTGCTTGTCAACCAGATAACCATCGTAGATGCGATCCACGTGTTCGATCATGGGCATCACATGCACCATCTTCTTGTGAACTAGATCCTTCAGAGTATGGAAGTTCACATACCCATATATGGCATGCCATAGCCATGCCTCTTCAGTGCTTCTTGCCAGAAGATATCCCGGGAGAGCTGGATTGATGTGCAACACGTACATCCGATTTCTTAATCTGCTCACTTTAGACAACAACCTACGAGTTTTGTCTAAGATCAACATCATTCCTTCTTTGAGTACAATATTGTAGCCATTTTCGTCCAGCTGAGTCCATATGCCATAATTCGTTTTGCTCAACATTAGGCATTGAAGCGGGATCGAGGCACTTGTCATCGGCTTGACAAACACGCTTGGCATTAATGGATTGAGCTCGTTGCCCGTGGTCTTGATGAATGCTCCTGACTTCGACGAATCACCATCGTCGTCGGCCATCGCTTCGTCCCCTTAGGCTCTGATACCAATTATTGGGGAATTTTCGCAGGGTCTAGAACTTGAACACAAGTAAACACAGATAGATCTTTGGTGATGAGATATGCATGCGTCTTTTTCATCTTTCTTATATAGAGATGCAATATACAAGACTCTATATCCAACGCGACATCCCGCACTGAGAATTCTACATGGACACACCTTGACTTTCCTTTTTGACTACTCTGAATCCTATGCAGACTCTAAATGCTGACTTTTTATGACTACGACTGCTACAGTACTTTACGACTACGACTGTTACAGTATCGTTCTCCGACTGTTACTTGACTTATGACTGATATAATGCTCGAACATACACACTGGTTGTAAAGACTAATGTAGTCGTAGGACTAGTCGTGAACTTGACCATACCTGAAGACAACTAGATTAACTCTATCAGATACACAGGTGCTACAGCTACTACAAAAAAACCACTCAGAAAGAGCCAACTATTCAAGCTATTTGTTCTTCCTATCCTACCCACGTGGGTATGCTGAAAGCAACAATATAACTAAATTATTTTGCATTTTTGCCTGTAAACTGTCTGAATTCCAAGTTTGTGTATGACATAATGATGCTTTATGCTATCTATTAGTGCAATTATGCTTTTATTAAAAGTAAGCACGCACAGTTTCTAAAGCGGTTGATGCATTTTTTCCGAGTGCTATGTATGCAATTAGTTATTTATATGTAGTTACAAAAGTTGAAATTTCTCTTAGGAGCCACAAATGAGCTCTTACTAGGGATTAAACAGACTGGCGGTGGCAGTATCCGGGAGAAAAATATTGGTGCAAAAAGCTTTAAATTTAAATTCTAAAGTTCAATTTAAATAATGTGTTTTTATTGAAATGTGTTCCTTTATATCATACATCAAAAATGTTTACATATTTTTTCATCAATTAACTTTTCCATTTTTAAATAGTGTTTTTATTGTCACCGAGAACCATTCGATTACAGAAGGCCAGTAACCGGTTTTGAATTCAAAATTTTGGTGAGGTCTTCCAGCTGGGGAAAAAACCAATAGCCGCCGGGAATCGGCCGGTTACCAATACCGGGAATAATTTTGGCGTGTTACCTGAATCATTGCTTCTTACTAGCCAGGAGCCATGTATCCATTGTGACTGTTGCAGAAAAGTACATCACAGTATCATTTCTGGAATCTAGCTTTTCCTTGCCATTGTACTACACCTTCACTAATTGTTTACTGATCCTGCATCCTAGAACCGGAGAAATATTATTGACCCATTTAGAACGTCAGAATTTTTCTTAATTCCTGCGAAAATTGAATTATTTTCTGTGAAATTTATATATAATTTCTGTGTTTCAAACTGTACCTAAGTGAAGAACGCACCAAACATCATTCCCTAGAGAAGCCACAGAAGCAAATAAATGAGCTACATTCCTGACTACCTTCCAAGGGTGGGGCCATTGCATACCTTCCAATAGCATATGAACATGACGCCTGTGTGCATTGCATGATACGAAAAAAAAAGCCTAAACTAAAGTGAGTGTCAATAAATTTATGGCCTCTATACTTTTCTGTTCCAATTAAGTTTTGGTCTAACTTTCATGTGCTGAACTCAATTTGGGCAAATAAAACAGAGGTATAGATAGAATATTTGTGTATATAGCTCCTGCGAACTGTAAACTGGCCATGGGTAGCACAGCTCCAAGCTTGAGAATACAGCACTGACAACATGATCGTACGATTCAAGAGGGGGTCCTGGTCTGGTTGGATTTGTTACTAGAGTGAAACATTAGTGTTGGCTTGGCCCAGTTGAAGGCTTTGCTTTGTAAAGGTCTTGTTATGATTACTCAGTCGCACGCCTATGGAAACGAGTAGTGGCTGACAGCATGAGTTAATCATATCTTATGGGTAAAGTTATACAACATCTACAGAGTGTATAAACTATCCTGGATAACCGTGTCCACGGTCATGAGTAAGCTGAGTAAAGTTTTTCATGGATTAGACTTTGTTTTTCAAAATGGTTTATAAAAAGCTTATGGATGAATGGAATCCATAAAAAGATTAAAAGGTGTATAGATGGATGGAATCCATACAAGATCTTTTGAAAAATATGGTCCGAGTGGGATGCCCGTGGTTAGATTTGTGTGGGGGATGGACCTGCACTAATGGTATTAATTTCATTTATAATACTATTTTTACTTACTGAATTAAATTTAGTAGTTTCCAATCTATTTATTGTATTTCTTTAAATGCTGCTTTATGCTCAAACTAACCCTATATGCCTTCCTTTGTTACCTTTATCATTATGTTGCATTCTCCTGTGTGACTTACGGAGTACATTTTATGTGCTCACCCTTGCTTAATCTATTGCTCAGAGGAGGACAACTTTGACTACGGTGAGGACCAAAATGAGCAGGCTGCGTCTTACTGTCATTTGTCTATGGATAGGCTTGTTGGGTTTCTTCCGCTTTAGTATTTTTCTTCCGATGCTATTACTTAAATTTTGGTTTATAGGCCATGGATGTAAACTGTGACAATCATGCCCATATTTAGTTAATAAATGTCATTATGGTTGTTGGACCGAAATGGCGACAGAGGGGGGTGAATGTCGCTCTTTAAAAATCGCCCCCAACACGTATCTTCTTCTCCAATAGCTATGGGAGCTATGAAGGTAGAAGACCAGTGCTCACAAGACACCCCAGCAGCAGGAAAAACACAAATACAGAGACCAGCAAGCGAGAAAAAACAAATCGGGAAAATTCTGGCCTCAAGCGGTAGTACCTCTCCCGGAGCGGTAGTACCTCTGAGCGGTAGTACCGCTATGCCGAGCGGTAGTACCTCTTACCGTTCGGACCGTCCGAACGTCTCATCGCTCCCGATCGGACTGGTCCGAACATGAGCGGTAGTACCGCTGAGCCGAGCGGTAGTACCTCTGAGCGGTAGTACCTCTCCAGGAGCGGTAGTACCTCTCGAGAAAAACAGCAAACAAGATTTTCAGGCTGAAACTTTGAGACTTCGGATTTTTGGCTAAAAAGAAGGCTTGCTCTCAATCTTTTTGATCCAAGACCTTACTACAACATACTAAATAGTAAGGGGACCTTGGGAAACAAGAGAATCAAACCAAGAAGCAAGAATTTCAGATTATGGGTAAAAATCTGAATTTTTGCACAACCCGAGCCAAAAATCAAATTGCTTCCAAACCTTTGATCCTATGGCTAAGAGACTTTGCAGATATGTTAGCAATAGCCATAGGACTCTCCATGCCAAATCTCAGCCCATCTTGCAAAGGGAAACAAGAAATGCTCAAAAACCCTAGAGGGGCTAAAGAAGAACAGAGCAACCCAAAAAACCAAAACTGAGATTAAACGAGGTTTGCTCTTGGGAAACTTGATCAAATGATCTTGTTGCACTATCCCATCATGGAGCAACCCATTTTGGCTAATCCCAGCAAGCAAGAACTCGAAAATCAAAAAGCCAAGAAATCAAACAAAAGAGCTACGAAGGAAGAACAGAGAGCACGGGAAAGAAACTTCAGATTTTCATTTCTTGGATCACAGTGAATACAGAGGAGTCCCGATACCCCGACTTGATACAAAGGAAAGATTACAAGCTCTCAACTCAATCCCTCTCCTCTCAATCCTCAAGAACACCAAGTGCCACACATGCAACTTGGGAGGAAGAACACACAAAGAGAGGAGCTCACATAGAAACCATCGATGAAGCTACAGAGGGAGCACGCTCTGCCTCCACCAACTCACACCAACTAAAGAGCTAAAGGAAACAACCTTCCTAAAGTCTCTTTTGACTAGTGTAAACCCTAATTCCCTACAAGTGCTCAAGGAGGGCATGCAGCCCCTCCTCTCCTTTTATAGCGCCTGGCTAACGGGTCTCCGCCCCGTTACGCCCGCTACGTCCAACGGAGCCCGCTCCCGCTTGTGCAGCCTTGCGAATTTCCCGATTCGCCCCTTCTGCACCTTCCGGGAAGCTTCCGCGCTGCTTGCCTCGCACGCCTCGCAACCACCTCGAGTCCACGTCGTCTTCGACACATCCCGACCGTTCTGACCTCAGCGCCACCTGCGCCTAGTCCGGTCCACCGTGTCTCGCCACGACTCCAACTCGACGTCCTGCAGTCACACAGACAAGAGAACACGTCAAATAGCACCGCTCGACACATGAAAGCGTAAATACCAATACACTTACCATAGATGAAGTCAAAACCTGTCAAAACATTAGAATATGCATCCTAAACCTAAATGACCAGATTTGACCAAAGTCCGACCGAGCCCGATTGCGCCACGCAACGACTCGACTCCGAACCACTCAAACCAAACTTGACTGACCTAAACCTTTGTCAATTACTCATCACTCTCATGGAGCACGACCACATGGTCTCTCAATGGTTGATATTTATCTTTGTTGTCCACTGTGTGCACTAGCTGATCCTGGACTAGTGTGATTTACATAGAGTATTTAGGGTTTGTTGCTTCGGGGTCCGACATAGCACAACCCAAATGCCTCACACCATTGCCGGAGCATGACCCTCCTGATGTGACATGGAGGACCTCGAGGAACCCAAGTGCTTCTCCCATTGGATTGAAGCCGAGTCGTTGTAGAAGTGGTCCTTGTTGCATGACATGGACGGTGTGAGGTACAGCATAATGGCCACTAACCTTGTAGAGGTGTACAACTGGATTCTTAGAGGCATCCATTCTTAGCCCCTCGTCGCTATCATGAAAGGCATTTTGTAAGGTACAGTCGAGTATTTTAAGGAAAGGCATGTAAATGTGGCACTTCATGCAGCCAACCCACATACACCGTGCTGCTCGAAGATTACAGTATACAAGCAGAACAAGATCGAGAAGGGTCAGTCACACACGGTCTTCGTGATGAGCAATACAGAGCATCATTTCAACATGCTCCTTCGAGATAGAGTTGGATTTAGGACGGCTCACTCTCTTGTTACCCAACATGTGTGCCTTGGAGATCATCTGAATGAGCCTAACTTCACATACAACAAACCAAAACTTCTTCACAAGCCATGCTCTCATGTCCTCGCCGCATGCGGGACTATCAACATGGACCCATCGAACTTCATATATGAGTACTTTATGAAGGAGAGGGTGCTGCAGGTTTGGTGTGGTGAGCTAATAGGCTTTAGGGTTGTGGGCAACTACGCTACGTCAGATATTACACAGAGGACTTGGATTTCAGATCTTGACCTATTGAAGGGTGGGAAGGGTCGTCGACAGAGTCATTGCATTAGGAACGATATGGACAAAGGGGAAGCTGGAGCAGTGGGTAGATGTTGCAGTCGTTGTGGCCACGAAGGCCACACTGCGAGAAGTTGCAAGGCACCTGCCGACAAGTAGGAACACCAACGTGAAGTACATCACCACCTCTTATTGTGTGCGTAGTGGTATTAAGATTAGAAATACTATCGTGTTATAACTTCATTTATAAACTTTAACCACATTTGCAGTGTCAATCCATCGTCGTTAACAATGTAGATAGTTGAAGTTACAATAAACCTTGAGGGGTAGATTTTGTGCGGCATCCTGACCTGACCAAACAAGACAGCCTTGCACAGTGACAAGACAAAACAAGATAGCCTTACGTAGTAATAAGACCAAATGAGATAACCTTGTATAGTGACAAGACTAAACGAGACAGCTTTACGTAGTGATAAAACCAAACGGGGCAGCTTTGTACAGTGTCCACAAATCATCCAATGTGCCGCTGCCTCACAGACACGAATTTGCCCAAATCAAATTGGACTTGTAATGCGTATGCCACGTTGGCTTAGTCTAAAAGTACTACCCCTTTTGCAGTGGGTTTTCCAGCACCACAACTGCAACACTACATCGCTACAGCCTAGGACAAACAAGCAAAGCATGCCAGGAGGGCACCTCCCTGAAGTGAAGCCCTCCATACCTCCAACCCCAACCCATACCTCAATATTCCCACCAAGGATTCACCGCAAGACCCACTTATGGGAGAGATGCCCCCTCTGCTGGTGCAGGGATGCATGCAAGTTCTTCAAGTCTAAGAAGCGATTGAGCTTCGGCATGCGTTACTGGGGTTGCGGTAACTACGCCTAGAACTATCCTGACCGGCGTTCAGACACGGCCCATAATCGACAGCCAGTAAGGACGGGTTACAGACTTACAGTACATTTTTTACCAATTCTCTTCTATGGCACACATTAACAAGCTCTTCCCTCTTTCTGTAATCTCCGGATTTGCTATGCTCTTACCACAAAACGATCAACTAGGAGATCCACTTGCACGACCAGTGGCATCTAGACTGCAAGGAGTGGGACACCAAGATGACACACGAGAGGAGGGAGGAGCTGTGGCATAGATCGAAGCGAGCATATCCGGTGAGAGACGCAAACTCATCTAAAGGCATGCAGGTGCCGAGAGCGTGAGGCTCATGAGAAGTGCGAACTGGCAGCCAAGGCCAAGGCGGGCGGCAAGGACTATAATGCCGACCTTGGGAGGAAGGGCAAATAGTCATGTTCCACGCAGTAGTTCGACCTTCTTCATCCATATGTCCAATGTATTTCTAATCCCCTAAAGACATGCGTGTACCATTCTTAGTTTGTTAGCTTGTGTGCCATGTAACCCTTTGTCGGATCAACTGTTGTGTTGTTATCATTACACCATTTAACCAAAGTTCACCTCTATGTATGAATTCCCTGTTGCATCGCAATATCACTACCTTCCTATTTACAAATTATTGCTACCTCAATCATCCTCATAAAATTCTTTAGAAATTTATCGCACTACAACAACATACGATGATTAAAAAATGTTATTGCGAATCTAACAGATTTTGTACACTTGAGAATCTACGAAAATCACAAACAGACCAACCTACCTTGTCTGCCCTTTTATTTTCATAAAAATAACAACCTACAAACAAGATTTATCAAATGTATTACCTATAAAAAGTGTCCTTTATTCCTCCATAACTATTTCAATCGGATCAATAAAATATTATTATTATTTTAAATCGCCCAACCTATGCGTGACTTGTCGACGTGTCGCCCACCGATTGAGCGACTAGGACTGGTCGCTCAATCGTTGGGCGACTATATCTAGTCGCTCAACTGGTGGGCAACTCGGATAGTTGGCGCGCAACTGTTGGGCAACTTTCCCAAAGAGGATCATTACTATAAATTAAAAAAAGAGGTATATTACTGTAATTCAAAATAAAAAAATAGATTATTTCAAAAAAAAAGTGTCCTACAAACTATGTATCCATTGGGGCAAAAAAGAAGTGTATTGCAATATAACTTCCAAAATCTGTGTTCCTTTTCCTATTGGCAAAACCTTCATGATGTCCACTACCTTCCATTCAATCACCAGAAATATTTAAGTGAAGAGAGAAGACCAAAGACCAAACATGATTCTAGACATCATAGCGAAGCCAAAGAAGCAGGCAATGAGTGATCTACATTGTAGACTACCTTCCAAAGGGTGGGGTCATTGGACACCTTCCAATAGCAATGTGAACATGAAGTTAGTGGCCATAAATTTAGGGCTTTCTAAGTGTATGCATTTCTTGGTCCAACATTGTTGTGTTGAAATCAATTTAGGTAATTTTCTCAAACTACCACTACATCATCGATGGATACCAGTCAATCCCTATTGCGGATCAGTCGCAAAATATGATTACTTTTTTCAATCTTGTTACAAAACCAAATCTGTGCATGCGGATCTATTGCGATGTTATTCCTAGTTTTCCTTGCACGGGCCCGAACCCGTTTGTCTGTGTCACTTGCATTGGACTAGGAGCAAAGTTGAAGGTCAAAATAGATTGGTCAACAAAGTTATGGTCTTAAAATGGGGCCAAACCAAACGGTGCCTCCTTTCCCTTTCAGGGGAGAAAAAACTTGTGTCTGACAGCAATACTAATTCACTACGTACTTGACCCTCATGTCTGTCACTGTTCACCGCCGAAGATCCATGCAAGATCTCACTTTGGCTTGGTCTATCAACAATTTCGCCTAAGCGACACTGACTGAACATTGTAGCACTGGAGTTGACATTCAGTGTTCAATTTTGCATGCCAATCATACTGCATCGTTTGCCGGTTTTGCAACAGGGGCAGGCAGAAATAGAAATGAAAATAGCTTTTTTTTTCCCTGTGCGCATATGGCGCTTTCCATAATGCGCAAGATCGAGATAACGCACGCGCACTTGAGGTGGCTAGGAAGTACTGACAAGATGATATTAACATCCAATACGACTGACACTACTTTCACGCATCACTAGCATAGTGCTTGCTTACCCACGCTCATCATCGACAGGTACAAAACCACCATTGATGCACCAGAACCAAGCATTGGAGCATGGTTTCATTTCCCAGAATCCCAGGTCTGTGGCAGGATCTACAAATAAACTTCGAGTAGCATGCATACATGATGCATCCCTGTTGTTATTGTAATCAAGACAGATCAGAACTCAACGTCAACGTCTTATACGCGGTAGGAAGAACAGCCCTCGCCGAGGACGGTCTGTTTCTATTCATAGGCAACACGATCGAGCGCCGCCAAAGAATATCTCCTTCATTGTCCCGCATGCAATGGCTTGAAATTCGGTTTGCGGCAGCGGTAGGGGCAGCCATCAGGCTGTTGAGATACGGGTAGACTACACTAGCGCAAAATAAAATTTCTACCACGTAAGCTAGAAACATATACGAGTAAGAGATCATAGACCGTTATCACTAGACGCGTAGTGAAGCGGAAAAAGAGTTGAAACAGCCCAGTTCAATGTAACGCACGTCGGTATAAAGAAAGTAATCGATCGCCCAACGTCGTTGAAAAATGATCTTTGGAAGCCAATCGTCCTCTAGCGGTAGTTGTCCACAAACTCCTCGGATCATCCTAATCAACACCACAGTCGCAACAACGCCTCTACTGAAGTCCACACGTCCAGTGATAAAATGTCGTGTGCTGGTGTGCTAGCACCAGCGCTCATAGCAGGGCCTTCAGAAGGAGACAGCTACAGTTTCGATGGGTGGTGCGATGATTCTCTATCTCACACGTCAACCCACTGCCACAATGCTCCCCTTTATATAGAGTCTCTAACTGAATGCTTATCCAACACGAGCAGAGATTGTATCCCACTCAGAAAGTCCCCAACCAAATCCTTATCCAATACAAATAGAGACCTATCCAATTCGGAAAGCCTTCGATCGGATACTTAACTGTTCCAACCCACTAAGTGTGTGACTCTGTAGGTTCATATATACTTGGTTGTAACCCAGAAACACCTTTCCAATCACTGGTCGGCAGCGGTTCCTAGCAAGACATAGCGACCCCAAAATATAAATAGAGATCAAACTGGACAAACATATGTGATATGATCTACAACTAGGTCTAGGTCTTAATCACTCGCAATCCGTTCATAACTCCTTACAACTAGTTCGTATTCCCATACAACCAGTTTGCAGACTAGTTTGTGATATGTCTGACTAGCTCATGACTAATCAGTATACCCATACGACTAGTTCATATCTGATTGGACTAAATGACCTAATTGTGTATTCTTTTTTTGCCTCACGATACCTGATTGAACTCTAGGTGAGAAACATGTAATCCATAGACTATTTAATATTTTTTCCGATCTAGTGATGGATAATTTCGTGTGGATGACTTCTCAACCACTTGTAGCATGGCCATGCACTTTCTTTATCCTACCACATCGAGGGGCCTAGAAATATCTCTTCTATTATATAGGAGGGACAAATCTCATATCTAACTAGTCATATTTCTCCATGTGTTTTACAGCATATTCTAAAGCCACCTTTATAACTATCGAGTCATGGAGTAGCATTTGGCAACTCCTATGTGTACTATTACACATGTAGAAAACTATGCTGATCTCAAGTATAAGAATTGTACATTATCATTGCTTGAGACCAACTGATGACACATAAAAATATAACAATCTCAACAATATCTCAAGGTGGGTTAATCTAACACTATGTTCTCTAACATGTGTCCACGTTATTGATTTGATATCCCCATATCCATGATCCATGAATCATGATCATTAATCAATACATGTGTTGATCTATAAATCATACTTGTCCCACATAATGATATAAGATTAATGATAATTTAGAATAACATCAAAATATGAATAAAGAGTCCTACGAACAAGTTGCATACTTATTGATCAATATGAAAGATATTTATTAAAGGGTCGAAATAATATATTATTCAAAAGACCATAAATATAGAAGTGATACAATTATCGCTATGATTGTCTCTAGGGCATATCACTAACACAGGCATGGAGAGTGTCGAGGTTCAGAACTCGTGCATGACTCTACTTTGAAGCCATAAGCTGAGGCCTCATCCAAAAATGTTGTGGCTTTTGAGTGAAATGACACTGTATTGGCTGTTAGCTTTTTCTGAGGTATTCAATTAAAGGAAAATGAAAAAAATAGAAAAACAATAAAAACACTATTATATCTCCATGGATAACACAAAGAAAAAGAAAAAAAGAAAAAAATAGAGGGAAAAAAGAAAAAAAAAAGCTATATTAAAAAGACAACACGTTCTTATTGGGAAACTTGAGCCTAGTCCTGCAAGCCTAGCCCATGGTGGGCACCTCACCACTTAGTTTATAAATAGGGGTCCTAATCATTATAATTCGTACATTCGGAGCAGAAAGTAATAAAAAAAGGAAAAGGAGTTCCCCCATTTCTTATGTTCAATGTATTATTTTCTTGCATTATTCTGTAATTGATCCATCTTCTACTTAGGAGGAATTGCTCGGACTAGAGTCAACAGCAACGGTTCCTCAATATGTTATTAGCACGAATTGCTCTGGTGGATCGAAGGTAATTATCGAAGCACTCTTAGATCGAATTGCCTATATAGATCACTTTAAATTTCCACAAATTTTGCTTTCTAGATTATTATTATTATACGGTGCAAATCCACTTTAATCTACTACAAGCTGACTTGAAGTCGCCAGCTAAGCCGATCGATAGGTTTGCACAAAAGAGTAGATGTTGATTGCACTGTAGATTGAAAAAAACAAAAAACCCAAGCCACACTACCCGTATGTGGCCATGGCCATCATTGACGCCCGTATGTGGCACCCTCTAGCGACACGCAAGCCGCCTTCAGCCGTGCAACTGCCCTCACGCGCAATCGTGTCGCTGTCGCCATCTCCTGCATGAGATGCCACCGCCGCTCGGCTTCAGGCGCAGCTACCATCACCGTCTCCCGCATGAGGCGCCGCTGCTGCTTAGCCTTGGGCACGGCCACTGCCCGCTCGCCTCCTGCACGAGGCCCAATCGTCGCTTGCTTGCCTCCCACATGAGACTCGCCGCGCTGGCCTGCTGCTGCACTGGCCCATAGCTGCATCAGCCTTCTGCCACGTTGGCCCATGGCTGTGTCGGCCTACCACCGCATCGGCCCGTAGCCACACCGGTCGGACCACCGCTACGCTGGCTTGCAACTACGCCGGACCGCCGCCGCTTGCCTCATGACACGAGCCACCACTGGCCTCCCGACCACCACTGCGTCGCGCCACTGCATGGGTCACTTACTCCTGGCACGCCCGCCGCACCACATGAACAGGGGTAGGGAAACCCTACCCCCTCCTTTTGAACCGGCCAGCATGGGCCGAGGAAAAATAAAAGGGGCCAGGCTGGAAGAAGAAGAAAAGAAGAAAAGGGGTACCAGCACCCGAATTTTGCAAAAGGCCCACAGAAAATTGGCAAATTATGCGAAAATTCTTTCAAAATCGAAAATTAGCTAATCAGCCCTTGAAAATTACAGAATTTACTAAAAATTCATTTTTCAGCAAAAAAGGGTATCGGGAATTCAAATTTTGAATTGTTTTAGCAGTTGAAGCACGTTTAGTACTTTGTTATTATTTTCTATGCTTTCTTGTATTTATTTACTATTTAGGTTAATCATAATTATTTAAATTGCCTTTAATAACTGAAATTAGCGGTAAAACTATAGAAAAATGCATAGAAAATTCAGGAACATTACGAGAACCTTTTGTACCGTTGTCCAATTTATTTCACACATATTTACCTGTAGTAAATTTATATATTCCTTTTGTGCACATGTGGATGATAGGCATCACGAACTGGGAGTTTGAGGAGCTGGCCTAGCATGGCCAAAATTACTTGACTTAGGCTTCTGATGTTGAGATTGTACTTGGAGCCAAGAAGCTCTGCGCTACCATTGGGATTGGTGTATTGGAAGATGCCAAACCCACTTCTAAGGAAAATGATCAGACACTTCACATCCTCAGGCACCACATTTGTCTAACTCTCGAGTAACAGCAGACCCACCAGGGGGGTCAGGTGGGGCTGGTGCCCCCCCCCCCCCCGGTTGGCTGACCCACCAAACCCCCTAACTACTGGCGTGCTACAGTGAACTTGTGAATATGTTCCAGGAAGCAGTATTCGTTTCTTCTAGTGCTAGAACATGCAAGCAAACCTTCTTTGAATACGAAAGAATGCTTGTTTTAAGGCAACACGAGAGCTTACCAGAAGGCAAGTCCATTGATATTCAATAAAGGATAGACCGAATTCTGTCCGTATAAACATAATTTCTATTTTCTTGTCAAGTATTTCTTTTATTTTAGAGGGGTCTCTAAAGAATATTCATCATCATCTCTAAAGATAAAGGTGAGTTCCAACAGAATGTCTATTGAACAAGTGTACGTATAAAATTTGACCTACCATTAGCTCCTTTGTCATGTGCAGAATCTGTAGATGGTCACTAGATTAATAGATGCCTCTATACTCCATTCCATAGGAATTCAGATATAGTATGCAGCAGCTGCTATCGGCCGTGGTGTGCCCGTGGCGTCCTGGAACAGGTCTACCATGGTGACATTCACGAGCGGGCCTAACCTCTGCTGCATGTGCCTCTACATGCCATTTGTTTGTACCTGCAAGAAATGATGAGCTTTCACTTCGTTTTATTCTTCAACGACAATTGCTGATGATAGGTGTTGGCTTTCTTCTGCTAGCCCCCCCCCCTAAATTTTCATTCTGGGTCTGCCATTGCTCTCAAGAATGAGTACATAGCAGAGAAGAGCGTGCTAGCCTTATGGACTGCACTAAAAAAGTAGTTCGAGAAGCAAAAGTACACCATTCTTCCTAAGGCAGAGCAGGAATGGATTCGATTGAGATTTGTTGACTTCAACACGGTTGGGGAGTACAATTCCGTTCTGCACAGAATTTGTATCAATCTTCAACTCTGTGGCAGGCATGTCATAATGAGCAGAAGGTTGAGAAGACGCTCTCCACCTTCCACCCTAGTGCAGTGCAGTCTGCGTGCAACTATTGTTAAGACGGCTACAAAGAGTATGCTAAATTGATTGATATTATACAGGTTGCAGAGGCTCAAGATGAAGTTCTCCATAAGAACTTTGTCATACAGCCACTTGGGAGCTCCGTTGGGTATGAGGCCAATGCTAGGAGCTACAAGATGTGGAAACTTATAATGAAGAAAATGGGAAGGAATGGCAAAGCCACGGTTCAGAAAGGCAAGACAAATGCTCCATAAGAAAATAAGGCCAGCAAGCCAAAGTGGGATGACAAGCCCTATGGTCAACAATACCAAACCTGCTACAAGTGAGGGCACTAGTCGCGGATTTGTAAAGAGTAGCACATCGTCAATGCCTTCTAGGCCAAAAAGAAGGGTGGCAAAATGCAGTATAAAACCCACTTTGCCTTTGTTGAGGGAGAGAATTCTAAGCAGCTACTTGCACCAATGGAGGCTGACTCCACTCTTGCAGCTGCACCCCTTCTTGACATTACAGCTGCCGCCACCATGATCTCACCCCTGAGAAGATAGTAGTCGAAGTCTATGACTTCTTAGCAGATTCAGTCTAATACACAGAATGCATTAGACTTTAATTATCATTCATTTCATATGTGGAAGGAATAAGTTGGATTTTTCTCAAACAATTTATTTTCTCGTGATGGTTGGATGATATTAATTCATTCATTTATTCAATTAATAATGGCATGATATGTTCTAATATTTGAAGTATTTTATTTATGTGTTGATTGTCTCCTACTACATATTAATAAAATATTTAATATCAAAACACGCGTGGCGCCCCATGGAGGAAGCGTGCTTAGGTGATAGCAGCACAACAAATACCATCTTAAGAGAGACAAAATTATTTTAGTCAATTAGCAAGAATGCTGGTAGTCTTACGACCATCGCAGATAATGATGCTTGTATATGCTTAGGAAGAGTCACAATTATACTCTCAATGGACACAACTTTGGTCATTAAAGAAGCTTTGTTATATCTAAAATAGACTAGAACTCTCCTAAGTTTCAAGGATATTCGTGCTAACGGTTCCCACATTGAAACTGAAGAAGAGTATAGTAAGGAACACCTGCTCATTACAAAGCACGAAGCAAGTGGAAAAAAGGTATTAAAAAGACTTCCTTCATTTGATGCTAGGCTATACTACACTAATATTAAGTCACCCATAGCCTATACTGCCCTGAAAACCATATTTAGAAACTTTAAACTCTTCTATCTTTGGCATGATAGATTAGGACACTCAGGTCTTAGGATGGTGAGAAATATAATTAACAATTCACAGGGGCATAATATCAATGTAAAAAATTTTCCGAATCACGAAGATTTCGTGTGCCCCGTATATGCCACAAGGAAATTAATTACTAGACCTCTGCTCTGAAAAGAAAGGATGAAGTCCCCGTATTCCTAAAACGCATCCAAGGAGACATTTACGGTCCTATACAGCCACTGTCAGGGCCAGTTAAATATTTTATGGTACCCATCGATACTTCCTCGAAATGTTTGCACGTATATTTATTATCTACAAAAAAATCAAGCTTTTGCAAAGCTGATCTCGTAGATAATTCAAATTAAAATTAATTTCACTGATCATCATATAAAGTCCATCAGAATGGACAACGCCGGAGAATTTAATTCAAAAGCATTTGATGATTATTACATGGCAATGGGAATTAAAGTTGAGCATTCTGTACCGCATGTCCACATCTAGAATAGACTAGCAGATGTATTAATTAAGAAAATTAAATTTATTACCCGAACGTTTTTGCAGAATTGTAATTTACTAACTACATGTTGGGGACACACAATCCTGCATGCAGCAACTGTCATCAACTTTAGACCATCGGCATATAACATCCATTCACCTATGCAACTAGCGCAAGGGTCAGCACTGAAAATTTCTCATCTTCGTAGATTTAGTTGCAAAGTTTGTGTACCTGTACTTCCACCACAACATACTGTAATGGGCCCTCTCTGAAAGTCCGGACTATACGTTGGTTATGAGACAACATTTATAATCAGGTATTTAGACCCCATGATAGGAGATTTGCATACCGTCCATTTCACTGATAGTATATTTGATGAGGATAGTTTCTCGATATTAAGGGAGAAAATCAACCCCTTGATGAAAAATGTCAGGAAATTACGTGGCAAGCTACGGGAATCCAATGCATATAACCCACGCACTAGTGAAGCAAATAGAGAAGTCTAGAAGGCCATTATTTTGTAGACATTAGTAAATCAACTGTCTGACCATTTTAGTGATTTAAAGACCATGACCAAGTCACATATGCCTGCACGCAATGCACCGAAGAGGGTTGAAATATCGAAGAAAATTGAAGGTATACCTAATCCCATCCAGATGCCTCAGAATAAAAGGATGAGAACCCTGGCCCCTCGAATCCCAAGTAACTAGAGCTGCCTAGTGAAAACAATGATACAAAACATCATCATTTTATTTTCACAAGATGGATCCTATATATACAAAAGTAAAACATATCATTTACCTATTTTTCCAATAGTTGATCAGATAAAAGTAACAAGGTAGTCATTCAAAATATGGAAATATATGAAGAGGTTGCAACACAGTTTGTGTGTGGTATGCTCATGTAAAAAAAGAGTAGTACTACAATTTTGTGAAGCAACAAGAGCAAAAGAACCAACCCTAAAGATCATGAATGCTAGACGATTCAAATGTAATCCGTGTATCACAGCAATATTAATGCAACAGAAGTGGCTTCAAAGGAAAACCTTAGAATATTATGTTATTCGAATACGGTAACTCTCCAAGTTGTCATTAGCAATTGCATACAGTAGATTTTTGCAAACTATCCTTGAGCAGATTACACTACTACAAAAGAGGCTAGACTAGACGCTTATATTACAGTCGATTCTTAGAAACCATCTGTGCTGCAAGTATCACAAACGGTTCATACAAATAACCGCCTTTGGTATTTTCACAGACGATTTTTAATATGAACCGTCTGTGATAACTTCATTATCACAGACGGTTTTTAATAAAAACCGTCTGTGAAGTATCATAGACGGTTCTAGATAAGAACCGTCATACGAACCGTCTGTGATAACTTCATTATCACAGACGGTTTTTAATAAAAACCGTCTGTGAAGTATCACAATACTTCACAGACGATTTTTATTAAAAACCGTCTGTGATAATGAAGTTATTACAGACGGTTCATATTAAAAACCGTCTATGATATGTTCCCCCCCCCCTTTTAATTCTCTAAAATTTCATAATTTCCCGCCTGAGTCCGAGTAGGATTCAGTTTTGAGACACCTTTTAGTAAAACGGGCATAACTTTTGCATACGGTGTCCGTTTTCAACGTTCTTGTACTTGTTGGAAAGCTAATGATGAGCCCGATACAAAAAACGATCGGCTTGCGCTAGTCGTCCTCCGAGACCCCAAAAATCGGCCATCTTTGGACCTAAACACGCGTCGCAAGTTTTTGGTTTCTATTTTTTGCCATTTTTCTTGGTCTTCCTTTCGGAATTTGGATTTTGCTTCAACTGAAATGTTGTAGATCTCATTGAAACATTTCAAATGAGTATATATAAGCCATATAAAAATTTGCTATTTAATCTTTTCATACTAGTTTATATTGCATCGGTATATAAAATTTTGTGCTCTAATTCACAGACGGTTGGCATATAGAACCGTCTGTGATATTCATTCATCACAGACGGTTCTAGCTACCAACCGTCTGTGATAATCTGACCGCTGGGCCCATCGATTCTCCTCAATCCAATCCTAGCCAATAGAAATCCACGAATCCTCACCCAACGGATCGTAGCTCCGCCTCTCCGTCCCCGCGCCAAAAAATTTCGCACTCACTCCCCTATAAATAATCACCAAAACCCTGCCTTCTTTTTGTTCTCCTCCTTACTATTCTCCTCCTCCTTGCTGTTCTCCTCCTCCTCCTTGACCCATACCATAGTAGCCTCACGAAGCAGACGATGCACAAGGCAACGCTCAATCAACGCCGACGATGGTGGGCGTCAAAGACATCCAGCTCGTGCGCTGCATCAGGGGCGAGAAGGTCTAGGCATAGAGGATCTTTACTTTTCTCTGTTCTTGTTGTGTTAGCTAGATGAACAACCTATTTGTTGTTTTGGGATATTATAATAGTAGACTCTAATCTTAATAAAAATAAAATGTGCACGGTATTTCATACTATATTTGCTTGTTTTCATTTCAATTAATTGATTTGCAAAATGGATGTTTTATGTTTTTGAAATGAATTGAGATGTGAATTGGATGTATACATGTACATGTTAATCTGCTTGTTTTAGAGAGCATGGCTAGCATTTCCTGATGCTAGCCAATAAACAGAAATAGATTTAGGGGTAGAAGAGAATAGCATAGACGGTTTTTAACTAAAAACTGTCTGTGCTAGATATCACAGACGATTTTTAACTAGAATCATCTGTGATATTTAGATATCACAGACGGCTTTTAACTAGAACTGTCTGTGATATATAGATATCACAGATGGTTCTAGTTAAAAACCGTCTGTGATATTTACACCACAAACGGTTCGAAAGTCGTCTGTGATGAACTCGTATTATTACTGACCCATAAATTCAGACGGCTCACAAAACCGTCTGTGATGACATTTTTAAACCGTCTATAATACGGTTTTGTGTAGTAGTGTTAAGTATAGTGCATACAATAGTGTTTTTCTAAATTTAGCCCAGCTTCTCTTTGTTCCTACAAATATGGTACCAAATAGCCCCTCACAGTGTTCTGTCTATTTTCTCATTCGGAAAAAGTTTTCAACAACCAACTGTCACGACCACCAGTTAATATATGATAATGTTATTTATATACTGCCCTCTCACATGTATAAATTCAGTGAAGTCTATAATATTACTTCACCACAATGAAGCTTTTTACTATATCTGGACGTTTGCTGACCTCAAGTTGTAATGGTTTGTAAGGAAATGCAGGTTAGGCATTATTACTATCGTGTGCTCCGTCGCTTGAATAAGCTTCTTGGTCCTGCGTTCTCACTTGATACAAAAAAAACTCCAAGGACATCATTGCTGCTATGTTGCTATCGTAATTGAATGATTTTTTTGTTAGATGCAAAATCCTCATTACATGGACAAAATGTAATTCGAATAGTCCTCGATTTTGCTTATATGATAGTTAAGTCATTATAGAGAGATGCTAACAAATCCAAATACAGCTGCAATGTCATGCATCACAACTGTATTTTGGATAGTTAATTTTGATATGCACAAAGATTCCACAAGGAACTGCTCGTGAGAATTAAAACTAGTTTCAGATAGGTTTCGCATTTGTAGAACATTGAAAAGGAGTAGGGTGTTAAGATTAATTGTTGTGTAGTCATGCACAAAATGTATTTTTTTTTTCAGTTTCCTGTGGTAGGCTTTCATTTATGGCCAACAACTCTCTTTTTTTCATTTCTTTTCAAGCCTTCAAGCTGATATAGTTCTCTCGTATATTGAAAAATGTTATCGTATATTAACTTGTGACCGTGACAGGTGGTCGTTGCTGGAGAAGTTTGGCTGCAACGCATCAAAGCTGCATCCAAATCTACGAAGATATAAGACATTTGTACAAGCGTTGGTATGTTAGTAATATTTGTTTTGCCTCCCAATATTGTTTCAGTATACTTTTTTTTCTTTTGTTTATCTTGTATTCCATATGTCTTTCTTTGTAGAGAAAGGAGCTGTTAAAGGACAGAACCAAAACTAAAAGAAAGTGCCCACAAGGTGCTATGCAGGTGCCTTCTCAATCTCCAATTCTTAGCCAGGCACAGGGGAGCGAATCTTTCCCAGTAGAAGTCCTGTCTGTAGATGCTCCAAATTCTAGCAAAATAGCAGCTCCCAAATGAGCATCCTTGAAGCGGTTTGTGGACCCAAAGCCCAATGCATTAAGGAGTGCGAAACAGAAATGGACATCAGGTGATGTTTGCTTTTATTCATGCTGATATGATTTAACAGAGTGACTGATTATTCGGATGTTCTTTTCTTTTGGCCATTTTTTTTATCATAGAGAGTTTGTAATTTTTAATGAAGTGTGTATTTGCCGTCATATGGGAACTTGTAGTTTTGAAACTTTGTTTCATTAATATTGATAGTTTATGTTTGTGATGTAGGTAATGATTCTGCTGTGAACTTGTAGTTTTGAAACTTCGTTTCCTTCATATTGATAGTGGAGGTTTGTGATGTAGGTAACAATTCTGCTGTGAACTTGTACTTTTGAAACTTTGTTTCATTAATATTGATAGTGGAGGTTTGTGATGTAGGTAACAATTCTGCTGTGAACTTGTACTTTTGAAACTTTGTTTTATTAATATTGATAGTTTATGTTTGTGATGTAGGTAATGATTCTGCTGTGAACTTGTAGTTTTCAAACTTTGTTTCATTAATATTGATAGTGGATGTTTGTGATGTAGGTATTGATTCTGCTGTGAACTTGTAGTTTTGAAACTTTGTTTCATAAATATTGATAGTGGATGTTTGTGATGTAGGTAACAATTCTGCTGTGAACTTGTACTTTTGAAACTTTGTTTTATTAATATTGATAGTGGAGGTTTGTTTTATTAATATTGATAGTGGAACTTTGTTTTGTCAAACCAGAGATTGCTATTTAATGCTGACAAAAGAACTTCCACTTCATCACTTAACAACCTTTGTGCTGTAAATGGTAATATTCCAGAGATCTCTGTACTTTTTCACGGGAATTCTTACTTTTTTGCACGCACAGTAATTTTCTTGTTGCCAATGATCTTTGAATGTGGGTACTGGCATGAATCTGATGAGGGAAGCAGATCTACAACCATCTACCAAGCTGAAGTTGCAGCTATCTCCGGTAAATGAAGCTTCAAGGAAACATTGAAAAAGGTATAGAGTTTTTCTAGCATGGGTAGTGCGAAAATGATATATTTGAAACCGCAATTCTGGCTCATGAATTATTGGCCAAGCACTTGATAAATTGCATATTGCAAGTATATCTGTGTGTTAGAAGAATAAATGGCTTATTTCTGTGTTTCGTCATCAACTCTTTTCATTATGGACCTGAGACAAATTTATTCTATTGTTAATTTGGGAGCTGGTTGAGCACTGATGACAATCTTCTTTCTTCCAATAGGATGAGCATAACCCATATTTGGAGCCCAGATTAAGTTCTCGGAAGAAGATATCATCAGTACTAGAACATCTGCACCGCAAGTGGGGCAGCCCAAACATTGTATCTGAAGAGCTCATGCTTTTTCCATACAGTGCTCATGTGGAGGATTTAGCTACATATCAGAGGTGGACGACGAAAGACCACCACCACAATTGGAGATGTATTTCTTTCTGTCAACAGTTCCTTCATATTCAGATTAAGGTACAAATTTCCTTTCATGTAATGTAATTATGTAAATAATTAATGCACTACAGGATCAGTAGACAATAACATTTTTTTTGTTGGTAAGGTATGGTTGGCTCTCCCTTGCTGAGGTTGAGGCAGGAGTAGGTGAAATAAATTCTACTCACTTCAAGAACTGCATGATCCCAGAAGGCATTGAAACGATTGAAATTCTATTTGGATTTGAGTTTCTCTTGATCCTTTAGCCTAAACCAGCTCAAACCCTAGCCGTCCACATCACCAATTGCTGCCTACATTGCTTCAACAGGAAGATTTGCGCCAAGCACGGTTCCCGGTCCAAAAATCCGCCGCCGCCCGCATACTTCCGCCCACTCTCACGCCTTCTCATGCTCTCTCGCCGCTACCAACTCTGTACCACCTATCAGAGGTCGTACGCCCTCCCCTGACACCCTCTACAGCGTGTCAACCACGCCGACCACCCTACCGCCAGCTCTCGCGCACCTTCTACCCTCACTGCTCTCTCTCGGCCGACCTGACACAACCACTACTTTTGACTGCCGCCTTGCTACACCCAAGACAACCGGTGCGCCCCCTCCAGCAGCCTCGAGCTTTCCTGACCCTTGTAGTGACCGCCACCACCATTGCTCCCCCCCCCCCCCCCCCCCCCGGCCGCGGTGCCAAACCGCCTCCCGACCCTATTTAAACGACCGGACCCCTTCGGAGCACCACATTGAAGTCCAGTGAGCCCCTCTACACCCCCAATTAGACTATCGATCAGAGTATCGCCGGCTATCGCTGATAAACCTCAAAGTGAGCTTGAATCCAATTCCGTCGATTTAGCCAATTGTGTTTCAATTGCTTGCACCCACAACCTCCTCAAGCCCCTAGGAACCTCCCTGAACCGTTACCTTAGCTCCCCAAGCTCTCCCCTTCTCCGCTGTCGAAGCTCACCGCTCGGTCGAAGCATCTCACCATGGACAAGCCGCCATGAAGAACCCTAGCCCAAACCAACCCTTCCACTGTCACCCCCTCACTCCAAGGATGCTCAAACACCAAGGCTTCAACCCCCTTAACCCATAGGACTCACCACAGCCATTCAAACGCTCCGCAGGAAGAAGGCCTCGTTGCCGGCAAACACCGCCTTCCCTGGCGACATCTAGATTATCAAATATCACTATTTTAGTCTCCCCATGAATCCTATATATTTTGTTCAGAAAGCGAATATGTTATATCTAAACCAATACATTCGTCTGTGGATAAGTTTGGAGCTTTCCTCATGAATAACTTCTTTGACGCCACAAAATTCACCCTAAAAAATACATTTAGAAACATAAGTGGCATCCATGAGATGTTGCTGCAACAACTTTTATGTTTTAAATGCACCATAAGTTTTTAGTACTCAATTTTGTTGTTACTGTCATCACAGTCATTCCAAAATTTTCCATCCTTTAGATTGGATTGATTGGCTTCCTGTAGTTTGATTAAATTAACATAAAAACACAACAAAAGTGATCAATTTTATAGTGATATTTTGATGTGAAACTTGGTAATCTGCTCAATCTGTGCTTATTTGTTAACACATAGAACAACTCAACAGGAGACTATCGACTTGTATTGATAGGACACCAACTGTATTGAAACAACGTAGAACGCATCAAAGCCATCTTTTACCTTAAGCAAAGGATTACCATTTTGATAAGTTTGCAAAGCATAAGGGAAGATTTTTGTCTGCCCTGCTACTGGAGTAATAAACCACACATTCTACTCAATTCCAGGGTGACACATAGAATGTCTGCCCCCATTAACAATTTTGGCCCAAAAAATATCAAGCACGGTTTTGAACTAATCACCATCGATAATTCATGCTTAGGATGATCACAAGACAAAATCCATCTTAAGGAGCATTCAGGATCATGCAGTTCAATTCTGTTAAGTTTTCAAGTAGCCTGGGAGTTTTAGTGCTATTTGTTGTGTTTGTTCTGTTTTAACAGTGACAGAGAGATAGGGATAGCTCTTGTGTCTTTGGTTGCTGCTGATCTGTAGTAGCGCCAAGAACAAGATGGTGGAATCTCTTGCATATCTAAACTACTTATTACTTGTTTTCACTATTTCTAGCCTCTAACAAAGGAGCAGACAAACATGCTTGGTTCACGGATCCACCTACACCATATCTATCGACTATCCACGCTAACAAAGGAGCAGACAAACATGCTTGGTGCACGCCGTCCGCCCCATCCTGCCCCCTCTCATTTGACTTCGACCACCACTCAAAGGAATAGAATATCCTGAACAACTCAACTAACCAAACACCTAATTTCGAACAGCCACCATTCCAGATTTAGCTCTTCCCCTTTAATTGTGCTCACTATTTTCGTACAGGAAATACACTATAACATCAACAGTTAAGACTTTTAAGTATTAGCTCTCTACTCTCTTTATACCTAATTGATATGACCAGGTTTTCAAAGTTAGCCATGATGATTGAGCCATACTCTATGAAGCCTGCTTGTGTTCCAATACCTGCAGAACTAACTATGATGCATCAAATGCCACCAGTATGCTGTGGCTCCTCACAAAATAATTTGTGTTCTTTGTAGTCATTACAGTGGCATGCTAATTCTTAGTGTCTGTGAAGGCAGATTAATGAAAGGAAGCCTGGATAAATGAACAGACCCCATACTGAAGGTGTCTATTCAAGGACAGGGGTGCATGAAGCTCTGTCATTAGGAAAACCAAATATTTGTCTGCAAATTTAATGAAGCATACCTTCATGAGCTTGGGATCATACCCAGAAAATATCTTGGTCTCATAAGATCGGAAAGGCTGCTTCCTTTGCTCTGGAACTGCTCCAAAACATGAAAAATAAACAGTAGAAAACAAGTGAAGAAATTGTAAGTATCACACAAACATATTGGCATCAACACTGACACTGCAAATTCAATGCCCGTAAAAACTTTCTAACACTTTCCTAAACATAAGAATATAGAAATGCAAGTTTATATCTGCCACAATTTGCTCAGGTGTGTCATTAAGCATGGCGTTTACTCGTAGAACCTTTTGTGATGACAGGAAGTTAGCTAGAAAGATCTACCCGCCATATTCATTTTCAGAATCATGCATGTACCATAACAACCCAAAGGAAAAAAGTTCAGCATTAATAAAATATACACACATTAGAGCACTAAAAATACAAAATGGATTCATTACAGCAGAGGCAACATAACTTTTGGTGGCTCATAGTACCTCCTCCCAATCTCCGGAATAGAAACCATTGGAGCAGCAGACGACTGGCTCCGGGAGTAGGGTTGCAGCTGCTCACCATACGTCCCAGCAGAGCCCACCGTTAGCTCGCTGTGTGGCAGTGATGGCGGTAGCACAAGCGGGGGCGGTATGACCAGCACGACAACCTCCTCCTCTTACTGTTGTTGCTTCGCCGGTGGCTTTCAGTCCTTGAGCCACCGGTGGCAGAACCACAAATGCAGCTGCCTGTTCGTCAGCCCCAACTCCACCGACAGCTCCGCCCGCAGCGTCTCGTTCAGATATAGATCATCTGCACCATCACAAACCAAACCAAATAATTAGAAAAATCACACGCACATTTCGATCGATTATTCGCCAAAATGGACATGAACAGAAACCTAAAAAAATTAGAATTCTCGAAAATCATCCACAAACCTGTATAGGTCTTCTTGAGAACCTCCAATTGGTAGGGCGTCTTCATCACGTGTTTCGCCGCCGACTTCCCGCTGGACCCAGAGGCACCGACTCCACCACCAGCGGCGGCCACCGAGGCTGGATCCAGTCGGTGAGGTGGGAGGGGAGCAGGTGAGGCGACGGAGAGAGGAGGAAGAGGAGATGGGGAAGAAGGGGATGGCGACGGGGGTGGGAGAGGGGCGACGAAGGAGGAGGAAGAGGAGATGGGGGAGAAGGGGGAAGGCGGTGGGGTGGGAGGGAAGGAGACAAGGCGGCGGAGAGGAGGGGTCGAAGGTGGAGGCTTCCAGGTCCCACTTTGGCAATCGTAGATTTGTTCTCCACCTTCAAGAGGTAGCCATGGAGGAGGCAGGGTAGCCCTTGATGGTCTTCCTCTTGTATATCTACGGGCCACTACCCTCAATCCACCAGCATTGGCGCTCAAGAAGGGATCTAGGAGGGGGAACCTAGAGAGGACAATGGCATCGGAGACGGCCGAGAGTGGTGGCGGCGAGAGGACGGCCTGGAGGAGGAGGGCGCGCGACGGGAGGAGGAAGGAATGGGAGAGGGAGGGAGGCGAGAGAGGAGCGCGAGGGAGCACTAAGAGGGAGACGTAGGGAAGGAGGTGGCACATACGAGTGAACGCGGCTTCCCTTTTCCCTTCTCTCTGTTTCTGTTCGTGTTCCCTTACACGTATCAGCAAATTATTCATTCTGCTTTATTTTTTATGGACCTACAACAGTACTCATCTCTTCCAGACTACTACCACGTATAAGGGGACAGAAAGGTTGTATTCCCTACGAGTGCCTGTTGAAGGGAATAGGGGAGGCGGCGCGTTGTTGCCAGGGGGCGCGGAGGGATCGAGAAGAGGTGCCTAGCTGCCTGATGGTTCCCAACACGGCGGTCCAGATTTGGTGGAAAACATCATGGTGACTTTGTCCCAAACGATGGCACCTAATTTTTCTGTGAGGATAGAGAGAGAAAAAAAAGACAATGTATATATTATCAAGTTTTTTAAGTATTAGAGATATATGCTTATTTATTCTGTCATTCTTCTCAAATGGTTCATTATATTGGTTTCGTCAACTTGTATAATGCTAATAGCTAGGAGGGAGAACTGGAGAACCAAGCAATTTGCTACATCAATATTAAGGTATTCTCGATTTCTCAATTCCTTATAAGAATTCATTAATTTTTTTATTTATTTTATATTTATTATATATATATATATATATATAAATGTATCGTCGTGTCAGTGTTTTTGAAAAAAATGACAAACTGCAATATCGACATATCGCATATCTGTATCGGGGTATTCAAACAACATAGGGCGTGGGGACCCTCTCCTAACATTAGTCCCTCGTCAGTTCGAATGGTCGTCATACGTCTGCCTGGGCCTGACTTGCAAAAGGGGCCGGCACGCTACCTCGGACGATCCCACTGGTAGTCTACAATGCATTATGATAACATGTTAAAATATCTTAACCCTCGCATAAACTTCAGATGATAGGTTGTGTCTACACCTTCGAGTTGGGTTCCCCTGGTGTTTGCCAAAGGGTTGTTACTCCACTCGGCCAATTTTGAGTTGTACTGGGAAATTCACTATTGCACAGAACAACGTGGGGTCATGAATAGTTATGGAGTCAAGCATCAACCGCTTAGATATCGAAGTTACACGGAGGTACGGGGTTAGGACATAGCCCAAAGAAGTGTCTCGTGAAGTCAGTTCTCGAGCTATGACGTTTGAGAGGCGCAAATATGCACGGGGTGCTAAGCTCGACTCGCTTAGGTATGACCATCAAAGGACGACAGAATCCAAGGTTACGAAAGATTGACCCTATGTGAATATGCTAGAAATAAGCGCCCAACTTGTCGTTCAAGACATACGGAGTCCTTGGGTAATTGGGTCGTTGCGTAAACTCGTCGGGATGGGCGTGGATATACCGCTAGTCCGAGATGCGACGGAGCTTCAAGGTGCATGAAGCCGACTTGGGTGTATGCATCTCTATGCACAAACTCATTTGGCGATGCTGAGTTGGATAATATCACGAGACGTGATTGATCGATGCTTGCCAACACAATATTATTTTTATGTGATTGCTGCATGTAGCTTATCTGCTTTTAATGCACATTTGATGTTTCAGTTTTGAGTTAATCTCGCTGCTCTTATGCAGTTTACCTTGATAGATTGTCAAATAGCAGATATAAAGGAATAGGCCGTCCAAGAACATTTAGTTGGGAAATATTCTTGTGTGGATGGTTTCTTTCACTATTTTGAATAAGATAACTCCTACTACTTAATTTTTTGTGTGTACTTTCGGCAAAAAAAATCCTACTACTTTTTGTGTTCCATGGTAGTTATTACAACCTGAGTTGCTTCAAAATTAGGCTTTTTTGTTGACACTAGTACCTGCCCCTCTTAAATCCTTCGAGGTAACAGCATTTGTGATGAATCTTTAAACTGTGAGGCATATAATGGTTTGGAGTCTGCAGTTCTGAGTAGGCCTGGACAAAAAACTCGAAGCTCGTTAGCTCGCTCGGCTCGTGGCTGGCTCGGCTCGGCTCGGCTCGGCTCAGCTCGTTAGGATAACGAGCCGAGCCGAGCCAAGATTTTAGCTCGTTAGCTATAACGAGCCAACTCGAGCCAGCTCGCGAGCCGCTCACGAGCCAAACGAGCCATGCTATGCTAACTTATGATGGAACTTGAACAATGTGTCATTATGCTATGTTAACTTATGTAGTTATGTCTATGCAGCCCTTCCTGTCTAGTCAATCTAGCTGATGTCGTACTTTGCAATTTGCATGGATGATAGTTGATGGATGAATATATGATGGAGACATGGACCTAATTTGTACTCTATTGCATGTGTATTCATATGCTGCTTGCTGCTAGCATGTATGATGGATGAATATGTGCTGTATGACTCACTGGAATGTAAGGTAGTCTTCATTTTACATTTTTTGGCCCTGGCTCACGAGCCAAACGAGCTAGCTCGAGCTTGTGGTCGAGCCGAACCGAGCTAGCTTTTTAGCTCGTTAGTTATAACGAGCCAGCTCGTTATCCTACCGAGCCAGACCGAGCCGAGCCGAGCCAGCTCGATATCCAGGCCTAGTTCTGAGCTTCAAATAGACAAATGCTAGAGTGTAAGGCAGTAATTGTAATTTGTTCTCTTTAGTAGATTTTAGAAGTTAGTTGGTTGTTATGTGTAGGAGCCGCAGGAGCCATTACTTACACAAGATTTCCCTCTGTTCCATTTTTCAAGGGCCGTAAGATTTCTGGTTTAGATATTTGTAAGTTAATATGAAACCCCGCCAGTACCACTCCTATTCTAGCATGAGCTTTGACGCCCAGGAAAGATGTACTATTCACTATTAATAAGTATTCACTCCTGGGTGTACTATTGTAATGCTGTAAGTCTTTGTTTGGATCTTTGGACGTTTGGTGTTTCTGCATTGGCATAAACAGTAATATTGGACGTGTACTGCTGTTTGAGCATTAGTCGTCCTAGTTAGTTAGTTTAGTTGAGTTCTCTAATGCTATTTTCTGTTGTTCATTAGTGTGACATAGTAGGGCATCAATCTACTAATTGCCTCCAATGAAATGTTTTTTTGCTTTAAGTGCAATATTTTCTAATTCCCTGACCCTGAATCCATGTTGCCTCTGTTACCCAAACAATATGTCACAACTTATTGCTTGCTCCGTGAGTCTGTTTGCCAATTCTGGCTCTTATTTCTTGTTCCCTCCTGTCATTGCTTGAGTCATTGCTTGAGTCATTCCTCCAAGTTTGCATCTCACTTTCACACACAAAGAAAAGGAACATTGTTCCTCCTTCCAAATCAAAGCACTCAAATCAACATTGTTCTTTTAATCCAGGGAATAGGAAAGAAAACAGATTTTAGAAGGACATTTGGGTTAGACATCAGCCTCTTTCTGAAATTTATTCAACTTTGTTTCAGGTAGTCCGAAATAAACATATTTTGGTTGCAGATGTTTTAGAGACTGTGCCTTTAAATTTGAATTTTAGGAAATCAAATATTGGCCCAAATTTACTTGCTTTTAATAATAGCCACTGCTCATCTTACCTTGGATGAGGATACGGTTCCATAGAATCTACATAGGAATGGACATTTTTCAGTCAAATCTATGTATGCTGTTTTGGGTGACACCAATTGTAGTTTTTGAAGTGAAAATTTATGGAAAGTTAAAGTACCCCTTAAGATAAATTTTTTTATGGTACCTTCGTAGAGGAGTTACTTTAACTAAGAATAATTTATTAAAAAGGAATAAGAGAAGTGACCCTAATTGTTGTTTTTGTGATCACAAGGAGATTATACAACATTTGTTTTTTGATTATCGCTTTGCCTATTTTGCTTGGCGTATAGTTCAAATTGCTTTCAATCTTAACAGACCTAGTACTGTTCGGAATATCTTTGAAAATTGATTAGTAGGTCTTACTTCTGAATTATAAACAAATATTTTGGTGGGAGTGGCTGCACTTTGCTGGTCTATCTAGTTATGTCGTAATGAGATAGTTTTAGACAAGAAGGTTATTGACCACCCCCTGTAGGTTATATTCAGATGTATCCATTGGATCTACTCTTAGTCAGCTTTGTAATGCCAAAGGAGGGAGGCCTTGGTAGCTGGGAGCAAAGCATTGGAGATTATTACAAGGAAGATCTTCAATAAGCATGAGTGAAAGCTATTTTATAGGCTTCAAAATGTTTGAAATACTTCTATATTTTTATTTATTTTCATAAGGTTGTTTACTTTTTTATGGCTTTTGTTTTGCTGTTGGTTAATGTTTTGGCTGCATTTGTTTGGCCGCTTCATTTCGGTTAATAGAGTGATTGCTTCGCCTGATTAGGAATATTACGGTTATTGTAATAAATTTTGGACGATATGTATCCTCAGATACAGACGCTGAAAAAGATTTTCTCTTTCCACATCTTAAAAAAAATAGTTTTGCATATCCTCCTGCAGAGCTTTGTAATTTAATCCGATGAATCATCTCTTGCAGATGGCCATCGAAAAGCTTCTGATTTGATGATTCGCCAAAAACTGTCGGAGTGATGGGCATCCGAAGGAACCGGAGGCTTGCACTGGTGGTGGCGGCTTGAGCTCCATGAGATATCTGTGGTCCTTCCTCTTTAGCCACACAGTTTAGGCCGTACTCTAAGGAACTTCTGTTTCTTTTTTTTTTTGTTTCTTTAGATTTTTTTATTTTTATTTTTTCTTTATTCCTTTGTATTATCCGTGATAATATAAATTTTTTATTTTTTAAATTTAATTATGCTAAAAAAGTTAACAGCAGCCATGGTGTATTTTTAACCGCTACAGTGTAAAAAAAGTTAGAAACCTGGACTTATAAGTCTAAATAAGTACTACCTTAGTTATAGAGCATCATTAATTACTTCATATTGCCCAGTGTTAGGAAACAGTTATGTAGCAATGAAGCGTCTTATGTAGTAACGCAACATTCCTTAAGGGCATCTCCAATGGTCTGAGTTAGCTATCTATATGCATGTACACATCAGCATATATCCTATGTGGAGGAAAGAGAGTATGCAAAAAAAAATCGGGCCAGCTCTTCCTTAAGCACTAGTCTATAACGCTAAACGAGGCAGCCTCAATAAATTCTGTGTGTGCATGTAAGCATCAAATAGCTATCCTTATAGATAGGTCTTTAGAATGCTAGCTTTAGTGTGTACTATATAAATGATGTGGAAGTTTTATAATTAGTTGCTAGCTATAACCATTGGAGATGCCCTAAGCGAGCTGTGTCAGTGGCAGCTGAAAGCTCGCTCCTTGTCCATTTGTGGCGGTCGATGAAGCATGGAATGCTTGTGGTCCTGTTATTTTTTGGTTTTTAGTTTTAATATTTCAAAAAATGAAATAAATGAGATGGTTTTTTAAAACCGTTCTTCAAACGACAGTCTACTAGTATGTGTACTGTTTACATCATTTTAAAAATATAGTAAAAAATCGGCAACTTAAACAATAGGACCTCTAACTTTTTTACTCTTCAACTCTTTGTGTCAGCAATATGTACAGATGTACTAGACAGGGATGCATCCAGATAGTTGCTGTCAGCCGGGCCCCGCTGACTGCGGTGCCCAGCAGTCAGGGACTGACAGATGGGCCATGTTGCTACGCATCAGCGTTGTCCACACGAGAACTCCCGCTTCCTTTCCCCGACAGACTTGCCCCACCGTCTACGTGGCATGGTGTCAGAGCCAGATACGGGACCCACCGTTCATACGTGGCCAAATCAGGGGCTCTCCCACTGACAGGGCGGCCCCGCAGAGGCGGAGACCGCGTCCGCGTCCGCGTCGGAGTCAGTTTCCCCGTACGACTCGGCCGCCGCCTCCGCCTATATAAATTCCACCCGACGCCCTCCTCCCCAGTCCTCCGCCGCACAAATTCCTCTGGGTCTCCTCGTCTCGCCGTCCCCTCTCCCGGACTGGAGGCCGGAACCCTAGTCTAGACTCGCCTCGCCGGCCGCCGAGAGGGAGGGAGAAAGAGACCCGAGACCTAAGAGGCGGCGGCAGCCATGGCGAGGTGCTTCCCGTACACGCGCAGGGCGCGAGACCTGGTTCCGGAGGCTATGGTGATGGCGGCGGAGCCGGCGGCTGATAAGGTTCGTTCGCTCGCTCGCTCGCTCGTCACGTCGAGCAAGTCGGTTCGATTTCCTTGTTTCTGCCGCCGCCGCCGCCCAATCATCACGTCTTTCCGCCCCTGAATTGGGATTAACAGTATAACCGAAGTATTAAAGCCCTCATCGGTTGGCCGTCCTCGTTCTTGGATTCTTGGCCGTTGGTCTAATTTGGATTTGGGAATTAACCGAGTCCTTAAGAACTAGTGCTAGGGAGCCTAATACTCTGCTCAAGATGGTTCAGACAGGCCACTGTTCACCCATCTATACACATAATTGTGAACCTGAGCTGTCTTGGTTTTCCTCTAGACGTATTGTTTTGCTGTGGCCACTGATTGTGGATGAAGATATTACCTTTAGTGAACATGGTATTGGCTTGGGGTGGGTAGTAAGGAGCATGGTTTTTCACATAATGATTGGTTGTTCATGGTGGCTTAGGGGATGTGTTCATTGCAAAACTATTCTAGTGAACTTTGTCATGTTGAAGTCAAGCCTTGTTGGATAATTGTGAAACTGGACTGCACTACGTATTAATTTTCGGTACGCCTTGTGTGCTAAGTCATATCTTGATGCATTGTACTGTTATGACATCACGTCACACCTCTTTGCATTCCCGTCGTCTCTTCTTAATTGGAACTGACGGTTAATCTGGTGGTTGAAACTGCAGAAAGAAAGGGAAATTATGCAAAAGAAGGTAAAGAAGGAAAGGAAAGAAGAGAAAAAGAGTGAAAAGAAAGCTGCCCAGCTGGGTGAGAAATATGAGATATCTGATCATCGCTCTAAGCATGGCCATAAGAAGAGAAAGCATGAGGGCCAGGACATTGTTGGCCCAGAGACAAGAAAAGTTTTGAAGGATACCGTGGAACAGTTGGAGAAGAGTGGTATTTCTGAAGAGCATGAGGCTCCTTCCTGCAGTCAGGCTTTCCATGGCTCCCCTGAGAGCTCACTGGACAGCAATAAGAGACTGAGAGCTACTGTGTCATCTAGCCCTAGTCAAACAAGAAATGGTTAGTATTCTTTCTGAAAATTTTGCTGCAATCCTTAAAAGAGCAAAATTTGTCAATGTTTGGTGCTAATATTATTTAGTCTTGCAGGTGTTTCTCGTGTAAAGCTAGCACCTACAGATCAAAGAAGAGATCAAGAATCAGCTACCGTTTTGTCAGTGAAACCCAGAGTCCTTGAGCAACAACCTGTCAAAGAAAGGGGATTGGATCTGTCCATGGCCAAGAGGCAGAGGGAGTTCCAGCCCCACATCAACACACTGACAGTGGCAAAACAATTGGTTGCCCCAGAGCAGAACATGGCTCTAAGGGATGGCAATCATCTGGGTGAACCAAGACAAGTCAATCAGCAACAACCTGCAATGGTCATGCAAAGAGTCAATATGGTGTCAAGGGTTAGCCCTCAGCCAGCTCCAAAGGAGATGCAAAGAGTTGATCCCCCACCCACAAGGATGCTGCAAAGGGTTCAACCTGCGCCTGTGAATGTGATGCAAAGAGCTGGTCACCTGATGCCACCAAAGGTGTTCCAAACAGGGACTCCCCAGGTTCCTGCAAATGTACTGAAGAAAGTGATGAGTGCCGCCTCACTTCTGCACAAACCAAAGGTTTCCGTGGAGCCAGCTGTTGTCAAGCAGCAGCAACAGATGGATGCCCCTCCTAAAGACGAGCCTTGCTCTGCCGGAACGAGCATAGCAGCCGCCCCAGTGAAAGAGGTGCAGCGGTCCAGCTCTGACCGGAGGAGCCGCAAGGCTGAGAAGAAAGAGAGGAACTTTGCCGATCTGTTTGTTACCTGGAATCCATCACCCATACAGAGGGAGGAAATGGATGTTGGCGACCAGGATTGGGTCTTCAGTTGTGGCGCGACGCCCAGAAGCAACCACGGGACCTTTGATAGGCCAGCGCGGTGTCGGCCAACCGAGGAGCTGTTCTCGCCGCAACCCAGAGCTGTTCATCTCCCTGACCTCCACATGTATCAGCTGCCGTATGCTATCCCGTTTTAGACGTGTAGCAGCGGCTGTGTGCTGTTCCTTTATAGATGTAGGATGTTTGTAGGTAGCATGGAGGCTATGGAAGCAGAAAGGCGTCAGAGCAGAGCTGTGAGGCTTTGTGGGAGCTAATTGTTGAGGGGAAGTACAGCGGGCTAAATCGCCAGCCTGAACAATATTATGTATTAATAACAAAATTGTAGCACAAAGTAATTGGTTGCACAGCAATAGGGAAAGGGAAGGAAGGAGTAAATTACATGCTCGCGATCAAATTGTAACGCAACACCCACTCTTCCAACAAGGCACGTTGGGAAACAGAATTACAGTGGAGAGACCAAAGACTATGCAGTGCTATATAAAATAGTAAATTCATGTCTAAGGTAGTTATGGCACGGATCATCTCAATAGCTAGTCTAAACAATATTATTTATTAATAACAAAATTGGTTACACAACAATAGGAATGGGATGCAAGATCTCAGACTGGGTAGACTATAGCTCGAGGCCTGGAATTTGTAAAAGTACTAACCCCCAATTAATATAGGCCAAGCAAGATACATGCAATATTGGCCTAGCCCGAGGCGCATGGCCTAGATTGGGGCTAAGTCGAACAGAGCACACAACCCACAACCCATGAGTCCTAGCGCTAGTGACCCAACTACGAAGTCCAAACAGCATCGGCCATCAGGCAACAGCTAACACACATCACTACCTCTGCCTCCCATCCCTACCACCCGAAGCCATCATCACCCGCCTCCATCGCTCGCCCCTACAGTGCACAGCCTCGACAGCCATAGCACCGCACTACCACCCAGCGCCTATGGCTCACCTCATCCCCACGTGCTTCTGTGCTTCATCCTCCCATAAGAGGAAGACCCGATGGGCGGTGCTATTGCCTCCGCCCTCCCCATGCGCCACACACGATGAATTGGTGACCACAAAGGTGCCATCGTGTGGGGCAAGGGCAGGGCCGCACCTCACACCACAAGCACACATCACTTCGCTTAAGACCCGGTACTCTCCCTAGTCCCTACTCTACTCCTGCGGTCCTCCCTCGTCCCACCCCATTTGAATTGAAATTAGGACAAAACGAAATCAATGCCAAGTGTTTTTGCATCTTTTTATTTAGGAACTAGAGATACAAAATTAGTCCAACCAATCTCATCCAGAAACATTTGGAACTGGAGCTAGTAACAACGGAATATGATAGAAAGCAAATCTTCGTTTTCTAGGTACTTAAATTGTATATCTACTGTGTTACAGTGTTCGTGTTTTGCTAATTATGTTTTATGTTGATGGATTAAGCTAAAGTTTTATATCAACGATGCATTTGTAGCTTACATTTGGTATATATGATGGGTATAAATTGGCTTAGTTCTTAGATGTTAGCTTGTTAGAGTTTAGCTTGAGGCTCCATAAAATCCTGGATCCGCAGGGGTAAATCACATGCCCGCAATCACATTGAAATGCAACACCCACTCCTCCAACAAGGAACGTTGGGAAGCATAATTACAGCGGTGAGACCAAAGCCGAAGATCATCTACACAACATTTGAACTAAAAAGAAAACCTGAAGATTTGACTTGTCCTGGTGGCAAAAGACCTTGGCATTGCGGCATTTCCATATATTCTACGGCTGAGCGACCTAGACCATGCTTCAAATCTTGATGGAGCTTGTATTAATACCCAGTAAGACGTCGTTCCAAAGTTGTTCGAATCTTGAAGTCACTTTCATGACATCTGGTTGGTCGTTCTGAAACTGTTCACGTTTTTGGTATTATAGTCATCTTTGTTTTTCAAATTTACCCTCCAAACATCCATTTTATAAAAATAGCATTATCCCTAAGCTTAGAAGGCATAGTAGACGATACCTATCACCTGCCGCACCTGGGAGCTCGACAGGAACATGCTGGCAAGGCAGCTAGTTCATGTGGCAGCCAATGGGGCCCATGCGTACCAAGCTGCCATTGCTTGGTACCTACCTACCGAGCTAGGTAGGCTCGGTAGGTGCATGCTGAGCGCTAGCAGCTTGGCAAGTGGGCTGGCGTGCACAGGAGAGCGCAAGACATTTGAAAAAACTCACAAATACAAATAAGAATAATAAAAATCCATCAAAATATGAAAATTTCATGAAAAAGTATACCAAATTCGGACTATTCATATGAGATACAAACATCCACACATTCAAATGAAATAATAGAAGCATTCATACAATGTTAATTTGATCCAAACAAGGAATAAGAAAGATGGCCCAAATTCAAGCTAATGACAGTCCGATTACACACATTTGTCTCAAAAATGCAAGTGGCGGCGGCAGCGTGAAGGTATGGAAGTATGCTCTTTTTTAGTCAAACAGCTATGGAAGTATGCTCCTCAGCTGTGGATGATGGCTCCTGCTCTACATGATAACTGGCATCAGATTTTCGGTGACTGTAATATATCCAGTCCTCATGTTCTCCATCAATCCTTGCTTGTGCATAAAATAGGCCACCAGTAAAATTAAGATACTGCAGCGAACCATATAGCTGAAGGACTTCCTGACAGTTGAACCCCCTAAGACATCACCCCGCCCTCTATCATCTAGATCATTATCAGAGTCAGTATCGCAAGAGTATTCAGAACCACCATCACTATGAACATAGCGATTATCCTCACAGCCATCATCATCTCTGTTAGTCTTTTTGATACTACGTTTTGACAGTAGACCTGTTAGGGTTTTCACCTTTTTCCGCCCCGCTTTAATGACAAAAAACTCATTGTTGTAGGGGTGGCCCAACCCCCCGTGACTGGGCCGTGCAACTAGTCCAACATGTAATAGGCCCAATAGTGAAGAGGAATATACCAGTGCAAATATACCAATGTACCCTCATCCCTTGTAAGTACTAAGGGGTAGAATGAGATTTCCCATTCTACCCCACTCATATATATAAACCCCCAGGAGGGGCAAAGGGGGGACATCCTCTCATTCTCACCAACCATCCCACAGATCCGGCTCCCTCTTCCTCTTCTACCAGCCCACTTCTCTACTGTTTGGCCTGTAGCCACAACACTCATCTTTTCCAGAAGGAACAGAGACACCTGAGGAAGGTGACAGCGGGGCAGTAACAACAGAACGCTGTGAAGCATCAGGCGATTGGTGAGGAAGTCTTAGCTCCACCAGGCTCAAAGTGAGTCGAAAACAATATGACACCAAAGTCTTCGCGGGCACTGCTTTTGAAGGTAGGGGAACGGCAGCTCCGCCTCCCTGCCTCCGCGCGCGTAGCGCCCTCGGCATACGCCGCAAGCGCCCGCTCTCTGCGGGCACTGCTTTTGAAGGTAGGGGAACGGCGGCTCCGCCTCCTTGCCTCCGCGCGTGTAGTGCGCTCGGTCCACGCCGCAAGCGCCCGCTCTCCGCGGGCACTGCTTTTGAAGATAGGGGAACGGCGGCTCCGCCCCCTGCCGCCGCGCGCATATTGCCCTCGGCCTACGCCGCAAGTGCCCGCTCTCCGCGGGCACTGTTTTTGAAGGTAGGGGAATGGCAACTCCGCCTTCCTGCCTCCGCGCGCGTAGAGCCCTCGGCCTGCGCCGCAAGCGCCCGCTCTCCGCGGGCACTGTTTTTGAAGGTAGGGGAACGGCGGCTCTGCCTCCCTACCTCGGTGTGCGTAGTGCCTCGGCCTGCGCCGCAAGCGCCCGCTCTCCGAGGGCACTGTTTTTGAAGGTAGGGGAACGGCGGCTCCGCCTCCCTACCTCCGCGCGCGTAGCGCCCTCGGCCTACGCTGCAAGCGCCCGCTCTCCGCGGGCACTGTTTTTGCAGGTAGGGGAACGGCGGCTCCGCCTCCCTACCTCCGCGCGCGTAGCGCCCTCGGCCTATGCCGCAAGAGCGCGCTCTCCGCGGGCACTGGTTTTGAAGGTAGGGGAACGGTGGCTCCGCCTCCCTGCCTCCGCACGAGTAGCGCTTTCGGCCTACGCGGAAGCGTCCGCTCTCCGCGGGCACTGCTTTTGAAGGTAGGGGAACGGAGGCTCCGCCTCCCTGCCTCCGCGTGCGTAGGGCCCTCGGCCTACGCTGCAAGCGCCCGCTCTCCGTGGGCACTGCTTTTGAAGGTAGGGAAACGTCAGCTCCGCCTCCCTGCCTTCGCGCGCGTAGCGCACTCGGCCTACGCCGCAAGCGCCCACTCTCCGCGGGCACTGCTTTTGAAGGTAGGGGAACGGCAGCTCCGCCTACCTGCCTCCGGGCGTGTAGCGCACTCGGCCTACGCCGCAAGCGCCCGCTCTCCGCAGGCACTGCTTTTGAAGGTAGGGGAACGGCGTCTCCGCCTCCCTACCTCCGCACGCGTAGCGCCCTCGGCCTACGCCGCAAGCACCCGCTGTCCGCGGGCACTGCTTTTGAAGGTAGGGGAACAGCGGCTCCGCCTCCCTACCTCCGCGCGCGTAGGGCCCTCGGCCTACGCCGCAAGCGCCCGCTCTCCGCGGGCACTGCAATTGAAGGTAGGGGAACGGCGGCTCCGCGCCCTGCCTCCACAAGCGTATCGCCCTTGGCCTACGCCGCAAGCGCTCGCTCTCCGCGGGCACTGTTTTTGAAGGTAGGGGAACGGCCACTCCGCCTCCCTGCCTCCGCGCGCGTAGCGCCCTCGGCCTGCGCCGCAAGCGCCCGCTCTCCGCGGGCACTGTTTTTGAAGGTAGGGGAACGGCGGCTCCGCCTCCCTACCTCCGCCCGCGTAGCGCCCTCGGCCTACGCCGCAAGTGCCCGCTCTCCGCGGGCACTGTTTTTTAAGGTAAGGGAACGGCGGCTCCGCCTCCCTACTTCCGTGCGCGTAGCGCCCTCGGCCTACGCCGCAAGCGCCCGCTCTCCGCGGGCACTGGTTTTGAAGGTAGGGGTACAGCGGCTCCACCTCCCCGCCTCCGCGCGCGTAAAGCTTTCGGCCTACGTCGATGCGCCCGCTCTCCGCGGGCACTGCTTTTGAAGGAAGGGGAACGGCAGCTCCGCCTCCTTGCCTCCGCGCGCGTAGGGCCCTCGGCCTACGCCGCAAGCGCCCGCTCTCCGCGGGCACTACTTTTGAAGGTAGGGGAACGGCGGCTCCGCCCCCTGCCTCCACACGCGTATCGCCCTCGGCCTACGCCGCAAGGGCCCGCTCTCCGCGGGAACTGTTTTTGAAGGTAGGGGAACGGCGGCTCCGCCTCCCTGCCTCCGCGCGCGTAGCGCCCTCGGCGTACGCCGCAAGCGCCCACTCTCCGTGGGCACTGCTTTTGAAGGTAGGGGAACGGCGGCTCCGCCCCCTGTCTCCGCGCGCGTATCGCCCTCGGCCTACGCTGCAAGCGCCCGCTCTCCGCGGGCTCTGCTTTTGAAGGTAGGGGAATGGCGGCTCCGCCTCCCTACCTCCGCGCGCGTAGGGCTCTCGGCCTACGCCGCAAGCGCCCGCTCTCCGTGGGCATTGCTTTTGTAGGTAGGGGAACGGCGAGACGGCATGGCTCCGGCTCAGGACTTCGCCGTCCGCTTCGTAGGCATCGCCTCGGCGGGACGGCACGGCTCCGGCGTAGGACTTCGCCATCTGCCTCGTAGGCATCGCCTCGTCGGGACGGCACGGCTCCGGCGCAGGACTTCGCCGTCCGCGTCGTAGGCATCGCCTCGGCGGGACAGCACGGCTCCGGCGCAGGACTTCGCCATCTGCATCGTAGGCATCGCCTCGTCGGGACGGCACGGCTCCGGCGCAGGACTTCGCCGTCCGCGTCGTAGGCATCGCCTCGGCGGGACAGCACGGCTCCGGCGCAGGACTTCGCCGTCCGCCTCGTAGGCATCGCCTCGTCGGGACGGCACGTCGTCGGCGCTGGCAGCACGCCGTCTGCGCTCGACTTCGCCGTCCGCCTCGTAGGCATCACCTTGGCGGGACGGCACGGCTCCGGCGCAGGACTTCGCCGTCCGCCTTGTAGGCATCGCCTCGGCGGGACGGCACGGCTCCGGAGTAGGACTTCGCCGTCTGCCTCGTAGGCATCGCCTCTGCGGGACGGCACGGCTCCGGCGCAGGACTTCGCCGTCCGCCTCGTAGGCATCGCCTCGGCGGGACGGCACGTCGTCGGCGCTCGACTTCACCGTCCACCTCGTAGGCATCGCCTCCGCGGGACGGCACGTCATGGGTGCTCGACTTCGCCGCCCGCCTCGTAGGCATCGCCTCGGCGGGGCGGCACGTCGTCAGCGCTCGACTTCGCCGTCCGCCTCGTAGGCATCGCCTTGGCGGGGCGGCACGGCTCTGGCGCAGGACTTCGCCGTCCCCCTTGTAGGCATCGCCTCGGCGGGACGGCACGTCGTCAGCACTCGACTTCGCCGTCTGCCTCATAGGCATCGCCTCGGCGGGACGGCACGGCTTCGGCGCAGGACTTCGCCGTCCGTCTCGTAGGCATCACCTTGGTGGGACGGCGCGGGATTCAACATAGGAATTCACTGATTTCTTCGTAGGCATTGCCTCTGGGGTCTGCAAGCTACCAGTTGCATCGGCTCACCACTCGGCACCCTCGCGCTTGCTGTCGGGGAACAGGGGGCTGGGGTGGTTGATCACGTCAGCTCGCCCATCGGGACCTCAGCGCTTGCTGTCGAGGGAGTACTGTTGTAGGGGTGGCCCAACCCCCCGTGACTGGGCCGTGCAACTAGTCCAACATATAATAGGCCCAATAGTGTAGAGGAATATACCAGTGTAAATATACCAATGTACCCTCATCCCTTGTAAGTATTAAGGGGTAGAATGAGGATTTCCTATTCTACCCCACTCATATATATAAACCCCCAGGAGGGGCAAAGGGGAGACATCCTCTCATTCTCACCAACCATCCCACAGATCTGGCTCCCTCTTCCTCTTCTACTAGTTCCTTTCTCTACTGTTTGGCCTGTAGCCACAACACTCATCTTTTCCAGAAGGAACAGAATCACCTGAGGAAGGTGACAGCGGGGCAGTAACAACAGAAGGCTGTGAAGCATCAGGCGATTGGTGAGGAAGTCTTAGCTCCACCAGGCTCAAAGTGAGCCGAAAAAAATATGACACCAAAGTCACGCGATGATTTACTATCTGAGAATCAGAAACCAAAACTAATCTTTGTATCCCAATGGATAAAACAAGACATTTGACAGGAAAGTGTCACTGGTTTATAGCATTATGTGACCAACATACACGAAGTGATGGGGCAGACTCGAGTGCATCGTTGGGCACCGACAATGAGAGGATTATCTCAATATCCTCTACAGCAGCAGAAGTTTAATCTGCTAGGTTCAGTGAAGCAGTTCCCAGAGTAGTTTCGCCCTTTGGCCCTTTATTTGAATACTGCACCAACGAAAACAAAACCAAGGAGGTCAGACTAGAGTGCAGGGATCCATTCGAAAAAGCCAACCAAAAGAAGACGCCAAAAGATCAATACATTCCTTGTTATGCTTGTTTAACTCAGCAGAACTGTTTATCTGCTTTATAAGAATTTAAATGTGTTTGTAAGAAGTACACTAAAGGATATAATGACCCCAAATTTAGCACTCCATTTCTTTTGCATGATGATAAACTCCACTACCAATCATACACAATGTGCTCAAAGCAATTAACCAACATAATGGTGAATAACCAATGGCAAAGTACCCAAAGCAAACAACGCGGCAAAATGGCAATTCCGCCAATCACAAACTAGTCAAAGCAAATACGACAACATGGTAATGGCAAAATATCTGCATTTGTCGTAAGGCTCACAAAGCAACAATTGGCAAGACAAGACAATAAACCTGAGCAATTCATGATTGGCCAATTTCTCCTGAGTTTCCGAAAGGACAAGAGAGTATAATTGTGCACACTTCCTGATTTGCCTATGTCTCCTCCTAAAGAGATAAAATTGTACATTGAATTATACGGCTTTCCGATTACATTGAACCTAGTTTATGCCATCCAAGCTACTATATGAACAACATAATTATTTGTTAATTTGACAGCTAGCCTACCATATTCAAATAACCCGGTTCTTTAAACCAACATAATTTAACTAAAGAACGCTCCATTGTTCTAAGTAAATTAATCAAATAAAGCTAAAGCGATTAGCAAACTTCAAATAACTCCATCGGCTGACCACAACACCCGATCATCAAAACAACCAAAAACAAGGAAAAACGAGGCTAGGGACTAGGCTAATCATCATATCATTGAAAAAAAACTGAAACAAAGACTAAAGAAAAAGAAACAACACCAACCACCAGTATAAGACGATGACAGCCACAATTTTGTTAAGGCTCCATATATAATAGATTTTACATAGAAGATTTCTTTTTAAAAAAGGAAAAATCAATTCTAAATTTGTTCTTCTGTTGGAGTTTCAGTCTGTTGCCTTAGAATTTTTTTTATAAAGACAAGATCCAAACGAATTTAAAGAAGTTATCATTTTCTTCAATACCAATAGATAACCAATGAGACTTGACTTTTTCAATGCAAAAGTCAAAACTTTCACCATCAATATGACCGGAATGAAATGCTAAAAAAATTCCAAACAAGATTTACTCAAACACCCAAGGCAAAAGACTCAATCCAATGACCCAATTAAATCAAATTCAACAGAAAGAGCGAACAGAAACTAATAAAAAATCCATCGAAACAATCAAATCAAGAACACACAAAACCATATCAAATTAATCTAGTTCGAATGCAACAAGGAGACTAGAGCGAAAATAAGGGAGAGATGCTCACATTGAAGACGTGAACGCAGAGGTCCCAGGGGTGGAACGTGACGGCCTTGCGCTGCGACGCCGGCGTGAAGCAGCACCACGTCCTCGAACTCCTCCTTCAGGCGGTTTAAGCAATGGATCTTGACGGAGCTGGGGCAGGTCATCAGGTAGGCGAGGTTGGAGGAGGTCATCGGTGGGCGCAGAAGTGCTGGAGCCAAGTGGCGGCGGCGGCGTGGAGGCGGAGGGAGGGACAAGCGTGGCGGCTCCGATATTGTATTTGAGAAAACGTAAATATGGTAATTAAAATTTGTATTCAAATATATTCGTATTCGTATTCGAAAATATTCACATCCATATTTGAGAGTATTCGTATTCGTATTCGAGAATATTTGTATCTGTATTCGTATTCGAGATTATTCGATTCGTATTCGATCCGTTTGTAGAACCCATGAAAAATCCGTACGAATTTTGTGATTTGAAATTTGAATTTAGGTAGTTTAAAACCGGTAACTAGTCAAAAACCGATGAAAAATCAGCAAAACCACTAGGAATCCGTTTTATCCGATATTTGTATCCGAGAAAATCCGTATTCGAAAATATCCGTATTCGTATTTGAGAATATTCGTATCCGTATTTAAGAATATTCGAATTCGTATTCATTTTAAAAATATGGATTCGTATTCTTATTTGAGACTATTCAATCATATCCGATCCGTTTCCACCCCTGGAGAAGAGGAAGGGGATCGCGACGCGAGAGTTCACTAGGGAAGAAGTTCCTGTGTGCGGAGGCAATGATTTTTTTCCACATGGAAATGAGGGGGATTGGCTCGGGGAATTGACCTCGCTGTATCATCCAAATCGCCACTTCGATCGACCTGGGAAAATTCACTCTGGTTTTCTGCCCTTGGGAATGGGCCAGGTCCCGACCAGGATTCGAGTTTTCAAACAAAGCCTAAAGATTGTTAGATGTGTATTATAATTATGTATATTAAATCTGTATATTTTCTCTATTGTATAAGAGGATATCTGTATATATGTTATACCTGTAAGTGTATATATACTGGTCCATTGGCCTCATGATGAATACAAGCGCTATTTATAACATGGTATCAGAGCTCAGACCTAGAGTTCCGTGTTGCTAATTCGTTTCTCCAGCTTCCACAGCCGCCGCCGCCGCCGCTTGGATCCTCTTCATTGCTGGATCCTCTACTTGGATCTTCTTCACCGCTGCCACCGCTCAGACACTAGGTCCCTCTGCTGCTCGAGATCTTCTAAACATTGTTGAGACCATCAGCGTCTACTTCCCTCTGGGCCGCCCGTTCATGGCTGCCTCCCAACCGATGCCGCCTCCACTCTAGTTTTCTCCGCTGTTGAGTTTGTCGGCGCCGACTCCTCTTCTAGTCACCTGACTGACAGACGAAGAAGCGTCGCCTACTTGTACGTCACTGCAAGGTTGAGGAGTCATTGGAGACATGGTCACCGAAGTCAAAACTGCAATCTCGAAGCTACGGTCGCCTGGGCTGCCGCCTCGCAAACAGCTCCCCCTTGTCTTTGGTCATTGTGACCTTGACCGACCGAGCGGTCAGCTCTTTTTGTTGACCGACCAAGAGAGAGAAAAATTAAAAAAGAGAAAAAATATTGTCCTTTTTAGGTATCATTTTTGTTACTCACTGCCTGGTGATTTTCAATAGCTTCAATTATCGAGATTGGTTTCAACACATGCGTCTCCACCTGTGTGGTCAGTACCTTTGAGAGTTTCTTACTGACAAGTTGCCTTGTCCTCCTCACCCTGCTGAGTCTATATACCCCAAGGATGCTTTTGAAGATGCTCGTACAAAGGCATCTGAGGTTTTTTAAGATGCTATGGAGACTTTTCAGACTCAGTATACTGCCTATAAGACATGGACAAATGGGGATGCTCGCACTTCTATTATTCTAGTTGCTAGCATGGAGGTGCATCTCACTGATGATGTGGTTGGCTTGGCTTCTGCATAGGCAATGTGGGCGTATCTGAGCAACCGCTACGAGCCATCTGGTGATTTCTTGTACCTTATTGTTGTGCATCAGAAGCAGTCACTGCAGTAGGGAGATACCACTGTGGACAAGTTCTATGCTCAGCTATCCGTGGTATGGCATTAGATTGACTATTTGAGATCAGATGTTTTGCCACACTTTCCAGTGATGTTAGCGTCAGCAGACTCACCTGGAGCTTCGTCATGTCTATGACTTCTTGACACATCTCCGATCTGAGTTTGAGCTGACTCGTGCTAAGTTTCTAGCTTGTCACCCTCGTGTGACTCTATTGGAGGCTCTTGCAGCAATTCGTACTATGGAGATTCACCTTCATGGTGGGGGTCTACTACTGTCACATTGTTTCCTTCAATTTTGGCAGCTCCTCCAGCTTCTACACCTGCTGCATCTCTGATTACTCTTTCACCAGTTGCGCCTCCACCAGTGATAGCTGTTGTTGGTAGGGGACTCTGCTGTACTTATTGCAATAAAGATGGGTATGTGGAGGAGTTCTACTACAGGAAGAAGAAGGATTTTCATCATGGTAGCCATCATTCGAGAGGCATTGGAGGTTCCTCCTCTCAAAGTAGTCCTGGTGCATCTGACATTCATGAGCTTCTCACACTGTTGTGTCATATGGCTACTTTTGCATCGTCCAGTTCTACTGCTCAGTCTTCCAGTGAGAGACTACCTTCTACTTCTCCTTCCTTAGGCATATCACCTTGAATTTTTTATTCTAGTATTTCTTTTCATATGACATCTGATTCCACTAGTCTCACTTCTATTAGTCCTTTAGCTGCTTCTATCACTATTTAAACAACAGATGGTACATCTCTTTCTGTCATAGGATGAGGCATTCTTTCAAATTCATACTTTCATGTTCCTATTGTTTTCATGTTCCAAAACTAACCATGCAGCTCATATCTGCCTGGTTAGCTCACTGATTATGGTTGTCGTGTTATTCTCGATTCAAATTCTTGTTATGTTCAAGATCATCGCACGGGGACTTTCGTTGGTACTGGCCCTCGCCACCATGATTCACAACAGCTCTGGGAGCTTTACTGGCTTCTTTTTCCTTCCACTGCCCCTATCAGTCTTGTCGTCTCTACCACCGCCTCCGCATCTACTACATCCTCCAACACGTCTTTTGCTCAATGGCATCACCATTTGGGACATCTTTGTGGATCACATCTGTTTTCATTACTTTGTCGTGGTGTTTTTGGGTCTACATCTGGTGATGCTTCTGTAAATTGTCAGGGTTGTAAGCTCGACAAATAACTTCAACTCCCTTATCCTTCCAGTGAATCAGTGTCTTAGCATCCTTTTGATCTTATTCATTCTGATGTATGGGAGTTCCTTTCTTTTCGAAAGGAGGTTATCAATATTACATAATTTTTATTTATGATTTTTCTCGGTATACATGTATATACTTTATGTCATCTCATAGTGAGATTCTATCTATCTACAAGACTTTTGCCACTATGGTCTGTACTTAGATTGACTCTCGTATTTGTGTTTTGTTTGTGTTAATTCCACTGGGAAGTACTTGTCAGGGGTTCTTCATGGTTTTCTTGCTGAGTAGGACACTTTCTCTCAATTTTATTGTCCTCGTACTCATGCCCCGAATGGTGTGGCTGAACGAAAGCATTGTCATCTTCTTAAGACAGCTTGTGCTCTCATCCTTGCTTCTGTTATTCCACCACAGTTCTGGGCTGAGGCTATATCTATTGCCACTTTTTTGATCAATATTCAACCCTCTTTTGCTCTTCAGAGTGGGATCCTAGTTGAGCATCTCTATGGCAAAACTCCTGACTACTCCAGTCTTCATCTCTTTGAGAGTGTGTTCTATGTTCTTCTTATATCCTTGTGAGCACACCAAGCTGACTACTCAGTCCGTGGAGTGTATTTTTTTGGATTATAGCACTGAGCACAAGGGATGTCGTTGTTGGGATCTTGTCAGCTACCAAATGCAGATTTGTCTGGATGTTACTTTTAATGAGTCCCATCCTTTCTATCCTCACACTTCTCATTCCTCAACTTCTGCATCTCTTGTCGAGTTACTTTCTTTCCTGAAATTTTCTTTCACCCCCACAGTCACCACTCCACTACCACAGCCTTTAGTCCATCTAGTGCCTCCTTCCCAGTCTGCACCTTCTTCACCACCAGCACTCTCTTCAGAGATTCGTGACCTTGTTCCCTCTTATTCTCTCTACTACATTCATCATCTGTGAGTTAAGAATTCTTCTGATGTGCTGTCTCCTTCTGATGTGTCATCCTCTTCGACCTTTCCTCCTCAATATGCTCTTCGTGATCGCTAGTCTATTCGGCCTCCTGAGCATTTTGTCTTTGCTACTGCTGCTTTTACCGAACCAACTTCTTATCATGATGTTGTTGTTCATCAGGAGTGGTAGCATGCAATGGCAGAGGTGATTGCTGCCCTTGAGTGTACTAGCACGTGGGATCTTGTTCCTCTTGTACGCATGTTATTCCTATCACGTGCAAGTGGGTCTATAAGGTTAAGACCCGCTCTCATGTTTCTCTTGAGTGCTACAAGGCTTGTCTCATAGCACATGGTTTTCAGTAGGAGCATGGTCGTGACTATGATGAGACCTTTGCTCCTGTCGCTGACATGACCACCGTTTGCACTTTCCTTACTGTGGCCTTTGTTCGACAGTAGTCTATCTCTTAGTTGAATGTTAAGAATGCATTTCTTAATGGCGAGTTGCATGAGGAGGTCTACATATAGTCGTACCCTGGATATTCTATTCCTGAGGGTATGGTTTGTCGGCTTCGACGATCTCTCAATGGCCTCAAGCAAGCTCCTCATGCCTGGTTGATCATTTCTCTTCTGTTGTCACTGCAACTGGTTTCTCTATCAGTGCTCATGATCCTGCTCTTTTTATTCACACTTCGCCTCATGATCAGACGTTCTCCTTTGGTATGTTGATGATATGATTATTACTGGAGATGATTCTCAGTACATCACTTTTGTTAATGAGCATCTTCATAAGCAGTTTCTCATGTCTGATATGGGTCCTCTTCGCTACTTTCTTGGGATTAATATTATTTCTACTCATGAGGGCTTCTATCTATCCCAAGAAAAGTATATCCATGATCTTCTTGATTGTGCTTCTCTCACTGATCAGGACATAGCTGAGACTCCCATAGAGCTTAATATTTATCTTCATCCCATGCTGGTGAGTCTCTTACTGATCCTACTTGCTATCGTCATCTTGTTGGGAGGCTCGTTTATCTTGGTGTTACTCATCCTAACATTTCGTACCATGTGCATATTTTGAGTCAGTTTGTTTCTACTCCCACTCAGCTCAACTATAATCATCTTTTTTGTGTTCTACGATACCTTCATGAAACTCTTTACAGCTCTAGACATATTCTGATGCCACCCAGGCTAGTAATCATTCTGATCACTAGTCTCTCTCTACTTATTGTGTTTTTCTTCGTAGTTCTCTCATCGCTTAGAAGACTAAGAAGCAGACAGTAGTTTCTCGTTCGAGTGCTGAGGCTAAGTTGCGAGCTATGACTTTATTGACTGTAGAGGTTACCTAGCTACGGTGGTTACTTGAGGATTTTGGTGTTTCTGTTCTACATCGACTCCTTTTTTGTTTGATAGTACATGTGCTATTAGCATTGCTAAAGATCCGGTGAAGCATGAGCTTACAAAGCATATTGGTGTTGATACTTCCTACATGCGGACACAGGTGAGGACCAGGTTGTTGCTCTTCAGTATATGCCTTCAAAGCATCAGTTGATAGACTTCTTTACTAAGGCCCAACACAGCTTTTATCTCTCAAAACTTCATGTTATTGATACACCATAAGTTTGAGGGGGTGTTAGATATGTATTATACCTGTGTGTATTATACTTGTGTATTTTTTTGTTGTATAAGGGGTTATCTGCATATATGCTATACCGTACATGTATATATACTGGCCCATTAGCCTCATGATGAATACAAGAGATATTCATAATAAAGATAACTGAAGATAGAGAAAGTCAGTGTTGAGGAAAACTCTTCAGTGGCTTCAATTAAGATCAAAAGCAAAGGTGAAGATTGTAAGAGAGTAATGTCATGAAGATCAGTGACTTCTTCATTCTTCTCATGAGGAGGAGTCATCTTCTTCATCTTTGAACTCGTCGCTAGATACCGCTTTGGTTTTGAAAGCGGTAACCTTCTTGCTAGGAAGATTGCTCCAAAAGCTCCTTCTTGTCTTTCTTGTACAACTCATTTATTATGAGGTTACCCAAGAGTTGTGTTGGCGTTATTTTTGGCAACTCGTAAGTGTTGAGAAAGAGAGTCACCAATGTCTCATATTTCTCTGGCAATGCCCTAAACATCTTTCTCACAATATCAACATCCGTTAGTGAAGTGCATAGACCCTTGAATTTATTTACAATATTGTTGAGGTGTGAAAACATTTTGTTGATGTCTTCATGGGGCAACATGGTAAATATCTCATATTTGATCCAAAATCTATGCAATTTGGCCTTTTTGATAGTGGATGTTCTCTCATAGATTTTCGAGAGGTTTGTCCATATCTCTTGAGTGGTTTCCAAATTGCTCACCCGATTGAACTCATCCACGTTCAAAGCTCCAAAAAGAGTGTTCATTGCTTAAGCATCTAAATGATCATTGCGCTCCTCAAGTTTCGTGGGATGGTTCAAATCAAGAGGTATAACGCAACCCTCATTTATGATTTCTCCTTATACTCAGGCACATGGCCTTTAAATAAATGGCATTATAACTTTTCAATATACATAATTAGAGCCATCAAATACAGGTGCCTTTCCTATAGCAATACCCTCGCTAGCTATCATTTTCTCTCTTAGATAGTTAAGTCTAAATCAATGAGAGACCAAACTCTAATACCTCTTGTAGGATCAAGGATAACAAACTAAAGGGGGGTAAATAGAAGGTTCTAAAAAATCTTGCTCTCTAAACAATAATTTTAGCGATATGAAACTAAATAAGAATTCTAGCACAATTCAAAACCTAACAATTCTAGTTTCACTAAGGCACCACAAGCAAACTCTTTACAAATATGTTTCTAGCTCAACAAGATATGGCAAAATCAATAACTAGAAATATAAATGTGAAATAGTAGAGATAAAGAAATAACCAATATGGAGGCACGTGATGTGTTTGCCATGGTATCGAAGACTTGCCGGTCTTCAGTAAGCCTCAAATCCACTAAGGTTGTCCTTTCTCTACTCTAGAGATGGCGAACCTCCTCTACGCTGGGCCTCTTCACAATCTTCTTGAAAAGATTACCGCACAAACCTCCTTCAAGCCATCTAGGTGTCGACAAATACCAAGAGTAACAAATCATGGGCTTTACTTGAAGGAATTCAAGTGTTAAGGATTATGCATGCACTTGAATTTGCTCTCAACTACCTCAAATGTATGTAATGGAAGTAAATGAGGAGTGGGGAGTACACGACTAGCACAAGGATATTCAATGAAATGTCTACACCTTGTCCAAGAGCTGGTGGGGGGGGGGGGGTTATTTATACCCTCACCCACCTATTTGACCGTTTGAGGATAGATTGGGGAAAAAAATCACCAAATATGGTACTACTGCCATATATTGGCTGGTACTATAGTACCCGTGGTTCAATGGCTATTTTGTGTGTAATAAATGCTTCTAAACTAGCTGTTATTGTTTGGTGCGGTATTATCGCCCTCACAGGGTCCGGTACTACTGACATACGGTAGTATCGTTTTCTGAAAGCGGTACTACCATTTTCCCAGAGAGCAAAAGTGCTTGAAAATGCACCTCTCTGAAAATAACATACCGCTATATAATTTTTGGTTATACTGGGGTGCAGTGCTACCGCAAATTTATTTCGGTCATACCACAGAGCGGTAGTACAACCCTTGAACTACGGTCATACCATTGTTTTGCAAAAAAATATATGTTTTTTTGCAAATACTTGTCATTAATTACCAAAACATTTTTACAGATTGAGATGCTTTCAGCCGCTGGGGGAGAAAATGAAGAAAAGAAGAAGCAATGCAAGGGTGGAAAGGGGAAGCTAGGGGAGGCAATGTTGTGTGCTCGGCTTAAATTGGTAGCATGGCATAGCCGGTGCTGTGTGTACCAATCGTGCGGCTGTGCGTGGCAAGGGCATGGGTGCGGCAATGGGCTCTGCAGTGAGCTAGCTAGGGAGGTCGTGTAACATCCTGAAAAATCTGAAATTTAAAATATGAATTTCTTGAATGGGTTTGCAATATATTCTAATTGAGTTTGGATTTTTATGGTATTTTTTTCTGGAATTTGGTTGAGGTTCCAAAAATTTAAGAAGCTCAAAAAGAAACAAACATTAGTAATGTTATAAGAGGAAACGTGCAGATAATAGAGAACAGGAATTTGAAATACGAATCTGAAAAGATGATCCATAAAATAAAGAGAGAAACTTGAATTAGAGCACAAAATTTCATTATGAGAATAATGGCATAAATAGCAATAAAAATATATGAATAAAATACAAACACATATACATGAACACACACACACACACACATATATATGTATGTATGAATATACAAATTGTGAAAGGAGGAGCCTGTCAAAATAGGAAATAAAAATAAGCAAAATTAAATGTGCCAGCAAAATAACAATATATGAAATTATATGTATATATATACATCTATGTGCACACATAAATAAAAAAAGAAGAAGAAGTGAGCTCGGCCGGCCGAACGGCCCGGCCCATTTCTCCTCTCCCTCCCGACTGTTTCCTCTGGCCAGCGGGCCCCAACCCCTTTCCTCTGCTGCGCAGGGCCGCCCCTCTCTCTCCTTTATTTCTCCCCCGTGCGCCCGCCTTCCCCATTCTTTTCTCCTTCTTCCTCCTCCCTCCTGTGGCCGCGCGTCCTCCACGTCTCCCTCTTTCCTTCTCTCTGCTCAGCGCCCTGCTCTTCCATCAGTGCCGCGTGCTTGCCCCGTCGCCATCACGAGCTGTCACACGCACGTCCCGCTGCAACCCCTGCCTCCCTGCTCTTCCGCGCAATCCACGCCGGCCTCCGTCACCTCAAGCCGCACGTCGCCGCCCATCTCCCGCGCTGCTTCCCGGTCGGTAGCTCCAGGGTTAGCGCCACGTCGCCCCCACGGCACCTTCTCCCTTCGTCTCCCCAAAATCCGGCCGTCGCCACCTCCACCCGCGCCGCCTCCCCGATTCCATCCGCGGTGAGCAGCTTCGCGACGCCCTGGAACTTTTGCCCCCCGCCGGCCGAGCCTCCCCTTGCTGGAGCTTCTCTCTCCACGGCGACCCGATTATGCCGTCGCACGCGCTCGCCGCCAGCCTCCCCCGTTGCACCCCCAGCTCCTCCAACCCCCTTGGTGAGCTCAATACGCCCCTCTCTTCTCCGTCCCGCTCTCTCCCGGCCGCCGGCGCCTCGCTTTCCCCTTCACCGCCGGCCGCTTAGCTCCACCGCCTGCCCACCTCGCCACCGCCCTGGCCGACGCGCCGCCACCCACAGCTCCCCCACACCTTGAGACGCCCATTTCACCAGACATCAGCGCTTCCCCGGCCGCCCCTCGCCGGCGACGCTGCCCGGCCCTTGCGCCGCCGGGATGCTCTGTTTTGGAGCCCCGTCACCACACTACCTCTTCTGTATTGTCTCACCTTCCCGTGTCAGCCCAGGCTCCCTGCCCACTTGGCTATCAGCGCGCGCTAGACCGCAGGTCTCCCGAGAGGTCTCGAGTTCGATTCCCTCCCAGCGCATTTCTTTCCTTCCCTTTTATTTTGGTTTTATTAATCATTTCAATTAAGAAAACTCAAGGAAAAATTTGGAACTAATCCATAGAAGCTAATAAATTTAATTAGGATATAAAATAAGGTTAATAAAGATATAATATTGATTATTTACTATATGAGCAATTAATATAGCTTAAATATCTATTTGAGGTCTAATTACCAATTAAGGACATCAATAAAATATGGTTTTGCTTAATGGACTTAAGCTATATTCATCTTGAGGTCTAATCATTGTATGGACTTAAGCAGGCCCCTAGAGCTCGGTATGAGAGGCTTAAGTCCTACTTGTTGAGTCATGGTTTTGAGATAGGTAAAGTAGATAAGACCTTATTCATCCTCCGGCATGGCACTGATCTTCTGCTCGTCCAGATCTACGTGGATGACATCATCTTTGGCGGCTCTTCACATGCTCTCGTTTTCCAGTTTTTCAATGTCATGAGCTCGGAGTTTGAGATGAGCATGATGGGCGAGTTGAGCTTCTTCCTTGGCTTCCAGATCAAGCAGAGTCGGGAGGGTACTTTCTTGCATCAGGGCAAGTACACTCGAGACCTCCTGAAACGCTTCGACATGTCTGATGGTAAGCCTGTGTCGACTCCCATGGCATCTTCCGCCACTCTTGACCCAGACGAGGATGGCGAGCCAGTTGATCAGAAGGAGTATCGGAGTATGATTGGCTCCTTCTTATACCTCACTGCCTCGAGACCGGACATACACTTCGCTGTGTGTCTTTGTCCTCGCGTATCTCACCGCCAGGCAGTGAAACGCATTCTTCGGTACCTTCGAGCTACCATTGACTATGGTATCTGGTACTCTTCCACGTCCTGTCTTTCCTTGAGAGCCTATTCGGATGCAGACTTTGCTGGCTGTAGGATAGATAGGGAAAGCACTTCTGGCACCTGCCAATTCATTGGCACTTCTCTTGTTTCCTGGTCCTCAAGGAAGCAGTCCGGTGTTGCATAGTCCACCGCAGAGGCTGAGTACGTTGCTGCAGCCAGGAGCTTTGGATGGTCTCGACCCTGCTGGACTTTGGGTTAGTTATCGATAGTGTTCCACTCTTTTGTGATAACACTTCTGCGATTAACATTGCTAAGAACCCATTGCAGCATTCTCGGACCAAGCACATTGATATCCGATATCACTTCCTTCGAGACCATGTAGAGAAGGGTGACATAGTGCTCCAGTTTGCGGAGAGTGACCACCAATTGGCTGATATCTTTACCAAGCCTTTGGATAGCTCTAGGTTTTCAGCTCTGCGGGGAGAGCTTGGGGTGGTTTGTCCTTATGGACTGATGTGAGGGGAGTTTTGTGCTTTACTGCTTTATCGTGATTATTATGCTCTTACTCCTTTCTGTTGCATTGCATATGGGTGCATTTTGGTTAGTCCTCCTAGCATAGATTAGAGTGCTTCTCTTGTCGAGTTGTTTAGACTTCTTACTCTTATCTTATGATTCTAGGATGCTGCTTATTAGCTGCTTCTCTTCACACTAGGTTGAGCTCACTCACTACTTATAGGTTCTAGCGAGGGTCGGGCCACCCTCGGGTAGACAGGGTACGTGTTTGCTCCTTAGTGTGTTAGATGATCAGTTGATAGTCCTAGAGTCATATGGGGTAGATGAGAGTCCGTCTGAGCCATAGTTTCCTCTATATCTTGTCTATGCTTTAAGGACTGCCCTTTCTGTCTTTATTGCCAGCCTCTCGTATTTATTGCTTTGGTTCAGGGGGAGTTCATTTGAGAGCTTCTGGAGCTTAATATTGACATAACTCAACCTGAACTAAAAGTTGCATCCCATGTTGAGGGGGGCTGGATTTTTCTTCTGCATGTCATTCTGCATTGTAATATAACTACATGTAGCCTTGATTATTATCCGTGTATGAAACTACTCAACTTGAATTAAAACTTGTCATGCTAGCTTTTGAGATTAGTCTATCTTTAGTTATCCTCTTATGATTCATGCCATATCAAATAGGCTGAGTTAAGTCGTGAATCTTTGTTGAGCTTTAGATTGAGCTATGCTAGTTCTTGATGATGCATAAGTTAGTACAATCTTTTATGAATGCAAAAAGATCTCTTTTGTGCGAAAAAATTGATCTCACCAATTCTTTCTCATGAGACGGCTTGCCATTGCACTAGGCATGAACTCAGGGGGAGTTTTGAATGACCTAGACCATCTTCTTAAGCTTATTGCTTGGAATGGTCGTATAAGACTTGAGGTCTAGCACATAACTAAAACAAAAATCTTGGTTGACAACAATAATGAGTTGTTTAAACAAAGTAAAAACATGTCATTTGTGCTCAATTTGCTAAAAATCCAAGTGTTACAAGTACTTTAAACAAATGTTTCACTCTTGAGCTTGTAGCGCTCTAATTGTCTCAATACTAGCTTCTCCGTTCCATTTAGCTTATTGACATGGCCTGCATCTTCTTTGGATACCTCTAGCTAGACTATGATCATGGATTACGTGACATGCTAAGAAATTACACTAGATTTCAGATTGTCACTTGTTTGGTTTAGCTGGCTTATATATATATCTAGTCATGATCTAGATAGCATTCTATTGAGTTATGGCTTGGTGTAATTTTTCATGGTCAAATTGGATAATCTTCATGGCTCTAAATGCTTAAAATAAACAAACTTCAGCCATTTCATTCATCTTTGTGATCTTATTCTCTCGTTTTCATCCTTGATGTGTTTATTGCCAAAGGGGAAGAATAGAGGAGAAAAAGCTAGTTGGGATCATTTTAGAGCTTTGGAGAAAACAATTTGCTCTTTCTTGTATAGCTCTAGTGCTCCTTTGTCGACATGGTCATGAGCTTCATTGCTCTTTTCTTTGGACCATGTTGGATTCTTCAAACTCAAACTCAACTTCATGCTTTTTCTGGGTTTGTCAATATACTAATCAAGGGGGAGATTGAGAGACCATGTGGAGGTCATCCCGTGAGTATGATGAGTAATTGACATCGGTTTAGGAGAGTCGAGTTTGGTTTGGGTGGTTCGGACCTTGACGTTGCGTGGTGCAATCGGGCTCGGTCGAACTTGGTCAAACCTGGTCAAAATAGTTATGTTGCATATTATGTCGACTTGTCAGGTTTAGGCTATTTCATTAATGCATTTATGCTTACATTTATCGAGCGGTGCTATTTGATTTGTTTCTTGTCTGTGATGGCTGCAGGACGTCGAGGCGGAGTCGTGGCGAGACACGGTGGACCGGACTAGGCGCAGGTGGCGCTGAGGTCAGAACGGTCGGGAGGTGTCGAAGACGGCGAGGGCTCGAGGTGGCTGCGAGGCTTGCAAGGCAAGAAAGGAGGAAGCTTCCTGGAAGGTGCGCGAGGGGCGTTTCGGTAAAAACGCAAAGCTGCACTAAAGGAAGCGGGTTTGGATAAAGCATCGAGTAGGTGGTGACCTAATGGATAAGGCATGTGCAAACCCATTAGTGGGAGGCTATAAAAGGAGAGGGAGAGGTTGTGCTGAAATTGAGAGAGTGGGTGTAAGAGTTAGGGTTTCATTTGGTTCTCTCCATGTATGAAAACTGAGAAAGAGAGAAAGAGAGGAGGTGTGAGCTTCTCTCTAAGCTCTCCAGGTGTATGGGGACTTAGTTTGATTTCTTGAGAGTAGTGGACAGCATGTAAACACTCCATTTTAATCATTCATGTCTCCGTATCGCTTTTATTTGTTGTGTTGAGATGGTTTGATTTCTTGGCAAGATGTTCTTGTTTGGGTTGATTCCTTTCTCTAGCTTCTCCTTGTGTTCTCTTTTAGGGTTGAGCAGTTTTGGGTTCTCTCATTTCATTTTCTTGTGGCTCCTTTAGTTCTTTTGTTTGGCATGTGATTGGTTTCAGCTTCTTGTTCTCGTTGTCTCAACTAGTAGTCAATAGTTCCTTGGTGTATTTTCGGTAGAAAAAACAGAAAGCAATGCTTGTCTCTTGAGTTGAGAAGTGCCTCCAGTAGACTACTCGGTTTCTTTGATTTCTTTTGTGCGGCAAGCAAGCTGGCTGCATGCTTTTCTTTTGGTCAAATGGCAAAGGAAAGAGGAAGTCATGTTTTTCTTCATTTTGTGCTGTTTTTGACCCTGCTGCATGCAGTCCAGATGACCTCGGTTTTGGCTGAAATTTTTACTGTGTATTTGCTGATCTAAGCTGTTTCCATCAGTGTTGCATGCGGTCTAGATTTCCTCTTCTCTTGTTGATTTCGGCTGGGCACAAGGAGTGAAGCAAAAGACACTTTCGGTTGGAGGATATTGTGTTCGGCTGCCTCTTTGATTTTCATTTGGGAATACTTCTTCTCGGCTGCACATAAACATCAAGTGGCACAGGTTGGCTTCGTTCATTTGTGTCCATCCTGCTTGCAGCCTTGGGAGTTTTCGGCAGCATCCTTTGCTTTAAGCTTTCGGCCAGCCAAGTCCTTGTTGCTCTGCAATTACCCCTTTCAGTTGTGCTTTTGGGCTTCTCTTTTTAGAGAGTTTGTGTTCTCTTTGGTTTTGGTCAGGTTGATCTGCTGCATGTGTTTTGATTTCCTTTAGGCTATCAAGTCCTTCTAAAATCAAGACCTTCCTTCAGTTTTTAGTCCAGTAGTTGTTCTGCCGAAATATTTGTGCTTCCTGCTCTGCATCTTCTGCCATTTCTTATTGATATGTATATTGGTTTCGCAGAAAGAGCTAACTCTTCACTTCATAGCTTTATAGCTATTGGAGAATTGAATCTTTGTGAATACTTGTGTGGGGACGAATTTTTAAGTGATTGACATTCACCACCCCTCTGTCGACCATTTCTAAGTTTATTTTAAGTTTATTTGGATTTATCTGGACTTTTTGAGTTATTGCATTTGTTTGGATTCAGTTGTTTAGCGCGTGATTAGAAATTGGAGTCCTGAAGAATCAGTGGATCAAGAGAGGCCGAGATCGAGGTGAAGATAAAGACCAGAAGCTCAAGATCATCAAATGATATAACTTTGAGTGAGCTCAAGACCGCGGTAAACCGTGCAAGGCGAGTCAATACTTTGATCATGTTGAACCTACGTTTTCTACAAATTACTTTGATTTAAATTATCAAATTGCATGCTTTTATTTTATATGCAAATACATGTTTAATTTAAGATTCTAGTTATATGCCCATTATTTAACTTGATTAATCTTACATCTCCTTTGGAATATTTGAATGTGTGAATCTTGTCGCCCTAGCAAAATTATAATTGTAGCCTTTCGAAAATAAGTCCCTAATTACACGCCATGCTTAGTACTGCATAAATACTTGGGGGCACTGAAATGCCCCAAGCATCATTATCATTTTTAATCATGAGAAACTGGTTTGGACAGTCATGTTGGGAATGACTGGTATATTTTGACATGATTATTTTATGCTCCAAAAATCCCAATGTGCTTAAATATCTAAGCGGATGGTTTGGGCACTGATATGTGGTGCAGTGGAAGCACAAATTATGGAGTGTAGTAGAACCGCTCAGATACCCCTAAGGACTGAATCTTGTCATGACCTCCTGTGTAAAACAGTACAACCACAAGTCTGTAAAGTGCAACTTGGCAAAGTAAATTTATCGAAACCCCCGGACTCATCTCACTGGTAGTGGATAGGAGTGGATACGCAAGGGCAAGAGAAGGCCTAAAGGGACACCGAGTGGAGGGTGAAGTTTTCCAGTCGTACTAGCGTTGAGGGGAGTGGAGCCCGAATAACGCTAGTAACCGTGGGGAACATTCCGTGCAAAGATGGGACCCACCGCAAGTGGGAGCAGCCCATAAGGTGAGATGACAAAAGGGACTAGATACTTTGAAAAGTCACTGTGATGGTCTGCTCAACCACATGACTAACGAATCGTGTGGGGGCAACGAGTTGATTGTTTCTTGTGGTGAAATTGTACAAACTCTGCAGATTCAAAACTATTCGAATAGCCGTGCCCACGGTCAAGGGCGGACATGGGAACTTAACCAGATATAGTTCTGTTTCAAAATGCTTTATGGATGGGATTGGAAAAGTGGAGGGCAGCGGAAAGCCCTGATTTGAGTTGTCCTGAGTGTCGTCCCAGTGGTAATGTAAGCGGTAATAACGCTGAAATGTTAGCATATCGTGCAGATGCCATGTAACGGTAGATGGAAATCTGGATCACTATTACTGTGTGTTGCATTCTTTACACACATTATATTTTTGTTCAAAACTGCTAGGTCTCAGGAAATTTTTATGTATTATATTTCAAATAGTGACACTTCTGTTCTTACAAAATAAAAACATAGGGAGAAATAAATAAGAGTCGTGAGTAAAGGAGATGGATGTTTTTAGTATACACATAAAGGTATTGGTGGATTCATGTCGATCATAAATAGGAAACGATAGTGTGGATTCTGGGAGAAATAAATTGGTGGAGCCTAAATGAATATATAGACCAGTTAGATGATTTAAATGATTTTTGGAGAATTAGGGAGTGCAAAGGTAATTGCTGGATTAATTCTTGGAAGTTGTTGACAATTTGGGATTAACAGAACCGATTACTAGATGAGTCAATTGGATTTTTGGGAATTTGGAGGTATGATAACAATTCTTGGAGTATAGACTTGATCAAAGATATTCTTGGTGGAGGTATACTAGTGAATTAGTTAGAGATAGATAATAGAAAATAAGATCGATTATTGGAAGAGCAAATTATGGTTGTGGATCAATAACAAAAGGATTGGATTGTTAGGAAATTAGATTACAAAAGATATGGGTGGATTAATTAGATAAATGATGTCACTAGCTGATTGGAGATTTAGGCCGCCATTGATCGGTGGATTATATATATTATGATACTCGCTGTTTGAGGATTTAGGCATCAATTGATTGGTTGATTGTATAATTGATGATACTCGTTGTTTGGAGTCTTAGACATTAATCAATTTGGAAAGAGTATATTCGGTGGATTAAGTAAATGATGACACTCGCTGTTTGGAGTTGCAATAGAATACCATATTGCAACGAAACACACTACTCTATAGCAACAAAATTTACACGTGGCAATATAAATATGTTATTGCATCGATTTAGTTTTTCGTTGCAATACGCACCTACCTACTGCAACGTCGCTGAAGATTATCCCAACGAAAAAACACCGTGGCAATAATATCACCCAATAGCAACGAAATTATATATGGTTGCAATAGTAGCAAATAATTGGAACGAAAATCAACACTAACGCAACAAAAGAGTGTCGTGGCAATATATCCAACCTATTGCAACACGTTTTCAAAATGGTTGCAATAACACCTACCTATTGCAACGACATTTACGAATATCGCAATGCAATATAATAGTGGCAATAAAGTCCACCTATTGCCACCGTTTTGGAACAACGTTGCAATAAGTCCTACCTATTACAACCAAATTGGTGGCGTTGCAATTTCTTTCGTGGCATTAGGCCGAAAATCTAGTAGTGTAAGGAAAGTGTGTCTTTGGTGGATTAAGTCAATTATGGTAATCACTAGGTGGAGTTTAGGCAGCAATAATAACACTATGGTTAAATAATAATAATGCTTCTAAAAGCAATTTCTGGCAAATAAAATAAACCCGAGCCTCTCCTTTGTTAGCTATGCATGTTATTTATTTGCATCCTGTGTATTGGCTCGCGGAGCACGGTGGTTAGTGTGCTCACACTCGCTCTCATCACAAATCCAGAAGCAGGAATCCGATCACTACGCTTCAGCAATACTTTTGGTTATGATGGAGAAGAACATGAAGTCATCAAGGGCTAGGTCGCGAACCTCCAGTTGGCTGCCTGTGGGAATGTCCTGAAGGTCCCACCTGTGTGCTTCGTTCTTCTGCTGCTACAATTTATTGATTTCGGCCTAATCGGCCCATGAGTAAGTCTACTTTTATATTTACGCTTCCGCATGATATGTACTTTGATAATCAGAACTGTAATCTGTGAGCACTATCTACTGATCCAGGGAATAGTGCGGTGGAATCACAAAGGAATCCGGATTGTAAAATATGGGTCCTGACAGGTGTTAGGGCGGCGTGGCCACATAGCATGGCATTGTAGCGAGGGCATGTGGGACACTGTGGGTGCAGTGTGGGCTCAGAGTGGGCACGTGGTGTGGCGGCAAGAGCGGGAGCACATGACACCAAGGCGAGTTATGTTGAGGTGTGAGGTCGGCAGCAAAAAAGAGAGACAGGGAAGGAATCAGCCGGTGGTTGGGCTGGGCCAAGAAAGACAAAAAGAAGAGAGAGAAGTGGGCCGACATGCTGGAGAGAGGAAAGGAAATAGGGGTAGATCGAATTCTTTTGATTTATTTTGAGTTTGATTTTGGTTTTGTATTGAAATTTGAATTCCAAATTTGAATTTCATTCTTCTTGTTGCTTCAATTTCCTAGGGAATTCACTCTACATTTAAAATTTTCTATTTATTATGTATCTTTCTTTGAATTAATTTGCATAACATAAATTTCAGAAAAGCTCAAATAAATTCTTAAAAATCCTAATATCATCAACATGCACTAAAATTTTAACAATTTTAGATTTTTCAACATCTAAATTTTGGGATGTTACCATGTGTGTGGGCTAGTCGTAATTAGGAAGTATGTTACTACCAATTGGTAGCTGAACCGGTGATGACCTGTCTCGTAGCTACGCGGGTGTGAACGAATAAACAACGAAAAAGTCTAGCCAATTTTGCTTGTTGAGGGAGTGGCGGTTGGAGTTTCAGGTTTGTGAATGACAGATTTGGTATGGTTGATTTACTGCAAATTTTAAGTTTTCGTTGCAAAGTTGACAACCAACTACTATTTTATTTTTTGGAGAACAATTTAAACGGGAAGGAAAACAAGGAGTTGTTGTAATGAGTTCAGAACTTACGGTATGGTTTATTTGAGATCCATACCAATACATGGATACTCGACTAGCCTATAACAAAAGTACGTGTAGCTGTACACATACGGTGCCACCTACCCTGATGGCTGCGCCGCCGCTGGAGGTCAACTGGCAGTTCCAGTAGTTACAACTTACAGGAGCTGTGGATCATGTTCATATGCATACTTGCTCCGGACGTCGACATCTTCGGAAGAGGCGAAAACGATGAGCTGTGTGAAATTAGTTGCATTTCTAGATCCAACGGTGCGCCCAATATAAATAAGCCTCTCTCCATTTGACCAGCGTTCACGGTGAGCATTGTTGGTTGAGGGCGGCTTTTGGCTCTTAAACTGTTTATGAGGAAGAGTATAGAATAATAAAAATTTATATGTGATTTTAGTCAATATAAATAAAGTCGTTATAGTATGTACTATAATTAACTTATAGACCCCATCTTAAAAATACACTTCGTTTAAAAGCTAATTACTATAAAAAACCCAAAAACAACTTTTAGAAGCTAAAAAGGTGAGACACGTTGGCTGGTAACGAAAGAAAAAAAAGATCTTTGCTACTTATTTTAGTGGGATTAAATTATAACGGTGCAGATTAATCATATATAAATAACGAAAGTGCTATACTGTAGTCGCATGTTTTTCTCGCTCAAAACAGTCCATTTGTCAGCCGTTCGATTTTGTTTTGAGATTCGGTTCTCTGTTCCCCGTACGGACGCACAAGGCTCTGAGAGATTCCTCGCAGGGATAACGTGCACGGAAACTAGGCTGTTGTGAGCACCGACCTCTCCTACACGTGCACGGAAACAGACAAATGCTTTGTCGAGATTAAAAAGTTTTAGCTCTTAAAATCGTAATGTAAAGTCTCAAACTATAGGTCTCTATCGGTACTAGTTTTGTAATCTTAGAAGATTAGTTGTGTTTTGTTTGATTAAACTTCCTAAACTGTTTTGTTTGCTTTTTTGAACTTTTTTTAGTACCATAGTTTTAATATAGAGTACTACCACATCCTAATGTAGAGTATATATACAATATAGTGGGCATTTTTTAAAACGAGGCCCAATAAGAATTGAGGGCCCGTTAAACAATTTGATGCAGGTTTTGTATTGGATAATCTTGTGTGTCCATTTTCTAATCGTGTGGACTAGGATTTGACTGTTTTTGACGATGAAAACAGTCAAATCTCATATAGACAGTCCCTATAAATAATAGAGTTATATAAAAATTATAATTATATTTTAATTATAGAAAAAATAAAACTGTATATCAAAGATATTTGTACCTAATATTTAGCCGTACAACCATGTAAGTAAATCTGCTAGTTGTAATTAACAAGTATGTTGCTACCAACTACCGGTAGGGCAAATGTCTGGAGAGTTTGTCGACTCTAAACAGGATTACAACACCATTGCCTTTATCAATACCCATTCAAGAGATAGAGACAGACACGGTCCTGCCCACGTATCTACAAAAGGCAGCTAATTAATCCACTCCACAAGTCATGAGAGGAACACTCCTTCCACGCCTTCCGCGCAATTTTTCTCTAGTCTCTACACCATAGATCAGGCAAACACTTGTTCTTTGTGTGAGGAAAAAAAAGCGTAGATCCACATTGAGTGTTTAATGGCAGAAATAGTTGTCTCAGCAGTTGTCGGCGAGGTAGTGAGTAGATTATCTTCTTTGGTATCATCGGACCAAAGCAACCGTGAAAGCGCGGAAATCAAAGCTGAGAGATTGGAGATGGCAGTGCTAAAGATCCACAGTGCTCTTGCCATCTCGGAACAATGGCATACGACCCACACCCCATTGCATGCTCCACTGGAAGGGGAAGCTAAAACGTGTGGCAAAGGAAGGCGATGAGATCTTAAATGCTCACAAAAGGCAAGTCTTGCAAAGCAGAGAGGGTAGCAGTAGTACAGCAACTACGACCTTTAAACAACGCATCATTCAAGCAACCAAACGGTTCATACCTTTCAGTTGCAAAGATGAAGACCTGATAGACACTACAGTGCAAAGATTCGAGAGGCTAGCAGATGGTACTGATAGCTTTATCAAGTTTGTTGAGTCTGGTGGTCATCCGAAGAAGTCCATGTTTTTGCCATCACTCACTCCAGGATCATTGCTTGCTGGAGAATCGATGGAGTTCTCTCTACGAAGGGGAAACATAGATGCGCTTGTTTTGATATGTCCCATTCTGAATCCTCAAGTTGACAATGGATTGGAGGCCTGTTTCATGTTCTCTTACGAAAACCATGTGATGTGGGAGAAAAACATGAAGATGATGTTTTGGTTCCATCTCTCGGAAGCTACTGACATCTTGGGAACTGCCATGAGCTGCTTGGACCTCTTGCCTCCCCAATTCAGTGCTGCATGTGCAGCCATCAAGGGATTGGTTGCTCAAATGACAGAACAAGGCACAGAGTATTCAAATCCATCGGTTATGTCGAGGTGGTGGTGTCACCGTATGCAGAGTGGTCACTGTGTTCCTTTTGAGCCATCTAAGTGGAATGCACATACAGATGTCAGATCGCTGTTGCCTGACCCTGTCATTCATGTTGGTGCCCTTTGCTACGTCTCTCCGCTCATCGGCAAATCCTCCTTGCCTACAAACGATGGTCGTCCTCTTGCGTTGGCGTGCAACATATCTCGCCGCCTCGGGCCTGAGAAGCTTTGCGATCAATATGAGCAGGTTGAGCCACATGTAGTTGGGGAGATTCTGCCCAATGTTACTAATGGGTTCTACCACAATGGTAGGCAAGCATTCCAGAACAGTAGGCAGCTGTGGTGCCCGCGAAATTTGACATTCTTGTCAGTCACTCCGGTGCTCTCGCAGCCATTGACGTTGTCGAACGAGTACCTAATGGAGAGCTCTGGTACTTAGCTAACTCAAGCAGAAGTAGCCAGCAAGAAAACATTGTCCGGACAAGTGAAGAGCACACAGTTTGAAATGAATTCATGCTGAATTTTCTTCAGGGCTGAATAAAGACTTGCTAGCCAAGTATGCAGTAGCTAGTACAATGATAGTTGAATAATTGTCTTACTCTGCCATGCTTGCTTATAATACTGAAGTTGTTCTTGTTATAACTATGTCACGTTTACGGCAATATAAGATATTTGTACAACTGGAAATTCTAGTTTTCTGTCCTTGCAAATGTCACATTTATGTTTCTGCTGCTAAGTTGTTTGTTTTGTGGTCAGTGCAAAGACATTCTACCAGATTTTTGAATTAGAATTTCAAATCTCCAGAACACGATACCTAACTCTTTAATTTGAAATTTCTTATGTGTAAACGTCTGATTTACTTTTCTCTGGAAGGGTTTCTAATTTAATTTTCATCACTGGTTTCCTTATGTTGTTCTGAAATGAATGCGATGTTCTTTTGGTATGCTTAAGGAATAGTGTTTGAGAAATTCTTTTTGGAACTTATGCCGTTTCCCAACTAGCTCTTTCTTTTTTTACCCAAAGGAAATATTAAATTGAACTACATGTCTAGTTGTCCCAAAATATGGCAGCTTATGCAGTACCTGCACAAGCAATGATGATGCTCCATTTCTCTAAAAATACAGGAATCTTCTCCACTTGTGTCTAGTCAAAGGAAATGCCTGTAATAGCTCTCTAGTCAAATCGCCACCATTTGCCCCAACGAAGCACCAGGGCCGTTCCTGTCATCTTGGAGGCCCTAAGGTATAATAAAAATGAGACCCTTCATTCTAATATAAATATGTAATAATACATTTTATATCAGTTGTGAAACGTAAAGTTCAATACAATAACCATTAGACAATACGTCACAAAATACAAAATACAAAGTACTCATTGTCGATAAAATACATATATACATACTAACATACATGGGCTAAGAGCCCCAAATTTTCGTGGACCCTAGATGGTCGCCCTTGTTGCCTAGGCCAGGGCCGGCCCTGCGTAGCACCAAGATGGACCACTTCCCACTAGACGAAATGGTCAAATCACTATGTCGTCCATTGCCCAAGCGAAGCGCTAAGATGGCAATACACCGGTTCAAGGATGGACCTCTTCGCACCAGATGAAAAGGTTAAATCACCGCTCACTTGGCCAAAGGGGTCAGCCAAACCTGAAGACCGAATGAGCAATGTGGTGAACTCGGTCCGCGAGGGTTCACTGTGAGCAAGGACAAAGTACGAAAGGGCAAAGGACTATGGTCATATTCTTTTTAGCTTTTAAAAGCTGCTTTTCAGCTTTTCTACAGTAAGTAGTTTTAAATGGAGTATTTTTTCAAGATAAAGTATACTAGTTAATTGTAGTACATACTTTACTTATATCGGCAAAAACTGTACGTGAGCTTGTGTTACTCCAAGTCGCAGCCAAAAGCCATAAGCCGCAGCCAAAAAGAACATGCCCTATAACGTATAGGGGTAGCAATCTTCCTACCCCTTCTCATGTAATAATGTAAGCTATAGTATGTACTATAATTAACTTATAGACCCCATTTTAAAAATACACTTCGTTTAAAAGCTAATTACTGTAAAAAAACCGAAAAATAACTTTTAGAAGCTAAAAAGATGAGACACATTGGCTGGTAACAAAAGAAAAAGAAAAAAAAGATCTTCACTACTTATTTTAGTGGGATTAAATTATAACGGTGCAGATTAATCATATATAAATAATAGAGTTATATAAAAATTATAATCATATTTTAATTATACAAAAAATAAAATTGTATATCAAAGATATTTATACCTAATATTTAGCCGTACAACCCTGTAAGTAAATCTGCTAGTTGTAATTAACAAGTATGTTGCTACCAACTACCGGTAGGTGAACCGGGGATGACCTGTCTCGTAGGTATGCGGTGTGAACGAAAAAACGACAAAAAAAAAAAAAAGAAGTCGTCCATCCAGCGCGCACATAGCATTACAGCAACAGTTACAGCTTTTGCTTGCACACTTATCGATCTCCATCTGGTGGTCTGGTCTGCCTTTCATCGCAGCCAACTCGATCGATGGAGGCGGCTCTCGGGACGGCGAGCTGGCTGGTCGGCAAGGTGGTGGACTTGCTGTCCGCCGAGCTGCTCAAGGCGTTGGAGGACAGCTACAGCCTCGGCGGCAACGCTCGCACCATCAAAACGGAGCTCCTGTACACTTAGGGTTTGCTGCACAAGGCCCAGGGGAGGAACGTGAGCCACAACTCGGCCTTGGCGGAGCTGCTGCTGCAGCTCGGCCAGCTCGCCGACGAGGCTGACAACGAGCTGGACGAGGTCGACTACTACCGCATCCGGGACGCCGTGGAGCACACCCAGGAGGCCGCCTCCGACGAGGATGTGGACGGGCTCGTCCGTCGGCTCACTCTCCACGCTCGCCACGCTCTTGGTAAATGCCGTCGCTCGCTCATGTCTTCCTGCTCGTCTTGTTGTCCTAAACGCCACCTACACGGACGTCGTCCTTACACCGGCAATGGAGCAAAGAATGGGCGCTGAAGCTTAGCTACGGCTGCCTTCCATTCCATCTGCAAAAATGCTCTTCGTATTGTGCTCTTTTCCCTTATGACTATCGCTACGTTAGCTCTGAATTGACTCACATGTGGTCAGCACTAGGTGTCATAAACTGTACTGGTCAAGACAACAGAATTGAGGACATAGGATTACAATATATCAATGGATTAGTAAACAATGTACTTTTTCAGAAGGTTGATGGGTTCAAATTCTTACATAAAAATGGGACGGAAATAAAGTACACATACTATGTTATGCATAATTTGTTTCATGAGCTAGCACAGATCATCTCATCACGCGAATGCCTTAGCATAGATTGTTCCAATTTTAGACCTGCATATACCCCACGATCCGTCCGGCATTTATCTGTCATGACAAGATGTACAAATGATGTGGGTATAGACTTTTACCAAAAATTTGTGGAAGAGATGAACAATCTGAAGGAACAACTAAGTATTAAAAATCTGCACACTTTGATGTTTATCGGAGAATATGATGCAAGATTTTCCGATGCTTTTAATGAAATAGTTAAAGAAGGAAACAGTTAGCGCACAGTTAAGATGGAATAGATCTAACGCACAGTTAGGCCCCGTTTGGCACAGCTCAACTTCACTAGTGAAGCTGTTTTTTTTGTTTCAGCTTCACGAGCAGCTTCACCGATGAAGCTAAGGGCCTGTTCTTTTCGGCTGCGGCTTATGGCTTTTGGCTGAAATTTTTGAATTTTGGCTGTTTACGGTGCAGATTACGGAGAGACAGATACTCACTTGCAATTTTGACTGGTACAGATGTTAGGCTTTTAACGTGTAGATCGTTTAACTTGTAGACCCCGTCTTGAGAAAATACTCCGTTTGAAAGTTAGGTACTGTAGCAGAACCCAAAAGCCGATTTCAAAATCTGTTTTGGAAAACTGTTTGGCAAAACAACTTCATGCATGGCTGAGAGAGGGCAATTGTCCAAGATGCCCCTGTCTACCTGACCTGTTCTAACATTTGGAGTTGTATGTTTGTATATGGTCATATGAATTAAAAAATAATATATTTGAATGAGTATGAATTAAAATATTAAAATAATAAATAATAAAAATTAAAATCATTAGGAAGCAATATTAGTGCCTTGTTTATGTTTCGTGAACGGGAGAGGTGAACGGGATGGACTAGTGGCAAATACGTGTAATTTTGGTGAACCAGAGGGGCAGTGGGTTCCTAGGACTGCGGGCCTGAGGGAGAGAGCTGTGAAAAGCTACTTTTTTCAGCTTCACCTCTCCCCATTCCTTTGTGAGAGCAGAAAAAAGGAGCTTCACCCATGAAACTGTTTGCAAAAAGGGTGTTTGGCAAAAAACAGCTCACAACAGCTCATGAAGCTGTTGGTGAAGCTGTGCCAAACAGGGCCTTAAGATGGTATAGATTCCGACAACTTGTGATAGGTGAAACTTCTGCCCGTAATGACTCTTTGACCTTACCTCGCAGCCTCTCTAGATATTACTATTTGCGGTTCTTAGACCTACAGGACTGGTCGGGCATGTCTACAGAACTACACTCCAGTGTTGCCGAGGTTGGAAAGCTAAAGTTTTTACAGGAGTTGAGAAAGTTCCAAGTTAATAAGGAACGCCCTGCTGGATTTGAGCTTCGACAACTAGGGGAGCTGAATGATCTTGGAGGATCGCTCACCATATCTGATCTACAAAATGTGGAAACCAGGACAGAAGCTGAGAAAGCGAAGCTGAAGCTGAAAAGGAATCTAGTTAGATTGAAACTAGTTTGGGATAATAGAGAACCAAGTCAACCAACCATGGAAGCTGAAAAGGAATCTGAGAACCATTGAGTTCCTTCATATGCGGAGTTTGGAAAAATGGGTGAGCAGGGACACTTCCCGTTTCTTTTCTCAGCTCGAAGAAGTAAAAGTTTCACATTGCCCTAACCTCAGGGAACTGCCGTTCTCACAGCAGCCGCAGTTGTCGCAGACTCACGTAGAGCTGGGACTTGGGCCGTGCTTTTTTGGGCCAGCCCGAAGCACGGCCGGCCCGACACGGCCCAAGCACGGCCCGGCCCGACACGTGGCGGGCCGTGCCGGCCCGGCACGAACGGCGGGCCGTGCTGGGCCTGGAGAACCGGCCCAGTGGGCGGCACGGCACGGCGGGCACGGCGAGCACGGCAGGCACGGCCAGCACGGGCGGCACGGGCGGCACGGCGGCGGCCTCCCCCAGTCCCGATCCCATCGACATCCAAATCCCCACAATCACAATCATCACAGAGCAGAGAAGAGAGAACAGAGGGGAAGGAGGCACACCGGAGCTTGGAGCCTTGGACGAGTAGACGACGGCCGTACCGCCGCAGCATCCCGCATCCCGCGCGATGACAAACTCGTCGTCGCCGCCCGGCCATCCGCCGCTGGTGGCTTGCTCTCGGAGTAGTCGAGGTTGCCGTCGCCGTCGCTCGGAGCCAGGGGAGGAGGGGCGGCGGGGGAAGGAGAGGGTGTCGGGCGCCGAAGAAGCCGGGAGGGGGAGGCGGCGGGGGCAGGGGGCGGAGGGGGAGAGGGCGGCGGGGGGCGGCGTGGGAGGGGGAGCGGCGGGGGAGGCGCCGAGGGAGGGGGTGGCGGGGAGGGAGCGGAGGGGGGAGCGGCGGAGGAGGGGGAGCCGGGGAGGGGGAGCGGCGGGGGAGGCGGAGCGGCGGGGGAGGGGGCGGCGGGGAGGGAGCGGATGGGGGAGCGGCGGGGGAGGGGGAGCCGGGGAGGGGGAGCGGCGGGGGAGGGGGCGGCGGGGAGGGAGCGGATGGGGAGGGGGAGCCGGGGAGGGGGAGCGGCGGGGGAGGGGGAGCCGGGGAGGGGGAGCGGCGGGGGAGGGGGAGCGGCGGGGGAGGCGGAGCGGCGGGGGAGGGGGCGGCGGGGAGGGAGCGGATGGGGGAGCGGCGGGGGAGGGGGAGCCGGGGAGGGGGAGCGGCGGGGGGAGGGGGAGCGGCGGGGGAGGGGCGGCGGGGAGGGAGCGGATGGGGGAGCGGCCGGGGAGGGGGAGCCGGGGAGGGGGCGGCGGGGAGGGAGCGGCGGGGGAGGGGAGCGGCGGGGGAGGGGAGCCGGCCGGGGAGGGGGAGCGGCGGGGAGGGAGCGGCGGGGGAGGGGGAGCGGCGGGGGAGGCGGAGCCGGGGAGGGGAGGGGGAGGGGGCGGCGGGGGAGGGGGCCGAGGGGGTGGGGGGCCGGAGGGGGAGCCGGGGAGGCGGCGTGGGAGGCGGAGCGGGAGTCGGAGAGACCGAGAGAGGGAGGAGGGAGGGAGTACCGAGGGCGAGGAGGCGCTTTTGGCCGGACGGGGCGACGGGCTCACGGGAAAAAAAGTAAAGGATGGCCCCTCCACCGATGGGAAAAAAGATGGACAGAGACAATGTTCGTATAACTTTAACAGATAACGTTCGCAGACAAGAGACAACATTCATCTAACTTTAGCAGATAACGTTCAGTAAACAACGTTCGATTTTATAGTTATAAATGCACTCCCTTCGGCCTCCGCCAGCATCACAGATTCTTTCCCGCATTCAACTTCATTCTTCACTCTCTTCGGTCTTCACTCTGCAATTTCTTTCCAGCAGCAACATAGAGGCTCCATTTATTCACTCTGCATCATATTTCTTCACGGAGCATTTATACTCTTTATTTATTTATTACTTCTAATTTCGCAAGCACATTTATTGTATTTATATTTCTTATTTATTAATTAATCACCATGTTACCAAGAAGCCGCAGTTCTAGGGAGCAGTCAAACAGTATGCAGAGAAATCGAAGCTCGAAAAGGACAGCGGGACGACTTAGTGTAAGCTCTCGCCGTCGCTCCCCTAGTCCTCCTCCTCCTCCGACCCCCATTGATGCTCGTCGGCTCTCGCCAAGCATGGGAGACTACGGCATGGATGACCGTCATATGGACGGTACAGAGGGCTATGAGGAGTACCAGGGAGCAACGGGGACACCAGAATTCTCTACCGCGTCCACGGACGCCAACATTGGCGGGTCTACACGAAGGGCGGAATGCTGGAAGCACATGACCTGGAGCCAAGAAATCCAAGACGGTGAAACGGTAGATATCGCAACCTGTAATTATTGTAATGCTAAATTAAGTGCTCGTTCAGCTGTAGGGACAGGACACTTGAACCGCCACTACAAAGCATGCTTACGCAAGATGGCGGCACAGGGCCGAGGGAGAGGAGGAGTACAAACACAGCTAAACTTCGAGGCCGATGGCTCTGTAAGTACTTGGGTATACAACCCGCTTAATGCACGTGAGGAAATTGCTAGATATATAGTTTCAGAAGACCAGCCGATTAGGATGGGTGAAAGCCGCGCGTTCGAAAGAATGATCCAACGCGGCTTTTGCCCACAGTACCAACATGTTAGTAGGAGGACTACTACATCCGATATTTTACGGATTTATGAAAAAGAACTGGTAGAGTTAAAACAACAATTCCAACAAGTTCAATATTCTTTTGCCATAACCTCCGATATTTGGACATCATCCCATCAAAGAAGTGCATACCTTAGTGTTGTAGCTCATTATTTAGATGATAATTATAAACTAAACAAAAGAGTCATAGGATTTAAACTAATAAATGAATCGCATACGGGAGAGGCAATTGCGGAGCGTATATTATATGTACTTGATGATTTTAAGATAGATAATAAAATTACTTCTATAACTCTAGATAACGCATCGGCAAACACAACAGCTATGAATATCCTCACCCCAAGATTACAAACATATATTGGTGGTTATGTCCTCCACCAAAGATGTGTATGCCACATCTTGAATCTTGTTGTTCAAGATGGCATGCAAGTAATTGGTCCATATCTGAACAGTATCCGCGATGCTATTCGTTACCTCGCAAGCTCTCCACAAGTGGTAGCTAGATTCGCGGAGTACTGTGCAGCTAATGGGAAAGAGCCAAGAAAATTTGGCCTTGACATGAAGGTGAGGTGGAACTCAACATATATCATGCTAAAAAAGATACAAGGTTACGAGAATATCATATCCGTTTTTGTCAATGCTAACTGTCAAAATAATGAATTGCTAGTTACTAATTCAGATTGGCAGGTTGCTAGGCATTTTCGAGAGTTTTTAAAACCTTTTTATAAAGCAACAAAGGTTTTATCTGGTATTTATTATCCAACCTCTTGCTTAGTTATAGAGTTTATTTGGTTAATTGCAGATAAAATTGCTAAATCTAGGGACGATAATATTTTAGGCCATGCCGTCGTAGCAATGGAACAAAAATTTGTTAAATATTTTGGTTCCCTTTCACACCTGTATTGTTTTGCTATTATTTTTGATCCTACAAAAAAGTTGACAGGTTTACAGGAAGCTATGGAGGGGATAGGTGAATGTCTTGGCTTAGATTTTTCAGAATCTTTCGAACATGTCAAACAGGAGCTTTTTCGTGTTTTTCATTTGTACCATGATAAGTTTGCCAGCAGCGGAAGATCGGAGGCCTCACAGCAGACGCAACAGGGGAAGACAAGCTTCGGACACTTGTGGAAGAGACTAAAACAAAAGGGCAAGTCTACTTCTTCGTCCTCTCAGTCTCAGGCATCCTCCAATTGGAATTCTATCTTGGAGTTGAACCACTATTTGGAGCATGATTTTGCAAACATTGATCCTGATCTTACTGATGGAAGCAAGATAGACTTGCTCGAGTGGTGGAAGAACAACAAGCGGATCTTTCCTGTGCTGTCACATTTCGCACGGGATGTTCTCCTGGTGCCAGTGTCCTTCAGAAGCGACGTTCAGTACGGTAGGGAGAATAATAGAAGAGAGAAGATCATCCCTTACGCCCAGGATGGTGGAGGCAATCACATGTGCCAAAGACTGGGAATTAGCCAAAGAGCGGGAACAACATCAACTGGAGGATCCCGAAATCGTACAGGCGTATGCTGACCTAGACATTGCCGAGTAGATATTATCTACGCATGTTGTAATATTTTGTATATACATATATTGTTACTGTACTCTTTTCCTTACTCGGGAAACCCCACTCTGGGGCGTAAGGTTTTTAACGAGGCAGTAACATTGTATTTCTAAAATATTAAAGAAATTTCACTTTTCCCGAAATATTTATGTTGTTGCGTGTCTATGTTTTTATGCAATTAATTTAATTTCAATTAGTTTTAAACGAGGCAGGTACGAGAGAAAGGAAGATGACGACCGTCGCCACCGCGTTCGCGTATAGTAATTTTGGGCTGGGCTTGGGCTGGCACGGCACGAACGCTGGCACGGTGGGCTTTGGGCCGGGCTTGGGCCTGACCGGAGACGACGTGGGCCGGCACGGCACGGCACGGCGAGATGACTGGGCCGAGCCGGCACGGCACGAAGCGGCACGAAGCACGATGGGCCCGGGCCGTGCCGGCACGGCACGGCCCAAGTCCCAGCTCTACTCACACGGCGCAAACGTGGCACTGTTTCCATCCTGCCTTGCTGCTGATTTGGTTGGTACTCAGGGTGATTGGTTTGATGAGGCCGTTTCGCGCTCTCCCTCACTACTGATTTGGTTACTACTGATGGCATGGTGCAATTCCCACCCCAATTCTCCAACTCACTGAGCAGAATACACATCTTTTCTCTGTATAATCAGACTCTGCATGGCAAGGATGGAGTGCTTGGGAAGCTCACGTCCCTGCAGTGGCTGCAGCTTGGAGGCTGTGTCCTCTCTCTCCCCCTCGGCAACAGTCTCATGAGAGTACTACAACAATGGCCGTCGACGACGACGACGACCTTCCCCTGAGGAACAATCTCAATGGATTGGGGGTTTACAACCATGGGTCCATCCAGAGTTACACAGACGGCCTGGCGGAAGGTCACTTCTCCAAGGTAGCAAGAACGGTAGTGGCTGGCTCCTTCCAGTTGGAGGAGCTGGAGATCGGCAGCATCTCCGCGATCCTTGTAGCTGGGATCTGCAGCCACCTCTCCATCTCCCTCCGCAAACTGACCTTCCGCAACGACAGACAGGTGGAGCGCTTCACCGAGGAGCAAGGCGACGCGCTTCAGCTCCTCGATCACCTTGCTCCGCGAGCTCGTCTCCTCATCTGCAGTCTCTCCCGCCGAGGCTACGTCTCCTTCCTTCCCTCATGAGGCTAGAGGTCTCCTCCCGGCTACTGCAAGGTCACAGCCCGCGGCTACGGGAGCAGTGCAACGATTTGAAGCGGGATATCCATGAAGTCGTGCTGAGCTGATCCAATTCTAAGGTAACACCTGCATCTTCTCTTTTCCCTGTACCTACCTACACTTTTGAACAAGTGATCTCATACGAAGAAAATGAAAGCGTACTGTTTGTGGTACTGGAATACAATGCGAGCTTTAAAAACTACCTTTTAGCAAACGTGCAATCTCCGCAAACTTTTTTCAAGCTTAACTAGCAATGCGGCCCGTGTATTTACGAGAAAATTGCTATTATAGGATGCGAAACAATGGGCTTCGCTATTATAGGACTCTAATCGTTGACTTCGCTAAAATGACCTTTGAAACATTGACACTTTGTTATAGATAACATTTGGTCTTTTTAATCTCTTTTCTCAACTAAAATACATGTATTTTGCCATGATGTGACCGTTTTGCCCTTGTGTTTGGAGGGCAGGTGCCCTGGGCAGGCAGGCTGTTACGCATCTTGTGCTGTTACGATGAACAAGTAACGATAAACAGGCCAGGGTCTTGTGCTGTTACGCATCTTGCAGCAGGATCTGCATGCTTCCCAGATGCGCTAACATAATTTGCTGCTTTGACATGACAAACAAGATGGCAGCATTTAACTAGTAAGCATTTTGTTGTTGGCCACCACCAACCTGCACTATGCATGATTTATCTTGAGTGCTCTTAATATTCTTTAGTCCCTACTCTATTCATTTTTCTCCCCTCGCAAAATGTAGCAAAAATACGGTGGATCGCCAAGCTGGGGCGCGGCCATGGCACCAGGCGGTGCGCCCAGGGCACCAGGCGCCGCCGTCTGGGCTTCGCCGGCCCGTGCGTCCAGGCCAAGGGAGGGCGCCGTCGGGGGATGGCCGGGCTGGGGCGCGGCCATGGCACCAGGCGGTGCGCCCAGGGCACCAGGCGCCGCCGTCTGGGCTTCGCCGGCCCGTGCGTCCAGGCCAGGGGAGGGCGCCGTCGGGGGATGGCCGGCCGCCGTCGGGGGATCGCCGGCCGGCGACGGTGGATCGCCGGGCTGGGGCGCGGCCATGGCACCAGGCGGTGCGCCCAGGGCACCAGGCGCCGCCGTCTGGGCTTCGCCGGCCTGTTCGTCCAGGCCAGGGGAGGGCGCCGTCGGGGGATGGCCGGCCGCTGTTGGGGGATCGCCGGCCGGCGATGGTGGATCGCCGGGCTGGGGCTCCATGTCGGGAATTTTCTCGGCGGAGTCGACGAAGGAAACGAACGTAAAGGAAACGAAAGGTCCACGCGGTCTCCTCTTACGTGAATGAGGCAGAAGGGCAAAACGGTCACATCATGGTAAAATACATGTATTTTAGTTGAGAAAAGAGATTAAAAAGACCAAATGTCATCTATAACAAAGTGCCAATGTTTCAAGGGTCATTTTAGCGAAGTCAACGATTGGAGTCCTATAATAGCGAAGTCCATTGTTTCGCGTCCTATAATAGCAATTTTCTCTGTATTTACGCATCTAGATTTATTTCAAAGTTTGTAGTATTAAATGGTATAATTTAAATACTTTAAAATATTGGTGCATATCGTATAGGCTATTTAAAATTTTAAGACACCATAAACATTGAAAATGACAATATAAGCGTGAAAAAAAATACAACTAGAGAAATGTAATTGAAGTATGAGCCTTGATTGAAGAAAATTACTTAGCGTCATCGCTAGTTTTTAGTGTCTGCTTTAGTTATTTTCTAACAATATAGAGAACCTTCTCACTATCGCTAGTGACGTCGTACTCTTCACCAGCGATGGCACGCTCCTAGGTACCCGATAGTCTCATATCGTCCATAGCCAGTTTTCAATGCAAAGCTTTATTTCCTCTCTACCACAGCTTCCCCATCATCAAGTTTCTTTTACCACTAACTTCATCAACAACGTTGATGCCCACCACTCATTGTCACGGGCCATAGCCCCTTCGACTCTAGCATTTCTCTTCAATGGCTATAACATCCTGAAATCCTAGAGAATATAAAAATGAGTGTAATTTAAAAACTTTTGCATGCATTTGTTCTCTTGGCATTTATTGGAGTTTCTTAAAAAAATGGTTTTCAAAAATCAAAAGTGCATAAAATGTAAATCAAATTGAATCCAAATCAAATGTTAGAAAATACAGTTAAAAGGGAATAAGATAAAATATGGTGGAAACCATCCTAAAAACCCACGAGTATAATCTTGGCACTAAAAATAAATATTGAAGTCAATTATGAAATTATCTAAATCAAGTAAGTATACATATGGTGATCATGGGACTAGTACAGAATACATACGGTAACTGGTGTTCTGTGCTCGAGGTCCCCACAACATTGGTATCAGAGCTGTACTAACTGTAGGTTAAGCTCTAGATAGAATGACCGTTAGATTAAGGATTTATCTCCCAAATACAATTTATTTTAAAATTAAAAAATATGAGATGTGAGAATAGCAAGCTTTCCTATGTTCTTCTCTTAGCATTCTCCTCTTATCTAAAGGTTTGCTTTTGATCATCGGTTCTCGCTTTATTCAAAATAACTCTAGTTGAGAGAATGAACAAGAACTTGTACAAAAATTCTTACCCTATCTAAAGTTGTACAAAAATTCTTACCCTATTGTTGTGGCTACAGACCAAACAGAGAGAGGGATGGTAGTGGAGAGTGATGAAGATAAGTGTAATGACCTAGGTCCTCCCCATGGCTTACTCGTATATATACATACACATTGAGGAGTGCTTTTACAGTTATACCCTTACATCTGGTTATCCCCTCTAGGGGTAGTTATGTCATTACACATGGCCTATTCTGGGCCTTATAATCTCCTACCAGGCCTGCTGGGCTTAGGTGGGGGCCATCCCTACGACAGGAGCCTCTCATGGTAAAGGGCTTCACAAGGCCGAAGCCATGTTGCCGAGTCTTTTGGCCCCCTCCGTCCCCGCGGCCTGTGAACGTTTCCAAACTTCCGGAGCTGCGCTGTAGCCGAAGCAGACGTGCGCGCTGCTGCGACGCTCGGACTTCCGGGCGTCCACGTGGTGCAGCGTGCTTGGCGTGGTGCGGGCGTTGAGGCGTCGTGACCATTAATATGGCGGCGGACTTCCGGCGGTTGGACTTCCGGCGGTTGGTTCCCCTGCTGATTGGGGTATATATATGGCGCTGGTGAGGCGTTGCTCCTGCGTATATTGTGATAGAAGCTGTTCCCCTAAAAAGGGCCCCTGCCGTGCATCAACATTCCTGGGTGACGCTGAGCGGCTTGGGGAATGTTGATGCACAGAAGGAGGTCTATTTTTCCTGGGAGCTTGATCAGCGCCGGTTATCGACAGCCAGCCGCGCTTCCTGACCCCGCACCACGCTTCCGTAGGCGACAGCGAGGTCTGCCCTGTTTTTCTTAACAGGCCTACCTACAGTCGGTGTTCCTGAGGGAGCCCGCCGGCATTACCTTGTATGTTGATGCACTGTAGGTGGCCTGTTAAGGAAAACGAGGTAGATTTCGCAGGACAAGACTCCCGTCTTTGCTGCGCCCCGCCGAAGTGGACTCGCGCGCCCCGTCCCCTACCCTTCGAACGGGTGGCAGCGAAGCTGGCGCCTAAGTCGAAGTGGACGCGCGCGCTCCGTCCCGTACCGTTTGTACTGGTGGCAGCGAAGCTGGCGCCTAAGTCGAAGTAGACGCGCGCGCTCCGTCCCCTACCCTTCCACCGGGTGGCAGCGAAGCTGGCGCCTAGTCGAAGTAGACGCGCGCGCTCCGTCCCCCACCCTTCGAACGGGTGGTAGCGAAGCTGGCGCCTAAGTCGAAGTAGACGCGCGTGCTCTGTCCCGTACCCTTCGTACGGGTGGCAGCGAAGCTGGCGCCTAAGTCGAAGTAGACGCGCGCGCTCCGTCCCCTACCCTTCGACCGGGTGGCAGCGAAGCTGGCGCCTAGTCGAAGTAGACGCGCGCGTTCCGTCCCCCACCCTTCGAACGGGTGGCAGCGAAGCTGGCGCCTAAGTCGAAGTAGACGCGCGCGCTCCGTCCCGTACCCTTCGTACGGGTGGCAGCGAAGCTGGCGCCTAAGTCGAAGTAGACGCGCGCGCTCCGTCCCCTACCCTTCGACCGGGTGGCAGCGAAGCTGGCGCCTAAGTCGAAGTAGACGCGCGCGCTCCGTTTCGTACCCTTCGTACGGGTGGCAGCGAAGCTGGCGCCTAAGTTGAAGTAGACGCGCGCGCTCCGTCCCCTACCCTTCGACCAGGTGGCAGCGAAGCTGGCGCCTAGTCGAAGTAGACGCGCGCGCTCCGTCCCCCACCCTTCGAACGGGTGGCAGCGAAGCTGGCGCCTAGTCGAAGGAGGCGCGCGCGCTCCGTCTCCTGCCCTTCGAACGGGTGGTAGCGAAGCTGGCGCCTAGTCGAAGCAGACGCGCGCGCTCCGTCCCCTACCCTTCGAACGGGTGGCAGCGAAGCTGGCGCCTAAGTCGAAGTAGGCACGCGCGCTCCGTCCCCTACCCTTCGAACGGGTGGCAGCGAAGCTGGCGCCTAGTCGAAGTAGACGCGCGCGCTCTGTCCCCTACCCTTCGAACGGGTGGCAGCGAAGCTGGCGCCTAAGTCGAAGTAGACGCGCGCGCTCCGTCCCCTACCCTTCGACCGGGTGGCAGCGAAGCTGGCGCCTAGTCGAAGTAGACGCGCGTGATCCGTCCCCCACCCTTCGAACGGGTGGTAGCGAAGCTGGCGCCTAAGTCGAAGTAGACGCGCGCGCTCCGTCCTGTACCCTTCGTACGGGTGGCAGCGAAGCTGGCGCCTAAGTCGAAGTAGACGTGCGCGCTCCGTCCCCTACCCTTCGACCGGTTGGCAGCGAAGCTGGCGCCTAGTCGAAGTAGACGCACGCGCTCCGTCCCCCACCCTTCGAACGGGTGGCAGCGAAGCTGGCGCCTAGTCGAAGTAGGCGCGCGCGCTCCGTCGCCTGCCCTTCGAACGGGTGGCAGCGAAGCTGGCGCCTAATTGAAGCAGACGCGCGCGCTCCGTCCCCTACCCTTCGAACGGGTGGCAGCGAAGCTGGCGCCTAGTCGAAGTAGACGCGCGTGCTCCGTCCCCTACCCTTCGAACGGGTGGCAGCGAAGCTGGCGCCTAAGTCGAAGTAGACGCGCGCGCTCCGTCCCCTGCCCTTCGAACGGGTGGCAGCGAAGCTGGCGCCTAGTCGAAGTAGACGCGCGCGCTCCGTCCCCTGCCCTTCGAACGGGTGGCAGCGAAGCTGGCGCCTAGTCGAAGTAGGCGCGCGCGCTCCGTCCCCTACCCTTCGAACGGGTGGCAGCGAAGCTGGCGCCTAGTCAAAGTAGACGCGCGCGCTCCGTCCCCTACCCTTCGAACGGGTGGCAGCGAAGCTGGCGCCTTCGCCCTGCGAACACCGCCGCGTGGGAGGTGACTTGGGGTCTTTGATGCGGCCTTGCGCTGTACAGGTCCCTGGAATCACGCCGGCCCCTGGTCTGCCAGGGTTAGGTTCCCGTACCGTGCGACCCGACGCGCCCGGGGCACGCGGCGGCCTATGACTGGTGGGCGGCGGGATGTGGACGGTTGCGTGTTTGCAGCCGCTCGCCTCTTCCCTAGGCAATGGGGACACGGGGCGGGCAGTAAATGGCGCCTGTGGTCGTGTCCTTCCAGTGTTGGGTGGGGCGTTGCGCTGGATGGGCGCTTGTACGACTGTGGTCGCGCCTCATGCACGGACCGCCGCGACCCTTCGCTTTCGATTATGGGGAATCGTGCGGGGCGGGGCTTTACACCGCTGCGGTTGCTTCCGGCACGCGTATCGTTGCGACGCTTCGGTAGCGGCGGTACGGGCGAGGTGGCTTGAAATAGCCCCCCCGTAACAGCGTCCCCGCACCTTTACGCCCTCTTTCCTGTCTGCTCCGCCTTCCACACCTTCGCGCTATCTTCACCACTTCAGTCTCGTCGTGGGAAGCGATGGCCTCCAGTAGCGAGCGTGGCCAGGCGGTTGGTGGCCCTGCCATTCGCCGGCGATCCTCGCCGTTGGAGGTGAAATACGCGCTCCAAGAGCGCGACCCGTCGGCGGCTGACCAGGAGCGGCTGGTGGCGGAGGAGGAAGGCACGTTCTCCGGCGAGCTAGGCCCCTCGCTCGTGACCGAGAAGACAATCCAAGGGCTCTTGCACGCGGGGAAGTTGTCCGGGCGCCAGGACGTACGATTGCCCGCCGGCGACGAGACGGAACCGCATCCCGAGAGGTCGGAGGCGGTCGTATTCGTTGCCTTTTTCGACGCGGGGCTCCGGATCCCAGCGGCGACCGTGGTGGGCAACGTGCTGCGGACCTTCGGGCTGGAGCTGGCGCAACTGACTCCAAACGCCGTGGCCCAGCTCGCGATGTACAGCTGGGCCTTGCGCTCGGGGGCATGCTGGCCCAGCGCGTCGCTGTTTGCCTATCTCCACGAGGCACGATGCCAGCCGAAGGGCCGGAAGGACAGGACGCTGTCGAGCTTTGGTAGCGTCTCTTTTATTCTTCGCCCGTCATGCAAGAAGCTCTTCCCTGCGAACTCAACTCGCGGGAAGTGGGAGTCTTACTGGATGAAGCGGTGGTTCTACCACCGTGTGGAGAGCGGGAGCAGCCTTGAGTGCACAGGCCGACCAATCGCGTTCAAGCCCTCGCCCGGCCGAACGCTCGATGATGAGGACAAGCGGAGGGTCAAGCGGCTCGTAGGCATGGCCGCCCGCCTCAACATGCGCGACCTTGCCGAAGAGTACGTGATGTACGGCGTGGCACCGCTTGCCTACGACTGGCGTCTTGCCGCCGAGAGGCATCGAGACGACAATGTTTCGCCGTGGGTTTGCTCGCTACCGGCGCCGCCCGGTCCTCGTAAGCCTCGATTGCGTCCCTCCTTTGTTGACGCGAAATGCGTTGTATGCTGATGCTATTCTCCTTTGCTTCAGGGATTTCCTTGGAGGAGGCGGAGCAAGCCGCGCGCGTATTCCTGGGGCCGTACACCGCCAGGGAGCACGAGCAGCGCGCATCTGCTATCGCCAAGGCGGGGCTGGGGCGAATAAACCGCGTGTGCGAGGTCCTGCGCCTTGCCGTGCCGGACCGTGTCGCTCCAGACGATGGTGGAGCGAAGAAGAAGAAGGCCTCGTCTCGGAAGAGGGGCCGCAGCGGGGCGCCTGCCGCGCCTGCTGCTTGTGTTTCCGAGGGCGCGGCAGACGCGGAGTCAGACTCGGCGAGGTACGCCGACTCGGGCTTGGGTGGTGCAGGCGCCGAAGGCGAGGTGTCTTCGGCAAGCGTCCCGGACGGTGGGTTTGCCGCAGGCAGCCGGAGGGGGGAAGCCTCACCGCCCGCCGAAGTCGCCGAGGCGGACCCCGTGCGGACCGGCGATGCCGAGGTGGAGCCCTCGACCGAGGCCGCTGTGGTGCCGGAGGCGCCCTCCGCGGGGGCGCACGTAGCCGTGCTGTCTTTACCAACAGCAGCGGGAACCGAGGTGCCCCCTTCGACGACTGCCACTGTGGAACCTTCGCCCCCGGGCGCAGCAGCCACGGGGTCTTCCCCAACCACGGCTGCGGGGGCGGTGGCGCTGCTGACTGCCCCGGCCAAACGGCCATGTGTGCGGCCGGAGCTCCACCGGACACCGCGGGGATTCGTCGTGGCCACGGGCATCAGAAGCTTGTGGGACTCCAGCGCAAGCAACGGGGGCCCCGCGGCCTATGCGCCTTCTGCCCCTCTAGCCACTCCGCCCGCCGCGCGGGGACGGCCGTCGTCCTCCCCGAACGCGGGGGCCTCCGCTCGCGGCGGGACCATTCCTTCTGCTACCGAAGGTAGGGTGGCTTAGCTTACTCTGGTGTATGCTTTTATGCCTTGGGGTGCTCACCCGTATCCTTTGTTTACAGCGTTGCTCATTCCGGAGGGGGAGCACTCGGCGGAACACGGGGCCTCCGAGCACTTGAGCCCTGCGGACTTCGTGCCGCCTCCGGAGACGCTGAGGGCATGGCGCGGGATCGTGAATGACGCGGCCACGAGCGTCGACCCGCAAGTGCTGCAGGCCTACGGTGCGGGGCGCCTCGAGGACGCTTTCGAGGTGTCTGGGTGAGGGTAAGTACTCATACGACCATGCCTGAGCTTAGCTGAGTTTGCTAAGTCTTGTCGCTTCTACAGACACTTGTGCTGGGGCAGGCCCTGCAAACGGCCTATTCTCGTAGCTGAAAGGCGCTCGAGGATAGGCTGCGGGCCGCCGAGGAGGAGCTGCGCGAAGCCTCTGGCGCCCGCTCTGCCCAGGACGCCCGCATCCGGCAGCTGGAAGCGGAATGTGCCGAAGCGAGGGCACACGCCGAGGGACTGGCTGCATCAGCGCAGGAGTCGGCCACAGCAGCTGCTGAACGAAAGTTCGCGGCGGAGCGGGACGGGCTCCTGGAGCAGGTCGCCGCGCTAGAGAGGGAAAAAGCGAGCTTGCCTTGACTCTAGCGGAGCGCAACCGGACGCTGGGCGACGCCTCGGTGGTTGCGTGGGACACCATGCAAGCGCTGGAGAGCCATCTTCAAGGGCTGGTAGCTGAGGTGCCGGGCCGCGCCTTCGGCCCGGAGGAGCTGTCCCGGACGCTCCGCTGGGTCGGGGATGCCGCCAACGTCGTGCGCGACACGGCGACGTCCTTCGGCACCCACTGTGCGTATACGTCGGCATGCTTGGTGTGCGCGCTCCTGCAGCACCGTGGTTGTACGCACGTCGCCGCGCTGGATGATCCCCAGCTGGAGATGCCTGGCGGGGCTGGAGTAATGTCCGGCGCCGTCCGCTCCGCTCGCCTTGCCCTCGGGCCCTTCTTCGACCGGATCTGGGGCTACGTCGGGCCGGATGCTGCACGGATCGAGCTCCAGAAGACGCTCTTCGGGACGGGGAGCCTCGGCCAATTTCTGGACGGGGTCCCTCGACGCGACGATGGCGGCGCTGGGCCCTCCGCAGGCGCCGGGAACCCGCAGGTCTGACGCCGTGGTGCCTAGGTGTAGGCGTGCGTTGTACTGTTCCTTGTCTTTGCGAATAAAGTACGCCCTTGCTGTATGCATTCTGACTTTCGCCTATATCCCGGGCAGCTTCCTCGCGGGGGCCGGCTTCTTGCGGCCGACCTTTCGACCCGGCGATGCCTTCGACGCTGGCGAAGGGCCGAAGAGTCGCTGGACTTTTGGGCGAGTCGGCCGTCTTCGAGCGAAGCCCCGGCTTTAGCGCGTGTTAAGGATGAACCCGCGGGATAGCGGCTTAGAGCGGCAGGGGTGTTGCCGGACCTTTGTACTCGTGATTTTTCCGGTATGCAGACTTCCTGTCATTTAGGATATGCGCTGTATGTTGATGCCACCGTTGGCGAAGTAGTTGCGCCGGGGTTCCTTAGAGCGGACAGCCCGTAGACTGGCGTGTGCGGAGGCAGACCTCCGCACTTTGCCTTGTTAGAGTCCGTAGACAGGCGTATGTGGAGGCGGACCTTGGCACTTCGCCTTTCTTTATAGTCCGGTGACTCGCGCGTGCGGAGGCGGACCTCGACGCTACGTCGTATTTAAAGTCCGTAGACTGGTGCGTGCGGAAGCGGACTTCGACGCTACGTCTTCTTTATAGTCCGGAGACTCGCGCGTGCGGAGGCGGACCTCGACGCTACGTCTTATTTATAGTCCAGAGACTCGCGCGTGCGGAGGCGGACCTCGACGCTACGTCTTATTTAAAGTCCATAGACTGGTGCGTGCGGAAGCGGACTTCGACGCTACGTCTTCTTTATAGTCCGGAGACTCGCGCGTGCGAAGGCGGACCTCGACGCTACGTCTTATTTAAAGTCCGTAGACTGGTGCGTGCGGAGCTAGGCTCAACGCTACGTCTTATTTAAAGTCCGTAGACTGGTGCGTGCGGAGCTAGGCTCAACGCTACGTCTTATTTAAAGTCCGTAGACTGGTGCGTGCAGAGCTAGGCTCAACGCTACGTCTTATTTAAAGTCCGTAGACTGGTGCGTGCGGAGCTAGGCTCAACGCTACGTCTTATTTAAAGTCCGTAGACTGGTGCGCGCGAGGGCGTCCCCCCGGTGCGTCTTGATTTATACTCAGGCCCGTCACCTTTGGCTACGGCGAGTGCACACGCGAACGTGCGACTTCGGTTTATACTCAGTCCCGTACCCCTGGCTACGGCGAGTGCACACGCGGACGTGCGTCTTTGTTTATACTCAGGCCCGTCACCTTTTGGCTACGGCGAGTGCACACGCGAACGTGCGACTTCGGTTTATACTCAGTCCCGTACCCCTGGCTACAGCGAGTGCACACGCGGACGTGCGTCTTTGTTTATACTCAGGCCCGTCGCCTTGGCTACGGCGAGTGCACACACGGACGTGCGTCTTTGTTTATACTCAGGCCCGTCGCCTTTTGGCTATGGCGAGTGCACACGCGAACGTGCGACTTCGGTTTATACTCAGTCCCGTACCCCTGGCTACGGCGAGTGCATACGCGGACGTGCGTCTTTGTTTATACTCAGGCCCGTCGCCTTGGCTACGGCGAGTGCACACGCGGACGTGCGTCTTTGTTTATACTCAGGCCCGTCGCCTTTTGGCTACGGCGAGTGCACACGCGGACGTGCGACTTCGATTTGTGCTGCGGGAACGCGCGCGTTGGCTAAGCCTGCGCACGCCTTCACCGCGTACTTGCGTGTGGTAAAGAGAGATTTAGCGACAAACGGCGATCTTCATTACATCCCCGTTTGCGCGGGCGAGCAAGTACAAAGGGTGGATATACTAACCGTTTGCCCTCGGTGCGGCCGAAGCCTCTAGTCGATAGACGTCTGCAGGGCCCACCGAGGCGCCTGTGAATGGCCCCGCGGACCTCCGCGCGGTGACGCCAGCTCTAGGAGCGCCGTTGGACTTCGCGGCGCGCGCACCTGGTACCTGGTTCGATGCGCCGGGCCATGTCCTGGTCGCCTCGGACGGTGATGATGGTCCAGGGACCCGGGACCTTCATGCATAGATAGCCATGATGCGGTACCGCGCCGAAGGAGTTAAGGATCGGGCGCCCTAAGATGGCATTGTAGGGGTACGGAAGGTCGACCACGTCGAAGGTGGCATCTTCGGTCCGCACATTGTCATCTCGGCCGAAGGAGACTTGAAGACTGATTTGGCCCAGCGCCCGCAGGGGCTGTCCCCCGAAGCCCTGCAGTGGGATTCCCGAGGGCCCTAGGCGGCTTCGAGGGATCCCCATCTGGTTGAAGGCCGCCGCAAACAATACGTTCGCGGAGCTACCGCCGTCCACCAAGGCGCGCCCCACGTCGCATCCCGCGATAGTGACCCGGATAACCAGGGGGTCCTGATGAGGGAAATCCACACCCTGGGCGTCGTCGGGTGTGAATGTAACTGCGTGCTGCGCCCAATCCGGCGGTGCTTGCGCTGGGTATGCCGCCACGTGATGCAGTCTTCGCGTATAGGCCTTCTGCTGCCGTGCCGAGGCGAATTCCAGCGCAGAGCCTCCGGATATGACGTTAATGACCCTGCGGTAGGTTGCATCCGGGGCCTGCAACGACAGGATGCCCTCCCGAGGCTGCTGCACGTGAGCTTGGATCCGTAGGGTGCCTTCTTGGGGTTGCATCCCTTGCGCCTGTACCTGCATCCCTTGCGCCTGTACCTGCATGGGGGCCTCGTACGGGAATTGGACGTGGGCCACCGCAGGCGGGCGCGCCTCCGGGTTCCTGTCCCTGGCGACGCTGTCGCGCAGCGCCGCGATGGAGGTGCAGGCGCGGGTATCATGATTGCCGCGGCCGTGGACTACGCACCACAGTCCCTGATGCTGGTCGTCGTAATCTCCACGACCCTTATCGTCGCAGCCTCTGCCACGGCCGCGCCCCCGGCCACGGCGCCCCCGGCCGCCTCGGCCCGCTGGAGCACCCTCGTCGGACCCGCCTTCGATGTCGAGGACGTACCGGTTTCGCCTCGACCTTTGCTGGCCACGCTTGGGCTGATCGGACGACTCCTTATGCGAGTTGTCCCTGCGGTCGGGCGCGTCCCTGGACGACTCCTGCTTACGCTTTCCCTTCGAAGAACCGCCCTTCGGCGGATCTTCGGCTTTTGCCGAGGCTCCGGCCTGGTTGGTGTCGGAGTCGTCACCTTGCCTTCGCCGCGCATCTTCCTCCGCCCTGGCATATTCTTCCATCTTGTCGAAGAGCTTCGCCACCGTCTTGATTGGCTTTCGCGCATTGTACTCGGCCATCGGGCCCGGACGAAGGCCCTGTATGGCTGCATTGACGATGGTGGTCTCGTTGACGTCTTTCACTTGACATCGAATCTTGGCGAAGCGTTCGAAGTAGTCCCGGAGCTTCTCCGAGGGTTTTTGCTTCACGGCAAAGAGTTGGTCCGCGTCGACCCGGTCGACGTAGTTTCCTTGGAAGTTGTTGTGAAGGCGGACGCGGATGCTCCCACGCGTAGATGGAGCTCGGCTCTATGGTAAAAAACCAAGAGAGCGCCACTCCTTGTAGTGCGAGGGGGAGTCCCTTTGCCTTCGTGGTGTCGTCTCCGCCCGCGGCTTCGATCGCGGTTTCGTATACGCGCACGAACTCACGGGGGTCCGTGTCGCCTTTGTACGAGTCGATGGCGCTAGAAAACTTGAAGTCTTCGGGCCATGCCGCCTGCTGCAGCCCCGCCGAGAGCGGGGACTCCGAATCCACGCACCGCAGCGGCACGCGGCTAGACGTGGGGGCTTCGCGACTGTCCGCCCTCTCCGGCGTGGGCTCGGACGCGATTACTGGCGCGGCCTGCTGACTCCGAGCCTCTTGTATATCTCTGACGGCTCCGCGAAGGTCCCCTAGCTCCCGCTGGAACGCGTTGAGAGCCGCCAGCAGGGCACTTTCCATCGCCGATGCAGGCGGGATCGCCGGTACTCCCGACGAGCGGATCGGCGCGGGGACGACCTCGTCGCGGGGTCCCGAGCTGCCGGTCGCTCCGTCGTGGCTACCTCGGACCGCCCGGTCCGCGCCGCCGGCGGGGGTTGCCGTGGGGGCGGCGAGGTCGGCTGTCGTTGCGTCGGCGGGGTCGGTTGTCGCCGCACCCGCGTCGACGTCTTCGACCGCAGGGTCGGCCGCGGGGTCCGTCCCCGCAATGCCGGTGATGGGGCGGGTCGTCGCGGTGCCGGTGACGGGGTTGGTCGTCGCCGCGCGAACGTCGATGTCTTCGGCTACCGCGCCTGCACCGCCACCCGCGTCCGCCACTGCCGATGCCAAAGCTCTGGTACTCATACGACGCTCCGGCCCGGCCGCCTTCTTTTCCTTCACCGCCGCTGAAGAAGCTTTTTTCGGTGCCATCCTTCTTCTTCGGTCTTCAGGCTTGTCCTCGTCCTCCCCACGGACGGCGCCAACTGTTGTGGCGACAGACCAAACAGAGAGAGAGAGATGGTAATGGAGAGTGATGAAGATAAGTGTAATGGCCTGGGTCCTCCCCATGGCTTACTCGTATATATACATACACATTGAGGAGTGCTTTTACAGTTATACCCTTACATCTGGTTATCCCCTCTAGGGGTAGTTATGTCATTACACATGGCCTATTCTGGGCCTTATAATCTCCTACCAGGCCTGCTGGGCTTAGGTGGGGGCCATCCCTACGACACCTATCTAAAGTCATTCCTTATCCTAGCCCTCCTTATATCTTTCACAAATTAGTAACTAACTTTGGCCACACCTAAAATTTGTAGATGCCTACTCACTGAATACCCCAATACTGGATTAGTGCGTTCGAGGAAGGCACCCTGTCACACACCCTATGGGTGATGTTGCAGCTTGTTGGCATCGCTCGTGCACCCGAGTACATCATCTACCCCACCCCTCCAGCCCGACGTCCACTGAATACCTTGCGGAGGTGCTTATTCATGGACGGTACTCCAGAGACCTGCCCCTACACTACTATGGATGAGCCTCAAGTGTAATCATGTCAGTCTACGATGCAGCCTATGTTGCCATTGCCTGTGTCCGCCATAGCCTTCCTGAGATGGAGGACATATTCTTCTGTTTCCCCTCCTGGTCAGGAAATAATGAGGACAATGTCTACTAGGTGCCTGCCATGGGATTCAATGCCCCTCTGCTTTATCTCGCAGGCTTGGTGAGGTCATTTAATGGATACCTCCATCGCTTGACTCACAAGCTTATAGGAGCCTGTCGGAGAATCACCATGCTTGAGGACCATATTGCTCCATTGGTGGGTCAGGGCCTTGTTACATGGGAGTTGTTGTATGGGGAAGATGTTGTACTGGTGCCCGCTGAGGAGTTGCCTGAACCCACCTACGTTATCCAACCGCCTACCCGATGCCCCGCATGTCGGTTGTCGAAATCCTCCATCGTGTGATGGCCTTCCATGCAGTACCACCATCCCCTCCATGTGGGATGTGAGGAGAAGCCTGCTACCCCTGCTGCCCCAATGCACCCGACATCACCAAGTTCAACCACGGCACCTAGATCTAGACTTTAGATTAGATCGTAGTAAAAAGCTCACTTTAGGGAGTTTATGTGAGCTACTTTTGGGTATTTAAAAGCACTAAGACACTAATGTATAATGATTGTATCTTGCCACTTGTGTTTGGTATGTTACTATTTTGTGTTTTAAGCAAGGATCTTGTATACCATTTAAAACTTGACCTTTATGTTAAAGTTTCATGCTAGATGATCCATATCACAAGCTCTTTTACATCTTAGTTTTAGGTGAATCAATTTGGCACGTGATACCCTCTTTTGCTGACCCACTTAACATGTGCTCATTCCCTCTTGTCTTTCATCTAAGCTAAACATCACTCATGTTGATCATGTCCCCACGATACGAATTCTGCAAGATGCCAGTAACCTGCTGTAACACCCTCAAAATAAAAAAAAGGAAGCTAACTGAATTCTCTCTCCTATCTCTAATGCATGCAATTCTCTCTCTCTCTCTCTCCCGGGAATATCTCCCTGCCATCACTCATTTTATCTTTCCATCTATTCTTCTTCTTTCCCAGATATCTCTTCTCTCTCTCCTATCTACCCCTCTCTCTCAATCTCTCTCTCTTCCGCATTAGCCTGCATGGGGGCTGCATGGCACCGGCGTTGGGGGCTACGGTGGCGGCGGCCCCGGCGGCGGTCGGTGGCGGAGGTTCATGCAGCGCGCGCCCGCGTTGCTCGCTCGCACGCGCTCCTGTGCACACTGTGCAGCCATGGCATGGCAGCGTCGGTGGCGGCCCGAGGAGGGGCGTCGGTGGCAGCGGCAGGTGGCCAATCGGTGCGCGGCGACGGCACTCCCGGCGGCGCCAAGCTCGCTCGCCTGCACACGCACTCGCGCCGCGCTTGCACGCACGCGTGTGCCTGCATGCCCATGCTGCCTTGGCGCGGCGGTGGCGGCGGCTGCGGCAGCGGCGTGGGGTACGGCTGCGGCGGTAGCCCGACGACCGGCCGGTCGACGCGGTGGCGGCATGCACGCGCACGCACACGCCAGCTCTCATCCATCCGTTTTCGGTTTTGTGGCCGACGGCGGCGTGCGGCGGCTGGCGGCGGCGCGTGGCGACGGCCAGCTGCGGCGCGCAGCGGTCGGTGGTGGCCAGCAACTGCCGGCGGCTGGCAACGACGGCACGGCCGAGCGGCCGTTCGCCCAGCCAAACGCGTGGCCGAATGTGCGTTCGCGTGGCTGAATTCGCGTTTGCGCGGCCGAACTGCTGTTTTTCCTTCTAGTTGATTATTCCTTGTCGTTCCTTTATCAATTTATCATATCTGATCGGCGGTTGTCTCCAAATCACTCTGTGGGATCTCACGCAGCTGTTGAGGGAGCAGTTGGGCAGTTATGTTTTCCGGATCCATCGTGCAGCATGTCCGTCGAGCGTGCTCAAGGCAAGTACCTCGCGGCCGTAACCCCTGCATTTCACATTTTACATCTCCCATGATTGCTTTTTACCATTGCTATTGAGTACCATTACCATATCGCTAAAGCCAGTCTGTCTATTATCATATCACCCAACGCTCACCTATTCACTACCGTGTCACTAAAGCGTACCGGTTTATGATCATATCACCAAAACTTACCGGGCTTTTATCATATCACTAATGTTACCTGATTAATACCATAGCATGAAAGTTACCTGCTTGTTATCATATTACTAACGCTTGCCCAATTGTTGTCACATGTTAATGCCTGCCAGTTATGTACTTTTAATATTGTATTCATACCATAAGGTTTTAGGTTATCTTGTCTTCCATGCTTTATGTTAATTAATACCTTAGACTCTTAGATGTATTAAAGTGCTGTGGTTAATGTCTAAGTTGCAAGCTCTAATTAGTAATTATAATTGATGGTTAAATTGTGGTTGGGGTAATATAGTAGTGACTTCAACATAAGGTTAACCACTAGTAATCTTTAACATTGGGATGATAGGTTTATTACTGGTTTCCGAATTCTTTACTTGTATGTTAGTGCTTGTTGGTTCCGATAGAATTATGCATGATATTGTTAACCTGACTAATAACATCGTATCACGTAATAAAATCTAGTTGATTGACAACCCTTTGTGTGAATTAAGCTGTAATGATGGGTTAGAATAATTCCTAGATATCTACCACCATTGCATCATATTTCTTCATCTGATACCTAATTTTATTCCCTGTTTTCAACTCTAGCAATCCTTTTCACTTCTGGTAATCGTGCCTGAACTCATCTCCAATTGCTTTAATTCCACATTTCACCTCTTTCATGTTTACTCATTACCATTGTCATTGAGTACAATTATCATATCAATGAATTACCTGGTTATTATCATATCCCTGAATTTACCTGGCTAATATCCTATCACCAAAGTTACCTGGTTATTATCATCTCTCTAGTACTTGCCTGGTTGTTATAATACTTGCCTGGTTGTTATAATTGTATTCATGTTTGCCTGGTTATTATTATGCTTGCCTAGTTATGATCATATTGTTAATGCTTGCCTAGCTTTTATCATATTGTTAATGCTTGCTGGATTTTATACTCTTAATATTGTATTCCTGCCATGATGTTCTAGATTATCCTATTTCACATGCCTTTAGGTTTATTATAATACTCGATTAATAATGTTATAAGATTCATGTTTTTAATTAATGTTTAGAGTTCATGCTTAAACCATTAATGGGGGTAGCGGGTGATCATGTTGTAGACTTAGGTTAAAATCATTAGCAGTCCTTTAAGTATCACGCTTCTGTGTTTACTCCTCTCAGTATCATGATGTATTGTCGGTACAGTTCCTTATATGAGTCATGATTGTTATACCTTAATAAATGTTAATTTGACTAATAATTACTTATCACATAATAAAACTTGATTGGTTGATAAACTTGTGTGAGCTACATCACAATACCCCTTTAGGTTGATTATTATATCACTATCATCTTATCGTTATTCCACATCGCCCTCTTATCAGAAACTATGTCTTCCATTTTCAACCCTAGCATATCTTTTCACTTTTCATAACTTTATTATAGCCTTTTCCTCGCCATCTCTTAGTTTCCCTAAATTTTGTTCTATATAATCTATCCATGATGTATCGGTTACTTTATCACCCAGTTTCACCGATCTTTTCTTTTCGGTCTCGTTGGATTAAATCATTACTCTCATAACTTTACTTTAATACCATCACAATTCTCTAACTATATCATGGATAATTCACTAAATAAAGAACTAAGGGTTATCACGCCGGGGCCACCCACATATAGGGGTCATTTCCACCCAACCTGGTAATATACGGGGGGGCGTACATTCTCGTTACACAGGATATTACACCCCGTCTGTGGTTATACAGTCGAGGACAAGGTTGTGACTGGCTATTCTCGTATAACCGGGTATGTGGGATAAGGTCGCCGGCACACTTGCTATAACTTGTCACATAACAAATATCTTTAATACACAGTTCTCATAATATCCCTCTTCCATTCATGACAGTATTTCCGATATCAGTTGTTCATTGTTTGCCTTATGTCCCTTGCTTACTTGTCATGCTTGCCCTTTATTTCATGTGGTTGCATTACTTGTCTTTACTCTTGTGTTGCGACCATTGTTGGGTACTTGCTGAGATTTTCTAATCTCACGCTTGCTCTTTTCAGTCTCAGGTAAAATGCCAGTGGAGTGATAGCATCATGCATGGGTGGGAGCACTCGAGTTTTCAGCACCGTGTTTTGCCACTGTTTTGTTGTTTCATTCATTCTTTATTTGGTTAGAAATGGAACGGTCCCATGTTTTAAATATTTATTCCAGCTTCTGTTTGTTCTCTATTAAAGTGTTACTAAAGTTTTAAACTCTTTGTGATTTCTTTTGTTGTTTTATTTATTCTTCACTTTTGCGATGACGTTCCATAGTAGTATCCCATATGGTTACGTGTGGTGCTACAGTTGGTATCAGAGCTCAGGCTGTAGTTTCTGGAAAAAAAACAAGTTTTGGCATGTACACAGGGCTTTGGGTTAATTCATTCATGCATGCATATCCACTCACTGGCATATTACCATGATCCCATATCCAATTCTTGTTTCCCTTATTTCATTGTTAACCTGTGACATCGCTCCAATCCTATACTTCCGTGAATCTTAATCCCATTGTTTCGCCTGGGCTGCTCCTGAAGTGCAAGGCCCCGGCTGGCACTGCAAATCAACTTGCTTTCCACGTTCAGCCGCTGGCAATTAGAATGTGGCTCCAGTTTCTACTCCAATTGCTACCGTACCGAAGGGTACTGTTGGGAATCTCTACGCATTACCGACTCTGGAGTGGTGTAGTGGTCATCACACCTGACCTCCCCATTGTTATCCATTCCACCATCTACTTTCCTCGTTTCCTGACCTTTTAGGTTTTGTTACCTTGAATTCACGCTATGCTCTTGCGTTGTTGATTCGGGAGCTAGTTCCTTCTTTATGGCATCTCGCTTCTTTCAGCAATATCCTATATCAGTCAGTACCGTGGCACTCCCTGTGGAGGTCACCACCGCCACTGGACCTTTACTAGAAGAGATGCCAATTGTTCGAGGATTCCTTGATGTCTTTCCAGTTGAGCTATCGGGCTTGTCTCTAGCTAGGGTGATCGAGTGTGCCATTGATGTTATTCCTGGCACCGTACCCATTGCCAAGGCGCCCTACCGTCTGTCTCGGACTGAGCTGGAAGAGTTGAAGCGTAAATTGGACGACCTGGAGGTTAAAGGCTTCATCTGGCGCAGTTCATCAGAGTGGGTTTCTCCAATTACCTTCGTTGGAAAAGAAGGATAAGAGTTTGCGTGTGTGCATCGATTATTGAGCCCTCAATGCAGTAACCACCAAGAACTGCTATCATTTGCCTCATATTGCTGATATCTTCGTTAAGCTCTAGGGTGCCAAGTTCTTCTCCAACTTAGACCTACAGTCTGGCTATCACCAAGTTCGAATCAAGGCATCTGATATTTCAGAGATGGCCTTTCGCACTTGTTATGGCCTTTTCAAGTTTCTGGTTGTGCCATTTGGACTGACCAATGCTTCGACAGTGTTAATGGATTTGATGCATCGGGTGTTCCACAAGTGCATGGATCAGTTTGTCATCATCTTTATCGATGACATTCTGATGTATTCCAGTGCCGCAGAGGCGCATGAGCAACACCTTCACCTTGTACTTGATCTCTTTCAGAAGCATCAACTCTTTGCTAAATTGAGGAAATGCGCTTTTGAGCTTTCTTCTGTCAGGTTCCTGGGGCATGTCATTAGTGACTGGGGATTTTCCGTGGATCTTTCCAAGATTGCTGCAGTAGTAGACTGGCCGAGACCTGGTGATGTTGTAGAGATCCGCAGTTTCTTGAGTTTGGCCATGTTCTACTGCCGTTTCATCTAGGATTTCTTTTCCATTTCAAAGTCTTTGACCAAGTTGACTCAGAAGGGTGAGTAATTCAGTTGGACAGTGGACTGTGAGTTCAGCTTTCAGACCCTGAAGGAGCATCTTGTTTCTTCTCCCATTCTTGTCTTGCCGAGGGCGTGGTTCATTTTGGGGCAAAAAGAAAGTTGAACCGTCATTTTGTTGGCCTTTTTTTTCTATCATTGAGTGGATTGGGAAGCTTGCCTACCGTTTGGAATTACCTTCTTTCTTGTCTGGTGTCCATAACTTTATCCAAGTCTCAGTTGAGGAAGTTCTAAATGATCCTGATCAAATTCTAGAGTTAACCAACTTGGAGGTCCTAGAGGGTCTGACTGTCGTTGCATGGCCAGTTCGTATCCTGGATCGTTCGAAGCGTCAACTGCGACGCCAAAACATTTCTTATGTCAAGGTTTTGTGGTCTCATAAGACTGAGAGTGAAGCCACTTGGGAGTTGGAGAACCAAATGCGCGAGAAATATCCCGATCTCCTTATTTCAATTTTGGTTCCAACGTTCCTCACGTAATCAGTGCTCTCAATTCTGTTCATCTTAACTCCTTGATGTAATCGATTAGAGGCTGAATCTTTATAAAGGGGGGAGAGCTGTAACACCCTCAAAATAAAAAAAGGAAGCTAATCGAATTCTCTCTCCTATCTCTAATGCATGCAATTCTCTCTCTCTCTCCCGGGAATTTCTCCCTGCCATCACTCATTTTATCTTTCCATCTATTCTTCTTCTTTCCTAGATATCTCTTCTCTCTCTCCTCTCTACCCCTCTCTCTCAATCTCTCTCTCTCTCTCTCTCTCTTTTGCATTAGCCTGCATGGGGACTGCATGGCGCCGGCGTTGGAGGCTATGGTGGCGGCGGCCCCGGAGGTGGCGGCGGCCGGCGGCGGAGGTTCATACAGCGGCGCCCGCTTGCTCGCTCGCCTGCGCACGCACTCGCGCCGCGCTCGCACGCATGCGCGCACCTGCACGCCCGTGCTGCCTTGGCGCGGCGGTGGCGGCGGCAGCGACGTGGGGTACGACGGCGGCGTTAGCCTGACGACCGGCCGGTTGACGCAGTGGCGGCATGCGCGGGCCTACACACGCCTGCTCTCATGCATCCGTTTTCGGTTTTGCGGCCAACGGCAGCGTGCGGCGGCTGCCGGCGGCGACGCGTGGCGACGGTCGGCTGCTGCGCGTAGTGGTCGGTGGTGGCCGGCGACGGCCGGCGGCTGGCGACGACGGCACGGCCGAGTGGCCGTTCGCCCAGCCAAACGCGTGTTCGCGTGGCCGAACGTGCGTTCGCGCGGCTGAACATGCGTTCGCGGGGCTGAATTCGCGTTTGCGCGGCCGAACTGCTTTTTTTACTTTCAGTTGATTATTCCTTGTCGTTCCTTTATCAATTTATCATATCTGATCGGCGGTTGTCTCCAAATCACTCTGTGGGATCTCACGCAGCTGTTGAGGGAGCAGTTGGGCAGTTATGTTTTCCGGATCCATCGTGCAGCATGTCCGTCGAGCGTGCTCAAGGCAAGTACCTCGCGGCCGTAACCCCTGCATTTCACATTTTACATCTCCCATGATTGCTTTTTACCATTGCTATTGAGTACCATTACCATATCGCTAAAGCCGGTCTGTCTATTATCATATCACCCAACGCTCACCTATTCACTACCGTGTCACTAAAGCGTACCGGTTTATGATCATATCACCAAAACTTACTGGGCTTTTATCATATCACTAATGTTACCTGATTAATACCATAGCATGAAAGTTACCTGCTTGTTATCATATTACTAACGCTTGCCCAATTGTTGTCACATGTTAATGCCTGCCAGTTATGTACTTTTAATATTGTATTCATGCCATAAGGTTTTAGGTTATCTTGTCTTCCATGCTTTATGTTAATTAATACCTTAGACTCTTAGATGTATTAAAGTGCTGTGGTTAATGTCTAAGTTGCAAGCTCTAATTAGTAATTATAATTGATGGTTAAATTGTGGTTGGGGTAATATAGTAGTGACTTCAACATAAGGTTAACCACTAGTAATCTTTAACATTGGGATGATAGGTTTATTACCGGTTTCCGGATTCTTTACTTGTATGTTAGTGCTTGTTGGTTCCGATAGAATTATGCATGATATTGTTAACCTGACTAATAACATCGTATCACGTAATAAAATCTAGTTGATTGACAACCCTTTGTGTGAATTAAGCTGTAATGATGGGTTAGAATAATTCCTAGATATCTACCACCATTGCATCATATTTCTTCATCTGATACCTAATTTTATTCCCTGTTTTCAACTCTAGCAATCCTTTTCACTTCTGGTAATCGTGCCTGAACTCATCTCCAATTGCTTTAATTCCACATTTCACCTCTTTCATGTTTACTCATTACCATTGTCATTGAGTACAATTATCATATCAATGAATTACCTGGTTATTATCATATCCCTGAATTTACCTGGCTAATATCCTGTCACCAAAGTTACCTGGTTATTATCATCTCTCTAGTACTTGCCTGGTTGTTATAATTGTATTCATGTTTGCCTGGTTATTATTATGCTTGCCTAGTTGTGATCATATTGTTAATGCTTGCCTAGTTTTTATCATATTGTTAATGCTTGCTGGATTTTATACTCTTAATATTGTATTACTGCCATGATGTTCTAGATTATCCTATTTCACATGCCTTTAGGTTTATTATAATACTCGATTAATAATGTTATAAGATTCATGCTTTTAATTAATGTTTAGAGTTCATGCTTAAACCATTAATGGGGGTAGCGGGTGATCATGTTGTAGACTTAGGTTAAAATCATTAGCAGTACTTTAAGTATCACGCTTCTGTGTTTACTCCTCTCAGTATCATGATGTATTGTCGGTACAGTTCCTTATATGAGTCATGATTGTTATACCTTAATAAATGTTAATTTGACTAATAATTACTTATCACATAATAAAACTTGATTGGTTGATAAACTTGTGTGAGCAACATCATAATACCCCTTTAGGTTGATTATTATATCACTATCATCTTATGGTTATTCCACATCGCCCTCTTATCAGAAACTATGTCTTCCATTTTCAACCCTAACACATCTTTTCACTTCTCATAACTTTATTATAGGCTTTTCCTCGCCATCTCTTAGTTTCCCTAAATTTTGTTCTATATAATCTATCCATGATGTATCAGTTACTTTATCACCCAGTTTCATCAATCTGGTCTTTTCGGTCTCATTGGATTAAATCATTACTCTCATAACTTTACCTTACTACCATCACAACTCTCTAACTATATCATGGATAATTTACTAAATAAAGAACTAAGGGTTATCACGCCGGGGCTACCTACATATAGGGGTCATTTCCACCCATCCTGGTAACGTACGGGGGGCCGTACATTCTCGTTACACAGGATATTACACCCCATCTGCGGTTATACAGTCGAGAACAAGGTTGTGCCTGGCTATTCTCGTATAACCGGGTATGTGCGATGAGGTCGCCGGCACCCTTACTATAACTTGCTATAACTTGTCACATAACAAATATCTTTAATACACAATTCTCATAATATCCCTCTTCCATTCATGACAATATTTCCGATATTAGTTGTTCATTGTTTGCCTTATGTCCCTTGCTTACTTGTCATGCTTGCCCTTTATTTCATGTGGTTGCATTACTTGTTTTTACTCTTGTGTTGCGACCGTTGTTGGGTACTTGCTGAGATTTCCAAATCTCACGCTTGGTTTTTTCAGTCTCAGGTAAAATACCAGTGGAGTGATAGCATCATGCATGGGTGGGAGCACTCGAGTTTTCAGCACCGTGGTTTGCCACTGTTTTGTTGTTTCATTCGTTCTTTATTTGGTTAGAAGTGGACCGGTCCCATGTTTTAAATATTTATTGCAGCTTCCGTTTGTTCTCTATTAAAGTGTTACTAAAGTTTTAAACCCTTTGTGATTTCTTTTGTTGTTTTATTTATTCTTCACTTTGGCGATGACGTTCAATAGTAGTATCCCATATGGTTACGTGGGGTGCTACACCCGCTCTCTAAGTCAAATCATGTGAGCGGTGAAGCCTCTGGTTCCTACTGGCTAGGAGGTGAGACATCAAATCCTTCACACCCCAATCCATCCTTAGGCGTGCATGCTTCTCAGCAGACTAGTGCTACTCAAGGTGCACCACATGCTGAAAATCAGCGGGTGGAAGGAGAAGCACTACCCAACCACCCACAATGACGCAAGTGCTTTCTATGATTGAGCAAGGGCACTAAACCAACACCCTTCTACGGCAACAATTGGTCCAGAACATCGTCACCCTTGGCTCTATGGCTCAAGGAGGCGCAACCCCCGCTCAACCTTAGTCGAAGTTGGGCGAGTTCATGCGAACTCGACCATCTACCTTCACATCAGCCAAACGCCCACTAGACGCTGATGCTTGGCTTTGCTCCACTGAGAGCAAGCTAAACATTGCCCAATGCAATGATATGGAGAAGGTGCTCTATGCATCTTACCAACTCATAGGCACTGCATCAGTTTGGTGGAAAAATTACTAAGCCATATTTCCTGAAGGCCATATCATCACTTGGGCCGCCTTCAAGAAGGCCTTCCACGACACTCATGTCCCGACGGGTCTCATGGAGATCAAGAAGTAGGAATTCTATGACCTTTGACAAGGGAATCTACCCTTAATGGAGTTCCTCATCACTTCAACTACCTTGCTCGGTATGCTGTTACTGAGATACCGAACGAGCAGAGGAAGGTTGCTCTCTTCCGGGAGCGCCTTAATAAAGAGATGAAGTGGTCTCTCTCTGCTCACGACATCCCTGGCTTCCAGACCTTGATAGAAAAGGTAATCCGAGTGGAGGATAGCACTAAGGCAATTGTGGAAAGCCGCATGTGCAAGTGGATAGCGCAAAAATCATCAAGCAGCAGCTCAAAGAAATCATGCAGTTGACAGCCATCTAATGTTCGTCTTTCAGCACCACCACCTCTAAAGAACCAAGGACAAGCCCCTCGTCCACAACAAGGCATAGTTCAACCATATAACCGCAGAGGACATCCGTCTAGAGGGTAAAACTGGGCTACTGCCATCACTTGCTTTAGCTATAATGAGTGTGGACACTATGCAAGGGATTGTCCACAGAAGAGGTCACCCGTACCTTGTCCTCAAGGCATGGGGTCGAAGACTCAGAGGGCTTAGTCGAACAGGCGGTGTGCAAAGAAACTGCAGAAAGGGGAATCAAGGATTGTAGAGGAGAGCCATGAACTCGAAAATGGGAACAAGATTTCAGATGGTACAAGGGAACGCAGAGCAAGGAGTTGAAATTGTTGGATAAAAATTTCAGTGATCGGATCGGAGAGAAGCAAGAAGAGGAGATGGTGGAAGGAAGAACGAGCACACCTTGAGCGTCTCAAGTGCGGCCCGTTCCCCAGAGTCCCCGGACCGCAACTCTGCTTGCCTCACTTATGATTTCTAAAGCTTACTGCTGTGAAACACTACTGTCATTTCGAAGGCGACTCGGATAGCGATCCATATCTCTCTATACACATATACAAAGCTTGATGCTGTCACCGTGTGTCTCTGCACATCGCATGAACACTTTAGCGAATTCATTCCTAACTAGTTAGGGGCCAACGCCATTTCCTTGTCTGGCTTTGACCAGCATCAAGCTTGTGTTAATGTGAGGCTCGCGCGCGACCGTTCGGTCAGATCAATCCTTCACGTACAAGACAACACGTACAGCACGATGTGTCCATGCGTGCCGGATCTAGCTCGGTTTCGGAGCGAGCAACCGAGTCGAACTCCAACTCGGTCGTCCAGCTCTCCCATTTATTGGCCGGCCGCCGAGTCCAACCACCTTCCAACTCGAGTTGCAGCACTAGCTAGAACGTACGTGCCATGTCGGTCGTCACGGCCTCCTCCTCCCACCCGCGCCACGCGTCGCCGGCGCTTCGCACATGGCCGCCCCACGGCTCCGTCCCGTTCTTCGCGCTGCAGCCGCGCCCGCGCGCCCCGCGTGAGCGTGCGCCTGGTCACGGCGCACAACGTCAGAGACGAGGTGGCCATGATCCGGTCCTTCCTCCGCGAGCACCCCTTCGTCGCGGTGGACACCGAGTACCCCGGGGTCGTCCACCGCCCGCCCTTGGGCACCCGCCTCGACCAGCTCACTGTGGAGCAGCGCTACGCGCTTGCCAAAGCCAACGTCGACGAGCTCCACCTCCTGCAGCTCGGCATCACCCTCTGTGACGCGCACGGGCGGCTCCCCGTCGGGACCGACGAGAACGGCAGCGAGGTGGAGTACGCGTGGCAGGTGCATTTCGCGGACTTCGACGTACGCCGCGACCGCCACGCGCCGGAGTCCGTGGCGTTCCTGCGGGCCCAGGGGTTCGATTTCGAGTCCGCGCGCCTGCACGGCGTCAGAGCCGAGACGTTCGCCGGCGAGCTCGAACGCGCCGGCGTCCTCGGCTGCAACATAACGTGGATCACCTACGGTGGGCTCTACGACGCCGCCTACCTGCTCAAGCTGGTCACCGGCAGCCAGCCGCTGCCGAGCGCCAAGGTCGACTTCCTGGTGGCGATCGGCACGTACCTCGGCGCCAAACTGTTCGACGTCAAGTACGTGGCGTCGCAGCTCAAGATACGGGGAAGCCTCAAGGCCGTGGCGCTGACTCTCGGCGTGCCCAGGCTGTTTCCAAACGTCCACCAGGCCGGGTCAAACAGCGTCATCACCTGCCACGCGTTCATGGAGCTCAGGCGGTGGCTCTTCCCGCGGGACGGCTTGAAGCTTGCGCTTGTCATTGACGGCCTGCGTTGATGGAGTTGCCGAGCACCCATCTTAATTTGCCCGGCCGTGCACTGAATCCGATAGACCCGATCGCAGATTGATCGTGTTCACTGTCAGTTAACAATTTAAGCTCAGTCCATCATTGAATTTTTTTATCAGTAGCTAGCTAGTTAACCATCATTTAAATTTTTTTAAAGCCTGACTGATTTTTATTTCAAAATCATACGTGACTAGCTTATCCCTAGACAGCTACACAACGCTCAAAAATAATAGCAGCAGTGTGATTTCTCATCTCATATTCCGAACTAATTAATGTATGTAGAAACAATGGTCCTCCTGGGATTCGTATGTTCATGAGTTGGTAATTTCATGAGCAAACAAAGGAATACAACCAAACATTTTGTCGGATGCGCTACAGCACCCAGGCCAATTGTCGGATGCGCTACAGTACCTAAGGCCTACTTTCGCCACGAATCGCTTGGTCTTTGGTTCCGGCATTCGTTTTTCTTCTGCAAATAACACTAGCATCTGGTGTTAATTGATTACGCCTCTAGAGCCCAAATTCTGCTCACGTTCCGCGTTCTTGTCAAGTTCATATCAAGAACAAAATCATCCAATGGAGAACCATACATAAAAGCAGAGGCATGTAGTACGATAAAATGGGACAGTGTTTTATTCCGGCCTTTCCAGTAGCCGCATCAGCAACATGTACAGGAAGCACAATTTGCTCACTGCAAGAACTCAAGGAGAAGCCATCCTCCTGGTGCTCAACTAAAGACTCATCACTACATACTCCTACTCCTACGCTATGCACAGCCTGCAAAGCATCATTGAAGAGCTCAGTGGCTGCTGCTACTTCAAATTCTTCGGGCCTAATGACATGGCCCTTCTCGTCGCCCGACGATTTGCCGAAGACTTCGATCCAGCCTTGATCGGAGTCCCAGTTCGGCACGGACGATGGCGGGCACGCCAATGCCCTGACCCTCTTGGCCGGACACTCTGAAAGCTCATCTGCTGCTGCTGCTGCTATATCAGCAACATTGCTAGAGATGCCACTACGAACTTCTATCCAGCCTTCGTCGGAGTCCCAGTCCGGCAATGCCAAGCGGGAGCAAGCCATTGCCCTGATCCTGCCGACCGGGCTGTTCCACGTGTCGTCTGCCTCGTCGTCGGTCTCCGACTCCCACAATGCGGCGTCCAGCGCGCTCGTGGGAGACACCCATGTCACCTTCACCTCTTCTTTGTTGAATCCGCCTGACATTGCCACGAATGGGTGCTCTAAGAGCTGCGCCGCCGTGGAACGATCGCTGGCGAGTCTTTGCAAGCACTGGTCCAAGAAGTCCTTCGCCTCCGGCGACAGCCAGGGCGGCACCTCCGGTACGGCGTCCGTGTACCCGATCCGGCGCACCGCGGCGAGGACGTTGTTCGTGTCGCTCCACGGGGCGCGCCCCGTGACCATCTCGATGACTGTGCACCCTAGAGCCCATACGTCGGCGGCGGGGCCCTGCTCCTCCCCGCGCGCCACCTCGGGAGCCATGAACGCCGGCGTGCCGCCGAACACCTGCTTCGAGTCGGCCGCCGCTCTCGCGCACCCGAAGTCCGCGAGCTTGGCCCGCCCGTCGGCGGCGACCACTACGTTGCTCCCCTTGACGTCGCCGTGCACGACGAACCTCCCGTGGAGGTACTCCAGTCCTCTTAGCACGTCCGCCGCGTACGCCCTGACGGCGCCCTCCTCGAGGCGGCCCCCGTTCCTGGCCACCACGTCGGCGAGCGACCCGCGGGGCGCGAACTCGAGGAACAGTTGGTGCTCGCCGCGCGCGCCAACCCCCGCTGCGTGGAACCCAAGGCACTTGAGCACGTACGGCGAGGACAGCCCGGACATGATGCTCCACTCGCGCCGCAGCTGCGCGGAGGCGCCCCCGGCGGACTTGACGACGAAGAGCTCCCCGGAGGCGTCGTCCGCGGCGAGAGACACTACGGCGCCCGACGCGCCGCTGCCGAGCGCGCGGAGGCGCGTCCAGCCGCCGCTGCCGCTGATTGCCGCGGCCATTGCCTTCTTCTTCTTTGCCTCTTCGCTGTGGTGTGGCTTTAGGGTTGTGAGGATTTGTGAATTTTGTCCTAGTCGCGAAGGTTTTTATACCGAGAGGCCGGCACGTGGGCCCCCAAGTTAATTCGTGCATGCAGTGTGAAAGCACAAGGGAAGCGAGAGTGGCGTGGGGAAATTGCCAGTGACATGTGGGCCCCAGTTGGTAATGACCGGTTGGTAATTTAGCAATGTGGAGTTTATTGAGGAAAGGGGTGTTTAGTATTCTACTTTATTAAGGAATGGTGTGATTTGGGAAGGCGTGTTTTATTCTGTGTCAACTGGGAAACGTGGAGTAAACAAAAGCGCTCTGCAAAATGAGGAGGAGCACTTGTTTGGGATTTACTGTTATTTTAAATTTCAAGTTGAGTGCTTTCGAATTAAAGTTGAGAGTTCTTCATGTTCAATTTGGAAGAGAAAGTCCAAAATGAAGGAAATTTCAGGTTAAAAGTCGCCAATCTACAATTGAAAGTGGCTTCAAACAGGGGCGGATCTACAATAGTTCATGGGTATTCAACCGAACACCCAAATTTTTTGACAAAAAACCTAGTATATATGAGGTATAATACATGTGTGTATATATATATATATATATATATGTAATTGGGTCAAAAACACTTAATTCAGCCTCCAGTTCGCCACTTAATCGGCCGGCCCAATGCTCGTGCGGTCGCGCCTGCGTGCGGCCTAGCCGGCCCATTTTGCGCTACGCGATACGGGCCATACAGCGTAACGGCAATAGAAAGCGCCTGCGGTCATGCCCGAGTGGCGAGTGCCCGAGTCCACACTCCACAGCCGTAACCCTAGCTGAGCAGGCGAGCAGCAGCGCGACCCCGCGTGGGCCGCGTGCGGCGTGCCCGCGTTGACCGCGCCTCCGGCCTCCAACGCCGCGCCGGCCCTCCGCTCCGCCTCCGCGCCGCGCCGGCCCTCCGGCTGCTCCGGCACTCCGCCGGCACTGCGACCGCCAGATCTGGGTGCTCCGCTCCGGCCCTCTGCCCGCCCTCCGGCACGACCAGCAAGTCGGAGACCGCGCCTCCGCCCTCCGGCCGCTCCGGCACTCTGCAGCTCCGCTCCGCGCCTTCGCCGACACCGCGACGGCAGGATTGGCGACCGCGCTTCTGCCGTCCAGCCCTCCGCTCCACCGGGCGCCGGCACCGCAGACCCGACCGCAACACCGCGTCACCTCCAGCGGCGCCACATGGACCTGATGGCGGTGGAGGGAGACGCACAAGACATGGCAGGGAGACCCGGCGGCCTCAAGGGCATAACCCTCATCAGCGGCGGCGCCAACAGCACGATCGCCGGTGCCCTCCACTTCTTCCAAGACCTGGTAATATGCCTCCTCCTTGATACTCTGCTCTCCACAGCCGTCCTAAATCACCTCTTCTTGATATGATTCGGTCTCTATGCGTGTTAGGGTATACCGAGGCTCACGGGCCTCACCCTGAGCCTCCACGGCTTCCACAATCCACATCCATGCCTTCGGTGACACCACCAACGGCTGCAACTCCACCAGTTGGTTGCCTTCTCTGCCTATTATGGTTGCTTGGGTTGTGACTTAGGTTATCCAATTTGGGATACTATTAGATAAGGCAGTGAATTGCAACTGCAAATACTTCCCTTCTGGCGACTCAATTACTCCACTAGGTAGAAGGAGAATTCACACCAATACCACAGGGGAGGTGTGGTATCTAAACTGAGTTATCGACTAAGCATGGCGGATCCAAAGAGAGCTACCGAGGTGCACATGACATCGGGTCCAATTTCATTTTCCCTATTATATAGCCTATGTAAATTTTGGTGTAGAGTCTAAACAAAAAATCGAAGGACACATGGTCAACCCAAAGATTAAACTCTTGGTGTCCCATTTCCCACTAATTCATACGGCGCTCCTACAATTACGCTAAACCATCACCAGCACAAATGTAATGGGATTATTGATCACCCTCATGATTTTGAATAAGTACTACAGGTCTACAACCATAGTTGTTTTCCTGGTACAATGTGAAAATGGGTGGGGGCATACTTCTAATAGGTTATATCAGCATGAATGTCTAGTACAGGCATGACGGCATGAATATATACAATCTATTTTGGGCACAAATGATCACATATTGTCGATTGTCCGTCGTCCAATTGATAATTTGGGCACAAATTGTCCGCCTCAGATGTAGATCTTTATGTTTTGTATTGAAAAATATTTTTACAACTTTAAACATCTATTCTAAATTTCCTGCGTCCGTCACTGGCTTCAAGATACGATTGAATGTGTTCGCTGGTTGTGCATGTGGCTAACGCCCACCAAACACCAGCACCCATTTTTTCAAAAACAATTCAGCTTGTTAATTCCATGCAAAGATAGTCCTCGAGAGTTTCACATCATGCAAAGCAAAAGATAAAGGGTTTTATTTTTGTAGAGGTGCTAAAACTGATGGACACAATTCACATTATAACATTTTAAGGACGGCTACGGTACAAATTCCTCTTAGTTGCAAATGAGTGAAGCTAAAATACATCAGCACGATGAGCATATCTATTAACATTAGAGTCTTTGTAGATGTACTTTCCCTCTTCGCTTCACCCTGCCACGTGGCAGTTTTTCACTGTTACCCTGTTCACTGCCTCCTGGACCATCGGATGCTCCCGTGGGCAACTCTTGGCCGTCCACGTCGCCCAACTCGCCGCGGTAAGTTTTTGTAGATGTACTTTCCCCCTTCGCTTTCACTCTGCCACGTGGTAGTTTTCACTGTTGCCCGATTCACTCCATTCTAGACCATCAGATGCTCCCCTGGGAAAATCACGGCCGTCCGTGTCGCCCATGTCGCCTCGGTGAACTTCTGCATGAGCACACCACCACCTGCTCTGTGCTTACATACATGGAGAGATTAAAGAGGTCGCTTAATACAGGGGTCTGTCAATTTCGCGGACCATTGGCCATCGACATGAATGTATGAATCAAATGTTGGGTTTTGTTAAACATCATTTAGATATTTTCTTATTAACTATCATCCAGATTTAGGACTATTGGATTAGAGATCCAATAACCATAAATTCTCCCCCCTCCTCTTTGAATTCTGCCCCTTCTCCCTTAAAAAAAAATCACCCCCTTTAAAAACAAAGGGTCCCTTAATCTATAATCTAAGAGTCGCAAATTTAGATGATAGTTAGAAAGAAACATTCCGGTGATGTCTAGACACTCCCTCAAATGTTTGCAGTTGAAGACAGGGCAACTAGGGGGCGAGAAAAGGTCATGTGTATGCATGCTGTTCAGCGGTAAAAAATTTCTGTGGTAGAGGGCTCTAAGCCTAATAACCCTTGAAGGCCCTCTCCAAGATTATGGAACGTGTCCATCACTCATCCTAAAGCAACGGAAGATTGTTCTTTCCGTTCTCTTCTCCAAAGTCTTGTTGAGTTGTTCCCTACCTGTCCATGAGGGAGCTTCGCATTTGTGAACCCAAGAGGCGGCGAGATACGGTAGGGTACGTAGTGGCGGCAGAGGGTGCAGCGGGTAAGGCAGTGGGGGGGAGGAGACGACGAGAGTGAGGGCATTGGCTCACACTAGAGATGGGGTCATGGCCGTGGTGAGGTAGGGAGGCGTTGGGCAGGTAGGACGGGACGGGCAGAGGCATGCAGGAGGTAGAGGGTGCTCTGGGCCCTAGCGTGACGCACCCGACGTCACATCAGGAGGCCAAGGTGGTGGCCTCCGGGTTGGAGTTGCAAATCAAAGTAGAGCATGCTCCTGCGGAAGGTGAGGTTGCGGCCTGCGAGTGAGGAGGCATCGCATGGAAGCAGTGACACTGATGATGCCGAGGACGAACACCCTGACAACACCGCATGCCGTGGCATAGTGGCTGGATGGAGCCGAGCTACCGGGTGTTGGAATCGCTCTGATACCAACTGTTGGAAGTCTTACGACCTCCCCAGGACCTTTTACGACAGCTCAGGATTGTTTATGACCGGTTCCGGGTGCTTCCGACCGCTTCTCCCTGTCGCTGCGCTGCCCTTTCTTCGACTGCGCTTGAATTACCGTGATCGCAACCTTCTATGACCACGCAGTGATGCTGGCACGTTCTCTTCCCTTCTACGTGGTCGGAGTCGCTTCCGACCACGTTCTGGCCTTTTCGGCATAGTCGCAGCTCCTTACGACCACTCACACCGTGGTCATAACCTTCACAGCGTGGTCGAACGCTTATAATGTTGTTGATAGCTCTTACGACCACGTTCAGCGCTCTGTCAACGTGGTTGAACACCTCTACGACCACATTCAAACTTCCTTCAACGTGGTCGAACGCCCCTTCGACCACGTTCAACTTACTTTGCTGCAGTCGTACGTCCTCCGATCACTTTCGCCAATGCTTTGCCGTGGTCGTATCTCCTCCCGACCACGCCTTCTTCAAGTTTGCTGTGATCGAACACCTTTCGACCACGTCCGCTGGGATTTTGCCGTGGTCGTAAGCCCCTCCGACCACATTTGCCGTGGTCGTAATGGCTTCCGACCACGTCTGCGAGATCACACGATGGTTGGAGACACTCAAGTTTTTCCCTTTACTTCTTTACTTCTAGCATTGCTCACAATACTTCAGCATACATCTTGGTTACATGTCTACATCCCCTTTTATGCTCGGTTATTCGACTTTAACTCGGGTTCGACTACGATTATAAAACCAACTCCGACTCCGACTCTGGTTCCAACTTTCGACTATGACTTCTACTGTTTTTCGACTTCAAATACAACTGTGTTTCTAGTCTGACCGGTCCGCTTGAAAATACTCTGTTTCGACTTCGACTTCTGATTATGACTCCGTCTCGACTTCGATCACTTTCAAACTTTGCATACGACTTCTAAAACAAGATTATTTCCAATACCGTGCGGGTAACGTGGAGGAGGAGGGGTGGCAGAGGACAATAGGTGGATGCGGCGGGGAGTCCAAGGAACAACGCCACGACAGTGTTGGCGACCTCCTTGGCTTCGACGTGGACCATGTGCAGGCTGAGCTCGGCCGCTGCTAGGGGAGCCAATCGAGGCAGAGAAGCAGCTACCACAGCCGAAGCCAGTGTTGCACGGTGCACGGGAATAAGGATAGTCATGGGAGGAGCGTTGCAGCCGCGGCCTTGACTTGGCTGGCGAAGATTGTGGAGTGAGTTGAGGTGCACGTATGAGGTTGGAGCCTCGTGGGGACACAGTGGGACACAGCTACAATGGCGGACGGGAGAAACGTTGGGGAAGAAGGTTGCTTCAAGATTGGTGACGATGCTGGGTGGTAAGATCTTATGTAGGGCATTAAGAGTAGGGGTGCAAATGGAGCGGATATTTTCCGACCGTCCGTCCGTCTATTTTAATTCGGATACAATTCGGAGCAAAATTTTGGATATCCGAAGGTTTTGTCGGATACGGAAACGGATTCAGATATTTTTTGTTGGATACGGAAACAGATTCGGAACAAGCATTATCCGACGGATACGGAACTATCCGGATATTTTTTCGGATAGTTACCGGATACTTACCGGATAGTTACCCGGATAGTTACCGGATACGGAAACGGAGTCGGATACCTGGCCTCTCCGCCGGTCAGGTGGGATTTCCGACTCTTCTTGAAATGTAGCATCATTTATTTATATAAGATTGCTTGTTTTGATGGCTGTTGCAATGTCGGTACACTCGTATTAGATCTCAGTTTGCTTAATTTGTCTTTGTTACCATGTGAAATTTGCTTTTGCGCATTATCCGATTAAATATTCGTGACCGAAACTAACCGTTTTCGGAGCGGTATGTATTCACTCTATATTCGTGACCGAGAATATCCGCATTCGTATTCGTATCCGGCACTATCCGTGTCCGACTCCGACAAAAAATATGGAAAATGATACGGGATGAGCAATATCCGTCCGTATCCGTTCTGTTTGCACCCCCTAATTAAGAGGTGGAAAGGGAGAATGTGCCCTAGAAAACTTTCCTCCCTGTTCAGGTGGCAGACAAGGGTTGGTTCGTTCTTTTTCGTGTTTCCTTTTGATTCACAAAATTGAAATGGTTACATCTTCCAAACCAAGTGTCCGGTTTGCATTCCATTTAAACCATCGGGTTCTACTCAACGATATCAATAAAAAGAGACCATTATTTAGAATATTCTGGATTGTCAGGAAGATTTTTTTTTTAGAAAACGGAATATCAATATTCCGGCCTTGATCATTCCATTTGAATGACTACAACCAAACAAAAACAACAAAACAGAAAAACAGTCCACACTCCACCATAACGGTGATACAAAACCTCTTAAGCACCGAACAGATCAGACCACACACCACCATATCGGTGAAACAAAACCTCTTAAGCACTGACCAAAAGACAAAAGGACTTAATCCTCTAACCTAAAACCAGTACTCCACCCAAACTTGCTAAAAAGCTCCATCACCACCCACTCAAGTCTTTTGCATCCAATTAAGAGTGCACTTCTCGTTTCCTCTTTAGATAGTTGCGACCAGCTTCTGATCCAGTAAGTCCCCCTGAAAATAACCTGCACAAAAGAGTGAGTATTGGTCTTTTTGAAAATGGCATCATTTCTATTCAACCACAGTGCCCAGCAAAAAGCCGCTACTCCCACAAGAATCTGATTTCTAAGCTTCAACGCAAAGCTTGAAAGCCAAGAACCAAACAACGTTCCAACGTTAGTAGGTGGTCGAACTCCAAAACTAATGACTACCACATTCCAAAAAGCCCGAGCCACATGGCACTCAAAAAAGAGATGCTGAATGCTTTCATTAGAGGAGCAAAAACAACATTTGATACTTCCCTGCCACTGTTTTTTTGCAAGATTATCTTTTGTTAAAATAACTCCTTTTTTAAAAAACCAAAGAAAGACTTTGATTTTGAGCGGTATCTTTGCTTTCCAGAAAAGATTTTTTCCCGGCATGGTATCTCTAATCATGAGATCTCTGTACAGGGAACGGACTGAAAAAGTACCACTCTTATGCAAGTTCCACACTAGAACATCATCTTGCTCATTCAATGAAACTTGCACTATCAAAAGCACCAACTTAAACCATGCCGTCCGGTTATCACCAACCAATGCTCTTCTAAAAGAAACATTTAGTGGTGTTGTGCTAAGCACCTGAGCAACCGTCACATTCTTATTCCTCACAATTCTATACAAATTGGAGAACCTCCTCATTAGCGCTTCCTTCCCAATCCAAATATCCTCCCAAAATCTCGCTTGTTGACCATTGTTAACCTTGAAACTACTCCTTGCTAGAAGAAGGTCTTTGACCTCCAAAAGACTACTCCAAAAATGAGAAACTCCTGGTTGCTTAATCGTTTGAGATAAAGTCTTGCCTTTCAAATATTTTCTCTTCAGCATGCTCTGCCAAAGGCCGTCCTCATTTAATAACTTAATCAGCCACTTGCTTAACAAACAACAATTCTGCAATTCCAGGTTTAAAATACCCAAACCCCCCACACACTTCGGCTGACTAAGGATACCCCATCTAGCCAATCTGTATTTCTTTTTATACCCATCATTTTGCCAGAAAAATCTGGATCGATAATAATCCAATTTCTTAAGGACACCTTTAGGGATCTTGAAAAAGGACATCATAAACATCGGGAGACTCGACAAAACTGAATTGATTAAAACGAGTCTACCTCCCACTGACAACAATTTGCTTTTCCAACTACTAAGCTTCTTCTGAAACCTTTCCTCTACCTCCCTCCAATCCTTGTTCAAGACTTTTCGGTAATGCATAGGAAGACCTAGGTACCTAAAAGGCAGAGATCCCTCCTTGCACCCAAAAAGCTCAACGTAATCATTACTTTTAACCTTAGCACTCCCAAAGCAAACTACTTCACTTTTATGGAAGTTTATTTTTAGACCTGACAACTCCTGGAAAGCACTTAAAACTAATTTTAGGTTCTTCGCCTCTTCGAAATCATCTTCCAAAAAAAGAATAGTATCATCCGCGTACTGGAGAATTGACAAACCGTCATCTACCAAATGAGGCACTAAGCCCCTGATCTGCCCACTGTCTTTGGCCCTTTCTAAAAGGATCGCCAACATATCAGCCACTAGATTGAAAAGAATAGGCGAAAGAGGATCCCCTTGCCTCAAACCTTTACTCGTCTGAAAAAAATGGCCCATGTTCTCATTCACTTTGACCCCTACGCTGCTTCCCTTTACTACAGTTTCGATCCATTTGCACCAAGTTGTCGAAAATCCTTTTAACCTCAGAACCTGCTGCAGAAAGGACCAGCTCACTTTATCATAGGCCTTCTCAAAATCTAGTTTGAGAATAACCCCACCCATTTTTTCTTTGTTTAACTCATGTAACGTTTCATGCAACACAACTGCACCTTCCAAAATATTCCTTCCCGGAATAAATGCCGTCTGGGAAGGTCTAATCACCTTGCTCGCAACCCTGTGATCCTATTGGCCAACACTTTAGTAAAGATCTTGAAACTGACATTAAGCATACAGATTGTTAGGAAGATGATCGATATTATATTTGTTTCGGTATATGTCTTAAGAGCAACTCCAGCAGGGCCCCTACTTGAGCCATCATCCTACTTTTGAGAGTCGAGGGGCAAAAAACTCACTCCAGCAGGGCTCCTACTTGAGCCCTCAAAAGTAGGGGGCCCTCAAATCTCCACCTCGAGCTCTCATTCCTGGGGGGTCTGGAGGGAGCCCCTACTTTTGAGGACTCAAGTAGGGGCCCTACTGGAGTGAGTTTTTGCCCCTCGGCCCTCAAAAGTAGGATGAGGATGAGGGTGGGTCCTATGTGACATCCCCTCTAAGAATGAATTTGAGGGTCCTGTTTTGAGTGCTCCTGCTAGAGTATAGCCCAAAAAACAGAGCCCTCAAAAATAGGGAGAGCTCTCAAATAAAAAGTAGGGGCCCTGTTTTGAGGGCTACTGCTGGAGTTGCTCTAACAAAAAGAGACCATTATTTAGAATATTTTGGATTGTCAGGCAGATGATGAAAAATATTTTTGTTTCGGTATATGTCTTAGGGCTATAATACACCATTTAGGAGACAAAAAATTTTCCCTACTCTTATCGGAATTGATGTGAGATTCCTGTGTTCTAGATAGGTCCTAAATGTATTAGTATTTTCAGATACATCAAAATTCATTCCAACATGTTACACGTGTAAAAGAAGGCCTCATTTGGAACATGAAGATTTCTATGAGGATTGTGTTTTCTGCATTCCAAACAGGCTCAAGTAGTTACCGCAGCCACGCGCGAGAGGCGAGCTAGTATGGAGATTGTCCCTACAAAATGCTTGGTTGGAGAGTTACACAAGGTAACAATAGTTGGGCCCGGCCACAAGTCAACAAGCATCATAGCTACTTTGGGCCGGCCACTGGTTCCCAAATTCAAGCTCGGCCTGGTATAAGGATGGCAACGGAGTGGGAGAAGCCTCCACGGCCCTGCACTACCCCGCTAGCCGCCCCCCTAGCCCCGCTAAGCCTCCCAGGGGAGATGGTCCCCCGTCCTCGATCCCCGTGGGGACCCGGGATAAAAAATGACTAAATTTATTTTTAAAAATAATAGTTTAACTTTATTTATTAATTTATAATTACTTAAGCATATTTTTTAAAAATATAGCTTCAAAATATATATTCTAACATATAAATTCAAATTTTAGTCTAAATATATAAGAAAAAAAATGCAATATCTCATATTAAAAAACTATAATCTATTATCAAAATACTTATTTTTATTTTTATTGGGTCCTTGTGGGGCCCACGGAGGAGGATGACCTCCATCTCCAGCCCGTTAGCATAGTGGAGCCCTGCCCCATTCCCCCGTGGGGGAGATCATCCCCCGCCACCACCCCTGCCCACCATGGGGATATTCCCCGCGGGGTCCTGCCCCCACGGGGGATTGCCACCCCTCGCCTGGTCAACCAAGCCTGCTTTGCTCATGCCCACTAAACGGAGAGAGGCAAAGGCTGACATGTAGGACCCACATGTCATGGACTCTATCCACAGTGAACTCGATCAACAAAACCAGTCTATGGCTAGCTGGCATGGCTACTGATGCTGGAGCTGGTGTGGCGCACACTTGGCAACCACGTGACAAGATTGACGGTGGCGAACGACGGTGTATAGAGGGCACCAGAGTGATCCGGGGGCCACGATCAGCGGCTCAGATTGGGCAGAGGGGGACAGTGAGGTCATCGTGTGACGAGGTCGGTGGCGCTGCTAGCTCGTGTGAATGGCGAGAGAGTGAGATCAGGCTCGGCTCGGTTTTGGGATGTGCACATTGGATTCCTGGGGTGTTGGTGATGTGAACAGCCTAGGCATGGGGACCAATGGTCATTGGAGGTGACCGACAGCGAGGGTTGAGCGGCTATGAGGTCTTGGTCATGGCGTCAACTTAGATTTGGTGAGCTTTGGCTAGAATCAAGCAGCAGGTGACATAAAATGACGATAAGGTGAAGCCAAGGATGTCGACTGCGATGCTTGAGACTCACCAAAAGTAGCACAATTCCTTGCCAAAAGACAGTGGTGGTGGCAAAATCTCAATCTTCAATTCCGGTGAGAAGGCATGTTCGCAAGGCGACTGCTAGGGTTTTAAGGGAGAGGGTAGCTTGGGGTGCAAAAAACAAGAGAGGCAACGAACTTTTATAGTCGAGAGAGGTAGCGAGGTGAGGAGTCCGCAATGGACACGGCAACACTATAGTCTCTGTCTTCGACACGGAGATGAAGACCTAAATGGTGCGGCCTACTTGTCAATGATGGTGGATGAATGAGACAATGGTGCTCACTTGCGCAATGCGGGTGCAGCCAGCTCGGCTTCGGCCCAAGCGAAGATAGAAAGGAGATTGGGCTAGGGAAGATTCGGCCCCGAAGGATTTAAGGATTTAAAAATTAAATTTTATTTTTAGAAATTTTAGGAAATTCTAGTAAGCCAAAATAATTAGCAAATAAGCTTGGAATAATTTTAGAAAATTCTGGAAAATACTTTGAAACACTAGGAACCCAAATAAAATATATTTGGATTTATTTGATGTCTGGATTAGTCACATTAAATCATTTTACTTAAAAAAATCTATTTAAGCTTTATTTAATTCAAACAAATTCATGAAAATTTTATAAATACTCTTTTGACTTGGAAACTTTTGAAAAACCTAAAATATTTGGGTTGTTACATTTCACCATGAATATGTTTGAAATTATTAAGATTGGTCATATAAAAAGTATACTGCTAGATTTGTTGTTAAAAACGCTTTCGCAACATTATAATTGTATCAGTATATATTAATATAAAGTTATAAAAAGTAATTGTCCATTACTTATACATCTTGCAAACCGTGAAAGGTAAAAATATCAAATAAAAAATAGCAGTGTCTGACATACCAACTTCAGGATACAAATGTCCTGGCGAAATTGGAGATGAGGAATAGAGAAATCAGACTGGAAAGGGGAAGAAATTTGAGAATTGGAGACTGGGAAGAAGAAGGAACTGAGATTGGGAAGAAGAACTTGGAAGGAGTAAGAGGCTGATGCCTTTGGGTTTTCGGCAGTGGCGGAGACAAGGGGGGGCTGGAGGGGGCCCGGCACCCCCCAACCTTTTACTAATCCTCTATTATGTATACATGTGTTTAATTAGTGGTTTGGTCCCTCCCAATTTAGCCCAAATGTAAAGTATGTTTAAAGCCCAGTCATATGCAGCCCAAATCCTCTTTGTTTTATTTCTTGTTTTAGCTTTGTATCTACTGATCTTTGTAAATACAGGTTACAAGGTGGTGCGTACCGTGATCTGTAGGATATGCATGTTTGTGTTCTTATCTTAGGATGATTAATGCAGGCTGGTAAGTTGACTAGAAGCTGTTATAGCTAGTCATAGGTGTGATTGAAGATCACTCAAGCACTACTAGCTGGTGGAGTATATAACGCTAGGAACCTTTAATTAAAAGCCGAGAAAATGTTTTGGCCGAATTTCTACGGCAATACAATGGACATGTTCTCGTGGATTTGTTTTTTGATTTCTTCAAAAATCAAAATAAATAGAGTGTTTTTTAAAAGCAGTTTTTTAAATGACTTCTCGAGTCTAAAAATATATGAGCCGTCCACGTCAATATATTTACCGTTCACTGTGGTATCAAAAAATGTAAACAAAAACCATAAGTACACACTTCAGTAGTTGCTCTCACATCACATCTAGAGACCTTGTTTTAATCGGCTTAGACCCTGTTTTAGTCGTAGAGCTAAGTTTAAGTTAATAGATATGTAATTTTCTTTGCATTGTAATTTGCGAAACATATTACTCTGATATGTGACTATTGGATCGGTAAATTCGGCATGGTTTATTGGTTCTACTCTACTTGTTGTCCATATTACCCCCCTATATCCAATTCCTGACTCCGCCCCTGGTTTTCGGTGCGCTTTTTTTTGCCTACGACCGATGGTTTATGGCTGCAGCTGATGACTTTTAGTCTTAGCATTAGTGTTTATGTGAACGAATCGAATGCCGACAAATCGTTTCAAAGCGGTGACGAAGAAGTCATTTTATTTATTTATTCGGAGAAAGACATAAGTTATGTGTCATAAGTCGAGTGGCCCTTTTTCTTGTTCTTTGCTTTCTGGTTGCCCCCTGAGTTGACTGTTGAGTTATATGCTGCCGCCTGATGGTGGTTGTCATTCTGGACCAAGCCCAATAGCCTTCTTAAGTACACAGGGAGTAAAACTTTTGCTACAAATTGCAATACAACAAGTGACCGTCTCCAACACGGAAACACGTAGACTACTTATAAATGGGAGAGATCGATTGTCACGTTGTCGACTTTGCTGCTGAATCCCGTTCCCAAGTTCTTCTAATTCTCAGACCAGATCGATCTACTGATCCAAATCTGTCCATCTTTTGCGCATTCTAGAACAAAGGATGAGAGGGAGCCAAGAGACACTCAAGTTGGAGACGATGGCGCCCATGTAAGCATGCTGACGACGACGCTGGGTTGCAGCAGGAGATCATTGCGAGGAGGAAGACTCAAGATGACGATGACCAACTGCTAGATCCTCAACGACGGTGTATCCGGCCGAGCGAACAGTTTTCTCCTCTTCTTGTGAAGCCCACAAGTAAAAGTTGAACGTGTTAGCTAGTGATATTTCTGTGGTGCTACTGATTTCAGCTTATTTTTCATTGTTTGGCGTTGCACCTATCTTATTTTGTACTGTAACCGCTAGTGACTTTTTGGTTGTGATCAAAATGGCTGAAAAGCCCGTGGCTTATGGCTGAAAACACTGTAGCTGGCTGAAAAAAGCACTGTAGCTGACAGAGGCTTATTTACCATAATTAAATTTAAAAAAATTTAAAAATAGAAAAAACATATTAGCCCATCACGTATAATGTAAACAAATACGAGGAAAAAAAGAACCGGTAAAAAAACTCAAAAAAAAGCCAAAAGTTCAGAAAAAGACGAAATTTATGAATAGTGCAAAAATAAGCTGAAGCCAAAAGCTCAAGCCATATTGATCACACCCAATTTCTTGGCGTAACTAAATTTAAAAAATTAAAAATAGAAAAACAGGCCAACCTATCACAAACAATGCAAAGGAATATGGAAAAAAGAAAAGCCAGAAAAAGACGAAATTAAGAAACTAGAATCCAAAAACAAAAGCTAAAACCCAAACGAGTGGGCCTTCATAGAGATGACAGAAACATTTTTATTTTTATGAATTTTTCATATTATGTTATTCTATCTCTCGAGTAAACACTCATTTATATTTAACAAAAATAAATAAAATTTTGGCTAAATCACAGATCCGAAACCGACGGACGCCCGTGTAGCCACCGCGGCCTAAGGGGACCGGACAGCGGAAAGGGGCCGGGGAATCACTGGGATTTGAGCTTTTCAACCGCTTAGCTTTTGAACTGCTCGGTGCCTCCGCGTGGCACTTAGTGTGAATCCAGGTGAAAGGTTGCATATGTATATGTTGTCTTGGACGTTCCTATTTTTGAAGGTAAATGTTTCAAGTTGAATTTTGAGTTCAAAGTTGATGCTTACCAATTCGAGTTAATTTTTCGATATCAAGTTGGGGAGTTTGAGTTGGGATTATTTGGATTTCCGAGTTGAAAGGGGGCAAATTTGGAGTTGGAAGTTGTAGAAGTTGAAAGTTCTGATTTCCAGTTGAATGGCTCAGGGACTCTAGTAGGAAGGAGAGGGGCAGAATATGGTGCCAAAGACAAGGACGGCCTAGGGACATCCGACGCCGTTCTACTTCAAACATAGATCGTCATTAGTTAATCATGACATTGTGTCATTGTGTGGCAAGAAAGTCCAAAGGCGAAATGATCACGAAATTACCGATAAGCTCCGGTCCAATCGTAACCTTGCCATTTCACGGTCCGTTTATGCTGTGCTCATTTGAGCTAAAACTTAAGTTTTTAGTTTATTTAGTAATATCTAAGGTTTTTCACTGTAGTTGTTATTAATTTTTTAACATAATTATTTTTTAAAAAAGTTATGTCATAACATATAATGTAAAAAATAAGGAAAAAAAGAAAATACAAAAAAGACTAAAGAGTTAAAAAAATTAGAAAAAAAATAAAATTAAAAAGCTAATGCCGAAACACAAATGAAGGCCTAAGGCTCAAAGTGAGCCAGATTTGGCCGAGCATGACGTACAGATCGCTTAACAGAGAGTGAAACCAGCATAGTTAAGCGAGAGTAAATTAATCGTACCTAGGAATGAATGTCACGCCACCTCGAAGTCTCAAGTTGACAAAAATAAGGTATGCAAGAGTCGGCGCCACAAGAGCCTTCCTTCCATAGATGTGTTATAAATAGATCCATATAAATAAGGGGTATTGATAAATATCATCCGGATGTTTTCTTTCTAACTATCATCCAGATTTGTGACCATTGGATTAGAGATCCAACGGTCATGAATTCTCTCCGCCCCCTCTAAAAAAACAATCTCCCCCCTCCAAAAATAAGAGGCCATTGGATCTCTAATTCAACGGCCTAAAATTTGGATGATTGTTAGGAATAAAACATCCAGGTGATACATATACACACCCATAAATAAGATCCATTTCTTTTAATTTTAGTACTATATTACTAATACAATATGAAGGAGCTATTGTTATTCCTTGAAAAATGTGACAGGTGGATGAGAATGGTATGAAGAGGGCTATAACTAATCACAAATATTTATGTACGTGTATATTTATGTATTTTTATATGAAAATTGCGTGACTTGTTGCCGTCAGATAGTCCCAAATAATCACGAAGTTGCCAACGAGCTGTAACCTTGCCATTTCAATACAAATAGCACTCAAACAGCTCCTTCCCAGTAACTATTCACCACCGGCCATGGCCTCTCCCCTTCACAAGGTCATCGACGCCGGCCGATGGGATGCTGAGCCACCACTTGGCCGCCTCGTCATCGTCGTCCACGCCGCGTTCCTCGATGCCGGCTTCGTGCCCCACGGCGCCAAGGTCCCAATGTCCGTCCTTCTTCCGAAGCAAGTGGGCAGGACAGCCTCGACGCTCTCCCTCCGGTACACGGCGCCACAGCTGCTGCACCGGCGAGACGCAGAGCCCGCCGTGCTGAGGCTTTGCGCGGTTGGGCGCCATATCGTGTTCTACGTGTGCATCACGTTTGTTGACCCACGGCCGGACACGTACTTTATGAGCCTGGACGCACTCGCCGCCGCGCCACTCCTCTCCAGAGGCCTGGACGACACGGGGCGCGCGCTGAGGAACGACGCACTGGTGGCCGCGCTTTGGAAGGAGCTCACCGACGGGATGTGCCGGCGCCTCCTTGTGAAGGTGTGCCTCATATACGGCGTGCCGCTGGAGCCGACCTTCATGTCGCTCCCTGATGAGGTCAAGGTGGCGATCGTGGGGAAGCTCACCGACGGCAAGGACCTAGCCAGGGTGGAGCGCACCTGCACCGAGCTGTGGCGCCTCGTCGCCGACCACGACGACGTGCTCTGGAAGCCCAGGTTCGAAGCCCTGACCCGGAGTGCGTCTTCCTTTTTCCTCCCGGACGACGACGACGACAACGACGGTGCAGGTGCCGGAGACTCGGAAGTGAGAAGCTGGAAAGCGAGGTATATGAGAGCCAAGCGGGTTAGTTCTTGGAGTGACCCCTTCTTCATCCTGCTGAGAAGACGGATGTTGATCGTGCCGCCAGTCGGCTACGTCACGACTACACCGATGTTGATCATGCCGCCGTCCGATTCGCTGCTACCGTCGCACGGTCAGACGGCCGATGCTGTCCCCGGTCGGGTGAGGATAAGAGAGAAGACAAGGAGCAAGAGCATGCCCGGTCATGGCCGGAGCCGGACGGCGGCGTCGGATGGTCACAGGAAGAAGCAGCACGGCGCGGGCGCGATCCACTCGCCATCTTCTAGGTACCGGTGGAAACACCGGTGATGCATGCTAGGGTAGGTTATGGTTTCTTTCTTCAAATCCTGTCGTTGATTTGTTAACGTAGCCGAGGTATTAGTTCCTTTTGCGATGTGTCTGTGTATTAGTGTTCTTGCATTGTTGCCTTACTGATGAACTGGAATTTGCATTGGAAACAATTGCTTTGTCGCCTCAAGGAGGGCGGCCCTGGCGACGACAAGGACGCGAGGGCGATGACTTCGTGGAGCAAAGGATTCTTGAATAATGTGACGAGGCAAAGAGGGTTCGAATCTATCGAGAATAATGCCTGTTGTTGAGACATCATTGTCATTACCATATCGTATTTGAAGTATCAACTCTCCTTCGTTGTGATCTGTGTGCATGAAGCTAAAATAACAACGACAAGTTATCCATCCAGTACAGTACAAAGTATAATTTACTCTTATTTTTAATACTCTCAAATCGCTTTTCCTTGTCATAGTTGTATGTTCTTTGCCATCCAAATGTCACTAATTTCAAATGTTCCACGGCTTCTAAACACACAGTATATGCATCTCTTGGTCCCCAGGAACATGTTGGCGAGCCGGATTCAAGAACTCCTCCATGTTCCAAGGAGCATTAGGCGTGTTGAAGCACTGACACCGCACACACTTTGCAATCGGGCAGCCAAACTAATAGGTGGTTAACCTCTTCATCTACTGAGCAAAATTCACAACTCTTACCCCAATGTCCTCTTGTTGAAAAATTTGTTCTAGTTTGTATGGAAGGAGAGACCAACCCTATATTCATGAGGCTAAATATACTATTTCTTTGGTCTAAGGGCCTATTCTTTTGGTGCATTTGGTTGAGCTTTTGGGAGCTGCTTTTGCTTCCAAAAAGCCAAAAGCCAACCAAAGGGGTGGAAACCAGAAGCTGCTTTTTCAGAAGTAGCTACTTTTGGGTAGTACAGTTTTGAAAGCACCTTGGACCCTGCTTTTGGCTTTTGGCTTTCTGCTTTTTGAAATGGTGAAAATAGAGAGCTGTTTCACAGTTGTTTCAAGGAAAATAGAGATAGGAGGTAAGTTTTATACTTGTTTGAACCAAACAGCTTACAGCTTTTCCACAGTCCACAACCTACAGCAGCTTTTCCACAGCCCACAGCTCACAGCAGCTTTTTCAGAAGCCGCAGCTCAACCAAACACACCTTTTACCTCAAAAGGTAGTGGCTTTTGGCTTTTACTACAGTACCTAACTTTTAAACGGAGTATTTTTCTCAAGGCGGGGTCTACAAGTTAAACGATCTACACATTAAAAATCCAACATCTGTACCAGCCAAAATCGTAAGTGAGTATCTGTCTCTCCGTAATCTGTACCGTAAACAGCCAAAATTAAAAAATTTCAGCCAAAAGCCATAAGCCGCAATCGAAAAGAACATGCCCTTAAAGTGCTTGCCAGGCCAGTCACCTACTCCACTAGCACAATAGACTGACCAAGGTGAGAACCACTCTCTCAACACATATCACAATGTTGTCTTGTTAAAAAATTTGTTCTAGTTTGTATACAAGGAATGACCGACCACGATAACACCTTGATCTTCAGAGGCACCAACTAACATGGTACGAAATCTGACTACTCTAGCGTGCCTGATGACTGGTTATGCCTTACGCCTGTAGCTGTACGTCTTGCTGGATGAGATGCACAGCTTGTTGGCAATTGAGCGAAATTTGATCAAAACCGAGCGCGAGTAAATCATGACCATTTGGGTGCGGTTTCATACAAGACGAGGGACGTGTTTATCCACGGCACTCTGGCCGCGGGTTTGCTTATTGACACTTGCTTAGTTGCTTGTATTTGTTCGCTTCGACCAGGGTTTAGGGATTTCAAAATCGGATGCCAAAATTTACCGGGGGCCAATATTTCTGATTTTCAGGAATTTTTGGCTAATTTCGGCCAAAATTTTTAAATCGAAATTTAAAGGTTTTTGAACTTCAAACGAAAAAAAAGAAAAAAATCAATTCCTAAAGGAAACGCCTTACCACGTGCTGTGCAAGAACATGTGAGGGATTGGTTACAAATTTCACTCATATTTGGCAAAAAAATTCAAAAAGGAAAAATTTTTAGCGGTGCCAAACTTTACCGGAGACTGCAGATAATTCCGATTTTCCAAAAAATTGGATGATTTTTGGTTGAAAAAAATCCCTGGCTTCGACACCCCAGAACAAAATCCACAGCAATAGATTGCTTGTATTTGAAGCATCCACCACCATAAGTCGGTGACACAAGAAATCAGTGCAGAGAATAATGGGTCTGTTCTTTAACAGCTTCTAAAAGTGGCTTTTAGCTTTTGCTACTGTAACTAACTTTCAAACGGAGTATTTTCTCAAGATGGGTCTACAAGTTAATTGTAATACACATTAAAAGCCTAACATCTACATCAACCAAAATCATAAGCGAGTATCTTTCTCCGTAATCTCTGTCACAAACAGCTAAAATTTAAAAATTTAGCCAAAAACTATAAGTCACGACCATATCAAACAGGTACAATGCTACATGGTATGTTCCGACAATTCACCGTGCTCGAAAATCGACACAACCACGCTTGTAGTTGAAGTTCATGACTTCGACTGTTACAATTCTCTTCTCAACTTCGACTACTACGGTTTTTTTTCGAGTTTGACTACTTTAGTTCTCTTTTTGACTACGATTACTTTAGTTCTCTTTTTGACATTGATTACGTTAGTTCTCTTTTTGACTTTGATTACTTTAGTTCTCGTTTTGACTTTGATTATTTTAGTTCTCTTTTTGACTATGATTACTTTAGTTCTTCTTTTAACTTTGATTACTTTATGAGGGAAGAGGAGCTCACCGAAAACTATGAGGGCTCATGAGAACGAGTAAAAGAAGCCGGTGTCAGATACCACGTTGGCAGCGAAGGGGCTGTGATGACAACAACGTCTGGCAACAGAGAAGCTACAAAAGGGTGCGCATGAGCTTGCTTGAATGCATGCAGAGATATGGATGAAAGGAATCAAGGTACGGCTAATCGGAGAGAGGAAGTCTTACGGCGATGTCCTAGTCAGAGAGGAAGGAGAAGAATGCCTAACTCGAGTGATCCATCTAGTATTCCAATGCATGGAAGGTCAATCAAATGAGCAGGGTGCTAAAGGAAGAGGTAGGCACATTATAACCGAATTGGGAAGGAGAGAAACTCACCGGAGTAGCTCGTACATAGTGGCATTCTCTCTGGCGTCGCGTGCGACTTCGGTTTCTTGACGTTCCGGAGAGCAGACTGCGCAAGGATCATACACAAGAGACCGAGATGGCGAGCTGAGGAGATATGGCACGGTCGGGGGGTTTATTGGTATAGAAAGATTGAGGGCTGGGTGTGAGTCCTCGTGAGCACAACCAAGCAATGAGGTCGAATACTCGCCATGGAACGCGACGTGCGGAAGGAGACAAGGGGGAAGAGATGCATCGCGTTGAGGCGACGGGTAGGCAGAGGTTGGCAGCAGTAGAGAACAAATGTGGGCATGGCGTCAGAAACGGGGGCAGCTCGAGCCACGACTATGGCGGAGTTGGCGCATGCACGTGAGGTGGAATACGATCTCTTTAAGCTGGCCCCACACGGCAGTGAGAGGGAGAGAAAGAGAGGAGGTGAGTTGAGAGGTTTGGGCAATTATTAGACATAGCAGGCAAGCTCGAAATATTGTGAAAATATTTGTGAATACTCCTGACAAGAGTTGGTGATTGTGTAACTTTTTTAGAGTTTTGTCTTCTCTTGATTTTTCTAGAAAAATCTGAGAAGACTTCTTGTTGAATATAATTATACTTCTTTGATGTGGATTTAATTTGATTTATATTTCATGCACTTCTGATTTTTGAAAATCAAATTGTTCAAAGAAACTCCAATAAAAGCCAAGGGAGAGCAAGTGCATGAAAAAATTTTAAATTACCCTCATTTTCATATTTTCTAGAATTTTAGGATGTTACAACGTGACACATGGCACTCACTTGTGCGATGCATGTGAAGCTAACTTGGCTGGGGTGGCTAGCTAGGCTTCGGCCCAAGTGAAGAGAGAAAGTAGATTAGGCCACGGAAGATTTGGCCCACGATGGATTTTGGGATTTAAAAATTAATTTTTTTAGAAATTTCAGGAAATTCAAATAAGCCAAAATAATTAGTAAATGTGCTTGGAATAATTTGAAAAATTTCTGAAAAATACTTTAAATCACTAGGAAACCAAATAAAATATATTTGGATTTATTTAAGGTTCATATGAATCACATTAAATCATTGTAATTTGATAAAATTCTATTTAACCTTTATTTAATTCATGAAAAATTTATAAATATTCTTTTTACTTGGAAACTTTTGAAAACCTGAAAATTTTGGGATGTTACATTTGTCCACGGATATGTTTGAAATCATCTAGTTTGTTCATATAAAAAATATATTGCTAGATTTGTTGTTAAAAATGTTTCGCAATATTATAATTGTATTAGTATATATTAATATAATGTTATAAAAGTAATGGTCGAAACTTGTACATCTTGCAAACCGTGAAAATTAATTAAAAACATCAAATAAAAAATAACGGTGTGTTGCGTACCAACTTCAGGATACAAATGTCCCGGAGAAATTGGAGACGGGGAATATAGAAATCACACTGGGAAGGGGAAGAAATTTGAGAATTTGAAACTAGGAAGAAGGAACTGAGATTGGGAAGAAGAACTTGGAAGGAGGAAGAGGCTGATGCCTTTGGTCTTTGGGTGCTTTTTTTTGCTATGGCCAATGGCTTATGGCTACGGCTGATAGTTTTTAGTTTTAGCATGTGCGTTTATGTGAATGAATCAAATATTGATAAGTTAATAAGTTGCTTCGAAATAACGACGAAGAAACTATTTTATTTATTTATTTTAAGGAAATAATAAGCTATAAACCATCTTTTATCTTGTTCGATGCTTTCTGGTTGCCCATGAGTTGAGTTATATGCTGCCACGTGATGGTGGATGTCATTCTGGACGAAACCCAAATAGCCTTTTTCTGCTCAATGATAGCCCATTTGGTTAAGTACATGGTTGCTAGGCGTAAAACTTTTGCTACGAATTGCAATACAAAAGGTAACCGTCTCCAACACGGAAACATGTAGATTACTTACGGTAGTGTCTACGCATCACTAGATGTTTTTTTTCTAACTATTATTTAAATTTATGATGGTTAGATTAAAGATCAAGAAGTCCTTTGTTTTTAAAGAGGAGAGATTTTTTTCAACGGGGAGGGGGTAGAATTCAAGAGGGAGAGGGAAGAATTCATGTCAATTGGATCTCTAATCTAATAGTCATAAATCTGGATGATAGTTAGAAAGAAAATATCTAGGTGATGTTTAACAAAATCCATTACTTATGGGAGAGATCAATTCTCACGTAGTCGACTTTGCTGCTGTATCCCGTTCCCAAGTTCTTCTAATTCTCAAACCAAATCGATCTACCGATCCAAATCTGTCCATCTTATGCGCATTCTGGAACAAAGGATGAGAGGAAGCCAAGAGAGACTCTGAAGCCAAATCTGACGAGCAATACTTGACGCGAGCCCCTTCACCTTCGCCCCAGCGCCGGCTCCCCCCCCCCCCCCCCCCCCCCCCTAATCCGCCTTGCCGCCGCTGGAGCACGCCGCCGGAGGCTCGTGCGGGTGATAGGAAGGCGGCGGCGGGGCTCTCAGGCCTGGATCTGGACGGCGGCTTCCAGATCTGGGCGCTGGGTTCGAGATGGCAGCGGCTAGCAGCGTCGAGGGGGCGGCTCGGCGGATCTAGTGCTCGCCGTGCGGCGGCAAGATTCGGAGGGAGTGACTCCAGCAGCCGCTCCCCGCGGCGGCAGCGCCGACGCCGCAGCCGGTGTCTCCCTCCTTCAGGAATGCGCTGCCAGTACCGGTCGATGGACAGATCCCGGCGCCTCTCGCCTTTTTCAACCCGCCGCCGGCCTTCCCGGTCCAGCCCGCGCAGCCACAGCTGGTGGACGCGATGGGGCTGACGGCCGCGGCGGGGCTGGGGTGGAGGCAACCGAGGGAGCAGGAGCTGCTGGGGGAGAACTCGCAGATGTCGTCCATCGATCTCCTACAGACGGGCTCGGCGGTGACGGGCCTGGCGCTCTCTCTGGAGGACCGGCGCCACGGCGGCGGCGGCGGGGCTGGGAACTCCTCGGGCGTTTCGCCGCTGCTCCTGCTGCCGATGCTGGATGATGACATCTCCCGTGAGGTCCAGCGGCTTGATGCTGATATGGACCGATTCATTAAGGCCCAGAGGGCCGATCGGCGGTGGCGGCATTGGCTGGGAGGCGGCAGGCTGTGGCTGCTAGGTTGCCCAGGGTTCCATGGCTCGACGTGGCTCGAGCGGGAAGTGGCTCGTCGTGGAGGTCAAGGATGGCTTTGTCATGGCCTTAAGGCGGGTAGATCCCCGGTGTGATGGTGGTGATCTTCTTTGTGTGTGTAGTGCAGGGGTTGCCGTGGAGGTGCTGGCGAAAGCCGTGCCGGTGTTCCTACCGGTCTCGATAACTATGACGTCTTTGGACGCCATTTTCCTTCCTGAAGGGTTGTCATGGCACTCCATAGACCTCATGTACTCTATTCTCCAGGTGAAAGCCTTGTCTCGTTGAGGCGGGCGGCGTCGGCGACCCTCGTCGCTTCTTTGGAGACGTCGCCTCGGAGGATTCTTCACGCAAAGTAGACTGGAGTTTGGGTGGTTCAGTTGGAGGAGGTTAGGGGCTTGGTTGAAAGCAAGGACGATGAAGAAGTGCTGAAGCTTAGTTTTTCTAGCTTTTTCATAGTCTTTAAGCGCTCTTTTCTTGCTGTTGTGTACTCCTCAATGTTGAGGCTTTGAGCCTAAGAGCTCGTGTATCTTTTGGCTGTGTATATCCCAAGTAGATATAGAGGCCGGATATTATATCCTTTATCTAAAAAGAGAGACTCAAGTTGGACGACGCTGGGTTGCAGCAGGAGATCATTGCGAGGAGGAAGACTGAGGCTATGTTTGGCACAGCTTCACCAACAGCTTCATGAGCTGTTGTGAGCTATTTTTTACCAAACACCCTTTTTGCAAACAGCTTCATGGGTGAAGCTCCTTTTTTTGTGCTCTCACAAAGGAATGGGGAGAGGTGAAGCTGAAAAAAGTAGCTTTTCACAGCTCTCTCCCTCAGGCCCGCAGTCCTAGGAACCCACTGCCCCTCTGGTTCACCAAAATTACACACATTTGCCACTAGTCCATCCCGTTCACCTCTCCCATTCACCAAAATTTTTATTATTTTAATTTTAATTTTTCCTAATGATTTTAATTTTTTATTATTTTTTATTTTAATGTTTTAATTCATACTCATTCAAATATATTATTTTTTAATTCATATGACCATATACAAACATACAACTCCAAATGTTAGAACAAGTCAGATAGACAGGGACATCTTGGACAATTGCCCTTTCTCAGCCATGCATGAAGCTGTTGGTGAAGCTGTTTTGCCAAACAGTTTTCCAAAACAGATTTAGCTTCATCGGTGAAGCTGCTCGTGAAGCTGAAACAAAAAAAACAGGTTCACTAGTGAAGCTGAGCTGTGCTAAACGGGGCCTGAGATGATTCCTCGAGGATGGTGTATCCGGCCGAGCGAACCGTTTTCTCCTCTTCTTGTGAAGCCCACAAGTAAAAGTTGAACGTGTTAGCTAGTGATATTCCCGTGGTATGCCATAGACTTAATCATCGAGATGACAGAATCGCTTTTATTTTTATGAATTTTTAATATTACGTTATTTTAAACACTCATTTATATTTATCAAAAATAAATAAAAGTCTGGCTAAATCACGGTCGTCCATCCCGTATAGCCACCGCGGCCTAAGGGGACCGGACAGTGGAAAGGGAAATCACTGGGATTTGAGCTTTTCAACTGCTCGGTGCCTTCGCGTGGAATGTTCCTATTTTTGAAGGTAAATGTTTCAAGTTGAATTTTGAGTTCAAAGTTGAGGGGAATTTTGAGTTGGAAGTTGATGCTTACCAATTCGAATTAATTTTTTGATCTCAAGTTGGGGAGTTTGAGTTGAGATTGTTTGGGTTTCCGAGTTGAAAGGGGACGAATTTGGAGTTGGAAGTTGTAGATTTTAGAAGTTGAAAGATCCGATTTTGAGTTGAAAGGTGAGTTATATTTGGTTTGCAAGTGTAGGGTTTTGTGAGCTAAAAGCTCAGGAACATGGGTGCCAAAGACAAGGACGGCCTAGGGACATCCGACATTGTGAGGCACGAAGTGAGCCAGATTGCTTAGCAGGGAGTGAAGCAAGACTAATTTAATCGTCTAAAGTTGACAGAAAGGAGCAGATTGCTTTGCGCTCAACAGCTCCTTCCCTGTAACTACTCACCACCGGCCATGGCCTCTCCCCTTCACAAGGTCATCGATGCCGACCGATGGGATGCTGAGCCACCGCTTGGCCGCCTCGTCATCGTCGTCCACGCCGCGTTCCTCGATGCGGGCTTCGTGCCCCACGGTGCCAAGGTCCCAAAGTCCGGCCGGCTTCCGAACCAAGTGGGCAGGACAGCCTCGACGCTCTCCCTCCGGTACACGGCGCCACAGCTGCTGCACCGGCGAGACGCAGAGCCCGCCGTGATGTGGCTGCGCGCGGATGGGCGCCATATCGTGTTCTACGTGTGCATCAGATTTGTTTACCCACGGCCGGACACGTACTTTATGAGCCTGGATGCGCTCGCCGCCGCTCCGCTCCTCTCAGGCGGCTTGGATGACACCGCCCGCGCGCTAAGGAACGACGCACTGGTGGCCGCGCTCTGGAAGGCGCTCACCGAAGGGATGAGCCGGCGCCTCCTTGTGAAGGTGTGCCGCATGTACGGCGTGCCGCTGGAGCCGACCTTCATGTCGCTCCCTGATGAGGTCAAGGTGGCGATCGTGGGGAGGCTCACCGACGGCAAGGACCTAGCCAGGGTGGAGCGCACCTGCACCGAGCTGTGGCGCCTCGTCGCCGACCACGACAACGTGCTCTGGAAGCCCAGGTTCGAAGCCCTGACCCGGAGTGCGTCTTCCTTTTTCCTCCCGGACGACGACGACGACAACGACGGTGCAGGGGCCGGAGAAACAGAGGTGAGAAGCTGGAAAGCAAGGTATATGAGAGCCAAGCGGCGGGCTAGTTCTTGGAGAGACCGTATCGGTATCTCCTCCTTCTTCTCCTCATGGTTCAAATTGCTCGAGGGAGTCCACTACGTCACGCCGCGGTCCGATTGGCTGCTACCGTCGCTCGGTCAGACGGCAGATGCTGTCCTCGGTCATGGCCGTTGCTTCTACTACTCACGGAGCAGTTTATTCGAGCCATTCCATTACGCCACGACCACACCGATGCTGATCATGTCGCCGTCCGATTGGCTGCTACCGTCGCCCGGTCAGACGGCCGATGCCGTCCCCGGTCGGATGAGGATAAGAGAGAAGAAAAGGGGCACGAGCATGCCCGGTCATGGCCGGAGCCGGACGGCGGCGTCGGATGGTTACAGGAAGAAGCAGCACGGCGCGGGCGCGATCCACTCGCCGTCTTCTAGGTACCGGTGGAAACACCGGTGATGCATGCGAGGGTAGGTCATGGTTTCTTTCTTCAAATCCTGTCCTTTTGCGATGTCGTGTTCTTGCATTGGAAACAAATTGCTTTGTTGCCTCAAGGAGGGCGGCCCGGGCGACGACAAGGACGCGCGCCCTCGCCATCGATGACTTCGTGGAGCAAAGGATTCTTGAATCTTGGGCATGCTTAGATGTGAAGAGGCAAAGAGGGTTCGAATCTATCGAGAATAATGTCTGTTGTTGAGACATCATTGTCATTACCATATCGTATTTGAAGTATCAACTCTCCTTCATTGTGATCTGTGTGCATGAAGCTAAAATAACAACGACAAGTTATCCATCCAGTACAGTACAAAGTATAATTTACTCTTATTTTTAATACTCTCAAATCGCTTTTCCTTGTCATGGTTGTATGTTCTTTGCCATCCAAATGTCAATAATTTCAAATGTTCCACGGCTTCTAAACACACAGTATATGCATCTCTTGGTCCCCAGGAACATGTTGGCGAGCCGGATTCAATAACTCCTCCATGTTCCAAGGAGCATTAGAGCAAGTCTTATAATACAGCTTTCAGCTGACTGTATGAATACTTACAGCTCACTTTTTAGCCTACTCATATAGTAGTTACAGTCAGCACCTACCCCTTCCTCTCACAAAGTTTCTTGTTCTTATGCTTCAGCTGGCTATAGGTTGTGATCAAAATGGCTTGAGCTTTTGGCTTCAGCTTATTTTTGCACTATTCATAAATTTCGTCTTTTTCTGAACTTTTGGCTTTTTTTGAGTTTTTTTACCGGTTCTTTTTTTCCTCGTATTTGTTTGTATTATACGTAATGGGCTAACATATTTTTTCTATTTTTAAATTTTTTTTAAATTTAATTATGGTAAATAAGCCTCTGTCAGCTACAGTGCTTTTTTCAGCCAACTACAGTGTTTTCAGCCATAAGCCACGGGCTTTTCAGCCATTTTGATCACAACCATAAGCTTACAGCCCACCTCTCTTCTCTCTCCTCCTCTCTCTCCTCCACCTCAGCATACAGCCAGCTTACAGCTAGCAACTAACTATAAGACTTCCACATCATCTATATAGTACACACTAAAGCTAGCATTCTAAAGAACTATCTATAAGGATAGCTATTTGATGCTTACATGCACACACAGAATTTATTGAGGCTGTCTCGTTTAGTGTTATAGACTAGTGCTTAAGGAAGAACTGGCTCGATTTTTTTTGCATACTCTCTTTCCTCCATATAGGATATATGCTGATGTGTACATGCATATAGATAGCTGATTCAGACCATTGGAGATGCCCTTATAATACTTGCTCTTAGGCGTGTTGAAGCACTGACACCGCACACACTTTGCAATCGGGCAGCCAAACTAATAGGTGGTTAACCTCTTCATCTACTGAGCAAAATTCACAACTCTTACCCCAATGTCCTCTTGTTAAAAAATTTGTTCTAGTTTGTATGAAAGGAAAGACCAACCATAATAATACCCCTATCTGGCGCTATATTCATGAGACTAAGGCCCCGTTTGGCACAGCTTCACGAGCAGCTTCACCGATGAAGCTAAATCTGTTTTGGAAAAATGTTTGGCAAAACAGCTTCACCAACAGCTTCATGCATGGCTGAGAGAGGGCAATTGTCCAAGATGCCCCTATCTACCTGACTTGTTCTAACATTTGGAGTTGTATGTTTGTATATGGTCATATGAATTAAAAAATAATATATTTGAATGAGTATGAATTAAAAAATTAAAATAAAAAATAATAAAAAATTAAAATCATTAGGAAGCAATATTAGTGCCTTGTTTATGTTTCGTAGTCACATCATTAGGAGCAGTGAAATTTTGGTGAACGGGAGAGGTGAACGGGATGTACTAGTGGCAAATGCGTGTAATTCTGGTGAACCAGAGGGGCAGTGGGTTCCTAGGACTGCGGGCCTTAGGGAGAGAGCTGTGAAAAGCTACTTTTTTCAGCTTCACCTCTCCCCATTCCTTTGTGAGAGCAGAAAAAAAGGAGCTTCACCCATGAAGCTGTTTGCAAAAAGGGTGTTTGGCAAAAAATAGCTCACAACAACTCATGAAGTTGTGCCAAACATAGCCTAAATATATCATTTCTATGGTCTAAGATGCTTGCCAGGTCGGTCACCTACTCCACTGGCACAATAGACTAACCAAGGACCACTCTCTCAACACTTATCACAATGTTGTCTTGTTAAAAAATTTGTTCTAGTTTGTATACAAGGAGTGACCGACCACGATAACACCTTGATCTTCAGAGGCTCCAACTTACATGGTACGAAATCTGACTACTCTAGGTTGCCCGAATTTTTTCTATTTAAGCCCTTGTTTTGAAAAATATTCACATTTAGACCCCTGGTGGTTTTAATTCCGTTTTTGGACCCAGGGGGTCGGCGCCGTGGATCACGGCGCCGAGGTAACACGTCTCGGCGCCGTGATCCATGGCTCCGAGGCCCCAGGCCGGCACCAGCGTGGCGACCCGCGTGGTGCCGACGTGGCAGAAGCTCGGCGCCGTGATCCACGGCTCCGAGCTCGGCGCCGTGACTCGTGGCTCCGACCTCGGAGCCGTGGATCTTGGCGCCGAGCTAGCGGCATTTACCCAGTCCGCCAGGCCGAGCCATTTCGCGTCGCGTCTGCCCTCACCCGCGACTCCTGCCGTGACCGCCTCCCCGCCGCCTCCCCGGCTCGCGCCGCCAGCGCCTCCCCGGCCCGGCCGCCTCCCCGCCCCGGCCCGGCCGCCTCCCCGCCCCCTTCCCGGCCCCCGCCGCCTCCCCGGCCCACGCCGCCTCCCCGACCGCCACCGCCTCCCCGGCCCACGCCGCCTCCCCGACCGCCACCGCCTCCCCGCCGCCTTCCCGGCCCCCGCCGCCTCCCCGGCCCGGCCGCCTCCCCGCCGCCTCCCCGGGCCGGCAGCGCCTCCCCGGCCCACGCCGCCTCCCCGCCCGCCACCGCCTCCCCGCCCGCCACCGCCTCCCCGGCCCCCGCAAGCGTTCAAGGTGAATCTCTAGTATATCGTGAATTTTTTTCCACATATGTTACACACTGTCGCTTAATGTTCACTCCATATCTATGGTACCTACGAGAAGGCATAATGATTTTAGATTTTTGGTGTGATTAATACAATATCTAGATAAATATTGGTGGTTCTGTTTGACTCCAAAAAAGACATTGTAGGCTGCATATTATAACTGAAAATCTCATGTGACTATATCTGGATCGTATTAGATATATAGATGTTTGAATGGGAAAGGGTTCATTTAGATATTTTATTGCTTAAACAAGTATGCATGTGATTTATCAAAAATTTCGCTTAAAGGTATTGAGTTTGGTTTTGTGTATGAACTAGATGGACAACGTAGTAACCCTATATCATGGAGGCAGTGTGACAAGTGATGATTATGGAAATGTTCAATTTGTTGAAATGCAAAGGGTGCCTCTGATGTTCAGTGATCGGCCGTCGTTTAGTGAGTTGGTTGCTAGGGCCCGGGAGAAGCTACATTGTCATGGAAACGAGGAGAGCATCACAGTTGAGGGGTTACTTCACTTCGGTTCGAAAGACACAATCCTCAGGCGGTTGATCTTAATTGGTTGTGAGGATGAGTGGGACAAATATGTCAAAGTGGTTATGAGGAATGAGTTAAAATGTTTGGACCTTGTTGTGCGGAAGGTGTCTATTGAACCAACCCCTCACGGTTATTCACCAGAACTAGGTGATCAGGCACCCTTTGACCCTCCGTTACTGGATCTTGCGGTGGATGTGGAAGAAGTGCCTGAGGTGCCCGATGCTCTATCTGCCCCGAACGAGGTTCAGATTTCTCAACCAGTTCGAGTTGAATGTCGGACTGATGATGTCGTGGCGGCCCCTCAGGAGATGGGATTGACCCAGAATCATCCCAGTAAGTGTCGAGCAACACTTTAGCCTTTTGTCGTCATTGCTTTTTTTTGTCTCAATCCCATCGTTTTCGTGCTTATGATGCAGGAGACATTCCTGATAATGTTGGTGTTCCTCCCGTTGCTCCATCTAGCAACGTTGAAGAAGTCTGCAGGGACTCCAATAGTGTGGATGTTCAAATTGTGGATGATCTGCAGCCTTACGAGATCGCAAGGGCCGTTGAATCTGACGATGACCGCCCTTTTGGAGAGCTGACCGAAAGTGATATTGAGCTGATCAGGCGTTATTGCCCTGGCCGGGATCCATCAGTTCATGAATTCAGCGATCTTAGGCATTCTCATGGGGCTTATGCAGAAGGAAGGGATGACGAGCTGCTAGATGCTCCTGAGGCCGGTTCAAGCATGACAATTGAGAAGGGCATGATGTTTGAGGACTTGTCTGCATTGAGAAGGTGGCTGCAGGAGTATTCAGTGATTCGTAAAAGGCCATTCAAGGTGAGGCATTCTTATGTGGAGCGGAGGTACACAGTTGTGTGCGAGAAGGAAACATGTGAATAGAGGGTTTGTGCTAGGAAACAGAAGGACACGGGAAAGTTCAAGATCACAAAAATTGTTGGCCCACACACTTGTGCCGAAGCAGAGCTCAAACAGAAGCATCGGCAGTTGACCTCTACTATTATTGCGAAGTCACTGTGTCACATAGTAAAGGGAGAACCCAATATGAAGGTGAAGACACTTGCTGGGATTGTTAAGGAGAAATTTGGATATGAGATAAGGTATGGAAAAGCATGGAGGGCAAAGCAACGCATCTGGAAGATGATATATGGGGACTGGGAAGATGAGTACTTGCAGTTGCCAGCACTTTTCAATGCAATCAAAGCGGTTAATCCAGGCATGCATTATGAGTACGTCCCGAAACCAAACGAATGGACTCAAGATGGGATGTAGATATTCTTCCGTGCTTTCTGGTGCTTTGCTCAGTCCATCGAGGCCTTTCGGCATTGTCGTCCCGTCTTCTCCATTGACGGTACGTTTCTTCTTGGCAAATACCAGGGCACACTTCTGATAGCCATTTCGTGTGACGCAGACAACACGTTGGTTCCTTTGGCGTTTGCTTTGGTTGAGAGGGAGAACAAAGACAGCTGGGGATGGTTCTTGCGGCTCGTTCGGAGGCACGTGGTCGGCCCTGGTAGGGAGGTGGGTGTCATATCTGATAGACACCAGGGCATACTTGCTGCCGTACAAGAGCAGATACCGGGGTATCCACCTTTGCACCACCGTTGGTGCACTCGGCATCTTGCCGAGAATCTACTCCGTAAGGATTGTAGGAAGGATAACTTTCCTCTGTTCGAGGAGGTCGCTCGAATGCTTGAGGTCAAGTTCTTCCAGGAGAAGTTGGAGCAGCTTAATACTGCAACAACCGCAGAAGGTAGACAGTGGTTGTCGGGATTGATGAGAGATGTAGACAAATGGACAAGGGCTCATGACGATGGTGGCTGGAGGTACGAGTTTCAGACAAGCAATATGGCCGAATCCTTCAATAACTTGCTTAGGGGTATACGTGGTATGCCCGTCAATGCTATAGTATCATTCACCTTTTACAAGCTTGTTGCCTGGTTCAACGAAAGACACACACATGCAATGGCGCTACAGAGTAAACAAGAGAGATGGGCGCCAAAACCGAAGCGTCACCTTGAAAAGGCAAAGGCGAGGGCTGAGGCACATGAGGTACAGTGTTTTGACAACTCCACGGGCACTTACGAGGTTGTAGAAAGGGGTGGTACAACGACCGATGGAGAGCTCCGGCCGACGAGGAGGCATAAGGTTTCTGCGGACCGAACATATCCCTCGTTTCTAAGGGAATGTCGTCCTTCGGTGACCCAAATCCCACTGGCCCCTCGACTTCAGACATGGTATGTTTCACCACGAAAGAGAGGATACTATTTTGTTCGATTCACAATGTCATGGGACCCCAACCCTGCTACTTATAGCCAACGGGGCAGCTTAATGCAGTGACCACCAAAAAAAGAGGCTTTTGCTCAGGGACATGACAACACGCCCCTGCTTTGCTCAGGGACATGACACAAGAGGTCAGCTTTTGCTCAGTGAGATGACAAAAGAGGGCAGTTTTGCTCAGTGACATGACAAAAGAGTTCAGATTTTGCTCAGTGACATGACAAAACGAGGCAGCATATGCCAGCTTTGCGCAGTGACGGAGTAGGCCTTTAGCCTGTACACATATAGGGTGTAGGTCTTTAGCCTTTACAGGAGTAGGCCTGTAGGCCTGTACACATATAGGGGCGTAGGTCTTTAGCCTTTACAGGAGTAGGCATGTAGGCCTGTACACATATAGGGGCGTAGGTCTTTATCTTTCTAGGCTTTGAATGGTCCAATCTCTGAAAAGGCTACGAACTATGAATTTATTACGAGACTATAGTCTCTGAAAAGCCTACATAGGGCCATTTATTGCTACACTGGAATCCAGGAAAAGCGAAAATATCCTCTCCATGGACTATGCTCACTGCACCAGATAACCTGCCTACATAAAGACCTCCCTCCTATGTCTTCCATACCACATCTCCTCCTCAAGGCATCACAATACTACTACACAACAATGTCTTCCTGGAGGTCCGACCCATTTGGAGTGCCGGAGTGGCATGAGCGCCCGAAGTGCCATTGCGGCTTTAGGACGATGTTGGGAGTCTGGACTGATCGAGTACAACGAGCCAAATACGGCCGTAGGTTCTTCAAATGTCCTGACCTGGATGACGACTTCGTGGTAACGACCACAACTAAATCATTTGTTTCTCGTTATCTTTTTTCAACTTGATCGATGACATCTACCACGCCACACATAGGCTTGCAGGTTCATCGAATGGGTGGATCGGGTGTCGCCGGCATGGCCAAATAACCGGGCAGTGGAGGTGGAAAACAAAGCACAATACTTTGTCAAGATGACTCAGGCTCGCGAGGTGGAACGACAGATGCGGCTTGACCAAGAGCGTCGCGTGAGGGTGGACCAAATCCGTCTGAAGGGCAAGGAGGATGAGCTGCAAAGGAGGCGGGAGCAGTTAAGTCTGCGTGAAGCTGCCATCAAGCGTCAGGAGGAGGAGCTTCAAGCTCGGGAGGCAACTCTCAAGACCAAGAGTGACAGGAAGAAGGATGCAGCGGAGCCATCTTCAGGGCGTGACAAAAAGGGGAAACAACCACGCTACACCCAATAGACAAAATGTAATAGACCCAGCAAGTTATTTTCCCTAAGGCATGCATGTTAGGACTAGTGGTGGAATTCTGAACATTAGAAGTACAGAGTTGCACACATGCCACATGCCTGCCATGTCAAAATATCACTCACCTTCGAAATATCACTTACCACTATATGCATCGATATTTCTACGCTCAATCCTTCGGCAAAAAAATTTAGCTTAATTTGGTTTACATGTCCAACCTGCAATGAACATAAATTTTTATTACGACTTCATCAGATTCGTTCCCATATTACAACTACAAAATTACCAAACCTTGCAAAAACCACGGGAATTGCAAACCCTTAAAACATATCAAACCTTAAAAGACACTTACCATTTTATATATCGACCGTTCTACGCACAATCGTTCCTAAAAAAAATTACCATATTTTTTTTATGCATCTACAACGAGCCAATCAACATAAACTTGTTTTACAATTTTTTCAAATTGTTTTGTAATTCACAACTACAAAATTAACAAAACTTATAATCATTACAGTTCAAATTAACAAAATACAACTAGTAATTCTTTTTGCGACAACGTAAAGCCTGATCGGTGCAAACCCTAGACGCCGAGTGTCTGCAGACGTGGCAGGGAGCTCGGCGCCACGAGGCAGGCATCTCGGCGCCACGATCTACGGCTCCGAGCTCGGCGCCACGACCCACGGCTCCGAGCTCGGAGCCACGATCCACGGCGCCGAGGTGCTGCCACGTCAGCGCCACGCAGGCCACCAGGCTGGAGTGGGCCTGCGACCTCGGAGCCATGGACCACGGCGCCGAGACGTGTTACCTCGGCGCCGTGGGTCACGGCTCCGACCCCCTGGGTCCAAAAACGGAATTAAAACCACCAGGGGTCTAAATGTGAATATTTTTCAAAAAAAGGACTTAAATACAAAAAATTCGGCTAGGTTGCCTGATGACTGGTTATGCCTTACGCCTGTAGCTGAATGTCTTGCTGGATGACATGCACAGCTTGTTGTCAATTGAGCGAAATTTGATCAAATCCGAGCCTGTTTCTTGCTTCCAACGCGAGTAAATCATGACCATTTGGGTGCGGTTTCATACAAGACGAGGAGAGTGCCCCGAGGGACGTGTTTATCCACAGTACTCTGGCCGCGGGTTTGCTTATTGGCACTTGCTTAGTTGCTTGTATTTGTTCGCTTCGACCAGGGTTTAGGGTTTTCAAAATCGGATGCTAAAGTTTACCAGAGGGCCGATATTTCTGATTTTCGGGAATTTTCAGCTAATTTCAGCCAAAATTTTTAAATCAAAATTTAAATTTGTTTGAACTTCAAACGAAAAAAAGAGAAGAAAAATCAATTCCTAAAGGAAACGCCTTACCGCCGTGCTGTGCAAGAACATGTGAGGGATTGGTTACAAATTTCACTCATATTTGGCAAAAAAAAAATCAGAAACGAAAATTTTTAGCGGTACCAAACTTTACCAGAGACTGCCGATAATTCTGATTTTCCAAAAAATTGGATGATTTTTGGTTGAAAAAAATCCCTGGCTTCGACACCCCAGAATAAAATCCACAGCAATAGATTTGCTTGTATTTGAAGCATCCACCACCATAAGTCGGTGACACAAGAAATCAGTGCAGAGAATAATGGGTATATTTTTTAACAGCTTCTAAAAGCGGTTTTTGATTTTTGCTATAGTAACTAACTTTCAAACGGAGTATTTTCTCAAGATGGGGTCTACAAGTTAACTGTAATACACATTAAAAGCCTAACATCTGCATCAACCAAAATCATAAGCGAGTATTTCTCTCCGTAATCTCTGTCACAAACAGCTAAAATTTAAAAAATTTAACCAAATACCATAAGTCGCGATCATATCAAACAGGTCCAATGCTACATGCTATGTTCCGGCAGTTCACCGTGCTCGAAAATCGACACAATCAAAGCTGAAAAGAAGTGGCCACTTCGACTCAATCAAACATTACCGACTACTCAAAATAAAACAACGGACTCAAAGAGTCGTTCAATTCGGTTTGACCCCGTGCTGTGCTCTGCCCCCTCGGAAATTGATTACTGCTGTGCTGCTTCTTTTTCTCTCCCTGAAACGGACAGTACAGGGATTGCTTTATTTGCTTCTCGACTCTCGAGAATGAGATACTACACGCTGTTTTATCTTGCGCTTGCGCTTACTTCGGCTGCATGCATGCAACGACTCTCTGATACATCTTTTAAATCAGTTGATTGTAAAACAGCAGCCAAATCACAAGAAGAGCATTTAGAAATAGAACCTTAAAATGAATATAGACTATCTAATCTTTACGATCTAATGGTTTATATTAGTTAAGATTTACTTATACTATCACTCATGCTACTAACAGTAAAATCTCTAAAGAGATAAAATTATAAAAGAGTCACCAAAGCGACTGCGGCCACTAGTCCCATCCGGGCAACACGGAGGGCCTCGTCGCCCCCGGCGCTGCAGGGATGCGCCTTCCCTGTCCTCTCTATATGTTCCCATCAGTGTTCCATTCTAGCTACATGTGTAACATCTCATTTTTGACTCATTACCATATACTTGTGAATTTAGGTTTATTTGCAGAATTTTGAGAGAAAAAAAATCAAAATCCCGAGTCTAAATTTCAGTTCCTAGTTTTCAATTCTTCTTTTATGATGATAATAATACTAATAATAAAATAAAGTAAAATAAAATAATATAATATAAACAAAAAAAGAGGAAAAAGAAAAAGAAAATATTTGTGGGCCGGCCTTTTCTTTCTGGCTCCACCCACCCAGTCGGCCCGGCCCCTCCCTTTTCCCCTTCCTTCCTCCCCCCTGCTCTGTTCGCCGCTTGATGGCTCCGCGCTGCACGCACAGCGTCGCTGCCCCCGGATTTCTTTCCTCTCCCAGTGCCATCCTTCCCCGTGGCAACTTCATTGCCGGCCCGTACTTCATTGCAACGTCATAGTTGTATGTTCTTTGCCGTCAAAATGTCAATAATTTCAAATGTTCCACGGCTAATAAGGCCCCGTTTGGCACAGCTCCACCACCAGCTCCTAGAGCTGTTTGGAGCCGTTTTGTGCCAAACGGGGCACAACAAAATAGCTCCACCCAAGGAGTTCCTTAAAATCTGCTGAGACAAAAGTAGCTTCACCTAAGGAGCTGAAAAAAGTAGCTTCACCTTACTCCACTTGTGAAGTAAAAAAAAACAGCTCCACTTATGAAGTGGAGCCGTGCCAAACGGGGCCTAAATACACAGTATATGCATCTCTTTATCCCCTGGAACATGTTGGCGAGCCGGACTGACACCGCACGCACTACTGAGCAACGCGGCCGCCGCCAGCTTCAATGAATTAAATTTGAAATTAAGTTTTCGGACTTTGAACTTATATTTCATTGTTCTCAATTTTCCATTCTTTTATTATTATGGTTGCTATTTGTACTTGGGTATTATTCCCTGTATTATTTTGCATAGCACAGAATTATGAAAAGCACAAATAAATTTTGGAAGAAATTCGAATGTCGATCAAAATGCATTAAAATGTTTTAAATTTTTCATATTGTTATACGCCTATTGTTTTGCTGAAATACAATAATAACTGACAAGGGGACATTAGCTAGTGCAACATGGTGAATTCTTTTGGGTTGTAACTTATGACTTCTGGATTTTGAATTCTAACTGTTTATGAGAGATAGTACGAAGAAAAAAAAGCCGCATGTAATTTTGACCAGTACAGCTGAACTTGGTACAATATGTACTACAATATACCTGCAGGCTGTAGACCTCACCTTGAAAAGACATACCGTTTAAAAGCTAGTTACTGTAACAACAAAAACCAAAATCAAAGCATAAATGAAAAAGATCCCACACATGATTTAGGCCATCTTAGCTAGTGCAAATTTCAAGGTGCTGGCCACAATGCGTAGATTTGTAGCATAACTCGCGGAATGCTTGTGCGGTACAATGGACCTCAGATAATTGACTCGTAAATCCTTAACTCTCGAAAACAAAATAATATAAGTTTCCCTACATCCAGGGCGTCTCCAACAGCTGACTATTTAGTTAGCTAGATCTGATGTGGCAAGGAAAAAGTAGAAGAGAGAGTAGTCACTAGCGACGAGCAAATAGCTGATCTATTTCACGTAGTCCAAGAACATGAGAGATGAGCATGTGGGTCCAACAGTATAAAATAGTCTTTGCTTTTGTCTCTCACCTCCACGTCAGCTGACTATATATATAGCTAGTACTAGCTATTACCATTACGGACGCCCTAAGTTGATTGCTAATGAGACTCTGAATTTTTCACTGAATCAACATACTAAAGCAATCCTATGAATATATCATCGATAAATAATTTACCATAAATTCGGACATTGCATAAAAAATAACATGTTATAAGCAAGCCAAATCATGCTATGAGTTACATGCACACACACATTTGCTAGATGATCCCATCATTCATAGAAGATCCTCTAAGGCACATGAAGATGTACATATAGATCTATCTAGATAAGATCCTCAACGGATAGAAGCCATAATGACAAAAGAAGAAGAAAATGAAATCGAATGGTACCTTCCCAGGGATTCCTTGAGAGAGCTTTTTGATATATCCATGTATTCGAGGGTATCGACCCGTTGATTGAGGTATCATATAAAGTGGCTTCATATTTATAGATGGGCAATATATATATAGCATAAGCCTCCGAAGAAGTGAGCAAAACCTCAAGACACATGGCAAGGGTGTCAGATGGTTGCAACCACAAAGAGTGATAGTTTCTAATGATGTCAGGTCTACCAAACAATCCAGTGACCTTAACGAATTGCGGGTCTATTTTTTTCCTAAGATTTATAGTTTATGACTTTGAGTTATTTGCAAGAGAGAGTATGATATAATAGAAACGCACGTGTAGTTTTAACAGATACAAATAAAGTGGCTACAATGTGTAATACAATAAATTTATAAATCCATCTTAAAAAATACTCTATTCAAAAATTAGTCACTAGGAAAAACAAAAAAATAGCTCTAGAACTGGAGAAAGCAGGCCCTTACACCTTGCGATATATAAAGACTTGAGTGCATCCAGCTGCCCTGACATGGAGTGAAGATCATGACAAGTCCGAATTTGTCGAGAGACGGTGGTAGATACGGAAGTGCTATCAATTTATCACATGTAAGTATCATTGGGCCTGCTCTTTTTGGTTAGAGTTTATGGCTATTAGCTGCAGTTTGTGGTTTTTAAGCTGTTTATGTGAGAGATTGTAGAGTAACAAAAACTCACGTGCGGTTTTTGCCAATATAAATGAAGTCAGTACAATATATACTACAATTAACTAGTAGACTCTATCTTGAAAAAATACTCCGTTTAAAAGTTAGTTACTGTAGAAAAGCCGAAAAACATCTTTTAGAAATCGAAAAGAGCAGACCCATTAGATTTTCGAGGCATGGCAGAGAATTATTTCTTGGTGATGGGGATTGGTCCGGCATACCTGTGGATGCGAGTAGGGATATAACCGGAGTATATATGAATAAATATCGTTCATTCTATATCTTATTATATATTTTTTTAGTTGAAGTCAGACAAAAATAATACCAGATATCCATTTTTCTATTCCGTATTTGTTCCATAAGTCCGAAGTCTTCGGACGGTCGGTCAGATGAAAATTATCTACTTCTTTGCATAGGATATTGAATAATAGGGTGCAATCAGAGCGAACACGAAGAGACTAATCACCGAGATATTAAAGGAAGAGCACTCGGTATTCCCCACCTATTTAGATGTGGAAATTCGCATATATGTTATCTTGTTCCAAGTAAAGTCACAATAGACTTTATCATATCACTTGACATACAGATAGATGTAGATAGATATCACTCATCCCGTATTCTATTCTATTTTTTTCCCTCGAAGTCGAAGTCAGACACAGATAATGTCGGATATCTATTTACTTTTTTTTGTATTTTCTCTATGAGCATTTGATCGATTGGTTGAATGAAAATTATCTGTTCTGTTTGCACCTCTAAATGCGAGGTAATTGCAGTGCCCCGCGATGTAACTGTATCAAGGTGTTCCACCTGTACAATCTCCGACTCTGCATCCTCCTTCCTCGTGCGAATTCTAACTATCACAGCCAATAATATGAATACTTGATAAGGAGATGTGCTTTGTCTTCTTTCAATGCTAGAACCTTGAGCTTTGGTGTTTCAGGCAGAGTTGTCAGCTTTGGACAGTTCTCGATATCGAACTTGTCAAGCAGAGGAAATGTTAGTTCTCCTTTTCTTCCTTCAGTTGCCACCCAAGTCTTAGCTTTCCAGATCATGTAATTTGAGTTGTCTTTATGCTAGAAAAGCTGTGGATGCCGGGTCACTGCATAGAATTCGCAATTTGTCCAACCCTAATAAATAAAGACTTTGAAGAGCTTTCAAATGCCCAAATTGCAGAAATTCCGCACACATTATACAACTGTTATACTCTAATAGTCCTCTTTATACGCTTCAGCCCCTAGATTAGATAAGAGTTGCGAGATACAGTATGAGTGTGTACGGTATCTAGAATGAAGTAAATGAATTGCATGAAGAGAACCGAAATAATGATGTCGAAATAATCACAATGAGAGAAGATTTGACGAAGCCAACTGCAATTCCTTAAGCACAATCTCAAATGAGTACAAGGGATTATCGCTCTCTCACAACTCTCTCAAACCTTTTAGGACTCTTAAATCCTTGCCCTATCTAAAAATCTAGTGCGCTAAAAAATAACCTAGGCTCTAATCCTCTCGTGCGCCTTCTGCTGTGGATAAGTTGGTTTGTGGCTTAGGTTCCCATGACTACCCCTTATGACTTTATATAGTGCCCTCTAGTTCTCCTCCAAAATGAAGTAGAAAAACTAATCCAATTAGGAGTATGAGTCTTAATTCTACTAGGATTCATCTAGGAATCTATGGGAAGGATATGGGTAACATTGCCTCAACAACAGCTAACTAGGTGGAGCTTAGTCAAGTGCTGCAGCACAGGGAAAACATTTTTAGCTAAAATTCCATGGCATTTAGTTTTCTTGGCCCACCCCAGAAAAAACCCAATTCGGCCAAAAAATTCAAACCATTTTGAATTTTTCTGGCTCATCCAATCCGCACACCTCGTTCTGGAATTGTCTTAATGATTGACTCAATTTCCATCTCACTCTCATTCTCCATCCTCCTAAATCGAGCGGCGCCGGCTGCAAGGTTAGGGTAGCATCGGCAAGGGACGGAGGCAACGTTGGCAATAGAGACGGCCATAGCGCGGATGCGGCTGCCGGCAGGGGAAGGGTAGGCAGCGCCAATGTGGCCTCTGCCAGGAGAACCAAGGACGACTTCCACAGGGGAGTAGGAGGTGGCGTGGATGGCATGTCCGACGCTAGGAAGAGTCTGGGCGACGGCACGGCTGCAGCCGACGGTAAGAATGTGGGACCCCGGGCATTGAACATCCATAATCCTCATGCGTGTACCGTACTAATCACTGATCATACTAGTCTTATGATCAGTGACTAGTACACACAACCACAACATTAAAATCACATCCATACACATTGTATTCATACAACTTACAATAATAGTTCCTTAATTATACCCCACTCCTTGCTTTGGACATAAGTCTGTATCTAAGCACTATGGTTAGTCTTGCTTAGATACTCGGGGGGCATTAATTTTTCCTATCATCATTTCCAATATGAAACTGGTTTTGGATAGCCATTAGAGGAAAATGGTTGATACGTTGAGATAACTTAGTTTTATACCTCTCAAAACCCTAAAACTTGCTTTACCATACTGGGCGGATGGTATGAACACTGGTACGGATATAGCACGAGAATATGTGATTTGTGGTAGTACCGCCTAGATAACTTTAAGGACTGAATCATGTGATGACCTCCCAATATGAAATAGTGCATAATGGGTATGACCCGGTCAACTAATTTGCATCGACTTAATATGGGTTGCGCCATCTGGTCGCACATAGTCAAGTAAGCAAGTGGATGCCCTTGACGTGATGGTGCAAGAAAGGGCTTCTGGAGTTGGTGGACGTAGCCCCATAGCGGTGAAAACCTTAACGAGTGTAGCTTCGCTAGAAAGATGCATTGTGAAGACCTTATGGTGATCTTCTTGATTCACATGTCCAAGGAAATGTGTGAAATATAACAAGTTAATTATTTCTTATTGGTAAAGTGTTCAACCTCTGCAGAGTGAAAATAATTTAAACAGCCATGCTCACAGTCATAGGTGGGCATGAAAACTTACTCAAGTTAGTGTCTATTTCTAAAACTTTGTAGGTGAGATGAAAATTCATCAGGCGGATGTAGCCTTGAATTGATTTTCCCTAGACGAACGTAACCCAGTGATTATGGGTGCCTTCTTTTGGGCTTAGCTTTGGCGTTGGCTTGTATGTGCTACAATAACTAGCTTTTTAATGGTGTATTTTTTTAAGATGAGGTCAATAGGAAGATTGTAGTAAAAAGTGTATTGAGTTCAGTTGTACCAGCCAAAATCGCATGCAACTATTTTTCTCTATGTATACCTCTCAGGAATAGTCAGAATTCAAAATTTTAAGTCATAAGTCACAACCTAAAAGAACCCACCCTATAATGGGTGGATGTAGCACTATTACTATTATTGCATTCTCTCACACAATTTTAGAAGATCTAGTTTAGTTGAAATTGCTAAGCCTCAAGGAATTTCTTAATTATTGGAACTTTCAAAATGATGCCTTTAGCAAATAAAAGAACTTCAAACCTCCAATTGATAGCTTTGCATCTATTATTACTATATTTTATGTGGTGGCTTGCTGAGTACCTTTGTACTCATTCTTACTCAATTACCATCATTCAATAAGCACGAAGGAGAAAGTCACACCCTATGGTCATCTAAACTAGTCGACAGCTCTGGAAGATGATGAGGCCAAGAACTAGGTCACGAACCCCAGTTGGATGCCTGTGGACGTGTCCTGAGGGTCCTACCTATGTAAAGTTTCCATTTTTGTCACTGCTTTTTATTGATTTCAGCCTTATCAGCCCATGAGTAATATTTACATTTCTGCATGATATGTACTTTGATGTTCAGTAATATACTTGTGAGCACTATCTACTAAGCTAAGGAATAGTGCGGTGGAATCATAAAGAATTCTGGATTGATAAAATCTAGGTCCAATAGGTTTATAGCTATTTCCCTAATAATTGACACTTGTGAAATTATGTCCTGGAGAAATTGGAGACGGGGAATAGAGAAATCAGACTAGAAAGGGGAAGAAATTTGAGAATTTGAGACTAGGAAGAAGAAGGAACTGAGATTGGGAAGAACTTGAAAGGAGGAACAGGCTAATGTCTTTGGTCTTTGGTGTTTTTTTTTGTGCTGTGGTTAATGGTTTATGGCTATGGTTGATAGTTTTTGGTTCTAACATAAGCGTTTGTGTGAATGAACTGAATGCCGATAAGTTATTTTAAAGTGACGATGAAGAAGCTATTTTATTTATTTATTCAGAGGAAGATGTAAACTGGCATTTTTCTTGTTTGACGCTTTCTGGTAGCCCCGTGAGTTGAGTTATATGCTGCCACCTTATGGTTGTTGTTATTCTGGACAAATCCATGCTGCCACCTTACGGTTGTTGTCATTCTGGACAAAGCCCACTAGCCTTCTTAAGTACATGGTTGCTTGGCACATGACACACAGACACAGGGAGTAAAACTTTTGCTACGAATTGCAATACAACAGGTGACTGTCCCCAACACGGAAACATGTAGACTTATATGGGAGAGATCGATTCTCACGTTGTCGACTTTGCTGCTGAATCCAAATCTGTCCATCTTATGCGCATTCTAGAACAAAGGATGAGAGGAAGCCAAGAGAGACTCAAGTTGGAGACGATGGCGCCCATGTAAGCATGCTGACGACGACGCTGGGTTGCAGCAGGAGATCATTGCGAGGAGGAAGACTCAGATGACGATGACCAACTGCTAGATCCTCAACGACGGTGTATCCGGCTGAGCGAACCGTTTTCTCCTCTTCTTGTGAAGCCTACAAGTAAAAGTTGAACGTGTTAGCTAGTGATATTCCCGTGGTCTGTTTATATTAGTTTTTGGCTTATGAATAATAATAATAATTTATAGAAAAGTTTGTAGAGAGAGACACATTCATATGTCATTTTAACCGATATAAATAAAGTCACTACAGTATGTACTACTATTGATTAGTAGACCCCGATCATACCTTGAAAAGGTATATATTCTATTTGAAAGCTAGGTACTATAGAAGAAGTTTGTAGAGAGAGACACACTCGCTTACGATCTTAACCAATATAAATGAAGTCACTATAGTGTGTATTTTTAGACCCGACCATGCCTTGAAAAGACATTTCGTTTGAAAATTAGTTACTATAGAAAAACCATTTATTATTAAAAAACAACTTTTAGAAGCTAAACATTGCCTTAATCATCAAGATGACAGAAACATTTTTATTTTTATGAATTTTTAATATTATGTTATTCTATCTCTCGAGTAAACACTCATTTATATTTAACAAAAATAAATAAATTTTGGCTAAATCACGGTCGTATAGCCACCGCCGCCTAAGGGGACCGGACAGTGGAAAGGGGAATCAAACTGCTCGGTGCCTCAGCGTGGCACGCAGTGTGAATCCAGGTGAAAAGGCTGCATATGTATATGTTGTCTTGGAAGTTCGTATTTTTGAAGGTAAATGTTTCGAGTTGAATTTTGAGTTCAAAGCTGAGGGGAATTTTGAGTTGGAAGTTGATGCTTACCAATTCGAGTTAATTTTTTGATCTTAAGTTGAGAAGCTAGGAATTAAAAATCAGAAGCAGATGCTCATGGAAGTAGAGCGATGGGCTGGCCCGAACGGCCTCAAAGTGAGCCAGATTTGGCCGACCATGGCGTACAGATTGCTTAGAAGGGAGTGAAACCCGCATAGTTAAGCAACAGTAATTTAATCGGTGCCACGCCACTTGCTGGTCTAATCAGATAATTCCGAGTTTGGGTGCTCTAAAGTCTCAAGTTGACAAAAAAAAAAGTAATGCAACAATCGGTGCCACAAGAGCTCCAACAGATTGCTTAGCTCTGCACTCAACCACACCACCAGCCATGGATTTGGCCACGGTCTCTCCCCTTCACAAGGTCATCGACGCCGGTCGATGGGATGCTGAGCCACCACTTGGCCGCCTCGTCATCGTCGCCCACGCCGCGTTCCTCGATGCCGGCTTCGTGCCCCACGGCACCAAGGTCCCAAAGTCCGGTTGGCTTCCGAAGCAAGTGGGCAGGACAGCCTCGACGCTCTCCCTCCGGTACACGGCGCCACAGCTGCTGCACCGGCGAAACGCACACCCCGCCGTGATGTGGCTGCGCGCGGATGGGCGCCATATCGTGTTCTATGTGTGCATCAGGTTTGTTTACTCACGGCCGGACACGTACTTTATGAGCTTGGACGCGCTCGCCGCCGCGCCACTCCTCTCCAGAGGCCTGGACGACACGGGGCGCGCGCTGAGGAACGACGCACTGGTGGCCGCGCTCTGGAAGGAGCTCACCGACGGGATGTGCCGGCGCCTCCTTGTGAAGGTGTGCCTCATATACGGCGTGCCGCTGGAGCCGACCTTCATGTCGCTCCCTGATGAGGTCAAGGTGGCGATCGTGGGGAGGCTCACCGACGGCAAGGACCTAGCCAGGGTGGAGCGCACCTGCCCCGAGCTGAGGCGCCTCGTCTCCGACCACGACGACGTGCTCTGGAAGCCCAGGTTCGAAGCCCTGACCCGGAGTGCGTCTTCCTTTTTCCTCCCGGACGACGACGACGACGACAACAACGGTGCAGGGGCCGGAGAAACAGAGGTGAGAAGCTGGAAAGCTAGGTATATGAGAGCCAAGCGGCGGGCTAGTTCTTGGAGAGACCGTTTCTCCTTCTCCTCCTCATGGATCAGAGACTATTTCTCGCTCGACGGAGACCACTACGTCACGCCACTGTCCGATTGGCTGCTACCGTCGCGCGGTCAGACGGCAGATGCTGTCCCCGGTCATGGCCGTTTCTTCTACTACTTCACGACCACACCGATGCTGATCATGTCGCCGTCCGATTGGCTGCTACCGTCGCACGGTCAGACGGCCGATGCCGTCCCCGGTCGGATGAGGATAAGAGAGAAGAAAAGGGGCACGAGCATGCTGTTGGAAATCTAGTCAATTTTCGGCATATTTTAATCCAGAAATTCAGCATATAAAACATGACATAAACAAGCATGAGTGATCTATCATCGACGTATTTATATTCGCTAACGAATAAGCTAACAGAAATATCTATTAACATATTCATAGCGCACAGAAACAAATACACCAGAAAAGGTTTCGGATTATACCCTCGGGCGGGGCCAGTGCCGGAGACACCGGAGGCGCCGTTACCATCAGTCGTCATGATGGCCTATTCGATGTAGTCGATCAAGGCGTGATGCAGGAAGAAGCTTGGTGCAGGAAGATGTTCGCAGTGCAGTCCCGCGAACGATTCACCACCAGGAAGAAGACGTCGCAGATTGAGTAGTCGCGCTGATGCGCTCCCCAAAAACTTGATCGCCCGCCTACCCGTGCAGGTACACAAACGGACGAAGTTCCGGAGGCCTACTCGCCCAGAAACTTGTGCGCGCAAGGTTCTGGACCGGAGATTACAGAGAGCAGCGAAAACAGAGAGATAGTTCTGTTCTTTCGTATCCCATTGGAATGGAGAGGAGAGCCCTCTTTTGAAACAGCAAAAACGAAGAGACTGGTAACTGCAGCCATTATTCACTAGTAACAGCAACCATTACCCACAGCCATAATCGTGCACCGTTACTGGCAGCCATCAGTGCGTTTCGTTTTTCGAATAGATAAAGAAAAACGCGCCCGCACCCGACACGCCTGCGCGCGTACGTACGCACGCACACGCACACGCACACGCACACGCACCGCACGGCACGGCACGGCACGGCGCGACGCGACGCGGCGCGGCGCGGCGTGGCGTGGCGAGGCGAGCGAGCGAGCGAGCGCGCGCGTGTAATGGCTCTCTCCAATTCCACAAGGGGGTTACCACATTCCACCTTTTAAAGTGGTGTAACTCCCATTCAATTCTCCATATGGGACTAAACAAAATTCTACCTAGCATTAGTTGTGGGCCTAGGAATTTCATTTGATTAATTGCTAAATTAAAATGGGCCAATCCCAATTAATCCAACAATCCCCACCAAATTTCAAGGCACACGAGAAATGCTCTCAGTTCTGCTGTTGTTTGATATACCAGTGTTTCGATGGAGACTGTTAAGTTGAACATCCACCTAGGAAAGGAGTTACACTCATCCACAACTGAACAATGGACTATGCCTTGAATTGACAGTTTTGTGCGAACAAGCTTTACCCAATTCCTTTACTAGTACTAGGCTGCCTAAAACATCCCCTCTGGTTGGAGCGTATAAGTCATACTCCAAGCCTATTCATGAGTATCTAGAGATCACCCAAATCTCATAGACTGTGACCAGCAGTCGAACTCATATAGGTGTGTTCTTTCTAAGATGTCCTGTAGGCCGACATCTCTGCTTTAAAAAGCCACTTGAATCACATTAAGGTAAAAACCAACCTGCCATACAGAATAGGAGAGAAGCGCATCATTGAAGAAATGAGCCCTGTAAAGGTCTCTCCTCCCAGTCAACCAACAGATTGTTTCACCATCCTACTTCACGGGATCTCCGATCACATAGAACAGGTTACCACTGTGGTATGACTCATGTGGGTCTCAGGCCCATCTCACTCGATGCACTATCTATCACATTACGTGATAAACCCTTTGTAAATTGGTCTGCCAGATTCTTAGCTGTCTGGACATAGTCCAGTGTTATAACTCCGGAGTTTTTCAGCTTTCTGACAGACTTCAACCGCCTCTTAACATGCCTAGATGACTTCATGTTGTCCTTAGAACTGTTCACCTTGATAATTACAGTCTGATTATCACAGTTCATCAGGATAGCCGGTATCGGCTTTTCAACCACCGGCAGATCCATAAGGAGTTCACGAAGCCACTCAGCCTCAACAGTGGCGGTATCTAACGCTGTGAGTTCTGCTTCCATTGTTGACCTCGTTAAGATGGTCTGCTTGCAAGACTTCCAGGAAACAGCACCACCTCCAAGTGTGAACACATATCCACTCGTGGCTTTTATCTCATCAGCATCAGAGATCCAGTTTGAATCACTATATCCCTCCAGTACCTTTGGGTACCCAGCATAGTGAATACCATAGCTCACAGTTGCCTTTAGATAGCGCATCACTCTCTCAAGAGCACGCCAATGATCATCTCCCGGATTTGAAACAAACCGGCTTAGCTTGCTCACAGCAAACGAGATGTCAGGCCTCGTAGCACTAGCTAAATACATCAATGAGCCAATGATCTGGGAGTATCTCAATTGATCCCTTGTTATTCTTCGGTTTTTCCTCAATAACACACTAGGATCATAAGGAGTAGAAGCAGGTTTGCAGTCACTATAACCAAAGCGACTCAAGACCTTATCCACATAGTGGGATTGCACGAGTGTAACCCCACCATCACCTTCTCTCAGTAGCTTAATGTTAAGAATCACATCAGCCACTCCCAAATCTTTCATCTCAAAATTCTTGGACAGAAAGTCCTTGACCTCCTCAATCACATTGAGGTTGGTCCCAAAAATCAGTATGTCATCAACATACAAGCACAAGATCACTCCTTCTCCCCCACCATAGCGATAGTACACACATTTGTCAGCTTCATTCACAACAAAGCCAGCAGATGTCAAAGTTTTGTCGAACTTCTCATGCCATTGCTTAGGTGCTTGCTTTAGGCCATACAAAGACTTTAACAACTTGCACACCTTTCCTTCTTGACCTTGTACCACAAACCCGTCTGGCTGATCCATATAAATCTCCTCCTCCAACTCTCCATTTAGGAAAGCTGTCTTAACGTCCATTTGATGAACGAGAAGACCATGAGAGGCAGCCAGGGCAAGTAGTACTCGAATTGTGGTCAGTCGGGCAACAGGTGAATAAGTATCAAAGAAGTCCTCGCCTTCTTTCTGGGTATAACCCTTGGCCACAAGTCTTGCCTTGTACTTTTCAATTGTACCATCAGGCCTAAGCTTTTTCTTGAAAATCCATTTACATCCTACAGGTTTACACCCATAAGGACGGTCAACGACCTCCCAAGTTCCATTAGACATAATAGAGTCCATCTCACTCCGTACTGCTTCCTTCCAATAGTCAGCGTCAGGAGAAGAATATGCCTCTTCCATGGTTCTTGGAGTGTCATCCACGAGATATACAATGAAATCATCACCAAAAGACTTTGCAATCCTCTGTCTCTTACTCTTTCGAGTAACTTCATTGTTATCCTCTTCAGGATTTTCCATAGGCGTTTCCTCAACATGTTCTATCGGCACAAAGGAATCAAGGGAAATTATAGGTTCTTGACTAGATGAGCTAGGTACATCATTATTCATAGGAAATTCATTCTCAAAAAATGTAGCATCTCTGGACTCTATGATTGTACCAATACGCATGTCAGGCACTCCAGATTTTATAATTAAGAACCTATAACCCACGCTGTGTATAGCATAACCAAGGAATACACAATCTACGGTTTTTGGTCCAAGTTTGCGCTTCTTGATAATTGGCACGTTAACTTTGGCCAAACATCCCCAGGTGCGCAGGTATGAGAGAGTCAACTTCTTCTTTTCCCATTCCTCGAATGGTGTTACTTCTTTGTTCTTTGTAGGAACTCTATTCAGGACATGACATGCGGTCAATATAGCCTCACCCCACCATTCCTTAGAAAGTCCCGCAGTGTCTAACATGGCGTTAACCAAATCAGTTAGAGTGCGGTTCTTTCTTTCGGCAATCCCGTTTGATTCAGGAGAATAGGGAGGCGTCCTCTCATGAATAATTCCATGTTCCTCGCAGAATACAGTAAACTCATTTGAAAAATACTCTCCTCCACGATCAGACCTTACCCGCTTGATTTTCCTTTCAAGTTGGTTTTCTACCTCAGCTTTATAGATCTTAAAGTAATTCAATGCTTCATCTTTTGTTTTCAATAAGTACACGTAGCAAAATCTAGTGCAATCATCTATAAGTGTCATGAAATATTTCTTTCCACCTCTAGTCAAAACGCCATTCATCTCGCATAAATCAGAATGAATGAGTTCTAACGGTGCCAAATTCCTCGCCTCTTTTGCTGCCTTGTGAGGCTTGCGAGGTTGTTTCGATTGAACACACGCATGGCACTTAGAACCTTTGACCAAAGTGAATTTCGGGATTAAACTCATATTAGCTAAGCGCGTCATACACCCAAAATTAACATGACAAAGTCGTGAATGCCAAACATTAGACTCATCATCATCATTACACACATGGTTCACAATTTTATTACAGGAATCCATCAAAGAAAAACGGAACAAACCTCCGCTCTCATAGCCTTTACCAACAAATGTTCCATACTTAGACACGACACATTTATTGGACTCAAAAGCAAGCCTAAAACCATCTCTACATAGTAGAGATCCGCTAACGAGATTCTTCTTTATGGAGGGGACATGCTGCACGTTCTTCAACTGCACAGTCTTTCCCGAAGTAAACTTCAGATCGACCGTACCAACACCATGAACAGCTGCATGCGATCCGTTCCCCATCAACAAGGAGCAACCTCGACCGACCTGATAAGATGAAAACAAGGAAATATCAGCACAAACATGAATATTAGCACCAGTGTCAACCCACCACTCAGGTGATTGACAAACAGAAAGAACTGTAGGTAAATAATTACCGTACCCCGATGTTCCTCCAGCATCACTAATAACCATGTTGGCAGACTTCTTCTGCTTATCCTTGCGATCTGGACAATCCTTAGCCCAATGGCCAGAATCACCACACACAAAGCAGCTGCCCTTTCCTTTGCCTTTCTTCTTAAACTCAGTGGTAGCCTTGGGCTTGACAAAAGGCTTATTTTTCTTTTTGTTGTGGAAAGCCTGAGGATTCTTCTTCTGCACCAAATTGGCGCTAGAACCTCCCTCAGCAGCAACTTTCTTGCCACGAGTATCTTTTGCCCTCGCCTTCTCTTCAACACCAAGAGTGCCAATGAGATCAGTAACACTGAACTCCTGCCTCTTGTGCTTTAGAGAAGTAGCAAAATCCGACCAAGAGGGTGGTAACTTAGCGATAATACCGCCAGCCACAAACTTGTCCGGTAACTCGCACTTATTGTTCTCAAGCTCCTTTGCCAGCGCCTGAATCTCATGAGCTTGCTCTACTACAGAACGGTCATCGACCATCTTGTAGTCATAGAACTGCTCCATGACATACAGCTCACTGCCAGCATCAGAAACTCCGAACTTGGCCTCAAGTGCATTCCACATATCTTTTCCCGTAGGCAAATGCATGTACACATCCACAATGTTATCCGCCAGAATGTTGACAAGCGCACCTCGGAAAAAGTTATCCGCTACATTGAACTTGCGTTCATCCTCATCAGACAGAGGCTCAGCGGGCTTTCCTTGTGCAACATGAAAACATTCCATGGCAGTAAACCACAGGATCGCGCGTGCACGCCATCTCTTAAAATTTGAACCATCAAACGGAGGGTGTGGCTTAAGCGACGCAGCAAAGCCAACTACCGAAAAAGACCTATCAAGTTTTTGGATTGTTGGAAATCTAGTCAATTTTCGGCATATTTTAATCCAGAAATTCAGCATATAAAACATGACATAAACAAGCATGAGTGATCTATCATCGACGTATTTATATTCGCTAACGAATAAGCTAACAGAAATATCTATTAACATATTCATAGCGCACAGAAACAAATACACCAGAAAAGGTTTCGGATTATACCCTCGGGCGGGGCCAGTGCCGGAGACACCGGAGGCGCCGTTACCATCAGTCGTCATGATGGCCTATTCGATGTAGTCGATCAAGGCGTGATGCAGGAAGAAGCTTGGTGCAGGAAGATGTTTGCAGTGCAGTCCCGCGAACGATTCACCACCAGGAAGAAGACGTCGCAGATTGAGTAGTCGCGCTGATGCGCTCCCCAAAAACTTGATCGCCCGCCTACCCGTGCAGGTACACAAACGGACGAAGTTCCGGAGGCCTACTCGCCCAGAAACTTGTGCGCGCAAGGTTCTGGACCGGAGATTACAGAGAGCAGCGAAAACAGAGAGATAGTTCTGTTCTTTCGTATCCCATTGGAATGGAGAGGAGAGCCCTCTTTTGAAACAGCAAAAACGAAGAGACTGGTAACTGCAGCCATTATTCACTAGTAACAGCAACCATTACCCACAGCCATAATCGTGCACCGTTACTGGCAGCCATCAGTGCGTTTCGTTTTTCGAATAGATAAAGAAAAACGCGCCCGCACCCGACACGCCTGCGCGCGTACGTACGCACGCACACGCACCGCACCGCACCGCACCGCACCGCACCGCACGGCGCGGCGCGGCGCGGCGCGGCGCGACGCGACGCGACGCGGCGCGCGAGCGAGCGCGCGCGTGTAATGGCTCTCTCCAATTCCACAAGGGGGTTACCACATTCCACCTTTTAAAGTGGTGTAACTCCCATTCAATTCTCCATATGGGACTAAACAAAATTCTACCTAGCATTAGTTGTGGGCCTAGGAATTTCATTTGATTAATTGCTAAATTAAAATGGGCCAATCCCAATTAATCCAACACATGCCTGGTCATGGCCGGAGCCGGACGGCGGCGTCGGATGGTTACAGGAAGAAGCAGCACGGCGCGGGCGCGATCCACTCGCCGTCTTCTAGGTACCGGTGGAAACACCGGTGACGCATGCTAGGGTAGGTTATGGTTTCTTTCTTCAAATCCTTTCGTTGATTTGTTAACGTAGCCGAGGTATTATTTCCTTTTTGCGATGTGTCTGTGTACTAGTGTTCTTGCCTTACTGATGAACTGGAATTTGCATTGGAAACAAATTGCTTTGTTGCCTCAAGGAGGGCGGCCCGGGCGACGACAAGGACGCGCGCCCTCGCCGTCGATGACTAGAATTTGCATTGGAAACAATTGCTTTGTCCATGTAGCCTCAAGGAAGGTGGCCCGGACGACGACAGGGACCTCGCCGTCGATGACTTCGTGGAGCAAAGGATTCTTGAATCTTGGGCATGCTTAGATGTGAAGAGGCAAAGAGGGTTCGAATCTATCGAGAATAATGTCTGTTGTTGAGACATCATTGTCATTAGCATATCCTATTTGAAGTATCAACTCTCCTTCATTGTGATACTGTGTGCATGAAGCTAAAATAACAACAAGTTATCCATCCAGTACAGTACAAAGTATAACTTACTCTTATTTTTAGTACTCCCAAATCGCTTTTCCTTGTCATAGTTGTATGTTCTTTGCCATCAAAATGTCAATAATTTCAAATGTTCCACGGCTTCTAAATACACAGTGTATGCATCTCTTGGTCCCCAGGAACATGTTGGCGAGCCGGATTCAAGAACTCCTCCATGTTCCTAGGAGCATTAGGCGTGTTGAAGCACTGACACCGCACACACTTTGCAATCGGGCAGCCAAACTAATAGGTGGTAATCCTCTTCATCTACTGAGCAAAATTCACTACTCTTACCCCAATGTCCTCTTGCTAAAAAAATTGTTCTCGTTTGTATGGAGGGAAAGGCCAGCCACAATAGTTCCCCTATCTGGCCCTATATTCATGAGGCTAAATATACTATTTCTTTGGTCTAAGGGTCTGTTATTTACCTCAAATGTTGGTGACTTTTAGCTTTTGCTACAGTATCTAACTTTCAAACGGAGTATTTTTCTCAAGGCGGGGTCTACAAGTTAAACGATCTACACGTTAAAAGCCCAACATCTGTACCAGCCAAAATCGCAAGTGGGTATCTGTCTCTCCGTAATCTATACCGTAAACAGTCAAAGTTCAAAAATTTCAGTCAAAAGTCACAAGCCGCAACCCAAAGGAACATTCCCTTAAATTGCTTGCCAGGCCAGTCACCTACTCCACTAGCACAATAGACCGACTAAGGTGAGGACCACTCTCTCAACACTTATCACAATGTTGTCTTGTAAAAAAATTTGTTCTAGTTTGTATACAAGGAATGGCCGACCACGATAACACCTTGATCTTCAGAGGCACCAACTTACATGGTACGAAATCTGACTACTCTAGCGTGCCTGATGACTGGTTATGCCTTACGCCTGTAGCTGTATGTCTTGCTGGATGAGATGCACAACTTGTTGGCAATTGAGCGAAATTTGATCAAAACCGAGCCTGTTTCTTGCTTCCAACAAGACGAGGAGAGTGCGCCGAGAGACGTGTTTATCCACGGCACTCTGGCCGCGGGTTTGCTTATTGACACTTACTTGCTTGTATTTGCTCGCTTCGACCAGGGTTTAGGGTTTTCAAAATCGGATGCCAAAATTTACCAGAGGGCCGATATTTCTGATTTTCAGGAATTTTCGGCCAAAAATTTTAAATCAAAATTTAAAGGTTTTTGAACTTCAAACGAAAAAAAGAAGAAAAAAATCAAATCCTAAAGGAAACGCCTTACCACCGTGCTGTGCAAGAACATGGGAGGGATTGGTTACAGATTTCACTCATATCTGGTAAAAAAAATTCAAAAACGAAAAATTATTAGCGTCACCAAACTTTACCGGAGGCGACCGATAATTCTGATTTTCCAAAAAATTGGATGATTTTTGGTTGAAAAAAATCCCTGGCTTCGACACCCCAGAATAAAATCCACAGCAATAGATTTGCTTGTATTTGAAGCATCCACCACCATAAGTCGGTGACACAAGAAATCAGTGCAGGAAATCGACTCAATCAAAGCTGAAAAGAAGTGGCCACTTCGGCTCAATCAAACCGACTACTCAAAATAAAACAACGGACTCAAAGAGTTGTTCAATTCGGTTTGACCCCGTGCTGTGCTCTGCCCCCTCGGAAATTGATTACTGCTTTGCTGATTCTTTTTCTCTCTCTGAAACGGACAGTACAGGGATTGCTTTTTTTTTTTTGCTTCCCGAGAATCATCACGAAAACAAAGCCGGGAGTTCCCGGCCTTCCCACATCATCTTTCTTACAAAACGGCCTCTGTATTTTTTGAAACTGCGTAAAGGTTCTCAGTTCCGGTCAAAAGGTCTCTATCAGGTTTTCTTTTCCAAAAACCCCCTCTACTTCACCGAAATTGCGTATCCTTTTGCAGGATAGCAGCCCGTAATTTTTCAAGATTACATACGGGTCCTCATTTAGTTACGTACATATGCTTATAGGTCCTCAGTTTGTTGCGAAAAAGACCTTTGGTTTTTCCGAAATTATGCATGTGTTCTCGATTTTTAAAAAAAAACTTCCCGTAAATTGTTGTCTCTTTTACTTCGGTCCACACGGTAGCTAGCGCGACGTGCCGCCGCGCTTACGCTGCTAGTAGATACTACACGCTGTTTTTTCTTGCGCTTGCGCTTACTTCGGCTGCATGCATGCAGCATGCAGCGACTCTCTGACACATCTTTATCTGCTAGCTGATTTGAGTCAGTTGATTATAAAGCAGCAGCCAAATCACAAGAAGAGCATTTAGATAAAGAGCCTTAAAATGAATATAGGCAATCTAATCTTTATGATGCAATAGTTCAGATTAGTTAAGATTTATTTTTACTATCACCCATAGTACTAGCAGTAAAATCTCTAAAAAGATAAAATTATAAAAGAGTCACCAAAGCTACTGCGGCCACTAGTCCCATCCGGGCAACGCGGAGAGCCTCATTGCCCCAGCACTGCAGGGATGCGCCTTCCCTGCTTCCTCTATATGTTCCCATCAGTGTTCCATTCCAGCTACATGTGTAATGTCCCATTTTTGGCTCATTACCCTGCACTTGTGAATTTAGGTTTATTTGTAAAATTTTGAAAAGAAATTCAAAATCCCAAGTCTAAATTTCAGTTCCTAGTTTTCAATTCTTCTTTATGATGATAATAATAATACTAACAATAAAATAAAGTAAAATAAAATAATACAAAAAAGAGGAAAAATAAAAATAAAATCTTTGTGGGCCGGCCTTTTCTTTCCGGCCCAACCCGCCCAGCCGGCCTAGCCCCTCCCTTTTCCCCTTCCTCCCTCCTCCCCTGCTCTGTTGGCCGCTTGATGGCTCCGCGCTGCACGCACAGCGTCGCTGCCCCCAGATTTCTTTCTGGCAGCTTCATCGCCGGCCCATACTCCTCCCCCAGGCCTAGATGCTTGCCTCCCCCCTTTTAGCTCCTCCGCTCGTCGCCCCTCCACTCTTCACTGCGGACGACCACCAAAGCCGCCCCCGGTTTTGCGGTCATATCCAAGCCAGCGCGGCTGGGATAGGGCATTGAAGTCACCCCGTATTTGCTTCGCTTGCGCCTAGCCTTGCGTCACCCTCGCGCGTAGCTTCGCTCCGTGGCCTCGCTGCCGCGCCGTCGTACGCAAGCAGCAAATGCCCGGTTAGCCTCACCACTTCCCCGCGCGCATTGACTCCTCAGTAAGCCACGAGTGCGCCTCGTGTCCTCCCCTCCTCTCTACCCTAGCTCGGCACTAGCCTCGGCCTCACCCTCTCCCTCACTCAAGTGCACTACAAGGAAGCCATTACCGTGCGCCATAACTCGCCCAACGCTCTCCACTCCCTTCCCCAGCTATAAAAGCTCGGCCAAACAGCCGAATACTCCTCACCCATCTCCCGCTCTAGCTCTCGAACTCAAAATCACCGCCATTGGGAGCTTCTTTGGCCACCGCCATCGCTAGCTCATCTCGGAGAACCGTAAGCGGCATTGCCACTTTCCTTGAGCTTCTCTTACCCCCTGCTGCTCCCAGCAAGCTTAATTGGCTCCTTCTTCTTTGCAGCTCGCCGATGACCAAGTTCTTCTCCAACTCCAACCACCTCTTCTAGCCGACAACTCTGACCTCCGCCATTTGATTCCTTACGGTTGGAGCACCCTCACTACCCTGTGAAGTTGTCCGTGATGTCAATTTGGAGTTCTATCACCCCCTCTTCCCCAACGCCGATCACCCACCTCCGTCGTTCTAGCTCTTTGTCGCTAGCCTACTTCAGGCCTCCCTGAGCTCTTCTACCTATCCTGGTGAGCTTCTGAAAGTATCTCCCATTTTGTTTAATTGCTGTTTTGACTAGTAAATCGCCGTAGTGACCATCCCCTGTTTCTGCCGTCGCCTAGCTCACCGGCGGCAACCCTCCGGTCTGTTTCGGTTCTCTCTCGTGCCCCCGTGGTCTCCCTCACCAACGTTCGGCCAAGGAAGAATACTGTGCCCGTGTAATTAAATTAAAATTTATCATTAGTAGTTAATGACCCTGCTTAGTATTTGTTAATGTGTAACATCCTAATTTTCACAGTCTTTTTGAAGCTTTTAAAATAAAATTCACCAGTTGGATTTTTTGGAAATAATTAAAGCTTAAATAAAATTTTTATAAATTTAAAATATTTAACATGACTAAATTAAACATTAACATCTAGTGAAAGTGTTTTATTTGGGTTTCTTGTGTCTCAAGGAATTTTCTAGAATTTTCTTGGATTTTTGAGTTTATTTGCTATTTTCTAGAGCTTAGGAGATTTATTTGAATTTCTAGAAAAAGGAAAATCCCTAAAGGCCAAGTGGGCTAAACCCCACCAGCTGACCCAACCCGCCGCTCGGCCCAGCTGGCCTGCCCCACCCTGGCTATTATCTGTAAGCTTTCGCCGCGCCGTAATCCTGGCCGTTCGTCCCTTCCGTGTCACTGGCTAGTGGGACCCACATATCAGTCGTCTTCCTCGCTTTCTCCTCGCCGCCGTGTCCGCATTCTTTCGCCGCGCCGTAATCCTGGCCGTTCGTCCCTTCCGTGTCACTGGCTGGTGGGACCCACATATCAGTCGTCTTCCTCGCTTTCTCCTCGCCGCCATGTCCGTTCTGAGCTTCGTTGATGTCGTCTGCGTTGTCTCTGATTCGGCATGCGTGCCCGTCTCGGACTCGCTGCCACCTCCAAGTTAGCCTCATCGTCTGCGCTATAAATAGTAGTCACGCCTCCACTTTCCACACCCCACAGCTGCTCGTTCTCACTACCTTCACCGTCATCGTTCTTCGCTCCGGTCGCCGTTCGTCGCTGCTGGTGAGCACCTCCGCCGTTCAGCTCTGCCATACGACCTTCGCTGCCAGCGAGCTCCGCCGCAGTCCCTGTCTTTATGCCACTTCGCTGCTCGGCCGTAATCCCCGCTCGCCTCACCGCGCTCGCTCGCCCGCCGTTCTGCCCTCGGTTCCCATGCAGCCGCCTCAGGTCGTGCACTCACCGATGTTAGCGCTGTCACCAGACCGCACCCACGCCACGCAACCCTTTGCCTTCTCCGTGGAACCAGTCCACCACAAATCGTGCCTTTGACAAACGGAGCTCGCACATCAAATGCACTGTTCCGTGAACTTGTGAGCCGATCTGGCTAAGTCAGCAGCCACGCTAGCAGCCGCGTCAGCCCTAGCTGCCTCATCAGCAAGCCTAGTCATCGTGCACTATTTCGTGAGCTGGGTTCATGGTAGACCAGCCTTTTTGTGAGCCAAGTCCACAGCATAGTAACCTTTTTTAATTTTTAGTCTTTTCCTTCAGATTAGATTTTTCGAGAGCCCGTTCTTCTCCGTCCTAGCTCCGATTGATCTGATTCTTTTTCCTAAATTCATCTAAAATTGAGCTCTATCTTTTGGTTCTTGTTTTTGTAGTTTTGGAGTTCATTTAAATTTTATTTGATTTTGTTTTGTGTTTTATTTTGTTTTCTTTCTCGTTAGATCACGCCTTTGAAGAAGCTGAAGCAAGATTTGAAGATCAAGAGCCATTAATTGAACAAGGCCAAGGCAAGTCATGTCCTTTGATCATATTGAATCTAGTTTTTAAATCTATTATGTATTATTTTGCTTTCAATTATCATGCATCACTATTTTATTATAAAGCTTTGTATTGGTAGTTATTGTCCAAATTGATCAATTCCTCCTTGATAATTTGGTTGCCATAATTCCATTTGTCACCACAGGATGGGTAATTATCTAGTGATACAATATTAGTTGTCACATGGGCGATACATTTAAATTGCTTAGCCATGCTTATAGTAGTGTTGGGTTTATCATCACATGTGATCAAATAATTAATTTTGACTTAATGAGATATTAAATCGTGGTTGTAGCCACAGTGATAAAATTTGTGTGCCATGACATTGATGTGTCATTGGTGTTTATTATACAAAATTTGTTTTCACTTGGGCGAGTGATCGTGCAGTAAAGGGGGAAGTGCGGATTCACTTCAAGGGATATGGATGTCTCGCCTGGGTAATATGTAAGGACTTAACTTTGTAACCATATGATCTGAGCCTTACCGTGTAACCATATGTCTAGTATGGGATAGACCTAGCTGATTAATTTGTGATGTTTGAATTTCGATTCCACCGTTGATATGAATGTGGTGTGGTCATAGCCATGGATACACATTGGCGCAAGAGGGGGCTGGGATGGCAAAACATTTGCGAGGCGGAATTGGGTTGCGGTTGAGCATTATAAATGCCTTATTATGATTTTTTTTGTCAACATGCCAAAGGAAGCATGTTATATTGGTGACATTACAAGATGATCACATCGTGTGAGTAAAGTTGTACAACCTTTGTAGAGTGTAAAACTATTCGAATAGCCGTGTCCTGGTTATGGATAAATCTCAGTGATTTCATATGAGGGATAGAGTTTTCATAAAAATCTAGATGGGTTAAGTTGGGAAGTGAATGGTTACTTCACTGCTGGTTCATTTCGTGAATGGTAGTTTACGGGTGGTTCATGGAGTTAATAGTCAGTTCACTTGTGGTTCTCTCAATTCCTTTGATTACCTATTTATTAATCATTTTCAAAGTTTGCTTTCCAATCTATTTATTGTATTTACTTTAAATTGTTGCTTTCAGTAAAATAACTTTTTAGCCATCCATTGGTAATGTAACATCCTAATTTTCAGAGCTTTTTGAAGCTTTTAAAATAAAATTCACCATTTGGATTTTTCTGGAATTAATTAAAGCTTAATTGAAATTTTTATTAATTAAATGTATTTAATATGATTAAATTAAACATTAACATTTGCAAAAATATTTTATTTAGGTTCTTTGTGTCACAAGGAATTTTTCTGTATTTTCTTGGATTTTTTGGAGTTTATTTGAGCTCAATTTTATAATTTCCAAAAAAAGACGAGAGAGAATGAACAGTGCCCGTGGCACTGTTTATCTTCCCCGCGCGGCCAGATCGCTCGATCTGCTGTGCACATTTTCTTCCGTTTTTCTCTCTCTCTTCGTAACTTCCAATCCGAACCTCATCTCATTGTCTTCCTAAAAGGAAAGTTGTGCTAAATCACGCAAGGAATCCATCCCAACTGGCCTCTTTGCGTTTCGTTTTATCTGGTTGCCTTGTATCCCTTATTTTCTGAAACAAACTCTAAAGCGAAATCTGAAACGGACCCCTTGACCCCTCTAAACATGTCCCAAGTCGTGCCAAGTCCTCTCAAAGCCCAGAACACCGTTGGCATCGAGGTCCTTCGGTCCCGAATTTGCTCGTCGCGTTTCGAGCTATCTGATGAGTTTTTCATGATCCTTTCACGTCACATTGTGCCCTCATGTATCATCTACCTTCTGGCCAAATTAATTTGGTTTTGGTATAGCCAATATCCCGAAATCGAGTTTTCCCAAATCTAGGCCAAGATCGCTTCCTGACGTCGATTCGTCATCTCCGGTAAGCTTTAGGCTATGCCGTAAATTTTCTTAGACTTGCCTTGCCACGTCCTACGCCATGCTCCCTTCCTTTTCGCTGAAAAGGCTCCACAAATTTTTGCCTCCGACACCTCGTCATGGCCGCCAATGGCATCTCGTGTCTCCATCTATCCGGTGGTGTTTTCCCCAATCCGTTCACGTCATATCGTGCCAAACCATCCCATGTAGCTAACCTCCAAGTGGTTTTAGATTTCATTCACTGAGCACCAAGATATTAAGTTTTTCCTTTTTCCTTCCCGACATCGTTCAAACATCCATTGCGCCGTCTCTGATGGGCTTCCGGCTAAACCGACAATTTTCCTAGCCTTGCCAAGCTGCGTTTTGGCCCGTGCTCATCCTACTTCTCCATGTTCTATGCTTGAGTTTTATTTCTCTCTCCTACACATGTCGTTGTAGCCGCCCGTGTCGTCACCGTGCTCCGTTTGACGTGCTGTCGCTTTCTATGTGTGCCTTAGGTGCCTAGCAACCCATTTTGCTAGTTGGATTCATCTCCCATGCCTCCTCTCGCCGGCACTAGCCTTCTCTCCAAAAGTATTTTCTCACCCGACAAACTTTAGATCGCTCGTTCTCCTTCGTCCTAACTCCGATTGACCCGATTCTTTTTCCTAAATTCATATAAAATTGAGCTCTACCTCTTTAGTTCTGTTTTTGCAGTTTTTGGAGTTTGTTTAGATTTTATTTGAATTTATTTTGTGCTTCGTCTTGTTTTCTCTCTCGTTAGATCACGCGTTCGAAGGAACTGAAGCAGGATTCGAAGATCAAGAATTCCTAATTGAGCAAAGTCAAGGCAAGTCGTGTCCTTTGACTATGTTGAACCTAGTTTTCAAATCTATTATATATTACTTTGTTTTAAATTATCCTACATTGCTACTTTATTATAAAACCCTTGTATTGGTAGTTACTGTCCAAATTGATTAACTCCTTCTTGATAATTTGGTTGCCATGATTCTATTGTCACCATAGGATGGAAAATTATTTAGTGATGCAATACTAGTTGTCACATGGGTTGACGTTTAGAATTGCTTAGCCATGCTTGTAGTACGTTGGGTCTATCATCACATGTGGTTAGTTAATCTTGACTTAATGATATATTGAAACGTGGTGGTCAGCCACCGTTATAAAATTTGTGTGCCATGACATGGGTAGTGTCATTGGTGTTGGTTATACAAAATTGGTTTTCACTCGGGCGAATGATCGTGTAGTAAAGGGGGTGCAGGTTGCACATGGGATGTGGATGCTTCGCCTGGGTAAATCTAAGGACTTAACTTTGTGCGCCATTGATCTGAGGCTTACCGTACAACCACATGTCTAGTATGGGACGGACCTGGCTGACTAATTTGTGATGTTTAAATTCTGATTCCGCCATTGGGATGTCAATGGGTGTCGTATACATTCCACGGGGCGCAGAGGGGGCAATTATCAGGTTAGGGGGTGAAACCTCAGCGAGGCGGGACTGGGTTGAGATTGAACATTGTAAAGGCCTTGTTGTGATCTTCTTGGTCGGCATGCCAAAGGAAGCATGTTATACCGGGGACATTACAAGATGATCATATCATGTGGGTAAAGTTGTACAACCCCTGCAGAGTGTAAAACTATTCGAATAGCCGCATCCTCGGTTATGGACAATGCTCGGTGATTTCACACAAGAGGTAGAGTTTTTATAAAAACTTGGTTGGGTTAAGTTGGAAAGTGAATGGTTAGTTCACTGGTGGTTCATTACGTGAATCTTGGTTCACGGGTGATTCATTGGAGTGAATGGCCAGTTTACTTATGGTTTATCTCAATTCCTTTGATTACTAATTTATTATCATTTTCAAAGTTGCTTTTCAATCTATTTATTATATTTACTTTAAATTGTTACTTTCTGAAAAATTAACCTTTCATCCATCCATTCGTAAGCCTTGCATACTATTTTGCATTCTTTGTTACAAATGACTTGCTGAGTACTCTATGTACTCACGGCTTCATCTATATTTGCTCAGTTGAGGAAGAAGGACCAGATCAGCAAGAGTTACTAGAAGGAGGATACTTCGACGACTTCGCGGATTAGGACTTCGCTCCCCAGTCGATTGCCTGTGGGCATGTCGAATGGCTACTACGCTTATTTCTATTTTTCCGCTGCTAGTTTCTTTAGGCCTTTCAGGCTATTAATTGTAAGCTTGACCATAAGGTCGCACTCTAATAATTGTTAATAATATTTGAGTTTTTTCTTAGTGAATCGTGATATGTTAGATATTACATCTTTGTTTACACTGTGTGCACTAGTGTGATCATAGACTAGTGCGGAATACACATGAGAGTCCAGATTTGCATATTCGGGTCTCTACAGGTAAGCCTTGCATACTATATTGCATATTTGTTATAAACGGCTTGATGAGTACTCAATGTACTTATGGTTATATCCACCTTTGCTCAATTGAGGAAGAAGGGCCAGATCAGCAGGAGGTACCTGAAGGAGGATACTTCGATGAGTACACGGATTAGGACTTCGCTCCTTAGTCAATTGCCTGTGGGCATGTCGAATAGCTACTACACTTATTTCTATTTTTTGCTACAAGTTTCTTAAGCCATTCAGGCTATTATCTGTAAGCTTGGCCATAAGGTCGCAACTATGATAATTATTAATAATATTTAAGTCTTTTCTTTGTAAATTATGATATGGTCGATATTTCAACTTTGTTTATACTGTGTGCACTAGCGAGATTTTGGACTAGTGCAGAATACACAGGAGAGTCCAAATCAGCATATTTGGATCTCAACATGACGAGTCTATGATTGGTAGGCCCCATACCGGTTTAAGTACTTGTTAGACTGACATGAGGACCCCACCTCAGTTAAGAATCTTTTAAAATCCCAGTTAATAATCTGAGTCACTGACCAATGGGACCAAAACACTGTTCACACAGTACCGCGATCCCACATGTCAGCCTTTGGCCATTTCTGAAAAACAAAAATGATTTTCTTTAATTAATAAATGTGGACCCCATATGTCATACTCTGAACCTTTAAGAATTAAATTTATTTCAAAAATAAATATTAAAACAGTGTTGCCCACATGTTAGAGAGAGAACTCTCTTCCTCCTTTTTATTTTTGGGATTTTTCTGGAAATAAAACTTTAGAGAGCTTGTTCTCCCTCGTTGTAGCTTCTAAATTCAAGCTCTTTCTGGTGGTTCTTGTTTTGTTCAATTTGGAGTTCATTTGAATTTTCATGTGAAAATTTATTTGCTTTTCTTATCTGTTGTCTGCTTTCAGCGCCTTTGATCGGGAAGAGTTCGAGGACGCAACTGAACCTCAAGTCGACACCTCACAGGAACCACAAGACCCACCGACCTGTGACCCAAGAGAGTCATCATTTTGATCATTTTGCTCCTACATTTCATAACAGATTATGTTTATTTAATCTAGTCAATCATGGATGCTTTGTTTTATGTACAAGCTTATGTTACTATAAGGTAGATAGTACCCACTTGTTGTGTTATTAATATTTTTCCGCCACCCTTGTACACTTGAGAAACTTGTCCATTGTCACCTTAGTTAATAACCATAATACAATGACTTTAGCTATAAGTCTTAATTAAATGTCATGCTAGTTCAGTCAAGTCTTAGGCAATAGCATGCCCTAAATCATCAATCTCAAAACATGAAATCTAATTTGGGTCAACCTTGGGATATAAGTGGCTGATAGTTTGAAACAACGTATTTGACACTTCTCAAAATCCTAAAAATTTTCTATACCGTCTAGGCGGATGGTAAGAGTGGTTGGTGTGGATGTAACACGATAATCTATGGTTTGTGGAATGAACCACCCGGACAAATTAAGGACTTAATCCTATGTTGACCGCTTCGTGTAAAATAGTACAACCACAAGCTGGCAAACTGTAGGCTTGGCTAAATAATTTACTAGACCCTCTAGTCATCTCACGGAAGACTAGTGCAGGAGGATAATAAACATCCAACTTGAACGGGACACCAAGTAAAGGTGAAGTTTGCCAAGGCTAGGGTTGCAGAACGTGGAGTTCGACTGCACTAGTCCTTGGTGGAACATCCCGCATAACTTATGAGACCTTCTTTGTGAGGGATATGCCCATATGGGTGTGATGGTGATAGGGCGAGGTATTGTAAAGGCCGCGCAGCGATCTCTCGATCTACGTGACTAAGGAATTATGTAGACCCGTTGAGTTGATTGTCTCTTGTAGGTAAAGATGTACAGTCTCTACAAAGTATAAATTGTTCGAACAGCCGTGCCCACGGTCAAGGACGGACACGGGAACTTCCTCGAGTTAGTTCTATTTTCCAAAACTTTGTGGGTGAGATGAAAAACCTATTGGGGGAAGTACTCTAACTTTGATCTTTTCCTGAGAGGAAGTACCCCAGTGTTAATATTATGGTGGAAGTAACCTACTGGGCAAAAACCTAGCATTGGTGGAAGGAACCATGTAATTGGTGGATGGAATCTACACCACTATAATTTATTACACAAGTTCAATCAATTAAAAAGCATGAATTATCAAAACGCTAAGTCATAGGAATTTTTATATACGTATCATTGCAAATGCTGATTTACGCAACTAAAAGAACCTGAGCCATCCTTGTCCAAGCCTTGCATCTATTTGTATATGCATTCTGCGTGTTAGCTCACGGAGCATGGTTGTGTATGCTCACTCTCGCTATCAACCCTTCAGAGTTTGAGAATCAAGACTCGTACGTGTTCTACGATGGAGAAGAAGATGGAGACAATTAGACGTAGGGCCTAGTAGTTTAGCCTCTCCTCACAGACTAGCAGACCATGCCGACTTTTGAGTGGGACCAATATTGGCTAAGCTTTAGCTAATATTAGCTCTACCTGGGTTTTCTAGTCGCTGGCTGTGGAGAGTTGAGCTCGCTCCCTTCTGTTTCCACTGTTTTCCCTTAGTGTTTTGTACTATAACAATTTGGCCTGACGACCCCTTTTGTAAGCTTATCCCAATGTGGAATGTTTGAACTTTGGTGTTGTAATATTAATGAATGGTAAGGTCTTTATTGTGTATGAGATGATTCAGCAATGTGTCTGTGAGCACTATCTACTGATCCAGGGAATAGTGTTGTGTCATCACGGAGAATTCTAGATTTGCTAAATCCGGGTCCGACAACATGGTTGGCATCCATTGTTTCTTTCTCGCTTTGTGGTGAGCCTCACGACTTAACATCCATAGCATACACGAATTTGGTTCTTGTCAAAAACCAAAAGGACAAGAAGAAAGCATCTCCAGTCTTGTATGACAGTACATGGAGAGATTGCTACTCGGCAACCTGATGGCGAAGCTTGTGCCATCAACGTCCTCCTCGACTCTGCATTGCTCAATGCCAATATTTGCGCTCGCCTGAAGCCACCGATGGAGGAGCTTGTGAGCGGGTCGTGTTGCACTTGAACGCGACTTCCACTGTTCAGTGTATGCTACTGACATGCCGCGCCGCCACCTGCAGAACTAATCTGGAGTCCTGTTAGCCTACTTACTGCTTAAGCAGAAGCCATGCTTGGCGCGCCAGATGCCAACGTGGACCTCACCAAAAACAAAATTGAAAAACAAAAATCTATAATATCATCATAAATCAATGATCAGATTTTATTTCTACTACTAGCATAATATACTATAAAAAAATCCTAGAAATATCATCAATCTGCATGGCTTCAAATTCCATAAAGTCTTGGTTAGCACCATTCGCATCTGACGGTACCTTCACTTCGCTGGCCAGTGTGATCATCTTCAGTGGGGGCAGGGTCCTTAACTGAGGCTTTATATGGGCTTGGCGACTTGCTAAAGGGCCTGTTTTTTATGGCTATGGTTTTTGGATTTTGACTGAAATTTTTGATTTTTGGTTGTTTGTGATAAAGATTGTGGAGAGAGATACTCGCATACGATTGGCCAATATAGATGTTTAGCTTTCAATGTATACTACAATTAACTTGTAGACCCCGTCTTGAAAAAATACTTTATTTAAAAGTTAGGTATTATAGCAAAAATCAAAAATCACTTTTAAAAGCTGTAAAGAATAGGTCCAAAATAATCTCAGTAGAATGGTCCTGCAGCTAATGTGCGCTCCGCTGTCACCTGGACTATGCGTGAATATTATTCTGCACGTGAATAGTAGCGTGACAGATCTTCTGTGGGCCATGTTCTAGTATTTCTCCTTTGTAGCACTCTTTCTCCTGTATCTCTCGCTGGACACCAACTTCGCTCATCGACCTGAACACAATTAAAGCCTTAGTATTAAGTAGTAAACAATTCATAGGTAAATCTAAATTATTTTATTTAGTAACGAGTTCACTTGATAATATTTAATACGACTTAATAATTTTTTCAATGAAATAATATTTTTAACTGAAAAGTGTAAGACGTGTGCATATCTGTATCACACTTGGAGGTGTTATACCTTTGAACCCTTGTCTGGTTCTCAAACATACCTTTAAGATCCATAATCATATTATAGGCATTTATATTGCTTTTGAAACTCAGAGTTCATGGAGGCAAGCATGAGATAGCTAACCTCTTGTAAACCCATATTTAAATTAGTTAGCCTGAGCCTAAGAACCCTGTGATTCTTGATTCGTTAAGGTTCCTAATATCTTGAACAAGTCTTATATAAAATTTAAAGATGTTTGGATGAGATTTGAGCAATTTTTTGGTATTTGAGTTTTGACCTAAGAAGTCTTTTTAGTATTGGAATATGGTACCAGCCAGACTGGGCACAGACTTGCGGTTAGACTGGCCTTAGACTAGCGGTTAGACCGCCCAGCCTAGCCAGACTGGTCTTAAGCTGACGATCAAACATGCCTAGTGAGGTTTTGGCCCACTCGTTGCTTTTTTTGTTCGTTTGGCTTAGTGGCTCCTATTTTGTTCCTGTTTTCACTGTGCATTACATCTTATTTGTTTCTTATAGCTAATTGACTAAAGAAAACAAAAAGATTGATTTTGTTAAAGTTAAAAAGAATAAAAAAAATCATTTACCCCTCTAATCTCCATCATCGGTCCTACACAATTGAAAAGCACTTAGTGATACCAAAACAAATCAATATGCAGATCACTTATACTTCAAGAAGAAACAGAAAACTTAAGTGAGCCATAGGATTTTTGCAAAAAAATTGAAAATCGTACATAAAAAATGAGTTTACCTAGTGCCTTTGGCTCAGCAACATTTCAGCCATACTTGGCACGTCCTTGGAGGAACTAGAGTTTTCCTGCGCAAAACGTCAACATCAACGTACTGGCTTCTATAGCATCAGAAACAAGGTCTAAAAAGGAAACAGTGCATTCTGCAAAATCAACAACACCTTGTCCATTACTGTATGAAATTAGCCGAGCCTATATGCTTTCCTGTCCAATTCGGCTAACCGGCTGCGACTTTGCCATTGATTTTTGGTTCAAGTGTAAGGACCTAAATTTTACAATCCGAATTCCTCTGTGATTCTATTACGCTATTTCTTAAATCAGTAGATAGTGCTCATAGTTTACAGTTCTGATTATCAAAGTATATATCATGCGAAAACGTAAATATAATAGTAGACTTACTCATGAGCCGATTAGGCCGAAATCATTAAATTGCAGCAGCGGAAGAACGAAGCACACAGGTGGGACCTTCAGGACATGCCCACAGGCAGCCAGCTGGAGGTTCGCGACCTAGCCCTTGACATCTTCATCTTCTTTGCCTTCATGACCGATAGAGTTGCTGAGATGTAGTGATCTGATTCCTGATTCTGGATTTATTGTGAAAGCGAGTGTGAGCACTAACCACCGTGCTCCGCGAGTCAATACACAGGATGCAAATAGATAGTATGCATGGCTTGTCAAAGGAGAGGCTCGGGTTATTTTGTTTACCAAAAATCGCTTTTAGCAGCATTATTATTATTTAATCATAGTGTTATTGTTGATACCTAAACTCCACATAACGATTGCCCTAATTGACTTAATCCACCGAAAATACACTTGCTATATTGCTTGCTATCTAAATCTCCAAACAGCGAGTGACATCATTTATTTAATCCACGATCATACATTCATTACGGACTAAGACTCCAAGCAGTGAGCGTCATCCTTTATTTTGGATCCACCAATATCTTTTGTATTCTACATTCCTAACAATCCAATCCTGTGGTTGCTATTCATCAACTCTTTACCTCTGACTCTAACGATTATCCATTATAATTATTTCTGAATCCACCGATATCATTTATATCAGAACTTTCTAGCAATTCAATCATTTTGTTATTGATCCAAAACCATGATTTGCTCTTCCAATAATCAACCTTATTTTTCATTATCTATCTCTAACTAGTTCACTAGTATACCTCTACCAGAATATCATTGATCAAATCTATACTCCAATTATCATATCTCCAAATTTCCAAAAATTCAATTGGCTCATCTAGTAATCGATCAAATCCTATTAATTCCATTATCGCCAATATCTCCCAAGAATTTATATTAGTTATCAGTGTCATAATCCAGCAAGTACCTTTGCACTCCCTATTTCTCCAAAAATCATATAAATCACCTATCTAGCTTATATATTCATTTAGGCTCCACCAATTCATTTCTCCTAGAATCCACTCTATCAATATTTCCTTTTATGATTAACATGAATCCACTAATATCTTCATGTATTTACCACAAACAGTCATCTTCTTTACACACAACTCTATTTATTCCCTATATTTTATTTGGTAAGAACAGAAGTGTCATTATTTGAAATATAATACATAAAATTTTTCCGAGAGCTAGCAGTTTTGACCAAAGGCATAATGTGTAAGAGAATGCATTAATACTAGTGATCCAGATTACATCCACCGCTATATGGTCTCTGCACCATATGCTAGACCTTCAGCGTTATAGCCACTTACATTATCACTGGGACGACACCCAGGGTAACACAAATCAGGGCTTTTCACTGCCCTTCCACTTTTCCATTCCCACCTACAAAGTTTTTGAAATAGAACTATATCTGGTTAAGTTCCCATGTCCGCCCTTGACCGTGGGCACGGCTATTCGAATAGTTTTGACTCTGTAGAGTTTGCACACTTTACCCACAAGAGATAGTTCACTCGTTGCCCTACACGATTCCTTAGTCATGCGGTTGAGCAAACCATCACAATAACCGTTCAAAGTACCTCGCCCCTTCCATCATCTCACCCTATGGGTTGCTCCCATTTGCGGTGGGACCCATTCGTTATGCGGGATGTTCTCCTCCTATGCGGCGGTGCGGAGGGCGACGGGCGAGCGGCGACGGGACGGTTGGCGCCTGCAGCGGTGTCAGGGGAGCAGCGCACGCGCACGGGAAAAGAGGGGAGAAGAGAGGGAAGAGGGCGCAGGCGCGGGTGGGGGAGAAGGAGCGGGCGGGGTCGCTCGGGCCCGCTGCGTAGAGGGAGAGGCGCGGGTGGAGGCGGGGCCACGCGCCAGAGAAAAGGGGCGTGGGCGGGCTGGTCGGCCGGTGGAAAAAGGAGGCGCGCGGGCGGGGTTGGGCTGGGCCGACTGGCCTGGCCTGACCCCTTTATCATTTTTTCCTTTTTTTATACATGTATATATATATACAGGTATATATGTATATATATATTATTGTTATTCTTTATGTATATTTTTGGTGTATATATATAGTCATTTTTATGCTTTTGCTCTTCATGCCAGGCTTATTACATACATATTTGTATAAGTTTTATTCATTTGTTTTAGTTTCCCTTTTATAATACTATTCCAAAATGAAATTCTTATATTTTCAATTCAAGCTTCTCCCTCCTGTTATGGATCAATTTTTCAGATTCAAATTTTAAATTTTAACTCTCTATTATTTGAACATGTTTGTTCCTTTCTTGAACTTCTTAGTTTTTGAAACCTCAACCAAATTTTCAGATATACCATAAACTCCAAATTCAAAATAAAGTATATATTTCAAAAATAATTTAAAAGCTTCCCATTTTTCAATCTTAAATTTTTGGGATGTTACATCAAGTTATAATATAGTGATTATTAATTGTTTTGAATCATTTAATTAAAAAAATAAAAACATTAATATTTCTAAAAAATAATACAAAGGAATAAAAAACCAAAAAAATTAAAATTATAAAAACTCCCCGCTCATTTCGGCTTTATCTTCTGGCTTCCGGTTTATTTTGACTATTCCTAAATTTCGTCTTTTTCTTATTTTTTTGGATTTTTTAGCTTTTTTACTGGTTCTTTTTTCCTGTATTCGTTTTGTATTACACGTGCTGGGTTAACCCTTTTTTTCTATTTTTAAATTTTTTTAAATTTAATTATACCAAATAAATCAGCATCAGCTACAGTGTAATTTCAATTAGCTACAATAAAATTTAATCATAAGCCACAATAATTCAATCCAACCGAACACCACCTAAGGTGTTTCAAATGATTGCTAGCTTTTCACTTCAGAGATCGTCTCACTTGAGCGGTATACTGCCTTGCACGCCGTAAGGCAACACCTACCCTGTCTTGCACGAATATGGAGCAGCGTCACATCAAATGTGGATCGCACGGCCTACATGTTTTGAACAATGTTTTTTAGTGCTAATAATTTTTTAGTTTTTAACTCCGAATTTATTTAAATGTTGATGATATAGTTTTGAAAATTTACGAATGAATTTTGATGATTTAAAAATTTAGATTTATTTTCTAAATTTTCCTGTCCACAACAATCATTTTAAATTTCGAACGTAAACTTTCACCTGAAATTTGCACATATAACTTCAAACATGTCATCTAGGCAATTTGCTACAATTTGTATAAAACTCTAATGTTACATCTTGTTGGACCCAGATTTTACAATCCGAAATCCTCTCTGATTCCACCGCACTATTCCCTGGATCAGTAGATAGTGCTCACAGATTACAGTTCTGAATATCAAAGTATATATCATACGGAAGCGTAAATATAATTGTAAACTTACACATGGGCCGATTAGGCCGACATCAACAAAATGCAGCAGCGAAAACGAAGCACACAGGTGGGACCCTCAAGACATGCCCACAGGCAGCCAACTGGAGATTCGCGACCTAGCCCTTGACGACTTCATCTTCTTTGCCACCATGTCCAATAGTATTGCTGAAGCGTAGTGATCTGATTCCTGATTCTAGATTTGTTATGAGAGCGAGTGTCAGCACAAACCACCGTGCTCCGCAAGCCAATACACATGATGCAATTAAATAATATGCATGGCTTATCAAGGGAAGGCTCGGGTTATTTTATTTGCCATAAATTGCTTTTGAAATATGATACATAGAAATTTTCTGAGACCTAGCAGTTTGAACCAAAACATAAGTTGTGAAAGAATGCAATAGTAAAAGTGATTCAGATTCCATCCACCGTTACATGGCATCTGCACCATATGCTTAATCCTTCAGCGTCATAACCGCTTAACTTATCACTGGGGCGACACCCAGGGCAACACAAATTAGGGCCTTTCTCTGCCCTCCACTTCACCAATTCCACCCACAAAGTTTTTGAAACAGAACTATATCTAGTTAAGTTCTCATGTCCGCCCTTAACCGTGGGCACGGCTATTCGAATAGTTTTTGACTCTGCAGAGTTTGCACACTTTACCCACAAGAGATAAATCTACTCGTTGCCCCACATGATTCCTTAGCCATGCGGTTGAGTAGACTATCATGGGATTGTTACGATGTATAGTCCTATTGTGGTTACGCCTCCTAAGGTCTATCTTCCGTAGGATGCGCACATCCCTCGGAAAGGGTCCCTCGTGAGCCATCACGGGCAAAGGCGGGGATGAGACCATCCATCCCTTTGCTCGTGGTCATACCTTCACGTAACCACCTTAGAGCCACACAAATTAGTAAACTCTGCCTACACTTTGCCAGCTTGTGGTTGTACTGTTGTACACGGGGAGATTATCACAAGATTCGGTCCTTAGGGTTACCTGGGCGGTTCTACCACTAACCCCTTTGTGCTTCCACTGCACCACTCACACACACCCTTGAACCATCCGCCCAGATATTTAAGCAAGTAGGATTTTTGGGAACATAGAATAATCATACCAACATATACCAGTCATCACCACCATGATTTCCCAAATCAGTTTCTCATAGTTGAAAGTGATGTTTTGGGGCATTTTTGGTGCCCCCGATTATCTAAGCAACACTAAGCATGGCGTATAATTGTGGACTTATTTTCGAAAGGATACCATTATAATTTTGCTAGGGTGACAAGGCTCAGATATTCAAATGTTTTCAAAGGAGGTATAATACTAGCAAGTCGATTAATGGGTATATAGCTAGAATCTTCAAACAAACATATATTTGCATAAGAAATAACATCATGCAATTTGATAATTTAAACAAAAGTAAATTTGCGGAAAATGTAGGTTCAACATGATCAAAGTATTGACTCGCCTGTCGCGGTTTACTGCGATCTTGAGCTCACACGATGCTTTCTCTTGAGTTTTTGGCATTTGTCTTCACTTCGAGCTTGACCTCACTTGATCTAATGAGTCTTCACGACTTCCAATTTCTAATTACGCGATAAACGACTGAATCCAAATAAAAGAAAATAACTCAAAGGACCCAAATAAATCCGAATAAACTTAATTTAGTTTTGCTTTGAGTTAATGGGTGATTCGTGTGATTTGAGGCAAGGCCGATGGTAGAATACGATGAATTGATCTTGTTATTAATAATCGCTTTTATTATTTCTTTGGATCTATGAATCTGGGTGCAAGTCTAGCTGGGTATTATTTTGTCGAGCGTTAATTTTTAGGGCATATGATATATATAAGTATGTCTGCAAATTTTAGCTTACCGAGTTAATCTTATAGTCTATGTTTGTAGCATTTTATGGTATGATATTTTATGTACTTCCAGTTACCACTAGGTTAGGTTTAATTTGAATTAGAGTCTATTTATACGAGTCCTAGCTTGTTATATAAATTTATATTCAGTATCGTTATTCATTTAAAACTAACATTAAAATTTAATTACTATCACTTTTATTATCTTGCATTTACTTTAGATACCATTAGGCTTATCTTTATCCCTAATTTTAGTTTAAATTTAGTTATCGGGGCAAAGCTTGGTATATAAGGTTATATTTCAATATTTACTATTTTAGCAAAACCTACGGCTAAAATTTATTTAATGAAGGTATGTTGAATATTAGGCATAGATTTTAATTATAATTAATGGTAGCCTTTATTAAATTTGAACATTTAACCAAAAGAGATTTTCTTTATTATTGCCCTTACTTGGTATTTAACCTTTTAATTCATTTAGGAAAATCACATTAATTATTCATGTGTGATTACTAGCCCAAATACTAGTGGCTTTATACCCAAATCATTTAATAGTAAAAAATGGTTCTCTTGATTGCTTAGGACCTAGAGATAATGATTAAGGTCTAAATCATGCTATGGTCAATCCTGTGATATTCACTAATATACGATGGCTTAGGTTTTTATTTTAATTTAAAGTTATTTATCCGGGCAAAGATTGTTCTATAGAGTCACATTTCATTATCTGCCATTTGGCAAAAGTCTATTATTAAGATTTATTTCATGGCATGATAATTATTAGGGCATTTATATTTTAATTAAGGGTAGTCTCTGTTAATTTGGATATTTAATCAAAATCATAATGTCGTTTTCAATATCTTTAATTAATAATAAATCTTTTAAATAATTATTCAAATCATATAATTAATCATATATGAGCTAATTCAAGTTTAAATCTTTAAATAATCTCATTTACATTCCATTTCAATTTTATTAGCTTCTCTAAACTATTCCCTAATTTTTCATGATTTTTATCCATTAAAACGAGCTACAAACAAAAAATATATACAATAAAAGGTGGGAAATAAAGTGCTGCCGGCTGGTTTGAACACAGGACCTGAGGGGCTTGGGAGCCTTAAGCGCGCTCAGCTAGCCATCGAGGATCTCGGTGTTTCTTTATTCTATGGGGATGTAAAATATGAATGAGTATGCAGTGGGCTGGGGACTGCAGTGCAATCGGCCGGCAAAAACCAACCGAAAGCCTAGGCTAACAGGGGCAGTAGGGGGATCGAACTCGGGTGGCCGAACTGAACACGTGCCCGGCTAACCAGCTGCTCACTTGGTGTTACCTGATGGTAAAGGGGAGGGGTAGCTGTTAAGCCAAGGCTGCAAATCATAACAGAGGAAATGCTCGGGCGGCTATGGCCGACGGTGTCACTGGTGAGGCCCGGCCGGGGAGGCGGCATTAGCTGGCAAAATGGGTTGCCCAATGCGTGGGGAAAGCTTCGGTAGTGTCGTCGTGGGCTGTGGTGGCGTTGGGGATGGCCGGTGACGCGAGCGGCCGGTGGCAGGGGGGGCGAAATTGGCGAGTGTGCGAGCTTGAGGGGGACCGGAGAAGGCTTACCGTGCTGCCAGTCGGGCCGTGGAGGGTCTACAGCGGGCTGGCGGCGCGGACCGGCGGCGGTGCAGGATGGCTTGCGTTGCCGGCGGGCTAGGGTGGAGGGAAAGCGCCGGCGGCAGCGGGAAGGGGTCCGGGGCGGTGACATGGAGCTCCACCGGCGGGGAATTGGAGGGGGACCCGCCGACGAGGCGGCGGTGATGAGAAGGGCGGCGGCGGTCAGAGATTTGGGGAAAGAAGCGCAGAGGGCAGAGGGGAGGGTATGGGACAGCGCGGGAGTAGCTCAGAGCATGCGCGGAGAAAAAGGGGAGGAGGAGAAAGAAGAGGGCACAAGCGCGGGCGGGGAGAGAGAAGGGAATTGCGGTCGTTCGGGCCCGCTGCGCAGTGAATGGGGAAGGTGGCCCACGGACAGAGTAAGGGAGCGAAGAGATGGGCTGGGCCGGCCGATGCGGGGAGAAGGATGGGAGATGTTGGGCCGGGCCTTCGGTCGGCCTGACCTCTCTTTTTTATTTAGTGTATATATACACATATGTTTATACAAGTACATATACATATATATAGTATATATATATTTTTATTTATTTCTATTTTTGTATATGCACATATATATTTATTGTATTCATGTGTATATACATATATATATTATTTTTATTTATTTGCACATTCACTTTGTATACAAGTTGGGTTATAATTTATATATTTATTTTTATTTCCCTTTTATACTATTATTTTCAAAATAAAACTTTTATATTTTATTTACTCAGGTTTCTCTGGATCATCTCCTCAGATTCATATTTAAAAATTTTGAGTTTCCATTATTTGCCTATTCTCTTTGTGACATTTCCAACTTTTGTTTTTTCCAATCTTTCTTCAATTTTTGAAAATCCCAATCAAATTTTCAGAAAAATACATAAACTTCAAATTCAAGTGAAATACATTGCATAAATAATTTAAAAACTTTCCATTTTTTTTCAATTTTGAATTTTTGGGATGTTACACATCTAATCCAAGCTATTATCTAAAAAAACTAAGCAAACCACTGTAACTGGCATATTTACTTTTTTCTTTAATTAATATGTGACTTTCTATACCTACTTTTTTTTACCACTTTATAAGATGAAGCACCGACCGTCGTTAGAAGTGCAAATGACATAGGTTAATTATACGTGAAACTTCGCGTTCATCTCCATCTCGTAGTTTTAAGCTGCAGGACATCAAGTTACATGCGTGCGATTCTTCGATTTTCATGTGACGATGCGCATGTCTTCTTTGTTTTATCTTCCGACGTGGGTACTTAGTTTGCTTTTTAATTATACCGTGTCTGTGCCCAAAACACCGCTCTTTTCTGACCGGATCGGAGGCAGTTTTTTTAGTGGGATTAGTACCTAACAGCAGCTAGCTATCCCTCCGCAGTGCATGTACGCTACCTGTATACGGTAAGATGAATGGACTGGGTAATTTGGAACAGGCATCTGGTCAGATCCCTTCAGTTTGAGAATGCTCCTATAGGTCCCACCGGTAAAGCCAATCCTTTAGGTGTGTTTAGTTGAGCTGTGACTTCTGAAAAAGCTGCTGTGAGCTGTGGGCTGTGGAAAAGCTGCTGTAGGTTGTGGGCTGTGGAAAAATTGTAAGCTGTTTGGTTCAAACAAGTATAAAACTTACCTCCTATCTCTATTTTCCTTGAAACAACTGTGAAACATCTCTCTATTTTCATCATTTCAAAAAGCAGAAAGCCAAAAGCCAAAAGCAGGGTCCAAGGTGCTTTCAAAACTGTACTACTCAAAAGTAGCTGCTTCTGAAAAAGCAGCTTCTGATTTCCACCCCTTTGGTTGGCTTTTGGCTTTTTGGAAGCAAAAGCAGCTCCCAAAAGCTCAACCAAAGGCACCCTTTATCGCCCCAATTTTGAGCGTCCGACTCGGCCTCTTTTATCCGGCCTGCCCAGGCTGCGTTCTCTCTTCCAGCCCAGTTCAGTTACGCGCGTCTATATGCTTTGTTTAGTACATACGTAGTTAGGGCTAGAAAATCTGCTCAAAGCTCGCGAGCCAGCTCGGTTTAGGCTCGTGAAATTTTGAACCGAGCCGAGCTGACCATTCAGCTCGTGCAAAAAATGAGCCGAGCTTGAGCTAGCTTGCGAGCAGCTCACGAGCCTAAAATAGTTCGGCCCATAAAGGCCCAGAGCAGCCTAACCTCTATTTAGTTTACTGTGTTGGTCATTGATTATAGAAATCTCGAACTCTTTCGAATGTTGTACCTGGCTTTGGATGGTGTTATAGAAATTAGTCAGGTTTCATGTCATGGATATGTGGTTTTTCATTTGAAAACTTTGTTTAGGAGATCAAGTTCAGGCGCTGACTCGGCTCGCGAGCCCTCGCGAGCCGGCTCGAGCCACGTATCGAGCCAAACCAAGCCTTCTTTCTGGCTTGACGTCTTAACGAGCCGAGCCGCGTCTCTGGCCGAGCTTGGTGTTTCCACCCCTTTACGTAGTTAGGGGTGACAATTTTCCCAAATAGAGATGATGAGCCCATGAGGAAATCCCCATGGGGCAGAAGCAGGTGTAGTTTTCCCCCATAGGGTCGCAAGGCCGATGCCTGCTACAGTGTCAGGATGGGGAGTGACTTTTTTTTTTTTGAACTCTATGGGGAGTGACTTGGCCACATGGTGACCCCATGGGGACCGGAAAAATACATGCATGATGGGCCATATAGGCCATATTTGTGGCCGTGCACTCCCTTGAAACGAAACGCTAGCCACTAGCATTGCATTAGTTCTATGATCTATCTCCAGCCGTCCAGTCCACCATGGCACCACCGCACATTCCCCAATCTACATTCGACCATTCGGCCATTCCTCAACAGTCGGCCAGGCGAGAGGCGAGCCAGGCGGCCAGGCGGCAACGACCGCAAGCAGGCGACTAGGAGGCCAGCCATCTAGGGCAAGGCTTCAGGGTCCAGGAGACTAGCCATCCAAATCCAGCGACTTCAGCCGCACCGCACCACTGCCTCCAGATTTGGTAACGCCGGTTCTCTCAATCTCTCCTCCAGATCTGTCATTTGTGATATGTAGCTTGAGCTTGAGATTTGAGCTTCTAAGTTCTGATATGTGGGTTAGACTGTTATTTGTAGCATGATAATATCTCATTCCTTCAATGTTATTTCTAGCATGATAATACCAGTGTGAATGTGCGATGTTAATTTGTAGCATGATAAATTGATATTCGTATGACTAGTTGTCAGTTGAAGTTGAACCTGTATGCTTAAATCATTTAAGTTAAGTGCTTTGATGTAAAGATTCTCAATACTTGTACACTGAATTTTACATGGTATTGATATCCCATGGAGATCCCTATAGGGATCGGATCCCTGTAGGGATGGGGGACGAGGCACAAGCTTCATGAATCTGCCCACATTTAGAGCAAACACTCACCATCGGATATGCTTGAATTGCTTCATGGGGAACCTCCCCCCATGTCAGGCGTAAGAAAGATATGATCAAAAACAAAACTCTCTCAATCTACTTCATTACATATCTTTACTGGGAAACCATTTGTGAACATGTAACTAGTAAGAATCCCAAACAAAGCTCTTGTGATGCTAATGTATTAAAAACTACGAAAATCGCTTTTGTGCTCTTCACAAAAAAATTTTCACTTCATGATTCTGCCCTCATTTAGAGCAACACTAAACCAACTGACGTCCCCTGCACAGTTAGCACCCTTTGTACTGTCCTTCTTAAAGCCTTTGTATGTACTCTGCAACACCTGTTAACCTGACATGGAAGAAACTGCTTATAAAAAAAATGAATGGGTTACATATAGCTAGACTTCTACAAAAAAATTGCTTGTACATAGTTTACCACATTATCATGAATTGCTCCCACCTCCTAAAAAATTATTGTGATATGCTTGTTGTTTTATATCGAGTTAGTTCACCTTATTTGAAGTAGTTCCAAATGTTTATGGATTTGATCATTTTAAAAACTATACAACAAATCAATTAAAGTTGGTATGGATTGGATACAAAAATAGCCAAACCAAAGTATTTTTCTGTCCCATTGTAAAAAAAAAAAAGTGTTTGTGAGAACCACTTAGATTGCTTGTGGAGTCCATCTATCTTGCTTTTGAAAACCACATAAATTTGCTTCTAAAATGTATCAAAAATTGCTTCACATTATAATATATGTTTTTGGGGAAATGTCCTAATAACACATTTTGCTACTCAAAATAATTTGCTTATCAAAAAAAGACCTGAATGATAAACATATAGGTAGGCATGGAAGAAACTGCTTGCTAAAAAGACCTAAATGAGTAGCATATATGTAGACCTGTATATAATGTTGCATATAATTGCTTTTGTGTAAAGTTTTGTTTTCTGGATTATCATATTACCTATATAGGTAACATATATGTTGACTTGTACAAATAATTGCTCGTACATAGTGGCATGCTTTCTAAGTTTTGTATTTGCTTGCAGATTCCTGCAATGGACCTAAATGTGCTCCCTTTGGATTTGAATGGTGAGTTTCAAGTTGGTTTTGGTGTTGGTGTCAATACTCAAGTAATGGGACCTCTATGTTGCACACAGGAGAAAACTATTGGTATTGGTCAGAAACATCACAGCTTGTAGCTAATTACGTTGAACCCCCAGCGTCTATTGTGCACATTCTTTGCAATATAATGTGGAGTCAGGAGCTAGCAACCCTGATAGGCTACAACATGCCTGTGAGCATGACCACATTATTCCCATAAAAATAAGCTCAAGATTCAGAGAAACAAATCTACACCAGCAGTCCATCATCCTAGAAACAAGATAAGGACGTATGAAAAAAAGAGAGAGCTCTGAGAAATATAGAAAAGTGCGCACCTACTTGATGTTTACAGTCCTTTTCGAATCTACGTTATTTTCTGGGTTGGACAACCATTTGTATGTTAGCAATTTCCTAATGTTCAACATATCCTTTTGAGCAAAACCAGAGAGATTTCAACCATCCCATTGCTCCATATGCATCATGGTAAAAACCCATGGTCATCTCTACGTGAAAGAGGGATGTTGTGGCTACTGACCAAATAGTAAAGTGAGAGTATGGTACTGGAGATGACAGATGAACAATGCTTGCCCCTTCCCCATGTCCAGGGCAGCCATATATATATATATATATATATATATATATATATATATATATATATATATATATATATATATATACACACACACACACACACATGAGGAGTATTTTACAATTATGTCCTTACACTCATGTACCCTTCGTAGGGATATTTATGTCATTATACATATCCCGTTTTGGGCTTTACAATCCTTTAGCAGGCCGGCTGGGCTTAGGTGGGGGCCACCCTTACAACAAGGGATATTATTTTCTTTGTTAAGTGTCGTAGGGGTGGCCCCCACCTAAGCCCGGCAGGCCTGTTAGAGGAATGTAAGGCCCAGAATGGGACATGTGTAATGATATAAGTGCCCCCATGGGAATATTCGGATGTAAGGGTACAATTGTAAAAGCACTCCCCATGTGGATATATATATACAACTCAGGCGACGGGGAGAAACCGTTTACTTACCCAGGGTTAAAAAAAATCCATTTTGCCACAAGGATCATTTAAAAAGAGAGAGAGAGTGAGTGCTAAAACCAATGAAATTAACCCAAAATACTTTCCACTTCTTTCTATTGATTACTGTTGTAGGGGTGGCCCCCACCTAAACCCAGCAGGCCTGGTAGGAGGTTGTAAGGCCCAGAATAGTCCATGTGTAATAACATAAATGCCCCTGAAGGGGATGATCAACTGTAAGGGTATAATTGTAAAAGCACCCCCATGTATATATGTATATGGAATACAGGCCATGGGGAGGGGAGAGGCCATTACTCATCTCCCTCACTCTCCACCACCATCTCTCTCTGTGTTTGGTCTGTAGCCACAACAGTTGGCGCCGTCCGTGGGGAGGACAGGAGTAAGCTTGAAGTTCAAAGGAGGATGGCACCGGAAAAGGCTTCGTCGACGGCGGCGAAGGGAAAGAAGATGGCTGGGGCGGGGCGCCGCGTGAGCTCCAGGGCTTCGGCGTCGGCTGTCGCGGGTGCGGGTGGCGGCGTGGTCGCAGCAGTCGAGGGCGTCGACGCTCGCGCTGCGACAACCGACCCTGCCATCGGCGCCGCGACGACCGACCCCACCGTCGGCTCCGCTACGACCGACCCCGCCGTCGGCACCGCGACGACCGACCCCGCCGTCGGCTCCGCGACGACCGACCCCGCCGTCGGCTCCGCGACGACCGACCCCGCCGTCGGCTCCGCGACGACCGACCCCGCCTTCGGCACCGCGATGACCGTACCCGCGCCGACCCGCCCGCGGGGCGCACCGGCGGCCCCGCGTGCACCGGCAGTAGAAAGCGCGCTACTTGCGGCTCTCAACGCGTTCCAGCGGGAGCTAGGGGACCTTCGCGGGGCCGTCCGTGGCATGCAGGAGGCTCGAAGCCAGCAGGCCGCACCAGTGGCCACGCCAGAGCCCACGCCGGAAAGGGCGGACAGCCGCGACGCCCCCACGCCCAGCCGCGCGAAGCCCATCAAGACGGTTGCCGGGTTCTTCGACAAGATAGACAGATATGCGCGGGCTGAGGAGGATGCGCGGAGACGCAACGCTTCCACCCTTGATCTTGCTCAAGCGACGCGCTCGACATACAACGAGGGGGTGGGCGACGACCCTTCGAAGCAGGCCCGCAGTCGACAGCTCCGGGAAGACCCCCTTGGGAGCAACAGCACCAGGGAGCCGGAAGGCTCTCCAAAGAGCAGGCGCATGCCCTGGCGTCACCAGCGCAGACCACAAAAGGCCCGCCATACCTGTGTCATCGAGAATGCCCTTCGAGGTCGCGAAGGCGAACTCGGCCACGATGAGCGACCCCGGGCGGAGCAAGAGCAACTCTATAACGGAAAATGGTGCGAGGTGCACGGGTATGGTAATCACTACACGAAGACATGTACCGCGGTCGTGGAGTTGCAACGGGCGATGGCCGCACCTCGGGACTTGCCCCTTCGGCTCCCTGCCGAGGTCCAGGAGCGGCATCCGAGGGGCAGCCCCTCGCAAGCTTCAGCCAGGGAGGACGCACGGTGCCGCGCCGTCAACGTCATCACCGGAGGCTCCTTATCAGGGGCCCCCGCGGAGCAGCCGCAATCGTGGCTGCCGCCCCGCAACATCACCTTCACCGTGAATGACGCTAGGGGCGTGGAGTTCCCTCATCATGATCCTTTTGTCATCCGGGCCCACATCGCGGGCTGCGATGTTAGGCGCATCCTTGTCGACGGAGGGAGCTCTGCGAATATCCTGTTCACAGGGGCCCTCGACCGTATGGGAACCCACCGAAGTCGCATGGAGCAGGCAGGAGCTCCGCTTCAGGGCATCGGAGGTCAGCCGCTGCGGGCCATAGGGCAGGTATCCCTCCCCGTCACGCTCCACCAGGAGAGTAACGTACGGACCCAGCATGTCGTCTTCGACGTAGTGGACATCGCACACCCCTATAACGTCATATTGGGGCGGCCCGCCATCAACTCCTTCGAGGCGGTCCCACACCACGCCTTCTTATGTATGAAGCTCCCGGGCCCGGAGGGCGTCATCACCATCTTCGGCGACCAAGACCTTGCCAGGCGCATCGAAGTCGGCAGCCAGGATCTGCATCGCCCAGTGCACGCCCTACCGGACACGCTTGGCGACGCGCCCTCCGCCCCGGGATGGACGCCTAAGCCTCGGCCCGAGGGCGGAGTCAAAAGGGTGCCACTCCAGGCGGAAGGCCAGTTTGTGTCTATTGGTGAGGGGCTCCCCCCTGAGGTCGAGCAAGATTTACTCCAGGTGCTTCGAAACATCACCGACGTTTTTGCATGGTCACCAGAAGATATCAAGGGCGTGGACCGCGCCGTAATCGAGCACCGCTTGGCGGTCCGCCCCGACGCCAAGCCGGTCAAGCAAAAGCTTCGCCGCATGTCCACAGATCGGCAGCAGGCGGCCAAGGTGGAGGTGACAAAGCTTCTTCGAGCCGGGGTCATCTGTGAGGTCCACCACCCAGAGTGGCTCGCCAACCCAGTATTGGTCAAGAAGGCTAGCGGGGCCTGGCGTATGTGCATCGATTTTACGGCGCTCAACAAGGCGTGCCCAAAGGACAATTACCCTTTGCCGTGCATCGATCAATTGGTCGACGCTACCGCGGGGTGCGAGCTAATGAGTTTCTTAGATGCCTACTCCAGTTACCATCAGGTATACATGGCGAAGGACGACGAGAGCAAGACTAGCTTCATCACACCAATCGGCACCTTCTGTTTCATCAGGATGCCCTTTGGCTTGAAGAACGCGGGCGCTACTTTTACCCGCCTCGTCGCCATCGCCCTGGCCACCCAGCTCGGGAGAAACGTCGAGGCCTACGTCGATGACGTGGTAGTCAACCCGACAGCTCGCTTTGCATGGCCGGGACCTTCAGGAGACCTTTGACAACCTCAGGAAAGCCGGCATCAAGCTCAACCCCGACAAGTGCGTCTTCGGCGTGCAGGCGGGCAAACTCCTGGGATTCCTCGTGTCCGGGCGGGGCATCCAGGCGAACCCTGATAAGCTCGACGCTATCTTGGGTATGGAGCCGCCCAAGATGACGAGGGAAGTCCAGAGGCTGGCGGGCCGCATGGCAGCCTTGAGCCGCTTCTTATCCAGGGCGGCGGAGCGAGGTTTACCATTTTTTAAGACACTCCGCGGGTGCGACGGTTTTCATTGGGATGGTGACTGTGCGGAGGCCTTCAACGCGCTCAAGAAACACCTGGCGAGTCTCCCCACTCTGGTCGCCCCAGCACCAGAGGCTCCCCTCCTGCTCTGTCTGGCCGCGTCAGCTACAGCGGTCAGTGCCGTCCTCGTCTTAAAGGAAGGCGCCGTACAACGGCCTGTATACTTCGTCTCGGAAGCCCTTCAAGGCGCCAAGACGAGATATACAGAGCTTGAAAAGCTTGCTTACGCATTGGTCATGGCCTCCAGGAAGCTCCGGCATTATTGTTTGGCCCATCCAATCACGGTGCCTTCCTCATTCCCACTGGCGGAGATGATGCACAACAAGGAATCCACGGGCCGCATCGGCAAGTGGGCTGCCGAGCTCGCCCCGTTTTCCCTGACATACGCCTCAAGGACGGCAATCAAATCTCAAGTCCTCGCCGACTTCCTCGCAGAATGGACCCCGCCGGCTCAGCCCGCTCAGAAGCACGACGACCCGGTCTGGACCCTCACCGTCGATGGGGCTTACGGCGTCGCGGGCGTGGGCGCGGTAATTGTCACACCCGAGGGGCAGCACCTATCGTACTCGGCGCATCTCGCGTTTCCGACCACCAACAACACAGCGGAGTATGAAGCGCTACTCTTCGGCCTGACCAAGCTCAAGGCAATCGGTGCGCGGCGAGTGCTCGTCCGCACGGACTCGCGTTTGGTGGCCGGCCACGTGGACAAGTCATATCAAGTCAAGGACCCTGAGCTGGCTAAATACCTCGCCGCCGTAAGAGGAAGGGAAAGGCATTTTTTGGGCATCACGGTCAAAGACATCCCTCGCGCGGAAAATGAGCAGGCCGACGCTCTCGCGAAGGCGGCCAGCCAGCAGCTGCCGCCCCCTGACGAGGCGTTTTACGAGGTATTGCCGCAGGCGGCTATTGTGCAGGACAACCGGGACGCGGCCCTCGTTCACCACATCGCCCAGCAGGGCGACTGGCGAGAGCCTATCTTCAATTTCCTGCAGGGCATCGCCGAGCCAGAGGACCACGCCGAGCTCCGGCGTTTGCAGCACCGTGCCAGATCTTTCCAGGTGTTTGAAGGGACGCTGTACAAACAGGGCGTCTACGCACCGCTCCTACGCTGCCTCCCCCGCGAGGAGGGGACGAAGCTCCTTGTGGAGATCCACGCAGGGGCGTGCGGGTCTCATCTCGCGCCGAGGTCGTTGGTCGGCAAGGCATTCAGGCAAGGCTTTTACTGGCCGACTGCCATCGCCGACGCCCAGGACCTCGTGCGTCGCTGCCAGGGGTGTCAGTGGATGGGGCGCATCATCCGTAGGCCTCCGACGAAGCTCAACCCTATCCCCCCGGTATGGCCATTGGCACGCTGGGGCGTTGACATAGTGGGACCACTCCCCCGAGCCCAAGGGGACCTACGGTTCGTGGTCGTCGCGCTGGAATACTTCTCCAGGTGGCCGGAGGCGATAGCCCTAGCAAGATAACCTCGGCTGCCATGCAACGTTTCCTCTGGCAGAACATCATATGTCGCTTCGGCGTGCCCAGGGAACTCACCGTCGACAATGGCCTGCAATTTGATGCCGCCCCATTCAAGGCGTTCTGCGGCGACATGGGCATCACGCTTCGGTTCTCCTCGGTTGGGCACCCCCAGTCCAACGGGGCAGTCGAAAGGGCGAACGACGCTATCTCTATCGCCATCAAAAAACGCCTGGTTGGGCTGCCGAAGGGCAGGTGGCCGAGCGAGCTTCACAGCGTCCTCTGGTCCCTTCGCACAACGGTCACACGCCCGACGGGGTTCACGCCTTTCAAGCTCCTCTTCGGTGATGAGGCAGTGACGCTTGAAGAAATCAAGGAGGGATCACGGAAGGTCCTCATCCAAGCGCCCGACGAGGAGCGTCGCGTATCCCTCGACCTCCTCGATGGGGCGCGGGCGAGCGCGGCCCACCATGTCGAGAAGTACGCGCGGCAGACAGTACGTACTCGAGACCGGTCTGTATACCCGCGAAGGTTCAACCCTGGGGATCTCGTCCTCAGAACAGCGCTCCATGCGGGGACCGTCGCCAAGCTGGAATCCAAGTGGGAAGGTCCATACATCGTGGCGGAAGCTTTGCAGAAGGGAGCGTACCGCCTCGCCACGCTCGAGGGACAAACTCTCCGCCACACATGGAACGCGGACAAGCTACGGCGATATTACGCCTAGATGCAGGACGAGGATTATAATGGCATCAGCCCCTCCTTGTACGAGGCTCGCCCGCGCAAACGGGAGTTCAATAAAGCTCGCTGTTTCCGAAGCTATCATCGTCTGACCGCAGTACACAGTCCACGGACTATAAATAAGACGTAGCGTCGAGGTTCACCTCCGCACGCGAGAGTCCACGGACTATAAATAAGACGTAGCGTCGAGGTTCACCTCCGCACGCACCAGTCCACGGACTATAAATAAGATGTAGCGTCGAGGTTCACCTCCGCACGCAAGAGTCCACGGACTATAAATAAGACGTAGCGTCGAGGTTCACCTCCGCATGCACCAGTCCACGGACTCTAAATAAGACGTAGCGTCGAGGTTCACCTCCGCACGCGAGAGTCCACGGACTATAAATAAGACGTAGCGTCGAGGTTCACCTCCGTACGCACCAGTCCACGGACTATAAATAAGACGTAGCGTCGAGGTTCACCTCCGCACGCGAGAGTCCACGGACTATAAATAAGACGTAGCGTCGAGGTTCACCTCCGCACGCACCAGTCCACGGACTCTAAATAAGACGTAGCGTCGAGGTTCACCTCCGCACGCGAGAGTCCACGGACTATAAATAAGACGTAGCGTCGAGGTTTACCTCCGCACGCACCAGTCCACGGACTCTAAATAAGACGTAGCGTCGAGGTTCACCTCCGCACGCGAGAGTCCACGGACTATAAATAAGATGTAGCGTCGAGGTTCACCTCCGCACGCACCAGTCCACGGACTATAAATAAGACGTAGCGTCGAGGTTCACCTCCGCACGCGAGAGTCCACGGACTATAAATAAGACGTAGCGTCGAGGTTCACCTCCGCACGCACCAGTCCACGGACTATAAATAAGACGTAGCGTTGAGGTTCACCTCCGCACGCGAGAGTCCACGGACTATAAATAAGACGTAGCATCGAGGTTCGCCTACGCACGCGACAGTCTACGGACTATAAATAAGGCGCTGTCGGCCCAAAACACAGCTCACAGCATTAAGAATAAATGGGGCATCGTCCCATTGCAAAAATATGAGGTCAAATGATTACAGGTATGGGCGCGCAAGCGCGAACCCCCCTCCGCCTGATATAGTCAAGCCTTAGTCTTCGCACAGCGCTAAGGGGCCCGTGCCGCCGCCAGGGCCTCGGGAAGCCTCTTCGAGCCAACGGAGGAAGTCCCCTCCCCCGCGCAGCGTTTGCTGTACTGCAACCCTCGCCGCATCCTCCCCGACGCGACTCCAGATCCGCTGGTGGAAGTTCCGGAGGCTAGGCTCGATGGAGCGAATAGCATCCGGCAGCGCCTCCGGCCGGCCAGGAAGATCCAGGTGAGGGTTTGCCAGCTCCTGCATATGCCTACACCCACGGGTGTGGAGCATGCCGAGGGCAAGGCACGCGCCGAGATAGCCGCAGTGCTCCCCGAAGGTCTTGGCGCTGCGAAGCGCGACGCCCGCCCCCTCCTCGATCAGCCCAAGCGTCTCCATCAGGTCCTCCGGCCGGTGGGTGGCGTCGGGCACGTCAACACAATGATCACGGAGGGCCCGGTTCAGAGACTCCATTGCCCCCCAGGCTGACGTGGACGCGTCGTCCAAGGCACGGGCCTTCCCTGCAAGAGTCTCGGTCAGCTGGGTCTTCTCCCCCTCCAAGGCGGCAATCTGCTGCAGGAAGGAGGCGCGTTCCTCTGCAGCGCCGCGTCTGGCTTCTTCGGCCTCGACTTGTAGGGATGACAAGGCACCCTCCAGCGCGCGGAGCTCTTCGTCCTTTGTCGCGTGAGCGTCATCTGCTTCACGAAGCCTGGCTTCTAGGGCCCTCCGCTCCCGGATGCGGGCCTCGTCTAGCGCGTCGCTGATGACAAGCGTCTGAAAGCAGCAATGTAAGTCACCAGGCGCCCAGTAGCGCCATACAAAATGCGCGGCACAGGTACTCACCCTTATTTCCGAGGCCCGCAACGCCAGTGTTAGGTGGTCTCCCTCGCATGATGATAGCATCCGCCGGTCAAGGCTGCCACTGGCGCGTTCTGCGGCCATGGTGAGAGCGCGGAGTATCACCAGTCGCGGGAGGTAGTCGGACAGGACGGGTTCGGATCCCACCGCGTCGAGGGCTGTGGAGGCTTTGGCTGCTTCGACAGCGGTAGACACCGGCGCGACACCCTGTACAAGGTTTTGGACTTCGCGCACTCCCCCGTTGCTCGATCCTTCACCGCGTCCGGGAGACGTCGTCTCGCCTGATGCTGACGGAATGAGCGAGCAGATCAGAAAGAGTTTCGCGATGTCGAGCGGAGAGAGGGAGCCATGCTTACCTCCTGCCCCCTCACCGCCGCAGGGGGTGGTGTCTGTTCGGCCACCGATCGCGGCGTGAGCGCCTCGGTGGTCGGGAGCGAGGCCCCCTCGGCGACATCGGGCACCACAATCCCAAGCATGGGGCCTGCAACGTTGTAGCGACCCTTCGGTGGCGGGGGAGACTGCATCCGAGGGCGTTTCGGCTGAGGAGCCGAGGGCGATTCCCCAGTGACGTTAGCGGCCGCAGCTCCTACTCCACCTTCGGTCTCCGCCGCGCCGGACGTATCCCTGGTAGTAACAGCACAAACGGCCACGACCCTCTTGTCAGGCGTAACGTTCCTTTCCGGGTTGACGGGCTCCGGCCTAGTGAAGGCCGCGCCCGTACGCTCAGCCGCGTCTCCGGATAGTGCGGCCGGCGGAATTGAGGCGGCGCACCCCGCCGAACTGGTCCGGCCGGGCGCGTCACCGGTCGAGCGTCCTGCCCCAGCAGCACCAGCTGCCGCGGCGGCTGGCAAGCTGAGTATGGCAGCATCGGAGCGAGCCCGACGCCGCGAAGACGAGGCGTCTGCGCGGCCGCCACCGCCATGATGACCCGAAGTCCCCGCGGGAATCTCTGTTGGTATCGGGCGTTCCGGCACAGCGATACCCAAAAGTTCGCATGTGCGGTTCACCCGCCCTGGCTTCGCCGTTTGGATCGCGGCCTCGCGTAGCTTGTGCTCCTCAAGTGTGTATGGGCCGAGGAACACCTCAGTCGTGCGCTCCGCGTCTTCTAGCCGAGCCACTGCACAAGAAACAGCACGGCGATTACGTGAGAACAAGTGCGGATACGTCAAGAGATGCCTGCGGCACTCTAGACAACTTACAAGGGGCGGAGGGCGGAAGCAGGCGGGACACGGGCGGGCAGATCCCGTCCGCTCGGTCATCGCCCCGGCCCGTGTATCTCCACCGGGAAGACAGCGGCGCCACCCCGTACATCGTGAACTCTTCGGCCAGGTCGCGCATACTTAGCCGGCGGGCGACGCCGACAAGTCTCCAGAGTCTCTACGCATCGTCAGCCTCCGGCTTCACGCTTGGCGAAGTATTGAACGAGATGGGCCCGCCTCGGCATAGCAGGCCACTCGGGCCGGTCACGTGGTAATAAAACCACCACCGCGTCCAGCCGGACTCCCACTCCCCCAGGGCGACCGGCGCGGGGAACAACGTCGTGCAAGACGATCGCAGCACGAAGTCCACACTGCCAAAATTGGAAATAGCTCCATCTCCAGCCTTCTTGGGGCGGCAGCAGGCGTCATGCAGGGTGGCGAACAGGCTAATGCTGGGACGCCGGCCTTCCGTCCGCGTCACCCATGAGAAGACAGCCAGGCGGACTATTGCGCTCGACGCCAGCTGCGCTAACTCCAACCCATAGGCCCGCAAGACTTCGCCCACAAACATCTTTGAGGGCATGCGAAGGCCGGCGTCAAAGAACGCGACGAAAACGATCGTCTCCGTCTCCCGGGGCTTCGGCTCCGTTTCGTTGCGACGGGGTAGGCGAGCCCCATCCCGATCCTCGATCTTCCTGTCACGAACAAGCCGCTGCAGCGTCTCCTCGGTCACGCGGCTCTTTCCCAACACGCGGGAACACCGACCCCCCGAGTATTCCATGGCGTCCCATCGCCTGTCGGCATGCGAGCGCCCCCGCAGCACCAGCTTGTAATCCCCAGAACGGAAGGATAATTTGTCCCAGCTAGACGAGGAGCCACCGCTGGGAGGGCGAGACGCGTCGCCATGGCTGGCCATTGTCTCCTAAAGACAGGGTAAAAGAAACCAAGGCAGGAAGTCGCGCTACTACCGGCACGGAATAAACCAGAACTAAGCGGCAAGCGGGACAAAAGTGCTCCCATCCCGGTGAGGGCACCTTATACAGCCCGCTCGCCTCCCCCACGGCCAGAAGGCGCAGTTAGGCCAGAACCCCAGCGGTTCGAATACACACGATCTGGAAAGAAGAACCGTCGGTACCTGGAGGGGCACGCCGGGTAGGTGGCCAGGCAGCGCACAACCCCAGCACGCGCTCGACACGCGTCCCGCCTCCCTGGGGAAGCAGCGAACAACCGCAAGCACGCAACCGCTCACATCCCACGACGCGCCAGTTGCAAGCCGCCGCGTGCCCCACCCACGCGAAAGCAGACTGCATAACGCGATAGCCTGCCCTCTGACAGGCCAGGCGTCGGCGCAATTCCAGTCATTATTTAAAGCGCACTATCAGGCCGCGAGGCCGTGGCAGTTGCGAAACACGGGAAAACCGGCGGCACAGCACCCACCTTCACCACTACATCGCCCACGGTTCCCACAGCTTCGGCTACTCCCGTGGGGGACGGAGCGCGACTTCGGCTAGGCGCCAGCTCCGCTGCCACCCGTTCGAAGGGTAGGGGACGGAGTGCGCGCGTCGACTTCAGCTAGGCGCCAGCTCCGCCGCCACCCGTTCGAAGGGTAGGGGACGGAGCGCGCGCGTCGACTTTGGCTAGGCGCCAGCTCCGCTGCCACCCGTTCGAAGGGTAGGGGACGGAGCGCGCGCGTCGACTTCGGCTAGGCGCCAGCTCCGCTGCCACCCGTTCGAAGGGTAGGGGTCGGAGCGCGCGCGTCGACTTCGGCTAGGCGCCAGCTCCGCTGCCACCCGTTCGAAGGGTAGGGGACGGAGCGTGCGCGCGTCGACTTCGGCTAGGCGCCAGCTCCGCTGCCATCCGTTCGAAGGGTAGGGGACGGAGCGCGCGCGTCGACTTCGGCTAGGCGCCAGCTCCGCTGCCACCCGTTCGAAGGGTAGGGGACGGAGCGCGCGCGTCTACTTCGGCTAGGCGCCAGCTCCGCTGCCACCCGTTCGAAGGGTAGGGGACGGAGCGCGCGCGTCTACTGCGGCTAGGCGCCAGCTCCGCGGCCACCCGTTCGAAGGGTAGGGGACGGAGCGCGCGCGTCTACTGCGGCTAGGCGCCAGCTCCGCGGCCACCTGTCCGAAGGGTAGGGGACGGAGCGCACGCGCGTCTGCTTCGGCCACGGCCGCAGCCCCTGGTCACCTTCGGAAAAATTCACAGGCCGCAGGGACGGAGGGGGCCAAAGGACTCGGCAACATGGCTTCGGCCCTGTGAAGCCCTTCTCCATGAGAGGCTCCTGTTGTAGGGGTGGCCCCCACCTAAACCCAGCAGGCCTGGTAGGAGGTTGTAAGGCCCAGAATAGGCCATGTGTAATGACATAAATGCCCCTGAAGGGGATGATCAACTGTAAGGGTATAATTGTAAAAGCACCCCCCATGTATATATGTATATGGAATACAGGCCATGGGGAGGGGAGAGGCCATTACTCATCTCCCTCACTCTCCACCACCATCTCTCTCTCTGTTAGGTCTGTAGCCACAACAATTACAAAAGGAAAATTTTGTTCCTCTTCTCGTACCCTTACTCCAAAAATCTAAGGTTAGGAACGTCGAAGATGGTCATGAAGATAAGGTAGTCTCGTTCTAAACGGACTATGCAGATAAACCCTGTGCCCCCTTATGTGTGCTTCCCCAAGTAGACGTTGTACTGTCGCAAGATTTTTGTTGGACCTTGGGCACCGCCTTCTTGCCCTCGGGCGTCCTATTTCGCAGTCATAGGAAAATCTTGCTTTTAAAAATTTGTGTGGCTCAGTATCACTCCAGTTCCCTAGATGTGCTCTTTTAAAATTAAAATGGGTTTGGATTACCTTATCCCCACGATTCTATCCTTACCTCATGCTATTCCCTCTCATCTCTTGCTGAAAACCCCATCGGATCCAAAGGAACGAAATAACAAGTAACCCAAAACTAGGGCAATCAAGAAGAAGCAAAGACTTTTCAGCCTCCCAGTATTTAAGGAAAACAACATCACTATGAAGAACACCCGCCAGGAGAGAGCCCATAGAGCAAGGTCACTTGTTTCTGCGAAGGACAAGACCCTTGCCCCATGAATTGTTCCTCAAATCTGTTGTTGATCAAGACAGCTAAGAATACAATAGATGAATAATGACAATTGTCATTTATTTAAGGGGGGTAGCATTAAGAGACAAAAATGCCGAAGCACTACCACGATGTATGTTTTGGAGGTGCAACAAACTGGACTCAGAGCTAATCGAACCAGTACGAGAAGATTTGCAGAACCGAAAGTCTTATAATGATAAGGACAAAAGACCACCATATAAATGTATTCATCTTCGTATCGGCATCCCTCATACCGTCTACTCCCTAGGGCACAGGCCAATACTGCCCACCCCTCAATGTGAATTCTACACCCACCATAGGCCCAATAGACGATGTGACTATTCCACTCTATGAAGGCAGGAAGACAATGAGGTCAAGGAGCAAGTATTTGGAAGTCTATGACCTATCCAGAAGAACAAAGTTTCCCTCTTCCCTTTTGACTTCTCCAAGTGCTAATCCCTGTTGTGTAGATTTTCATCTCTCTGTGGAGCTAAGGAACTATACGTCGAGCAACACCCCGAAACCCATTGCTAGCCAATATAACCCACACTACAAGAAATCCTTCTTTTTATGACAAAATACCTTATGACCGTGCTTGTTTTCATCATATAATGTATCATAATATGACGAAATATTTTGCGTCGTCATAATCTTATGAGCCAGAAACAAATTTATGACGACATAATTTATTGTGTCACCGAAAGCTACAAAATGTCGTCACAAATTGTCTGGCGACAGGATCCGGTTGACGCCTTGGGTTTTATGACGCTTTGAGCTGTCTTTATGTGATGGTTTGTCGGCGTCACTTTATGTTATTTCAAAAAATGACCGACCGCAACGTCAATATACCCCTGCAGGTGGACCCCGTCTCCTTCTGTTGACCAAATTCATTTTCCCCGTCTCCCCGACCCAACAGAAGACGGCGGCGAGCGGTTGGCGGCCTCTGGCGGTGCGGCGGGCGGCGAGCGGTGGGTGGCCTCTGGGCGAGCATCGGTCGGGGCGGAGCACGGCCGCCGTCGTGCTACCTCTGGGCGGAGCTAGCTCACCCTCTCCCCAGCTGACGCCGCGGCATAGTGGGCGGCGGCTGCGCGAGATCTGCCGCCAGGCCAGCCGGCGAGCGCGGATCACCGGTGACCGCAACTGCATCAGGTTGGTAGGCGGTGGCGCATGGTGGGCAGTGGCGCCGTCAATCCCCTCCCCGTCCCCCTCCATTTGGTTGGCAGTGGCGCCCTCATCCCCCTCCCTGTTCCTTTTTATTGGCATGGCAATTCGTAATCAATCCAATGTGCATCAATCAGGGCTCATCGGCGGACGGGCTCAGCACGGCGGCGGGCGTCGTCTCGGCGGTGGCAGCTCCCCATCGCCCTAGGTGTGCCATTTTTGCAGTGCCCCGTCCCTGTTCCTCCTCTGTTGCCATTTCTGCTCACCTTCCCTCTCCAGTTCTCATGTCGCAGGCGTCGTCCTCAACTTCTCTGACTCGGCGGTCAAGCACAGCTAGGGTTGCCCCGCAACCCCGAGCCCTTGCTGTCGTTGCTGCAGAGCCTGCGCCCACTGATGTCGATCTGCAGGACCCGATCGATGATGTGACCGGGTTGCCATTGATCATGTGCCCGGATTGCAAGGACGTGAGGGTGTTTGCTGCCACTACCACGAAGTCTGAGTATAACGTTGGAAAGAGGTTTTTCAAGTGCCCCCGGAAGACCTATCGAAATGTCAGTGCAGTGGTTCAGTTTCTGTTGCACAAATTTCAGTCATGTTTGAATAGGTCTCCCTGAGAATATGGTAGTGTTTGTAGCATTCAGTGCCTGCACTATTGGTGTTAAATTGCATGTGGTTGTCATTTGGATGCAGGGGAAATGTTCCAGGTATTGGTTCGAGGAAGAATATGTGGTGTACCTTGAAGATCATGGTTTTCTACTTCCAGCAAGCTCGACCGTTGCAGCAGCTTCGACAATAGAAATTCCTGAGCTTGTGGGAAAAATTGATACCTTAGAGCAAAATCTGAACAAGGTGAAGGAAATGGTTGGCAAGAAGAGGGAAGGCATGGGAAGCTGCATTTGTCTTGTGTGTGGATGTGTGAATGTAGCAATGTTCCTGGTGTTGGCCATCTTGTTGGTTGTAGCTGTAGTGTTCAAGAAGTAGGCAATGCTTTTGTCTTTTATGATGAAGTAGTCTGGGACATGTTCAAGAAGTAGGCAATGCTTTTGGCTTTTATCATGAAGTAGTCTGGGACATGTTGTATTGAACCTGTTGTGCTGGTATGAAATATGGGCCTTTGTGCTACTGGACATATGTTGTGTCTATGGAAATGTAACATGTGCATTTCTAATGTATGTTGGAAATAAATATCACTTGTGCTTTGATGTGGAACCTGTGTGGGATATTTTGGCAGGATGTATGTTACTTCAGCATATACATATTATGACGGATTTTGTACTTTTCATGACATTGTCATGTGGTCATAAAAACCCCCAAAATATATTTAGGACAGATTCTGGGCATTCCATGACATTGTCATGTGGTCATAAAAACCTGCAGACAATAGCATAATTCAAATACAACAGAATCACTAATAGAAGTTCATGGTTCACAAATAGCTCTAGAAATGCAAAGGTTGGTCATCATCATTGTCTTCCTCTGATGTGTTGCCTTCATCTGGACTATGGTACTCAAGGAAGGTTTCATCTTCGTATTCAGCATCTATTTCATCACCTTGAGCTGTATGTTGATGTCGACGGATGCTCTCGACAAGGTCTCTACTAACAGGGCTGCCTGGTTCATTCTCTATGTGCATGAAATCCATATCAGGATAAATGTCTCCCACTGTACCATCTATGGTCGAAGTACTCTCCTCTTGGTAAGCCTCCTGACATCTCATCTGTACTTGTTCATGGATTGGTTGGTTTGTGTCGGACTCTTCAACATCAAATATATGTCGGTGGCCAAATTCTTGTACCACTCGCCAACATGGACCTAACTTTGTATCTTCCAAGAAAAATACTTGTGAAGCTTCCGTGGCTAGAATGAAAGGATCATTCTTATACCATCGTCCTTGGATGTTAATGCTCTTGAAGTAACCATCATCTTTCATTTCGTATGTCCTTCCCTCAAGATTGTACCATTCACACCGCAATAAGATAACAGTTCTATCTCCTTTGCTGTTCTTTGCGTAAGTCAACTCAATAATGTCTGTGATTGTCCCATAGAAGTCAATAGTGTCATCATTGTGAGTACCTATAGTTTTGATGGTGGAGTTTTGTGTCTTCCTGTCTACCTCACGAGCCACAGTGTGGTACCGTACCCCGTTGACTATACAGGCTGTGTATGAACGCACACGCCTAATCGGCCGACATGTGAGTGAGTATAGGTCTTCATCAACATCTGTTGAGCCTTTGCATTTCAATCTGGTAATCTGCAGGTTGGAAAGAAAGAGAGTTAGTAAGTTTGAAAATGTATTGAATCATAAATTATGCAGTCATGTTGTTGAAGTTGCACACACATGATTCTCGAACCATGCAGCGAAGTGTGTTGGCATCATTTTTTCAATATCGTTCACCCCTTGTTCTAATTCTTCCCTATACTTTCTGCAATAAAGGAAGAAGTTAATCAGTTTATTGTGACACTAATACTAAATATAGTTGTCTGAAATGACATGAGAACAAATACTCACTCTTTGTATTCATCAACCTCTTCGCAGTTGTTTAGAACAAACCAAACCATGGAGTCATAGTCTTTATCTTCATAATGAAGTTTGGAAGCACCCAGCAGGTTAATACCATGACCAAAAATACAGTAACCATTGGGGGAGATGTTCTGTTCACCATCTAAGTTTCTTTCAGGCCTAGTGAACCTAGTAATAATGTCACTGAAATATGTTGAGCACTGGGTCATACACTCATAGGCAGTGTATGCCTCTGCAACAGAGCCTTCACGTTTTGCTTTATTGCGGATGAAACGCTTAAAGGTGCCCAATCTTCTCTCAATGGGATACATCCATCCATATTGAACCGGTCCCCTAAGGAGTGCCTCATCAGGCAAGTGTACTACTAGGTGGACCATAACATCAAAGAATGCAGGAGGATAAATTATCTCCAGCTTGCAAAGGATAAGTACAATATCTTTCTTCATCTGGTGTAGTGCATCAACCTTTAGAGTTTTTGAGCAAAGTTGTCTAAAAAACGTACCCAATTCACAAATTACTTCATATACGTCTTTGCGCACCAAACCACGAAGGGCAGCTGGTAAAATACGCTGCAACAGTATATGACAGTCATGTGTTTTCAGCCCATGCATTGATCCTGCTCCCTCCATATTGACACATCTTGATATATTGGAGGCATAGCCATCTGGAAACTTAACATTGCTCACAAACTGCAAAAACTTCTTCTTTGCTTCTGGTGTTAGAACGTAACAAGCTCTTGGCTTTGAGGAGGAATTACCACTGTCATCTAGCAAATGAAGCTCTTTTTTTATACCTCTGTCTTCCAAATCTAGCCTAGCAGCGATGGTGTCCTTTGTCTTGTTCGGAATATTAAGTAGAGTTGACAAAATGTTTTCACATATATTTTTCTCTATGTGCATAACATCAAGGTTGTACTGTAGCTTCAATTTTGACCAGTATGGCAAATCGTAGAAGCTAACCTTTAGATGCCATACTGGTTCTCCATTACGGCGTCGTTTTCTTGATTTCTGCTTATCTGGATTCTTCCCTGGAACATAGCAAACTTCATCCAACCTTGCCATAATCTCATCTGCACTAAATTTCCTTGGCGGCTCTCTGTTTTCATGGTGGCCATCGAAAGATCTGTTTTTCCTCCACGGATGGTCGCTTGGGAGGAAACGTCTGTGGCCTATGAAACCAATTTTGTTTCTCAGACATTCGGAGCATGGATTCTCATCACAGTGCACACATGCGAAGTAACCATGAGTGGTTCTGCCTGACATGGTGCCTAATGCAGGGTAGTCATTGATTCCCCACAGAATCGCTGCATGCAGACTAAATTCTTTGCCTTCATATGCATCATAAGTAGAGACACCGTTCCAAAGTTTAAGCATGTCTTCTATCAAAAGCTGCATGAACACATGGAAATCTTTGCCTGGTGATTTTTTCCTGGAATTAGTAAAGCAAGCATGTAATTAGATTGGTCCATACACATCCATGGTGGAAAATTATATGGAACCACTACCACTGGCCAGATGCTATATGAATTGGTCATCTGACCAAATGGGTTAAATCCATCTGTAGCAATGGCTAGCCTCAAACTGCGGGGATCATCTGCAAAAGACTCGAAAGTCTCATCAAATTCTTTCCAAGCTTCCCCATCAGCAGGATGTCTCATTTCATTCTCAATTGGTACCCTCTTTTCCTTGTGCCATCTTGCATACTGTGCCCGTTGCTTTGACATAAAAAGCCTTTGAAGGCGTGGAATTATTGGAAAGTAACGGAGGACCTTGTGAGGAACTTTCTTTCTGCCCTCCTTGTTCACTTTCCATCTTGTGAAGCCATAAACTGGGCAATGATCATCGTGTTCATGGCCGTTCCAAAATAAGGCACAATCATACTTGCACACATCAATACAAACATAACCAATACCAAGCTTCCGAAGCAGAGCTTTCATTTCCTTATAGGACTTAGGAAGGCCGGGCACATTCTTCAGAGATGACGAAAACAACTCAAGGAAAGCATTTAACCCAGATGTTGTTATCCGATTGTACACTTTGATATGCAGCAGTTTAATAATGAAAGTTAGCCTAGTCTCCTCGGTGCAACCTGGATAAAGTTCACGCTTTGCCTCTTCCATGATTTCTTTATATAGGTTGCCACTAAAGCCATGGCTTGCTGCGGCGTGCAAATCTTGAATCAACCCCTGTATTCCCCGTGCACTATCATCTATGACATCTTCAGCTTGTCCTTCCTCATCAAGTGGTGCCTGGTCATTTCCATCCCATGACATATCTCCATCATCATCTTGTCCAACATCATCCTGTCCAACATCATTTTCTTCCTCTCCATGGTGAATCCACCTAGTATAGCACCTCGACATACCATTGAGTTCGATATCCTCGTGTACATCATCTTGGCTTTTCTCTTTCTGGTTAAGGCATTTTCGGCAGGGGCACTTGATCTTCTCATCTGCACCAAATGTACTTCGGACATGTTCCATGAATTGTGCAACACCAGACATAAAGGCCGGCGTAAATGGGGCACTGTTATGAACCCAGCTTCTATCCATCTCCACCTGCATAAATTTAGGTGCCAAAAAATTAACAATCGGCATGGAGAAGCAGTTGGCCGGCGAGGCAGGTGTTGCCAGGTGGGTTGGCCGGCGATGCAGCAGCTCCGAGCAACGAGGCCACCGGCGAGGCTGCAGCAGCTAGTCTGGCCGGCTAGCCTCCATCTGAATGGCCATCGAGGGAGCACCTGCTCGATCTAGCCACATGCAGGGGAGGAGCACGGCGAGGTTGCTGCTGGAGGTGGGGGGAGGCCGGCGAGGGAGCAGGTTGAGAGGGAGGAGGTGGCGAGGGAGCAGGTCGCCGGCGGCCTCGTTGCTCGAGCTGGAGGGGGTCGCCGTGACCCAAGGAGCAGCTAGCGAGGTTCCTGGTGGAGGTCGGGGGGGGGGGGGGGGGGGGCGGGGTGGCGAGGGAGCAGGTGGAGAGGAGCAGGTCGCCGGTGTGGAGAGGAGCAGGTGGGGTGGCTAGCGAGCTGCTGGAGTCGTTGTTTGAGCTGGATGGGGGTGGCCGCGCGCCAAGGACCAGCTGGCCACAGCGTTCATTTCTCTTATAAATCTATGGCAAAATATTGTAACTAGTTTATCTCCCACATACTTACTCCAAATTTGATCATTTTTTCCTAAAATTTTCTTAAATCATGATCTATGAATATATTGCATTGATTTTGGTCATGTGTTCATGAGACAAATTTTGAAGAACTCAAAATTTAATTTTTAAAAATATGGCAAATTCACACCACAATTTCAAACTCAAAATGAATTCAGGAAAAAATGGGGCATTGTGCAGACCCATATCTGTATATTTACTCATGAGGCGCGTAAATTCTTTTGGGATGACCCATATCTGTATAGGCATTGTGCAGATGGGGTAATTCGACGTTGTCTTCCTCATGAGGAGGTTCAAAGTGTTATTTTTCACTGTCATTCTGCTCCCTGTGGTGGTCATGCAAGCACTGCAAAGACTCAAGCTAAGGTTCTCCAAGCTGGATTCTATTGGGCTACCATGTTTAAGGATATTCATGCTTTCATTCAGTCTTGTGACCCTTGTCAGCGTGCAGGGAACATGTCAAGACGACATGAGATGCCTCAGCATGGTATCCTTGAAGTGAAAATCTTTGATGTTTGGGGAATAGATTACATAGGACCTTTACCCTCTTCTCAAGGGTACAAGCACATTCTCGTAGCAGTGGATAGTCAGTGGGTCAGACCCTTTCATAAACTATAAGAGAGATAAGTAAAATTTGAGAACAAAGTTTCCATCACTTTCTCGGATTACAAAATGACCTAAATAAGAAATGTAGATATCAATGAGTTGTGCAACTTTGGTATTCATGATTTTTCCATTTGAAATTACTTAGTACCCCAAATTTTGGTTTCAAGTTTACGACTTTGAAAATTCAAAATTTCAACTCTCCAAACAAACTCAATTGAAAAAATGACTAAAATATAGATGATAGATCTCGATGTGTTGAACAACTTTGTTTCTTACCTTTTTTTCCATTTGAATTCATTTAGTCCCCCAAATTTGTATTTCAATTAGTAATAAGACTAATTCTCTCAATGACATAGGGCCCCACCGCGGCAGACCAAAATTGGGCACGCATTTCTCCCGCTCTCCCGCGCAGGCTCTCTACCACCGACACATGGGCCCCACACAGCTCCCGCCCATGTAGAGGCAAAAAAATCCCCCTCCTGCCTTATCCTCTTGTCTGAGTCGCGCCCACCACTCCCGTTTCCTCCTTCCCCCAAAGCCCTAACCCTAGCGCCGCCCTGCCTCCGTCGCCCCTCCGCCACTCGCGCCCACACAGCTCCCGCCCATGTAGAGGCAAAAAAATCCCCCTCCTGCCTTATCCTCTTGTCTGAGTCGCGCCCACCACTCCCGTTTCCTCCTTCCCCCAAGGCCCTAACCCTAGCGCCGCCCTGCCTCCGCCGCCCCGCCGCCACTCGCGCCCACCACGCCGCCGCCACTCGTGCCCACCACGCCGCCGTCACTCATCTCCACCACGCCGCCCTGAACTCCCTCAGCGCCGCCCCGACGGAGGAGGCCGGAGCCGGAGCTCCGAACGCCGGCATCCCGGACTCCCTTAGCGCCGCCCCGACGACTTCCACTTCGAACCCCGACGTAGGAGGCCGGAGCCGCCCCGACGGAGGAGGCCGGCTGCCCACTAACACTTGGTGAGCAGCCAGCCCCGACCTCACCGCCGGATTTGGTGAACCGGCGATAGGGCGCCCGTCCAACACAGGGCGCCGGCTTACCGCTGCGGCTCCGCGCCACGTCGTCTGCCTCACCGGCTACCCGCTGACACTTGGTGAGCCCGCTACGTACCTTCCATCTTGGCTAACATCTTCACACAACTTTGTAGCATCATTGGTTTCATTAGAAATAGCAAAAGAGAGAATCCAGTTATTCAGTATTGGCTACGTACCTTCCATCTTGTACTAACTAATAAATAGCTATGCAATATAGTTATTCAGTATTCTTGTTCTCTGTCAAACTTGTTCACTATTAGCCTTGTTCCCTAGTAGTTCTTTCTTGTACAATTTTGATGTTATTTTGCCTTCTGTCTACCATTTAACAGAATACTGATTTGTTAGTTTTTTCCAACTCCTTTACAGAAACTGAATCTAGTTTCTGCTCTTTCTACGTTTGACCGTTTAAGTAATAGAAGAAATGACAAAAACCCAGTACGAGCAGGACAAGGATGATAATGTAAGGACAATTCAGGAACATTTTAGCTCCCTGGGTATTCCACTATTAGCTCAGGAAGTTAGAGAAGTTCTTTCAAAAAAGGAAAAGGGCAAAGGAAAGACAGTAGTGTCTGACAAAACAGTTTCTGACAATGATTATGATCCATCCTCTGACATTGATAACCACTCTGATAGTGATGATGACTACGATGATGACCTCAATAATGAGGTCAATACTGAGGTGAGATGCATTACTTGACCAATTAACTGGTTTCTGGTCTCCCTGTGACAAACATGTACTTCAGTTTAGTCATTTAATCTACTTGACACTTCTTTCTTATTTAATAATATGCATGTTTCTCTTGTCAGGTAGAAGGGATGGTTCCAGGAACTCGCCCTCGGCAGAAGAAGCAAAAGGCGGCAACAATGGCACCTGCCAACTAGCAGGCACCGCGCACGCCTATAAGATTCACTAGGCAAAGTGCAGCCATGCCTTCGCCTGGAGGCCGTCCACCACCTAGGCAAAGATTGCCCTTGCCTCCTAAGAACAATTCCAAAGCCAAACCTAAACCTAATGCCATTTCTAGTGCCAGCCAACAACAAGGCCACCTCAATACAAGCGGCAGCCAGACCACACAAACTACGAACACAGTGCCTACTACTCCAATAATCACCATGACCAGTCCAGCCATATCAGTGCCTGTTCCAATCACCATGTTGTTGCCTGGTGCAAACACTGCGCGTAGTACTCCTAGACCCACTCTTGGCCTGTCTCAGCAACCTACTCCCACAAGTAGTGTTAATAAAACTGTTGGTGTGGACACCTCGCCAGGTGGACAGAGCTCTAGGCAAAGCAATGACATCAGTGACTCAGGTGGGCAATCTGAAGCTGCTATTTCAGAGGGTCATACAGATGAAGGAGAACCAGATGGCGACTCAGTTCCAGGTAAACAATACGTGTTCACAAGCATTATTTTCTCCATGCAGTATATAGATTTGTTAATCCTATAATAACACATTTTGATTATTATTTGCCAATGCAGTGCCCCCAAAGAATGTCCGCAAGAAAACCATGGGTCATGGCTTAGAGAAGATTAACAATAGAGGAAAGAAGCTGGCTATCCATGTGGTTGAAGGGAAGAAAAGACCTGAGGTCCCACTACAGGCAGCGAAGCTGGCATCAGAAACTGGTGTCGCCGTTAGAGACAACCTACCTATCTACACCTCTTGGAAGCTTTATGAAAAAGATGCGGAGCCGACAGAAGTTGCAAAAGTGCTTGACAAAGTGGCGGTAAGACAGCTATTTCACTCCAAATAGTTTCTTGCATTACTCTAGTCCCATGTACAAATTGTGTTTTGTGTCTGATAAATCATATGTGTGGCTGCAGTCAAGGTTGGATGTGGATGTTAAGAACGAGGGACCAAGCAAAGCTGCATGCACTGATATCATTAAGAAGGGAGTAAGGCAGAAGAGGTATCACCTAAAAAGGAAGTACTTCGACGAGTCCCTGAGAAGAGAACAGATGATGGCCAAAGAACCTCCACCAAAAATGAAGAAAGAGGAATGGATCAAACTTGTAGACTACTGGTGTGACCCGAAGAATCAGGTCCATGCCTGAATTGCCTTCTTTTGTTTATATGCAATGCAATCTGTGCATGTGAATGAAAACTCTATTGCATTTGTGGTGCAGGAAACGAGTTCTAAGAATAAAGTGAACCGTGGCCAAGTGCAGCTTCACCAAAGGACTGGATCTAGGTCCTACGTTGCCCATCGATACAGCCTGGTATGGATACTATGTATTTTGTGTAATTAGATTGAAAGATGGGACATTAGTAGCGTATAGTCATTACCATGTTCCTTTGAACTGTCAAGTCAGCATGTGATCCAATTATTTCTGAGATGACCTCTGATTTTTAAGCTAATTCTGAGTATGGCCCTCTGATTTCCGAGATGAGCTCCCATGTTGCTATGTCATCAGAGATTTCAATGTGCTATGTCATCAGAGATGCTCATCAACAGTAGTAGGTGTTGTTTAGGCAAAGTTGTTATTATTGATCTGGTGTCCAGGTTTCATAGATGCATGTTCCTGTGTTGTTTTTCTTAAACTCAGTAATTAATTGAGTATGCCAGTGATTGCATTTGTTGTTTGCATAAAAAATCTGGAGGCAAATACTTGTATGATCTGTAGTGCATACATATTTTGGCATCTTGCTGTTGGCAAATACAAAAAATCCCATGTTTGTCTACCCCTCTCTTTACCTTCATTGATGTCATTGTAAATAATTTTTTTACATGCTGCAGAGGCCTAAGTACAACAACATGGATCCTGATCCTGTTGATTTCTTTGGGGAATGTATGACTAGTCCGCAAAATGGTCGAACTCCTCTTGCAGATGACATATATGTAAGTTATATAAATATTGCAGACTGATTTACTGTACTCAACTACATGCCTGATTGAACATTGTTGTATGGCCTTGTTATTAATTAGATTCATTCTATGTAGGAACAATGGTGGCAGAGAAGGAAAGAGAGCCAGAAGAAGGACAAGAACAAAAGTCTCCCACCAAGATTGTTGCTGACAGTCTGAGCCAGATAAGCCGTTCGTCCACCTTCCTACCAAACATTGGTGTCCCTAGAGCATCGAATACTGCTCGGTCCACGACAGTCGCAGAAGCACGCCTGCAAGCCCAGTTTGAGGCAACACTTCAAGCAGAAAGAGAGGAAGCTGCTAGGAACCAGCAAGAGTTGCAAGCACAAATTCAAGCTCAGCAGGCATCACTTGAAGAAAACAAAATTTTGTTGCGCCAGACTCAAGAAGACATGAAGGGGATGCATAACAAGTTTGAAGAGACTAATGCGCTGCTGCGAGCTGTGTTGAAACTTCAGAGAGATTGAGGTAGGTCCAAATGTGCTCTATGTTGGCACAACACCAAACTTTCTCTGTTGGAACTTTGTACACTTTGTTGTTAGAACTATGTGGTATGTTTGAACCTGTGTGGTGGAACAGTTTGAATTTGTCTATTGGAACCTGGACCTCTTTATGATGTTTGAACTTTGAGCTGTGATGAGAATGTTGTGGATGATGGCTTCTGATATATATTTGCATGCTTGTATGTGCCGTCATGAAAGAACTGTGTGACATTCGTCATTGAACATGGCTACCACGTTCGTCATGTATTCGCAAGCAAGGTTTGTGACGGTGTACAAGATGTCTCAAACAACCATATAAAACAAGACACAACTGAAATGTCACAAAGTCCTGTATGACGATAAAGGTCGTCACAATAAGTTATATTAGTCAGGTCTCCCAAATCTCAATTTGTGACGGCTCATGTATTAGGTGACGCGTTGACCCACAAATATGTGACAGCAGAAGTCGTCATTAAATGTTGACAATATGTGACAAGGAAAGGAAACCGTCACAAAAAGTTGCCACCTTTTGTGACGGTTGTACATAGTATCGTCACGAGGTACATTATGTGACGGTCATTATATGACGACCGGCGTGACGCCGCTTTTTCGTCATAAGATACTTTTTATGACAACTTCTTTACTTTACATGACATTTTCGCTTTGTCATACAAGCCCAGATTTTTTTGTAGTGCCACCTCCATTCTTTCTGCTCTACCGGAATCTCGGGGTTGAGATTCTTTTTAAGGGGGTAGGTATGTAACATCTTGGAAAATTCAAATTTGAAAATATAAAGTTCTTAAATTATTTTGCAATATGTTTTGTTGAAATTTGGATTTTATGGTGATTTTTTGAATTTTGGTGGAGGATTCAAAATTTAAGAAAGCTTTGGAAAATAAAACTACTATCAATAATGCCATAAAGGGAATATGCAAATGGTGGAAACCCAAACATTCTAAGTTAAAATCTGAAAATATGGTCCACAAAGGGAGGAAGAAACTTGAAATAAAATATAAGAATTTAATTTTGAAAAAGTATTATAAAGGGCAAAGATAGACATGAAGGAAATATATATATACGGATACACAGTTAAATAGGAGCAAAATATAAATACATATATACATATGTGCACATAGGTATAATAATAACTCTAAGAATAGCAATATCAAATAAATAAACAAAAGGGGTCAGGCCGACCACCAGCCCGGCCCAACCCCCATTTTCCCTGCTCTTTTCCCGCTAGCGGCCCAACCCCATTCCTTCCCCCGCGCAAGCCACCGGCCGGCCCCCCTCTGGCCGAGCGGCCCTTTTTCCTTGCTTTGGCGACGCCAGCCATCCCTCAGCGTCTCTGCCGAGCGGCCCCTCCCACTGTTTATCTTCCCCACCGAGCCCCAGCTCTCTCCTCACAGGCCGCAGCTTTGGCCTCGCTCCGTCTCCGCAGCCCGGCCCGCGTTCTCCTCCCCGCGCGCGGACCAGCGGTCATCTGCGTTCGGACAGGGGGACACTGCCACCTCCGACCGCGCCTCTGCCGCCCGCCTCTTAGCATTTGTGTGGTGTATGATCACTCTTGCCATTGTTTCCATCATCTTCCCCGCCTGACACGTAATTGTCATTTTGCACTTCGTCTGAAGCATGATTCACATCATCGTCTTCAAAGCTCTTCATCCCCAGTTCCATTCAGTCCAAGATCAACATCTTCTTCCTTTTTCAATGAATCGTATTTCTCTTCTTCTTCTTCTTCAAATGATTCATTTGTCTCCTCTTCTTCCTCTTCCAATGAATCACTTGTTTCTGAGCCTGAGAGACCATGTGGATGTGACCCCATGAGTGTGATGAGTAATTGACTTGTGTTTTGGAAAGTTTGAGTTTGGTTTGTGTGGTTCGTGCCAAGTCGTTGCATGGTGCAGTTGGCTGCGGTCGGACGTGCTTAGGGCGCTTATTCTTCTTTTTGACCGGTTTGGGCTATTTCGTGCTTCTGTGCTCTCTAATGCAATTGTGTGATTACATTATCTCGAGCAGTGTTATGTGATGTTTTCTTGTCTGTGATGTCTGCAGGACTTTGAGGCGGAGTCGTGGCGAGACACGGGATGACCAGACTAGGCACAGGCAGTGCTGAGGTCGGAGCGGTCGGGATGTGCCGAAGACGGCGAGGACTCGAAGTGGTTGCGAGGTGTAGACAGCAAGAAAAGAGGAAGCTTCCGGGAAGGAGCGTGAGGGGCAATTCGGTAAAATTGACTCAGGATCACGGAATTGGATGCAGTTCGAGTTAATGGATAAAGCGCAGGGTAGTTGGTGCTATTGGGTAAAGTGTCATGCAAACCCGGTAGTAGAGGCTATAAATAGAGAGGGTGCTCTCTAGTGCAACTTGAGAGAAAGGGTGTGAGGTTTCTGCTTTTGCTCTCCATGTGTGAGTCTTTTTCTTCTCTGTTTAATGTGAGGAGTAGTTGTGCAGAGTAGCTTCGCTCTTGTGTCTTCTCTGTGTGAGAGTCTGTGAGATAGGACAAGGATTGGTTGTAGCAAAACTCTATGCAATCGTTCATGTCTCTGTATCGATTTCAAGAAATCTTGTGTTAAGATGGTTTGGTTTCGTGCTTCTCTCAGTGTCTTGTCTCTGTTTTGTACTCTTTGTCCTCCTCTGTATTTTTTGATTCTGAGATGAAGTTTTGAGTAAGCTGCAAAATCATCTATGAACTGGGTATCTCTTCTGTTCTTGCTGTACCGACAAAAGTTTTGTCCCTGCTTTTTGGTGGTAGTCAGTTCTTCTTTTCTCTTTGCTTGTCTCTCTCAGATTTTCTCTTTTCTTTTACTTTGTCTGCTCTGTCTGCACTCTCTAGAGAAGTTCGTTTACTTTAAATTTGTTTCCCGAGGATGAGTTGCTATTGAAGTCCATTTCAGTTGATCTGTGGAGAGCAGCAAACCTTCACAATATTTCTGTGTTCGGCTTACAGCAAGCAATTGGCAATATCTCTGTTTTTGGTTTACTGTACTTCTTCAGGCTGGCAGAATGCAGATTTCAGTTTCTGCTTTTCTCTCTGTTTGATTGTTGTTTCTGTGCGTGCAGTAGTTAATTTGTTGTGTTTTCAATCGATTTAGCCTCCAGCTTGTGGTTTTCACTTCTTGTGCAAATCAGAGTTTGTAAGCTCTATTTTGTTGGTCAGTTTTTAGTCTCGAGTCTGTAGCCTGCTGTATTTTCAGGAGATCCAGTCCAATTTTGGTTGGTCTGTTCTCTGTCTCTGTTTTGTGTTTGCCAATTTTTTTCTGCTCCCTTTTGGACTGGATTCACATCGGCTGTTAGTTTCAAGTCTTACTCCCTGGATTGTAGTGTTCTTTTTCAACCGCCTGCTTTCTTTTTTGCTTCTTTCGTTAGTCCTATTTTTCCTCTCAGTCACAAACAACAAACCTTTCTAACTTCATAGCTGCTATAGCTATCGGAGAAGAAAATTTTGCGTGGATACTTGGGGCGATTAGAAGGCACCATTCACCCCCCTCTGTTGCCATTTCGATCCTACAATTGGTATCAGAGCCGGTTAGCTCTCTTCTATAGATCTTAACCGGTCTGTGAGCTATGGCAATGGATAAGTATTCCACCAAGCCCCCGATCTTCGATGGGATCGACTATCCCTTTTGGAAGAGTCGGATAGAGACCTACATACAGGCTCAGGGCTATGCCATCTGGAGAAAAGTGAAAACACGCTATGTTCCTGCCGATGAGAACATCAATGTGGCAAACATGCCTAATGTTGAGGCGAATGCTAAGGCGAGGAACATCATAATTCAAGGTCTTAGCAGAAGCTAGTTCAATCGCATCTCTCATCTCACGTCGGCTTTCGATATTTGGGTGACTCTCGACGCTTACCATGAGGGAATCACTCAAATTAAGATGGTATGACAGGACCAGTTCAAGCGAGATTACAACAAGTTTGAAATGCTCGCTGGTGAGTACTTGGATGAGTGTTTGCGAGGTTTCACAAAATTCTGAGCAACCTCCGAGCGGTCGGTCTCATGTAACCCGACTCAGACATTGCTCGACAGATACTTTCTGCTCTTGATTTGCGTGTTTGGGAGATGAAGGTGACCACCATCAAGGACACGACCGATCTTTCGACCCTGACTCTTGATGCGTTGTATTTACGCCTCAAGACTCATGAGATTGACATTGTCTCTCGCAGGTCGAAATCGTAGTCGATGGCATTGGTCACCGATCCCAGTCTTGCTTCTGGTGTTTTCTCTGATAATGCTACTGGTTTCTCCCTAGCTGCTCTTTGTGAAGTAACCGATGATCAATTAGAGTAGCTACCAGATGATCAATTAGCCCATCTAGCCAGAAAGTTCTCCTATGCATACAAGTGAGTGAGGGACAGAAAGAGGGGTGGACCGATAATCTGCTTCGAGTGTGGTGGCTCCAACCACATTCGGGCAAATTGCCCCAAGCTGGAGAAGGGCAAAGGCGACTACGGCGGTGTGAGCAAGAACGAGTACACCAACAAGAACCACAACAAGAAGCCTCCAGCTCACGCCCAAGGCAAAGAGAAGAAGTTCTGCAATCTTAGCAAAGCCAAGAAGCTCTTCCATCGCGTCCTCACCGCCTTCGACGACATCGACTTCAGCGATGTGGAGGGGTGGAGCGATGACGATGGCAAGGATGATCAATACCCCAAGGACGGCGATGACTTCATCGGCATGTGCTTCATGGCCAACGAGATCGACGTTAGCGACGACGAGCTCTACACCAACACCGATGAGGTAGATTCCTCCTATGAATAGCTCAATGATGCATTCCTTAAGCTAGGAAGATTTTATGCTAGATCTAGAGTTAGGGTTGTCAAGGAAGTAGATAGACTGTCACGGGAGCTTACTTCAGTTATATCTGCTCCCTCCCGTGACGAATGTGACATGTGTTCTTCTCTGCTTGGAGATATGGAGAAAGTAAGGACCTCTTATGATAGTCTGACTTCTGAGTTTGACATGGTTAAGGTGGAGAATGTTAGTCTGCTTGCTGAACTAGAGATGAGTAGGGTAGCCGCTCTTTCATCTACTGTTGTTGAGACTACATCTTGCACCTCATGTGAGGATAAGGACAATGCATTTAGAGGTCTTTACACTATGCTCCTTGATCCGCCAGAAACATGTGAAAATTGCAATAACTTGAAAATGAACTTAAAAAGGGCAGATCATAAAATTGCTGAATTGCATGCTACCTTGCTTGAGCCCATTGTTTCGTGTATCAACTGTCCGAAATTAACCTTTGAGCTTGAGTCTGTCTCTAAGAAATTTCAAGAAATGGTTGATCATAACATGAAAATGGCTCAATATGCTTCTAAGGACTCTGTTAGCTCACCATGCAATAATTGTGAAAAACTAAAATCTGATTTGATTGCTTTGGATGAAATATATGTGAAGCTAACTAAGGACCTTCTAGTGAAGCCACCAATTGATTGTGATGTGATTGCTTCGGTGGGGGAGAAGCCTAAGGAGTTGGTTGAGACGCTTAGCGACGAGAACCAAATGGCTAGAAGTAGGACTGTCCCTAGTGCGTCTTGCAAAGCTCTCAATGTTGACATAGCCGTACATCAGGAGAAATCCGCACGTGCTATTCCTTCCTCTGTTGTTGGTTCCTCTTCTTCTCTTGCTGCTGTCTCTTCTTCCCCCTGTTCTTCTTGCACCTCTCTCTTTTGGGAGTGTTAGTATCTTATGAACACTCTTGAGAGATTTGTAGGAGGCAAGAAGAAGCTGAATCTTATTGTAGACCAGTCCAAGATTTGCAAGTTCAATCAGGGTCTAGGATATGATTTCTTTGAGGATGTTAGGAAGCATCCACCTACTGTTCTCAGACCCATAGCAGCAGGTGTGATCGAGGTCAAGCCTAGAACCAAGAATGTTGAGTTCAAGTCTACGAGCTTTGTCCAAGGGATTTCTGACAGTAAGGTGGTAACACCTGGTACTTCGACCTCCCAGAAGGCGAAGTTTCATTGTACCTTCTGTCAGAAGGATGGACACATGATTGAGAGATGCTTCAGATGCACCAAGATCATGCGAGAGACCGTGTTCAGGCTCTTAGGTGTATTCAGGGTCTGCCCCAGACCTTAAGTGCACCTAAGACCAACACGAAGTCTAGGGTTGATCATGTTGATGTGTTTGGGCAGCATCGAGGACTTGGCTTTTCTGATTTGTCTGATTTTCATCCTCGATTTGCCTCTACTTGTGATATCCGCCGTCCTGAGGGTAGATCTCGTTTTCCTCATCAAGACAGCTACCCACGGCGAGATCAGCGTGTTGCCGGTGCACCGACTCGCTACTCCATAGCAGTCGGACCCAGCAACAGCTTCAAGTCTGCTCGTAGACCTTCTAGCTTTCTGAACGACGGAGAGCATAGGGTAGTTAGAGGTCAGTTGTGTGTGACTACTTCTTCTGCTCGTGTGACTCAGTATTGGGTTCGAAAATCTCTTTTGATTTATCCCAGTACTGAGCCATTTCTCTCTCGTTGACTCAGGTTCGCCGAGCAGGGAAGGGAGAGGTTTGGCTCGTAGACTCTGGGTGTTCTCGATGCATGACCGGAGATTCTCATTGGTTCTCTTCCCTAGCCCGAGCTCCAGGTGATGAGACGATCATCTTCGAAGATACCTCTTCTGGGTGCGTCATCGCCAAAGGTACAGTGCGTGTTAATGATTCCTTCATTTTAAAAGATGTTGCCTTAGTGAGTAAGCTGCAATATAATTTGCTTTTGGTTTCCCAGCTTACCGATGACGGTTTTGAGGTGAGCTTTAAGAAAAATGCGTGCAAAATTCTAGATTCTTCGGGGAGTCTGGTTTGCGGGATTTCTAGATATGGGAGGATCTTTCGTTCTGATTTTGTTGAATCTTCTGGTGATCCTTTAAGGTCTTTAGTTGCTTCTGAGTCCCATGACCTTACCTTCTGGCATAGGAGACTTGGTCATATTGAATTTGACCATTTGACCTGAGTCAGCGGCCATGATCTCATTCGTGGTCTGCCCAAACTCAAGATGGTCAAAGATCTAGTTTGCGCTCCTTGCCGGCACGGCAAGATGGTTGCCGCTTCTCGTCCTCCGGTCACAGTGACTATGACCGATGCACCGGGACAGCTGCTTCACATGGACACAGTTGGTCCAACTCGAGTACAGTCAGCAGGAGGGAAGTGGTACGTTCTTGTTGTGGTTGATGACTTCTCGAGGTACTCTTGGGTGTTTTTCTTAGCCTCGAAGGATGAGACATTTACCCATTTTCGGGGCTTGTTTAGTAGGCTTCTGTTGAGCTCCTGGGTGCCTTACGAGCGATCCGTAGTGACAATGGCACGGAGTTCAAGAATTCCTACTTTGAGAGGTTTTGTGATGAGACAGGTGCAGAGCACCAATTCTCTTCTCCGCACGTCCCACAGCAAAATGGCGTCGTAGAGAGAGAACCGTACCTTGGTTGAGATGGCCAAGACGATGCTTGATGAGTACTCTACACCTAGAAAGTTTTGGGCTGAGGTGATAGCCACCGCGTGCCAAGTTTCAAACAAAGTTTTTCTTAGGGCACACTTGCATCGCACTTCTTATGAGTTGAGATATGGGCGAAAGCCCAGTGTCTCACATTTTCACGTGTTTGGTTGCAAGTGTTTTATTCTGAAGTCTGGGAACCTAGATAAGTTCGACTCACGATCTTGTGATGGGATTTTTTTGGGCTACTCGACTTTGTCGTGGGCGTATAGGGTCTGGAACTGCGAGTCTAGCAAAATGGTAGAAATCTGTGAGGTGACTTTCGATGAGGCCAGTTCGGGGACTAGGCCCGATATCTCAGGTTCTGTAGAGCTGTCCGAGCCCATCTTTGTGGATGATAAGGAGGATGTTGATGAAGGTTGTTTACCTGATCCAGTTCCTCCTCCCCTTGAGGTGCCTGCTTCTTCCACTGTACCTCGAGGAGATCAGCCCATGCCTTCCACATCTTCTGGAGCTAGTGGCTCTGTTCCTACCTCATCAGCTCATGAGGTAGAGGCCACTTCTTCTTCTCATCCATGTCCTCCCCGTCATATCCAAAAAGACCAGCCTTCAGAGCAGATGATAGGAGATCTTTTGAGTGCGTCACATGCTCAAAGTCTGGCATGTCTCACTTTTGTCTCCACTCTGCCTTTGTTGTCTCTTTCGAGCCTAAGGATATTAGTCATGCTCTTTCAGACGAGTCTTGGGTCAATGCCATAAATGAGAAGTTAGAGAACTTTGAGAGAAACAAGGTCTGGTCACTTGTTGAACCCCCTAGAGGTCATAATGTCATAGGTACCAAGTGGGTGTTCAAAAACAAGCAGAGTGAGGATGAGGTAGTCATTCGAAACAAGGCTAGATTGGTAGCTCAGGATTTCTCCCAGGTTGAGGGTCTAGATTTTGAGGAGACCTTTGCCCCTGTAGATAGGATAGAGGCCATTAGGATCTTACTTGCTTTCGCGGCGTCTAAGGGCTTCAAGCTGTACCAGATGGATGTCAAGAGTGCCTTCCTCAATGGGTTTATTGAGGAAGAGGTCTATGTTAGGCAGCCTCCAGGTTTCGAGAACCCCAAATACCCAAATCATGTCTACAAGCTTTCCAAAGCCCTGTATGGGCTTAAGCAAGCCCCTAGAGCTTGGTATGAGAGGCTTAATTCCTATCTGTTGAGTCATAGGTTTGAGATGGGTAAGGTAGACAAGACCTTGTTCATTCGCAGGCATGGCAATGGCCTTCTACTCGTCCAGATTTATGTGGATGACATCATCTTTGGCGGCTCCTCTCATGCTCTCGTTTCCCAGTTCTCTGATGTCATGAGCACAGAGTTTAAGATGAGCATGATGGGCGAGTTGACTTTCTTCCTTGGCTTCCTGTAGGACCCAGATTTTACAATCCGGAATCCTCTGTGATTCCACCGCACTATTTCCTGGATCAGTAGATAGTGCTCACAGATTCAGAAATGAACAATAGAATACATATCATACAGAAGCGTGATTATAATAGTAAACTTACTCATGGGCTAATTAGGCCGAAATCATTAAATTGCAGCAGTAGAAGAACGAAGCACACAGGTGGGATCCTCAGGACATGCCCACAGGCAGCCGACTGGGGGTTTGTGACCTAGCCCTTGACATCTTCATCTTCGTTGCCACCATGACCAATAGTGTTGCTAAAGCGTAGTGATCTGATTCCTGATTCTGGATTTGTTGTGAAAGCAAGTGTCAGCACAAACCACCGTGCTCCACGAGCCAATACACAGGATGCAAGTAAATAATATGCATGGCTTATCAAAGGAGAGGCTCGGGTTATTTTGTTTGCCATAAATCGCTTTTAGTAACATTATCATTATTTAATTATAGCTTTATTGTTGCTGCTTAGAACTCCACATAGCGACTGCTATAATTGACTTAATCCACCGAAGATACACTTTCTATATTGGGTGCTGTCTAAAACTCCACACAGCGAGAGTAATTATTTATTTAATCCACCGATCAGATAATTCCCATTACTTTGTCTAAACATTCTATTAATCACATCGGGGTTACTAACTCCCATATGAGTCTAAATTTTTCCACCAATTCATGGATCCAATCTCGGGTTCACTATTTACCAATTTCTTAATTTTAGATCCACCAACATCTTGTGTTTTCTAAATTCTTAACAATCCAATCTTGTGGATGCTAATCATCAACTCTTCATTTCTAAATTCTAATGATTACCCAACATAATTGCTTTTAAATCCACCGAAATCATTCGTATCAGGACTCTCTAACAATTCAATCCTTTTTTTTATTGATCCAAAACCATAATTTGCTCTTCCAATAATCAATCTTATTTTCCATTATCTATCTCTAACCAGTTCACTAGTATACCTCCACCAAGAATATCAGTGATCAAGTCTACGATTCACTATTATACATCCACCAAGAATATCAGTGATCAAGTCTACGATCCACTAGTATACATACCCCAAGAATATCATTGATCAAGATTATACTCCAATAATAATTATTATTCCTCCAAATTCCCAAAAATTCAATTCATCCATCTAGTATTTGATCAAATCCTATTAATCCCATTATCGCCAACATCTTCCAAGAATTTATATTAGTTATCAGTGTTGTAATCCAACCATTACCTTTGCACTCCCTAATTCTCTAAAAATCATTTGAATCATCTATCTAGTCTATATATTCATTTAGGCTCCACCAATTTATTTCTCCCATAATCCACACTATCGATTTCCCTTTTATGATCGACATGATTCCACCAACATCTTTATGCGTTTACCACAAACAGCCATCTTCTTTTCTTATGACTCTATTTATTCTTTATGACATTTTACTTTGTGAGAAGTATTATCATTATTTAAAAATATAATATATAGAAATTTTGAACCAAACATAATGTGTAATAAAATGCACTAATAATAAAAGCGATCCAGATTCCATCCACCGTTACATGGCATCTGCACCATATGCTAACATTTTAACATTATAACCGCTTACATTACCACTGGGACGACACCCAGGACAACTCAAATCAGGGCTTTCCACTGCCCTCCACTTTTTCCATTCCCACCCACAAAGTTTTGAAATAAACTATATCTGGTTAAGTTCCAATGTCCGCCCTTGACCGTGGGCACGGCTATTTGAATAGTTTTGACTCCGCAAATTTTGTACACTTTCACCACAAGAGACAATCTGCTCGTTGCCCCGCATGATTCCTTAGTCATGCGGTTGAGTAGACCATCATAGTAACCGTTCAAAGTATCTCGCCCCTTCTATCATTTCACCCTATGGGTCGCTACCACTTGCGGTGGGTCCCATACGTTGTGCGGGATGTTCTCCTTCTAAACGTCTAGTAGCTGGCTACCCATACTGCTAGCACGCCACAGCAGAATTTCACCCTCTACAAGTGTCCCAATCAAGCCATCACACAGACAGCCGCTTGCACTGCCTCACCTCCTCCTCCTGTGAGGATGACTTTCAGGGTCCGGTAAATCTACTAAGCCACGTTGTACTTTACAGACTTGTGGTTGTACTGTTTTACACAGGAGGTCATGACAAGATTCAGTCCTTAGTGGTATCTGGGCGGTTCTACCACTACCCACTTTGTGCTTCCATTGCACCACACACACACCCTCGAACCATCCGCCCAGATATTTAAGCAAGTTGGGGTTTATTTGGGAACATAAAATAATCATACCAATATGTACCAGTCATTACCACCATGACTTCCCAAACCAGTTTCTCATGATTAAAAATTATAATGATGCTTGGGGCATTTCAGCGCCCCCGAGTATCTATGCAGTACTACGCATGGCATATAATTAGGGACTTATTTTCAAAAGGTTACTATTATAATTTTGCTAGGGTGACAAGGTTCACACATTCAAATATTCCAAAGGAGTTGTAATATTAATCAAGTTAAATAATGGGCATATAACTAGAATCTTGAATTAATCATGTATTTGCATATAAAATAACAGCATGCAATTTGATAATTTAAACAAAAATAATTTGCAGAAAATATAGGATCAACATGATCAAAGTATTGACTCGCCTTGCGCGGTTTACCGCGGTCTTGAGCTCACACAATGCTTTCACTTGAGCTTTTGGTCTCTATCTTTACTTTGCTCATGACCACGCTTAATCCCTTGATTCTTCGGGGCTCCAATTTCTATTTACGTGCTAAATGACAGAATACAAATAAAGGCAAATAACTCAAAAGATCCACATAAATCCAAATAAACTCGATTTAGCTTTATTATGAGTTAATGCGTGATTCGGGTGATTTGATGGTAAGGTCGGTAGTAGAATACGATGACTCGATCTTTTTATTACTAACGTCACTTAGTATTTTTGTATTTATCAAGGAAGTTCCTTGAGTCGGGTTAGACCCATGATTTGGTGCACGAGGTTAGTGGAGAATTACTTTGTTGAGCGCTAACATTCAGGGCATATGCTATATGTGATGTATACAATTTTTAGCTTACCGAATTAATTTTAGAATCCAGGTTGACAACATTTTGTGGTGCGACATTTTATGTACACTTAGTTATTACTAGACATAATTTATTTTGAATTAGGATCCGTTGGTTCGGGTCCTAGCTTGCTACATTTATCCATGCTCAACATTATTACTTACTAAATCTAACGTTATGATTTAATCACTGGCACCTTTATGATTTTATCTACACCTTTGTTATTATTAAGCTTAGCGTTATTTTTAGTCAAATTTATTTATCAAGGTTTGTCATACGGCTTCATATATTAATATAGCTACTTAATTAAATCTACCATGGAGATTTGTTTAACGACAGTATGCTAAATGTTAGGGCATACATTATAATTAATTGTAATCTTTGTTAAGTTTGAATATTTAACCATAGTCATATTTCTTTACTATTGCTTTGAATTAATATTTAGCCTCTTAGATGATTGCTCAAACCATATTAATTACACATACATGAACTAGTCCAAATATAAATATTAAATAGTCTCATTTACATCCTAGTTAATTTTTATTAGATTCTCTAAATTATTCTCTAATTCAATTTGAGTATTATAGTCGACAGAGAATTCTCATCATTGCTACGGCATAGGGTTAACATTTATGTTTTAACTATGTGGTGGCTAGTTCTACAATCGTACTATCATGCAAGGATTTATGGTTCGTTCTTTACAAAATTTCCATTGGCTAAATCTTCATTTCATGAGAGTTTGAACCTAGACTACATCCTTTCTAAATGGCTCACTATGCCTTGGATTAACAATTAAGCTCTCAAAATAAAGATTAAGGCACGTTAGTTACTAACATATAATAGCTAATCCATAAGTAGACATTTACTAGGCTTATTTATATCCTAATAAATTGTTGTACCTTTTATGGAATTATTATGATTTTTCTTGATTTCTCCTAGCTGGAGTCGGCTAGAAAAAAATACTAAAACCTAAACTACTAACAGTGGCGGGCTGGGGGATCGAACCCAGGTAGGTGCGTAGGGCGTGCGCGCTGCTAACCAGTCGGCTGTTCAGTGTTTCTCGACTCACCAGAAGGGGGAAATGCAGATGAGCCGAGGTTGCTGCATCTAGGAACAGGGGAGCCCAGGGTAGCGGTCAGACGGCGGTGATAGGCGGCCGGAGAGGAGTGGGCGGTGGGCAAAACGGAACGCCGGGGCTTAGGGGATGCCGAAGGAGGTGGCGACGGGGACCGGGGAGCTCCGAGGTGGACCGGCGGCAAGCGACGGCGGCGACTCGGGAGGGAGCTCCGGTGCCGGTGGAGTATAGTCCATGGGAAGTGCGGGGAAGGCCCGGAATAGGATTGTGACATTCCAGTGATGGTGTGGGGAGCGGGAATTGGGTTTTTATGGTGGGAATCGGTGGGAATCAATGTGGCCGGAGTTGGGGGAGATGGGGGCGCCGGCGAGCTACGTGCGGTGGGCGTCCAATCGAGCTACAGGAGAGGGAGTGGAGAGCTTGGGGAAGCTTTTGGAGGACTCGGTGGCTCTTATAGGTGCGCGGGCGATGCTAGCATCGGGAGGCCTGCTCGATCGGTCATGTCGGCGAGTGGCGGGTGCAGACGGTGGGGCAGAGCAGGGATTCACCAAGATTCGGCATGATGGCTCTGAGTTGCGCGTGGAGTGGCAGAGAGGAGCTGGCGCCGCGCGCGTGATGAGACCAGGCAGAGCGGGGCGAGAAAAAGAGGCAGCAGCAGAGGACAGGGTGGCGCGGTTGGAGGAGGCTGTGACCACCGGTCCGAGCGCGGCGACCGCTGGTCCGAACGTAGGCACTGTGCGGGCCGGGCTGCGGCGGTGAGGCAAGCATGGCGGCGGCCTGGAAAGGGATGAGCGAAGGGAACTCGGGAAGAAGAAAAACAGTGCGCGAGGGGGGAGAGCTGGGTCACTCGGCAGAGGAAGAAGTGGGGGGTTGGGCCGCGGGCGGAAAAAGGAAAAGAGAGATGGGGGTTGGGCCGGGCCAGTCGGCCGGCCGGCCTGACCTCCACTGTTATTATTATTATTATTATTATTATATATGTATATATATATATATATATATATTTGTTCCTATTTAATTGTATATTTATGCATGTATATTTCATTTATGGCTATTTTTGTACATATATATTTTTTATGTTTTTGCTCATTTTGATGGGCCTTTTGTATACCTTTTTGGTATATAAT